>CM057848.1:99496220-99544347 GCA_030068395.1 Apalone spinifera
TGTGGCCTTTGGTGGCCAGGCTGGCAGCTATCCTGCCATAGACGGCTGCGTTCCATGCGGAGATCATCGACGTTGGGGCATCCCCCCCCAACCTAAATAAGGCCCATGATCTCCACTCTGGACCAGAAAGGTGCCCGCCTTCTCCAGGCCCTGGCAGGCTCCTGGGAGCTGGCAGACTGCTCATGGGGAATGGTGGAGGGCTGGCTGCCAGTGACTTGCTGGCTCATGTTTTGGGGCCACTGGGTCAGGGGCAGTGACTGCTGGCTCTGGGCTGGCAGGCTTGGAGCTGGCACAGGCACTGGGGCTCTGGGGAGGGGAGAGGGAGAGGAGTGTTCTTGGTTGAGGCTGGAGTGGCCACCAGGGCACGCTGGGAAAGCTGGAGGCCCTCTATTTCGAAATAAGTGTCTACACAGCACTTATTTTGAAATAGCTATTTCGAATTTGGCGTTATTCCTTGTGGAATGAGGTTTACTAAATTCTAAATAAGTGCTCCACTATTTTGAATTAATTTTGAAATAGCAGTTTGGCTGTGTAGATGCTAGTAAAGTTATTTCGAAATAACATTTGTTATTTCGAAATAACTTTGCTGTGTAGACATACTCTAGGTTTTGCATCTTTTGTTCTTGCAGGTCTTGTACTGCTTTGAGTGTTCTGGTCTGGGGGAGCGTACTTTTGATGATGACCTCACAGAAGTTGTCTGAAGGCCAGACGAGGGGGTTCAGGATGGCATTTTGGGTTGGCACAATTACAAGCCACCATTCTGAGAAGTGTTCAAGATAACAGGAATTATGTGCATGGGAGGATGACAAACCCCTCAGCCCCTATTAGGCCCTATATGGTGAGCATTATGAGCCATTTTCTGCCTCCCTTAATCTCACTGTATCCATGATAGGACCGCTCAGAGAGTAAGGCACTGCTTGGCATGACTAAAGCTGGCAGAATGTGGTGCTCTATTATCAGGAGCAGTGGCTCAGTGTGCATGTAGCTAAGTCCTCTACAAACCTCTTCCATTTGTCCCTACCATCAGCAAAGTTTCTGGGGCTACTCATATTAGTGCCTTAGTGGAAATAGGCGTTTGATCATTTTTGGTTTTACTCTTATGACACACTGGCGGGGATGGTGATAAAACGAGGAGGCTGCTGTGGGACTGGAGATGGGTATGCTTCTGGGTTTGTTTTTGTTGGCTGTGGTGGCAGAGTAAGTTATGTTGAGATGGGTTTATTTTAAAATTGTATGGGATCCTCAGGCTTTTTAGTTTTCAGACACAAGCCCATTACTTTAAGCACAGCACCAGGGGGTAAGAAACATGATAAACTATCATTCTTGCAGAGGTTGGCGCTCTGTGGATCCTGCATGGGCAGGTAGTTGGTTGTGATAAGATAATCTCAAGAAGGTGAGACATCATTGGGCTAGCCTGGGAACTGCTGGGTGAGCAGTGTGGGTTTGAGGTTTACGAAAGTTCTGCCTTAATTCTCTTTGGAAGGGGGAAGTTGTTGTATTGATAACTTTTGAAGCATTGGGAACTTTACTTGTTCACCCAGCTCTGGCAGCAGCAACCCTTTTGTGATCATTTTAAGTTGCCATCATTTGGAGCTATGGAGATTTGGGGATGGGAAAATTGATAGTGGGAGCCTGGGTCATTGACAGGGTAGGTGAAGAGACAGTAGGCACACAGAAGGGCTGTCATTCTTAATGATCACTCTCACTGGTCTGGCTTGGCGTCTCCATTTCCCATCAGCCTCAGCCTCCATTTTACTGAATAAAGGTGACAATATAATGTCTTGCCAAAAGTTGTTGCCTTCTTGGCTGCTCTTAAATGCCCATGTTGCAGCAATAACCAAGAGTGCTTTTGTCATTTGGAGTCTGTCAAAGCAATTGTGACCTTACCAGAGTCCACACCTCAGGGGAATTTCACCCCAACATGGATTACTGAAGTGCACCATGCTCAGGGCTACAACTGAAGACTACTTCAGATTTCGCTAGTGTAACTGTGCTCTTGTTTAGCAGAGTTTCTCATCCAGAGCCTACGGCACCAAGTGTTTCTTACTCTGCAATCCCACCACTCTGTTCCCACTGCTCCAATAGAAGTAAACTTTCAGCACACATAGCCAGATCCTGTCCATTAGCAGAGGCTTTTCCATGACAGGATGATGCATCAGACGAAAGGGCTATGGGGAGGTCTTGCTAAATCTTTTAGTTAACAGCAAGCTCACTGAGTGCTAAGTATGTTCAATTAAAATCTTAGGAGATGAAATCCTTGCTGCAGTGAAGACAATGGGATATTTGCCATACATTTCAACAGAGCTAGAATTTGACCCTTAAAATTGTATTCACGCACTTAGACAACATGTTAGATACCAGATACATTAATATTGTGATTTCCTATCGTTATGATTGTAAAGCTTACAATGAAAATAGAAACTAAACTGACCCAGGTGAACAACCAATTTTGAATAGTTGATTTATGTATCTAATTTTAGGAGGCTGGGCCTAATCTAGGCAACAATAGTATTGGAGCAAACTCCCTGGAGCAAGGAGTTCTAATTGGTCAGAACCACTGCTTTGTTATGTAATCAAGCTCAAGTCACAAGCCCTTTCCTAGCCACAGGCCAACCTCATGAAAAACAGATGTTGCCCCTGAAGAAAATGTTCCTGGGAAAATATATTTAAAATAACAGCATGACTAGCTAGTTAGCTACTTTTGAACACAAAGATACAATCTGGATCTAATATGCGCACAAAGGCCATACATTCTTTGAAATATATTAAATCTTTGCAGGAAAAATGGCACCACAGTCACTCTCAGTGTATTCAGTGCTATGAACGCTGCACATTCAAGAGCGAGCCAATATTCCAGTCAACTGGCGAAACCAAAGAAAAAAGAAACCAAAGCCCCAATTCTTCCCATAGTTTATAGGAGTGCCTCTTTGGGGAAAATACTTATCACCTCTCAAAGAATTACAAGGTAGAATGAATAATAAATGGATGGTTTGGTTCACTGGCAATTCCAAAATAGATCTCTAAAGTTTTGTACTGGGTCAAACTGAAACTGACATTTTTCAAAAACTCTAGGTTAGTTGAAAAAGTTAAAAATGCCTCAAAAAGTTAAAAGTCAACACAAAAGGTTTCATTCAATAACAACATTTCAGTTTCAGGCATTTTGACCAAAAAAGAGACAGAAAAGGAGGCGTAGAGTCTCCAAATTACTGTATGTGGAGAAGGAAGTGGTGGTACCTTCCTTATGAGGGCACTCCTCTGAGTTGTAGGACACTGGTGTTCAATTCTACCTCTCCCTTAATCTGGAGAAGCAATTGCTGCATTGCTCTTCCACACCGCAGGAGAGTGCCCTCACCACTGAGCTATCGGCTTATTGCTCATATTCTGGTATGGACTTTCTCCATCTCTCCTCTTGAAGCAGTTCCACTTTTCAGAAAGAATGAGTGTCACTGGAGCATAGAATTGAACGTGTGCCTCTCAAATCCTAGGGGACTTCCCTAATTTATAAGTAGTAGAATTATTCTCACTCTCTTTCCCTGGCTCATTGCCTATCCGCTGCTCTTCATCGTGTCAATTTATAATCATCGATTCCCACCATGCACATTTGCTGACTCTTAATCCTCCTTTTCTTTCATGAAAACGCCTGAAAAATCAAAATAAAATGTTTCGCTTCAACATTACTAACACATTTTGACTTTTTCGGTTCACTCAAAACTGTTCTGAGAACTTGACACAAATTTGCACATAGTTTCAATTGACCCCAAACTGCTGTTTTCTGTAAGTAAACTATTAGCCCAAAAATGTTACCCAGGTAGTTGATCAAAGTCTGTTCATTTACTAAACATGCAATCCCACTTTGGTTTCATGGGATTGAACGCATGCAACTTGAACAGATATTGACTCCAGAAATAATTGTTAGCCCAAGCAGCCATTTGCCTAGACTTCTAGATGAAACATAAGGCTGAAATTTGCAAAAGGACTAAGCAATGGGAGTTAGCCACTGAAATCTCATCCTACACAATTAGCAGCAACCAAACAATTTAAAAAAATAACAACAAATAAACAAAAACCTCAAAACACCAGTACAACCAGGGAAAACTAAAATTAACGAAAAAAATGAGTATGTTTTCTGAATATGCTAAGGTTATACAAACAGATTATGATACTATCATTCAGTAGCAATCAGCCCCAGTGTCTGACTTCTTGTTGTCTGAGTGGCGATCAACCCAGTATTCCTGGCTCATCCAAAACTGATTACACTGGCATGTTAGGGAGGTTCAAAGGAATAAAGGAACTTACACTGTGGTTTTGATCCTGTACACGGAGTTTTATATGTAGGTTTTTGCAACCTTGTGGAGCCCCACTAAAGTTATTGGTGTACTGCATGGCTGCAGAGATCCACACATATGGATCCAGTTGCAGTCTTGGCCTTCACATGTTACAAATCTGAGGATCTAAGAATTTTAAAAACCCTAAAGGAAGAAATTAGTGATTTTAACATGTTCACCACCCCAAAGAATATGCTGTTTAATTCTAATTCCTTCTCCATTTTTCTAGTCATCTGGAGATGAGGTAAATAAAATAAAAAAGTGCATGCCAAAGTCTGGTCAATAGAACATTATAATCAGAGATAAAATCTCATTTGTTATAGCATGATTGTCCTGCTTTCTGTGGACTGAAGGGATTTGTCACATTTCACAACTTTTCAAAGTGTTTATTAATTTCACAGCACTTACAAAACCACAACAGCTCTGAATCAAATACACATGTCCCTAAGTTTCCATTTTCCTCAGAACATATAATGCATAGTGTTAACTTTTCCAACATCGATAGTTTTCAGTTTCCTGATTATATATACTATATTGCATTGAAACTGGATTGTTCCCTACTATCTGGGAGAAGCTCTCTGCTCTGACCTCAGCAGGGAGTTGCTGCTGTTGCTGAGGGAGAAGTGCCTATCCTCCCTGCCAAACAGCTGCATGTAAGTGTAAGAGTCCTGAGCCCCTGGTTGTGTAGGCTCATTAAGCAGCTGTGGGGCTGTGCTGCCTGTAGCTTAGAGGGAACTCTTGTTCTCCAACAAAAATGATCAATAAAACATTTTCATACTTTTATTAAAAAAGGTCCATGCTTGTCAAGAAAGACATAAAACTACTAAAAGTCAAAGAAAACAGCTATGATTTGCTCTTCACTGCTGACCCTGAATCCACAGAACATGGTAAGGAACCTAACATAACTGGCAATACTCAAGGTCCTTTGTGCATGACCTAGCACATTTAACATCAGCAACAAAGAAAAACACATTTTTCCCTCATATTAAGCAATAATCAGGAATTATTTCATCATGGTAAATTGTGACCAAGCTGTATTAGACCATGCAATAGGTTTCCAAAGGAATCTCATTACTTGGTTTATTTAAAATTGGACAGAAGCACTAGAAGTAGTGTGATGGGGACCAATCCCATAGTGGAAAAAGGCTGGACTAGATGATTTCATAGATATTTTCCATCTCTGGTTCCAATGATTTCAGTTAAAAAACTAGTCAATCAATGATAATGCTGTGCCAGTTAGCTATTTGCTCTACAATACACTTTTTACAACTGATGCACAACAGAGTGTGAAACAAAGAGAAACAACCAACACTAGAATGTCTGATAATTGACTATTTTTAAAAATCTGACATCAGTTATCCATGCCCAATCCTCTAAAACTATCAGTGAGTAAATGAGTGGCTTCAGAGATAATTTATCCTATGGTATTTATTCTCATTTCTATATGTAGCACCTATTTAGGTGATATACACACATTTAGGATCACATGCATACACTGAAAGATTATAATGAGTAATAGATTCCATGCAATAGGGCTCTAGTGCATCTTTGGTCTGAAAAGTTGGTCAATAAAAAGAAGAGAGACAAAGAAAAAGCTATCATCAATGAACAGTCAAAGCAAAAAGGTACCACACAAATAAAGAGGGAAAAATGTTATTTTACTTGTTTTTTGTTAGATCTAAATGATGAATTGTAAACCACCATCCTTTTAAACATCTCTTTTGGCTGCAAAAGAAAGAAAATTGCCAAAGCAAACATTAATTTTGTTCTGTAAATAAAGATCAACAAACCTCTCTCTCCTCATCCTTGTCATTTATAAAGGGTCTGGCTCAATCTTATATTTAGTAGTACTAATTCCATTGAGTAAATAATTAATGGACATTTCCATTTCATGAAATTTCTGAAAACCATTTTGTTTATCATGCTTCATTCTCACCCCTAAATTTTCCTAGTGACCTGCTGAGTCTATGCTATTCAATTCCCACTCAAGTCAGTGGAAATCCTTTTAATGCAATGAACTTGGCCAATGTTCAGAAAATGTACAGGTGATTGACAACAGAGTATCTTAAAAGTCCTCTTTTCCATCACCCATCTTGCAGGTTGAAATCCACTTATGATAAAATTCTTCTGAGGAGCTGGTAATTGGTGATGAAGAGTTTCTCCCTGGGTGGGAGTGTTCTTCAAATGTTTTTGCTTGATAAATTATTTCAATCTATGAATGGAATTCTGAGGTCTGTTTCTGGGGAAGAATTCTACTAAGAACCAAATGCTGCTCATTTTACTTAAATGAAGAATCCCATTGACTTACTTAAGGTTATTAACAGGAGCAAGTCAAGCAGGTGCTGTCCTTATTCAATTTTCCTCGATCGGATTGCTTAGCAGCACTTGTTATTGGTTAAATGAGATTTAACCACCTAATGCTTTAGTGTCTTTCTGACACAAAAATGCAAATACAATTTTTCATGCTAAATCTGTGCCTCTTCATATATTAAGTATCCCCAAACTAGATAAGGTCAATCTTTCCACCTTGCTTTTATCATCCTACTTGTGGTTTTTCACAGAATCATACACAGGGCTGCCAACTAGGAGCAAAAGGGTCAGCTGCCTCAGGGCCTGGTGATTTAAAGAGGCCTGGGGCACCCAGCTGTCACTACTGCTACCATGGTCCTTTAAATCACCACCAGCATTCTGGTGGTAGGCCAGGCAGTGCTGAAGAAATGGCTAGGGGAGGCACTGCACTGTGGCAGAATCAAGTAAACCTAAACCATCCTTGGCAGATGTTTGTCTGAGTTTTTATTTAAAGCTTCCATAAAGGAGGACTCCATTACCTCCCTTGGAAGCCTGTTCCAGAGTTTACCTACTTTATAAAGATTTTTCTCAAATAGACTGTAAATCTCCCTTGCTGCAGATTAAGCCCATTAATTCTTATCTTACCTTCAGTGGACATAGACAACAATTGATCATGGGCTTCGCTATAACAAGCCCAAATAAGAGTCTTCCAAAATTTAGTTCCCCTCCTTATCTTCTTTTCTCAAGACCAAACACAGCTAGTTTTTTAAAATCTTTCTTCATAGCTCAGGTTTTCTTTTATCATTTTTGTCACTCTCTTCTGGACTCCTTCCAATTTGTTCTCAACTTCCCTAAACTGTGGTGCTCAAACTTGCACTCAGTACTCCAGTTGGGGCCTCACACTCATCGAGTAGAGTGGGATAATTACCTAGTGTGTTACAGACAATACTCCTGTTAATGCACCCCAGAATCACACTAGCCTATTTTGTTGCTGCAGCACAATGATGACTCATTCACACTGTGATCTACTATAACCCCCAGATTCTTTGCTTGCAGTGCTACCTGCTAGACAGTTATTCCCCATTTTGTACCTGTGCATTTAATTTTTTCCTCCTTAGGTGAAGAACTTTGCACTTGTCTTTATTGAAATTAATCTTGTTGAATTCAGATCAATTCTCCAATGTGTCAAGGTCATTTTGAATTTTAAATCTGCTGTCCAAAATGCTTGCAATCCCACCTAGCTTGGTGTACTCTGCACATTGAATAATCACACTCTCTTGTTCATTATCCAAATCATTAATGAAAATAGAGAACAGTACCAGACCCAGGACAGACCTCTGTGTGACTCCATTAGGTACACCCTCCCCGTCTGACAGCAAGCCACTCCATGATGAGATTGCTTTACCTATTTCCTTATGTATTCTTGGGTGAATTTCAATAGGCTTTGACAACTTGAATATCTCAAACTTATTTAAATATCCTTTAACTTTCCCTAATCTGGCTTGCATTCCTTCCCTCGGTTGTCAAAATGAACTGCATTGAGTATCTGGTCATCATTGACCTTTTTAGCAAAGACTGATGTAAAATAGGCATTAAGCACCTTATCTTTCTTGATGTCATCAAGTTATAAGCTCTCCTTCCCCACTAAATAGAGGACCTACACTTTCCTTCATTTTTCTCTTACTCCTAATGTATTAAAGAACCTCTGCTTGTTGCCTTTTATGTCCCTTGCCAAGGACTAATTGTAACAGATTTTTTGCCTTAGCCTTTGTTTTGTCCCTGCATATCTGTGCTGTTCTTTTATACTCCTTCTTTTCAATATGACCACATTTCCACTTTTTATAGGATTTTGTGTAGCAAAAAAAGTCACTAAAAAAAGAATGAGGTCAGTTACATCTTCTCCTCACTGTTAGCCAATGAGGAAAATGAAAGCTCTATACTTCCAAGTTCTTTTAGTCCCCAATCATGTTCAAATTTAAGTAAAACATCATAGGCAAACCACTGCCTTGTTTTTCTTTTAAGTATTCTCAAACTATGATGAAGACAACCTGTTAGCACTGATTTTGTGTGCATACTTGTAATAGATTTAGTAAAAATAATGATGCAAAATGTATTCAAATATGTTGACCCCAATTAAATTACGCACCCTTTCTTCAGGGTTCTAGGAAAGTAGCATTTTGTGGGCTGGGTACTGTTCCAGAACCTAAGAAACAGGGAAGACGCTATATCTGTTCCAGAGAACGAGGTAGGAAACGCATGAAAATGTTCAAAATGTAAAAACTTTGAATGTTCAGAACACGTGTCACTTACTTGCACCACTTGTTCAAAGTAGTAAATAATTTACTGACACTTTGTGGCATTTGTGTCTTTTTATTGTTGGTGTTGCTATCTATTTTCAGTGTTTAAATCTGGGGTCTGTTAGACGGAAACACCTATATAGTGTATAGATATTTTAAAAAATGTGTATTTGGGTCTCCGTGACTGCAATATGGAAATAGCTGTGAGATGATGAGGGTCCAATATGAGTGTTAATATGGCAGTTTCTATATTTTCCTGAACTAAGTACAATCCTTAACTGATTTTATGCTCAGAGTACTATATGCATGCTAATAAAAAAGTCTATAGTCTGGAATGATTTCATACTGAGTGCTACATGACATTACAAAGATATTGTGATAAAACATAATGAAAAAAATCTACTAAATTAGGGGAAGAGACTTGGGTCTTCTTTTAAGAATGTCCCCCTCAGAGGCTAAGGCTATGTCTAGACTATGGGGTTTTTCAGGGGATGCGTCTGCTCTTCTGACATTTTTTTGTGGAAGAGCAGACGCACTCTTTCGGAAGCCCGGTCTTCCTCATTTCACGAGGAAGAACGGCTCTTCCGAAAGAGGAAGTTTTTCTGAAATTTGGCCCAGTATAGACGGGCTAAATTTCAGAAAAGCCTCTTCCGAAAAAACAATCGGAAAAAGGTATGCAAATTTGCTTTTTCCTGACAAAAAGCGGTAGTCTAGATGTAGCCTAAGGATATTATACATTTCTAAATCAGAATCTGCTACACGGTGAAATTATTTTTCTACTCAGCAATTTCACTCCCGGTCAAAAGTGTTTAGGTTTATTGTTCTTCTCTGAGCAGTTTTCCCAACAAGACTGAAAATAAATGGAAAATGAATGTGACCACTTTGGAAAAAGTTCATTCCTTTTCAGCATTAGTGTTAGCAATGGTCGGCAAACCCAGAGCACCAACACCAGTGTGGCTGAGCAACAAAGGTGGTGAAAGACAACTGCATGCTATAGTGTGCACTGTGTAAAGGCTCACAGCCAAGAATCTGTTTCATGCGTCATCAGCTTCAGTGGTGCAGCCTCAACCCCTGAAAACTGAAGCAAAACTCCAGTAATAAATCTTTCCTTCAGGAAAGCTGTGCTCAGTCACAGAGGATTTGAAGGGAGGATTCATTAGCACTAGCAAATGCATGAACAGGACGACTGCTTAAGGGAGGTGGAGACATAGCCCTGCAGCTCTCCTCAAATATGAGGTTTTGACTATGGATATCTCCATATTCCCAGCATTGTTTTTCATTGCAACAACACACCAGAGTTTTCTGTGCTCAATTGTGTGCTGCTCCTCCAGGAATTGTTGCTGTAGGCTCTATAGCACAGCACAGGCAGAACTTTCCCACTGCATTTGGCCATATATGGGCACTGAAGCTTACTCTCATGATTTACCTTCACATGTATTTCTCCATCCATCAACTGCAGTAATTGAATTATGCTTGAGGTAGATGGAAGACTTGGATTTTCTGGGCTGAATCCAGTTAATATGAAAGATACAGTGACGTGGCAATAAAAGACCCGGGCACAGCTCAGATCAGATGACTTGGGCTCACAGGGCTCAGGCTCTGGAGCTAAAAATTGCAGTGTAGATGTTTGGGCTGGAGCAGAAACCAGCCTGAGCCCAAATGTCCACAATGCAATTTTTAGCCCCTCAGTTCAAGCCCAAATCAATTGACCAGGCTTCTGAGATTTGGTTCTGCAGATTTTTAAAGCAGTGTAGGCGTAGCTGACGACTTAAATAAGAATAGATAGAGAGACAGCTTCTTCTGCTTGGAAGACTCTTCCCTTGCTTACTGGAAGGCATTTGTTCCTCAGTTGGGCATTTTATTTTCTTGCCCCTTTGGGCTGCCTAGTGAATAGTTTCCTTCGCTCAAATCCAAACCTCTTTTTAACTGTCAGAACACAATTCAATGAATACCTCAAAAACCATTCTCCAATGACTGATTTGCACAACTTTTTATCTTAGATAGAAACAAGGTGGGAGGACCTAGGGTAGGTTGTACCATATATAGAATCAGGATGAGAGACACTTTCTAGGTCAATGTGCAAGAAAATATAGTAAGGCACTAGCAAAGGACAGGTATTTTGCCTTTGGTGATTTAATTGAAGAAGCTGCTTACCTAGTTCTGTTCCTGAATCTGTAAATCAGAAAGGATGACAAACAGGATTCCCTCAATGTGAAATAAATTTATATGATTTTTAAAGACTTTTTAGGAGAGATGCTGGTGTAAACTCTGCCTGCTCCCTCTTGATTACACTATTTAAATATTAAAACCCACTTTACAATGTACTTCAACCTTACCTGTGGACACACAACCATAATGACTAATGACTAAGTCACAATAGGAAGTTATAATGTGGAATTACAAATGCAATTTATAAAATAATTTGCTTTGAAAATCGTATCAGAGGAACATTTGCTCCCATAGCCATGAATTCTCAACTAATAATATAAAGCAATTTTAGAATAAAGGAGATTGACACCTGCAACATTATAACAGCTTTGTGATCTGGAAAACATATGTATATGCATAACAAGTCACGACAAAGTTCTCTCTGGAGGTGATTCTTGTTTCTAATTCTCCAAGACTAATTGTAAGCAATAGATATGTAATAAGATACTGTGCTTTTTGCAAACTGATGGTTTTACAATTCATGTCACATTTTCTTCAGAAGTTAAATTACATTAACTCTGGACTATCATTTTGGTCTTTTTTCCTGAGCAACTTCAAATTGCTTGGGATGCTGGTAAATGATTTAATTATTTCATTCATTCCAAACTAAAATGAAATGTTCATATGTACAATTAAATGAAATAGCTATATTCGGGGTCTTTTTACCCATTATTAAAAGTCACAGTCCTGCTTCCTGATGCATGGGCAGGAATTAATATTGATCTTGTAAAAATCAGCTCTCTTTGCATAGAGTAATTAGAGAACATGTATAATAATAAGGCAGTTCTAGACTGAACGTGTCTGACAAAAACTGATAATTAAATAGTATCTGTTTTCACTGTAATGTTGAAAACAGAGGAACAAGAATCACTATCTTAGTAAAGCAGAACATTCTGAATATTTTAATAAATGGCAATTGTTGATAATAAGGAAGTTAATTTTTAGGAGTCTGGAATTCATAACACAGGTTTGTAATTCAAGATTTTTAATTGTGGATGAGATTTATTTTTCACCAATAAAAACACTTTTTATTGACATCTGTGGGTGTTCGATCACAGCCTATCACACTAGCCTCACTCACGTATAGGCAAAATTGTATCCATTCAAAAAATTTAGTCAATGTGATTGTTCTAGTAAATAGTTGCTGCTAATGGTCACAAATCTAGGCCATCGATTCTTAGACAGAACCTCCATTGACTTAATCATAATTTTTCCTGAGTAAAGATTTAAAGATTGTACTTATTTTCCAAATTACTAATGATCAGTTATGCTCCCAAAAGGCCAAACTATGTAGTCACAAATACAACAAAATTCCAGGGAGTACTGCAAGATTTAGCCTTTCAGTCTAAGACTTTCATCAGTAGCACAATACATCTTCATTTACACTGGAAACAGGTGTGAAAAAAATCCATGTGCGTAATACTTAAGGGGACAATCACAAAATCAGTCTATTGTAGGGTACAATTTAACATTAGCAAAGTATACCTTTTCCTTGGGAAGAATTTGAAATTTATATAAATGTTATATTTATGTTTCCTTATGAAGGCAAAAATTAACATTGACAATCTTGCTACTTATAGCAAATTTTACTTTTTGGATTAATGAATGCAAAAATGATAAAATCAAAGCTGTGTTTAAAATAAAACTACATTAAAAATTCCCCCAAATGCTTTTCTGTGAGAGAAGAGAGACTTTTATATACAAAGCTACACTGACACCTTTAACACATACCATAGTCTGATTATTCAGCACAATTCAATATAGGTTATTTAAGAGAACAAAAGGACAAACTTTGACTCTTTAAAGGCAATTCAACAAGAAATATTTCTACAGCTTTACCACACTCAAAAAAGAATATTAGAAAAGACTTACCAGGGCCTCTGGTCTGGTCGTTGACCTGACCATAAAATTAGGATCAGGCTGCAGCATGACTGGCTTAGAGACTATAGATACCCCTGGCCGGTGCTGGGTAGGTGGGCTTGGAGCAAATTGCTATTGAGGTTCAATTTAAGAAAATTACAGATAATGCAATTTGTGCAAACCAATCATATTAGAGATACCACCATATATATCACTTCATTGCTATGAATTTATTGCCACTAGTATCACAGAAAGCTGTCATAAATATTTTATTAGCTGATTTATAATGATAATAAGACAAAACAGAATGTCATTCCTGGTGTATCTAAATAATGGAGTCTCTTCCTTAAACCATGACTTCAGAGGGATGAAGGAAAATTTTATCCTTGCATTTAGCATTTATCCCATAGAGGCAGTGAACTGATTTATGAGCTAAAGAAGTTATGCTAAAAAACAATGAATATAATGAGACAGAGAACCTAAACTGGAATTGTGATACTGTTAAAGATACAGGAATCAGGTAGCTCAACTGATTTTCTAAAGTGAAATTCACCAGACCTGTAATTTATTATTATTCTATTAGAACCATATAAAATATCACTCATCTTGGGCTAAGATCAAGTTAGCCACAGTAATTAGTCCCTTTGTTCTATGAATTACTGTCCATACCCGGAGGCATTTCAGAGTTAATCATCTGACATATACAAATTAGGTGCCTGATCCTACAGTCCTTACTCCGGCAAAACTCCCACTGACGTCAATGAGAGTTTGGTCTGAATAGAGTTCAGGACTGAGCCCTACGGGTTAGATTCTGACTCAGCTCCAGCAACTCCTAGCACACCCTGGTTGACATTTCTCATAGGAAACATGATGATATCACATATTTAGTACAAGATGTTACTATGGAAATGATCTGAATAATTCCAGTAACTTGGGTACACAATCTCATTTTTACAGTAAAAAAGAGTAGAGAAAAGTTTTGGAGCTATGTCTTGCAAGTCACTAGGGAATTCCTTGGAGTAGTGTAGTGTTTACCAAGACACAATCTATTGCTAACATTGATTAAATGGTCTCATAAGAATCTGAGGGTACATAGAGATCAAATGTCTGCAGTTGCACTGGATCAAGCTGAGCAAGGAAACGTGTGTTCCAGCATCTGCCAGCTAGCACATACTGCTGTGGATAACATATGCATATGTCTATCTAGTGGACTAAATATATCAATAATCCTTAGATCACGTTTCCTGTAGGTATATTAGAAGGGCCAATGCATCAGCTAAGTCTTCCCCCAAGCTCACTCCTGTGCATATATAGGGAGCCTTGTCTTGTTGTTCCACAGGAGGATGAAAAGGTTCTCTCATCTTTTCCCTTTCTACACATTCTCCACTCCAGTGTTATACAGTGCATGGTTAAATCCATAACAGCCTTTAAAAATATAACCCAAGGGTTTCCCCCCCATATATCTGTCTATCAAACTGGACGAGTGTTTTTCCAGCATTTATTCACTGCAACTAGCAACTATGTTTGCATTGCATCATGGAACATAAAAGGGGACTTAACAGTTCGTGAATTTATTATAGGAAGAAATTTAAAAATAGCTTCCACCAACATAATACTTGCATGCTACTGGAACCGGGAGTTATATCTTTTCTTAGGCTATGTCTACACTGCAAGGGTTATCCGGGATACCAGAGGTATCCCGAAAAACCCCGCGGCGTCCAGGGAACGTGTCTGCTCTTCCGCTTTTTTTCGCGGAAGTACATTGAGATGTATTGCATATCTACTAATCTTACTTGAGATGCTCAAATCAATTAATGTCACATCAGCAAACAAACAGTTGATAGCTAATAATAGTTGATAGCAAACGCGCTCATTTGGGGAGTCCTGTATTCCTCATTTCATGAGGAATAAGGGCTCCTCCAAAAGAGGAGGCTTTTCCTCCATTTGGCCCTGTCTAGATGGGGCCAAATGGAGGAAAAGCCTCTTCCAGAAAAACAATTGGAAAAAGCTATGCAAATTGCAGAGTGCAATTTGCGTAGCTTTTTCCGATAAAACCCGATAGTGTAGACCTAGCCTTAGTGTGTATCTCTTCTAATATGACCCAATGTCTACATATACTTTCAGTAAAACCATTTAAGACTGGTTATATTGATGTGTTTTTCAGCTTTTATGCTCTCCCAAATGGCATTTAAAAACATAGGCTTGTAATGATGTTGTAGGTCTTCCTGACAGAAATACGAATAGACGGTACATAGAATAAATATTGTACATGTAATATGCGTGCTTCAAGCTTATATTTCTGACATTTTTGAAATGTGAAGACTTATTGTTGAGAAAGTCTTTTATACTTTTAGGGCTTTGGTTTGCTAATTGGTACATGGAGGGTGATATTACCAAGTATCTTGTACATGGCATGACTTGCCTTACACACCTCAATCTAAAGATATGATGGTCATTTTTCAAGAGGAGAAATCAGATCCTGCACCTATTTGAAATCACTCTCTTTTTAATTTCCTTGACATGGGATTATATTGGAAGTTCATAAAACTATAAATTATTGAAAGTTTATAACATACCAGTGGATTGCTTGATGCAGATGATATTTTGCCAACATGGGAGTTGTTTCTTAGACCCTAAATAATAATAGCTTCATTAAGGTGTACTGAATATCTACTAATCTTACTTGCGATGCTCAAATCAATTCATGCCACATCAGCAAACAAACAGTTGATAGCTAATAATAGTTGACAAGTAATTTCACTCCTTCAGCACTGGCAAGCATCTGGCAGAACTTGCAATTAAATGGCCATGGTGAAGAAAGTTATTGATGCTGAAAAGATTTAGAAATCTATTTGTATAACATTTAAAAAGCCTGTTTAAGAGACCAGTATAATAAACCTTTGTTTTTTGCCAACTTTGACTGGTCTAACAACAAGATCTAGTATCTAAAATCAGATTTATTCAGTTGACTGGAAGTAATCTAAGGCACACCTACACCTACCAGCCGTTATTCCAGAAAAACAATACTAGTGTCCACCCTGCAATTGCATTATTTCGACAGAAAGTTGAAATAACGGACGGCTTTTTCTGACGGTGGTAAACCTCATTTCACAAGGAATAAGCCCTTTTCCAAAAAAGCTTTTTCGAAATAAGGTGTGTGTGTAGACGCTTCACTGCTGCTATGTTGAAATAGCTCCTCACCAGGGCCATTCTAAAGTTATTCCTCCCCAGTGCCTCTTGGGGCTCTAAGTCAAGATAGAGCATCCACATTAGGGGAGCCTGACAGACTAATTTTTAGGGTTCCCTGTAGTGTGGACGCTCTATTTCGAAATAAGCTTTTCCAGAAGGTATCTTCCGAAAGACTTATTCCGAAAGAAGCTTGCAGTGTAAATGTACCGCTAGTCAGGTTTAGCCCCCATAATATGCACTAGGCTATTTAAAAAGGAACAGGCACACCAGGCCACATTTTGAACTAAACTGGATCAAACCCAAGGATCATGTGTTCCACCATTATGTCTCTGATAGTGTCTAGTACTTAAGAAGAAGGTATTAAACCTATCTCAACAGGCAGAGTGGAATAGTCTACCCCTCTATAGTAACTGAGACATACAGCTAGTCCAGAATTTGATGTGAAACTCTGATGATGATAAAACAATGGGTTTACATGCATACAGTAGCATAAGATTGACTCAATATTAATATATTATTAAGTGCTAAAATCTCTCATATCTACACTTCATTGAGTTTGATGGCAGCTGGTGTGTGCTTAATACTTTTGAAGATAAGGTAACTTAGGGTGCGTCTACACAGTACCCTTTCCTGTACTGCAAACTGCATAGCTTATTTTGAGGCAATTTCAAGATAGCTTATTTCAAAAATTGGCCCTGTTTACATAAATCGCTATTCTGACAAGTCACTTAACCCTCGTGGAATGAGGGCTACAGGGATGCTAGAATAGCGTGCCTGTATTTCAAAATATATTTTGAATATACATTTCAAAATAATGGACATCTTTAAAGACAAAGAATAGCTATTTTGGATACTTCCAGTAACCCGAAATAGCACCCCTGTCTAGACGTAGCCTTATTTAGATGCCTAATGTGGATTTAGAAACCATCCCAGAATATTTAAGGGTTGTGACAGGTCATAAACATTTATAAATGGGTCCTGAACCCAAAAAGTTTGAAAACCATGGCTTCAGAACACACTGAGAAAATCTATTGTCCATAAAAAGGTATAGCTGCCATTCTAATTCCAGAGAAACTAAAATGTTTTTGAAATTTGTCTACAAGCCAAGTTTATGGACTCCCCTCATTAATCAGACTTTGCTTATAACAAAAATCATAATTCACTCTTCTAAAATGATCCTTTAAATAGAAATAATCTGAACATTTTTGCAGAGAAGTAAGCCATTTTAGTCTTCTGCCCATGTGTCCTACACCTACTCAGCTGCGATACCCACAACACAGTGTTATTATTATTCCAAATGACCTTGCAGAAAACCACAGCACACAATGCAATGAATCCATGCAGAAAAACATGCAAACTACCCAAAAGGTCACAGCTGAACTGTTTGAAACTAGTATAAAATATCTGCAGAAAGAGCTTTTATTACAAAGATTTGAGTATGTGCCAGACATGATAGTCCTTAATAAAGCAAAACACTGGCATGATTAAGTCACAGAAATATTTTTTCTGAATAATGGAATTAAATATATTAAATTTTTAAAATATTCAGTATAGAAGATCTTTTTGTGGAATATATCTATTGAGTTTGTAATAAGGGACAATTAGTGTATTTTCCTGGAAAACTAATTAATAAAAAGATACACTTCTCAGATTTGGAGTGAGAACTTTTAGGCTTGTACCCATAAAATGATTACTATTGGTGATCAGTTAAGAGTTCAAATGTCTGAGTATTGGACTTCAACCTAGTGTTTTCTGTCCACTACTTTCATTGAGCAAAACAATTCAGGATCAAATTTAAGTCATGTTTTTTTTTGCTGTGCAGATAGAGTTAAATAGGTCACATGATTTCTTTGTACTTAAAATATGATGTGCTATATGGTAATATTGGCCAAGTACAAAATATGCTATTTACTAATGCATTCTGCACAAGATATTTGCATGCAGAAGATCTGGAACATTATGCACAGCAAACACACAAGTTGTATTCTCCACCTGCTATTGGTATACATCACTAATAAGAATGATGTATGTTCAATGAGAGGAGAATACAATTCAATTATACCTTTGGACTTGATAAATAGGTGTGGTCATTATTCTGAGAGCTTATGGGTCCAAAAGTAGATCTTCCTCTGTAATTTTTTGCTTCCCAGCCATGTAAGGATTCTGTAGGGCCAGAAGAATGGTAACACTGGATTCCCACTCTTTCTTCTAAGAGCGTGGGTGGTACACAGAGAGATCCAGTAGGTTGACTGGGTAAGGAGACAGGGAGAGGAGGTGCAGAAGGATGCATCCCAGTGGATGATGATAAAGTCACCCGGGAACCTGCAGAAGCTGTGGGGGCTGGACCTCTTGAAGATGGGACATTTGGTGAAGAAAGTGGGTGAGCTGCTGACGTTGCAGAAGTTGCATGAGGTGGTGGAGGGACAGGTGCTATGCGTTTTGTAGGCTTATCAACATCATCCAGGTTAATATCATCAAGGTCTGTGGTGTGAAGCTGCAGACCACCTGCAAACCTCCTCATCGATGTAGCAGAAGGAGAAGCAGAAGTTCGTCCACTAGCCAACTAGCATAATGACAACAGAGATCTGCCTTAACTGTGCACCTACCTGTAAGGGACCCGAACGAACTAAAGGCAAGTAACACAACACTACAAGCTATAATTAACGGAGTACTGTAAAGTCTTGGGTTCCTATTAAAAAAACCCATGCTCACAGCTTTTTCCTGGAGCCCTTTTGTGCACAAAAAGCACTTACCCTGGCTTTTTAAAAATAAAATTAATAGAAATACAGTATTTAATTGCTGGTCTGGGGATATAAAAAAAAAACAGACACAAAAAGCAAAACAAATGGAAAACAAGAAATACTCATTGCAAAAGAGGCTGGTGTAAAAGGACAGCACTTTACACACAGCTCCCGAAATGCTTAAAAAATCATTTAAACAGTTTTCCAGATTGGAGAGAAAACATGAATCCGGAGTAAAGGTTGTAAATAGACAGCATTGAAGTTTAAAGAGGGAAAAAATAGAGTGCTAAGGAATTCAGAGATCAAGTACCCCAGCCAACCTAACAACGACCAGAGTCCCGAGTGTTTGATAAGCAGTTCTGGGAGTACATCCACTTGGACAGCGAATGTGATGATGGTGGTGTTGGATGTGCTGGTGAGTGGAAGCTGGATGTGCAATGGCGGGGCGCACATGTGGGAGGCAGGGAAGTGTGCGATTTAGTTTCTAGGAATTTGGTGTTCAAGCAAACCTCCACAGAGCTTAGAGTAGACAATGCAGGTAGCCCAAGCAGAGCTTGAATCCTTGCTGGGCTTAGGAACTCCACTGGGCTTAGGAACTCCACAGGAGACAAAACAGGAACTAGATCCTCCGCACAAGGGAATACATCAATCCAGATTTGGGGGAGCGGAGAAAGGATTTTATATGAATGTGGTCTAAATGTCTCTGGTAGTCATTTGTCATGGATCATGTTAAAATGTTTGTAAAAGTAAATTCAATCAGTATTCTTGTATCCACTATTTTGTCCACTCTCCAGAGGAACGATTAAGGAGGCTTGAGTTACCCCTATCAAAACCAAAATATTTATTCCAGTCTTGTTTGACCTGATTTTTTCAGCTGAATTGTCCATAATGAGTCTGAACTAAATCTCGTGGTATCAATGAGTAGCTCTACCACCTAAGAAAAGACATCTCACTGGCTGCTCTCTAACCCTTGGAAACTGCTGCCAATTTTCCGGATATAATAACAACACATAATAGTACAAGGCTGTGAATAGCTCAGACAGGTTAATCCCTCAGAATCAACCTGTCCTCTTGATTTATAGTAGCTTATCTCCTTAAGTAGTTTTATAATAATAAAGTAATTAGTGGCAGCATAAATACAGCAGTGGGCTAGTAAACAGTTCTGAGCAGCATCACTCTGAATATATGTCAAGGAGTTTGGCCGTAGTATCTTCATTTCCAGCACTGAAAGTGCGACCCACCAGATTGCAGCTAGTGAGTGCAGATGGTGTGGGGAATCTCTGCAGAAACATATCCCTCTCCTCAAGTGACTCTTCCATAGGAGAGTCATCTGGCTTTGGGCACAGGGCCAGGAGGAGGAGAGGACCATCTGCTTTCTGCTGATGCTAAGAATTATCCAAGAGGGAGATCGCCATGGGTCCCCTCTGCAGCTGCTATTGTTCATTCCCAAGTGAATTCAGGGAGCTGCATTCCTCCTGAAACAGCTGTGCTCGGAGAGGAGCCAGAACAGCAGGAGGGTGGGAAAATCTCTCTGGATTTATAAGGCCACAAACCTTCCTCTGTGTGCTCCCTTTCTTCAATGTCCTCCCTTTGAGGGGAGGATGTGAATGTTTATTAAGTACCCGTAAAATCTCGACTATAATGTGCACCTATGCATAATGCGCACCTACCTTTTAAACATGAGAATTCCGGCATAAACTGAGCTCCTATCTATAATGCGCACCCCGACTTTGCCATATTTTGTATTGCTGTATTTTGTTATGTCTTGTCTTGTCTTGTCTTTTTGTATTGCCGGATAATCACGTGTGAGCGCATGAGTAAACAGCGTGCGGCATTTCCATGCTCTCTTTGGGATGCCATGAGTTGTCGGCAATCTTACACAACTGCTGAAAAACTGAAAGTTGTTAGCTATGCTGAGGCTCATGGCAACAGAGCTGCCAGCTGTGAATTTGATGGCATAGCAGAGTCTAACATTTGGCTTTGGAGACGGCAGAAAGAGCGCCTGCAAGCGCTGCCTCGGATGAAGATGGCTGAGCGAGATAAAAGCGCTGCATATCCTGAGTTGGAGGCCAAGCTGGTTGAATGGATTGCTGAGCGTAGACAGCAAGGCGGTGGTGTTAGCATTGCGGAGGTTAGAATGAAGGCTTTGACCATTGCCAAAACGTGCGCTAACACTGACGGGTTTAAAGCTTCGCATGGCTGGGGCAATCAGTTCATGAATCGCCATAGCCTATCGGTCCGACGCCGAACAACTATCGCACAGAAGCTACCCATGGACTCAGACACCAAGCTACTACAGTTCCAAAAGTTTATCATAAAACTATGCAAGCAGCACTGCTATGACCTTTCATTAATTGGTAACACAGATCAGACACCATTAAATTTCGATAATCCCTACAACAGAACGCTTGAAGTGAAAGGTGCCAAGACCGTCTCCATTGCTACCACAGGCCATGAAAAGTCTAGGTTTACCATAATGTTTGCTTGCATGGCTGACGGAACGAAACTGCCTCCTTATATTGTGTTCAAGCACAAGACAATGCCAAAGAATGTTATATTCCCGAACACCGTTCATGTGCGTGTTCACCATAAAGGCTGGATTGACGAAGCTTTAATGCTTGATTGGCTACAGACGGTTTGGGCGAAGTGGCTGGGTGGACTTATGAGAAAGCGGTCTCTAATAGTTTTGGATGCATTTTGGGGTCATCGTATGCCATCCGTCAAGAAAAGGCTTCAGCAGGACAAAACAGACTTGGCAATTATTCCTGGTGGAATGACCAAAATGTTGCAGCCACTTGACATGACAGTTAACAAGCCAATGAAAGATGCACTATGCAGGAAATGGAACATCTGGTTGTTGGAAGGTGAACATACATTGACTGCAGGTGGACATATGCGAACACAGACGCTGCAAGATGTTACCCAGTGGATAGCGGATGTCTGGGTTGAACTTGATCTCGCTATCATAAGGAAGGGGTTTCTGAAATGCAGCATCTCTAATGCTATGGATGGCAGCGAGGATGATGCCCTGTGGATGGATCCGAGCGACAATGAATCATCTGAGGGCGAATTACTGATATGCGAAGATGACAATGATTTGTATTACCTGGATGAAGATGTCCAGGGCTATACCCCGGAAGATATTGCTTGTCTGTTCAAAGAAGATTCTAACAAATGTGAAGTTGAGGGCTTCGAAGATGACTAGAAGATCAATTAACATATGGTATTTACTTGTTTGCGCTGCAGTGTTGTTTTCATTTGTTTAACTTACCTTTTTGAAACTGTGTATATAGTTGCTTGTCGATGCTAATAAAAATCAACTTAACCGCTGGTGTCCAGCGATTAATTAAGTGCCGCGGAACCGCCAAATAAAAACTTTGAAAAAAAAACTTCTATGGATAATGCGCACCCCGACTTTGACGTTAAAAAAACGGGAAAAAAGTGCACACTATACTCGCAACTTTACAGTAACTCTTGTAGAGTTCTCTCAGCTTTTGTTCCCTTCTCCTGCATATTGTCAAGTGAAGACATGATTTGGCCCTTTGTTATTCCTCTTTGTAGCATAGTTCTGGGATGTATTCAAGATCTTGAATATCAGTGATTCCATCCTGAAATGCTCTTGCCTGGAAGGCACCATTATTATGGGTGGTTAAGTCCTCATAGCCTCCAGTTTTAATATGGCTAGCTAAAGCCATCCTAGCCGATCTTGCAGGGTCAGCTAAGAGAATTCAGAACTGTCAGGTGGTCATGCTGCTTTTCAGGGCATATTATGTGGTCACGTTGGCCAATGGCAATGCATTTCCCAAACAAGATAGCGCCCTAAAAATGTGCAGGATGTCAAATGCAAAATACTATTAATCTTAAAGGTTGAAAAAGGGAAGAATGGGACAGGTTCTTCTCATTCACACCCAATAAAACCTCCCTGCCTGCATATAAAACATGCAAAAGTCATTTAGAGATCACAGTTGAGTGGAAAGAGAAGCAAGAGTTTTCTTTTACCTCAGGAGAATCATTCTCCACAGAGGAGATCTGCTCTAGCCGTGTCTGACAAAGTCTTTCCACCCAGTGCTGAACCTTTTCTGATTCCTCCAAGTCTTCTCGCTCTGTCTCAGATACCTTAGCCATATGGCCATGGCATAGAAAAAGGGTAATGAGGTTATACCACATACAAAATTAGAAGATATAAAATGTATTTAACTTTAAAATACTTTCTGCAAAAAAAATTATGTTCTCATGAGTCATTTTCTATTTCACTGCCTTCCATTAGGCCGATCCTTGAAAGCTCCTAAATATCCCACCTGAGTAGTCTTTAAACCAGTAGGACTACCCATCGGAGGAAGAGCTGCTCTTGTGAATAAGGAAACTCAGGGTAGGGTTCTCTGTTATCCTTTAGGAACAGACTAGTGTATATTTTGCTAACTTGTGTTATTTAAGCATTTAACACATTGGAATAAAGTCTCTATTAGCCTTACTCCACTGAATCCAAGAGCAGTATACCACCAAATAATTTGTCCCTCTGTCCTTTCGACGTGCAAAGAGTTAATAAAATTTCTCCAAAATACCCCTGCCCCCCAACAAAATATACCCCACCTCCAACATTTCCTTTTATTTCAGTTTGCTTCTCATATCTATGTTTATGGACAACGCTTGTTTGAAAAGATCTCAGCCCCATTTTAATTTTACACCCAACATAGTACAGTACTATGCTTTGTTACCTCAATTATTTAAATATTTTCTTTATTTGCACAAGTCATGTTTTTTTCTTTTATTTTTAGTAATTCTTTATTTTCTATGTCTTGCACTGAATTTCTGCTTTATATTTTTGCAAATAATTTGGGGTTTTTTTGGTAATAAAGATATGAATAAGGAAAAAGGTCTCTGATCTCAACATAAGTTTAGTATGCTTCACATGTTACCAGGTATACTGAACAAGATCCATAATCTGTTATTTTAAATAACCCATGAGATACTACTGTCCACAGACAAGGCAAGGGCCTACCCCAGCAATGTACTTACGGTACCATAAAGTACCTTTTAAGTCAATGAGAGTACACATGTTTAGTCTTAGACATGTGCTCAAATTCCTCACTGAACTGTGTCCCAGACACGCTTTATTAGAGTCAAAGAGTTTTGCCTGCAGAAGGAAACCACGATGAAATAGAAGAAAATCATAAAAAGAAATATAATCCAATGCTTATCACAACATACCTCTTGTACAAGCCGGTTGATTTTCAGCTGTTTTTCTTTTTCTAACATCTCTTCTTTTTCTTTGGCAAGTTTTTGCTCAAACTCCAGTTCCTTTTTACACTTCTTCTGTTCACACAGGCTGTCACTCTTCAATTTCTTTCTCTCTTTCCCTTTCTGGGATTTTTTTTTAAATTACACAAGATAGTAGTGTGCATGTTTTACATTGGCTAAACACACTGCAAAACTCTGAACTTGACTGAGCCTTTAGACACATGAAAACTTGCCCTGAAAAATTAGCTGGTGGCTCCATGTATATATAAAGGTGGTGGCTATTTTTAAAACAATTCATCAGCCCTCGTCATTTTGTCTGAAATTTGTTCTTATGCAGAAGGCAAGCAGGATGCCTATGCATCATTTAAGGATCATACAATGTTGGCACTGTTAAATATTTCCCCCCTCTCCTATGAAATTTCACCGTATAGGTATGCTGGACTTATAAGTAAGAGTTACGATATTCTTAGTCTAACACAAAGACTTCATTTCTCACCCTTCTGTTTGTCTTAATTGCAACTTAAAATGATGGCTTTAACATAAGTGCCTATGTATTCACACACAGAAGTAAATCCTTCCCTTTTTGCAACACACATCCAAAACACTGCATAACATGCATTAGGAAAGACAGAGTTAGCAATTGCAAAGAAAAGGCTTAGATCAGTGCATCTAAACTGCTCCAACGCAGCATATTAAGGAGATGGTGTGTCTGAATTTTAGAGATGGCCAATAGGCATCTAGGGCGGTTAGATGTACTCACGCGCATGACCACTTAAAGATGTGCTAACGCTGTAGCACATAAAAGCAGACATAAAAGTAACATGTAGGAGCTTTTGTTTTTTCGTTACAACTATGCAACTAAGGACCCTGATTACAGTGACCGTCACCTTGAAGCCAAGAAGTCAGAGAAGGAGGATAGCCTGTATGCTCCAGTTTCCCCATGCCCAACACACAGTGAAGAGGAGCTGACTGGTTTTGTAAAGACTGCCAGTGCAGTGAGAGGCTGAGCTCCAGCTCTGGTTGTTAAGAGGACATACACAGCACACTGAAGAAGGAGTGTGAGCTGTTCCTCTTTTCCACCAATGGCTCTTCATTCTGGCTTGGTGAATCCAGGACACTGTGACAACCATGCTACAATCATTTTCTGCATAACAGGATTATTTATCAGCCCAGCAGTATCGGAGTGAAACGTAGCAACTCACAGACAGACAGACATTTCTTGCTGGTAAAAAATACCTGTCCTGCCATGCTAGCGATTAGAACTTTGCAGTGTTGCGATCAGTGAGGTTGTATTGCATCTGCTTCACAATTTTGGCTATTATTGCAAAAATTAACCCTAGCAGATAGAATGACTATGCTGTGAAAGTGATTTCATAGCACCAAACACCTAGTTTCTATTGCCTATGCTTTAGCCATGGGGCTTAGTTTGCATTACAAACATTTTTATGTTTTATTTAGAGCTAGTTACTGTTTACATCCCATTGACTTGGGACATTACTTCATTCTTTACGAAGAAAGATAAATATAGGCAAGTTCTTGTGATAAATGCTAACATTTTATAACTGTAGATGAAGACTCATACTGATCACTCTGGATAATAGCGCTGTAGAATAGCAATATGTTCCCATTAATCTTAGCTGAATGCATTACCTATAGCTCACATCAAACTCCACAGGGCCTGAGTCATCCCTTCCACATATCACTTTTTAATGGAGTCATAATTCATTCTTTGCAATTTGCTCCATACTAAAAATGCTTTTAATAGGAAGTTAATTTCTTTTATAAAAACTGGTGTGTTGTTTTTGCATGGACTGAACTATTTTAAATAAAAAATTATTTAAATTAAAAACAAAATTTTCCAAGCATTTAGTTTATAGTGTCCATAGATTTTAATGGTAGTTGTATTAGCCCTTTAATATCTTCAAGTGCTTTCAGAACTTCTAAGCATGTAGAGGTACAAAGCATATAATTATACAAAATAACCAATTTGCACTTCTATCACACAGACACTTACATTTTCCAACATATAATCTACTGTATGAATGTTGGCTAGAGCAGAGATACAGTCCTGAGTTCACATGGTGCTTAGCACAGACAAATTAATGTTAACCAACAATGCAAAGTGGTATCTGAGATGTTGCGAACATTTCCTGTCCTATTCATAGAGAAATAATTGTGCCCCAGGGGAAATGATGACCCTTTAAATGGTGACTGTGATGGATAAAGCTGACAAATCCAGGCTGTGATCCTGACTTTCTTGCACTCCCAAAAGTCTAAATGAATGGATATACAGTACAAGTAATGCAGGATCTAGTTCAGACTCTACCATTAAGACCCTAATTGGTTTTGATCATCAACCTGGTAGACATCAGTAACATAACATTCATAACAGTAGCAAAAGATACTGAAAAAGAAAAGAAGAATGTACCAGAAGGAATAGAATATTATTTGAAACACCCACTGCATGCTTCAGAGATTATACTTAAAATAGACTATCTTGTTTACCAAATTTTAAAAGTCCATTTTGATTGTTTTCTTTCATTACGCATCAAACTCATTTCTATTCAAAGGCCTATTCACCACATAAGCCTGCACTTCCTGGTAAATTTTCAAAGGCACAAATGAAGGTAAGCTTCAATTCCCATTGATATTTTGCCTCTGAAAATCTCCCTTTTAAGCACTATTTCAAAGGCTTATGAAGAGCATAAGATTTGCTAAAGGGAGCACCCCATTTGTCTGGTATTCCCATGTGTTGAACACCTCTTGAAATGTACAGCTAGCTATCAATTCCCACTACCGTCAGTGGAAGTTGAGAGCACTTAGTACTTCAAAGATCTAGCCCTCCAGTTGCACTCCAAAGAAACCTGACTGCACATGTTAGAGGAGAAAGCATTTGAATCCATGGGAAGTAAGATAGTCAGTCATGTATTGTCATGCTTAGAAATAAATGTACATTACTGTACAAATTATTTTAAAAAATACAGAGGAGAGAAAGGAGTGATTTCACATGCAAAACCCACAGCAAATTTTCATTTATATCTACACACTCAGTACCTTGCGAATAGTGGGAAATTTCCCTTCATACCGATAAAACCATCCAAAAGCTATAAAAAAAGCAAAGGAAAAATATTTGCTGGAGAAAAATCTAAATGATCAACCCAGGACCATACGTAATTAGTTACAAGATATTTGAAGGCAAAATGATGATGGTATTAAATGTATGCAGTGTGGTATTGTATTAAATAATAGGTCCTTTATCAGATTCAATCAAAAAGCAACATCTATACATTTAATGACATATTTACCTTATTGACACACTTTTTATGTCTAACAGATGCAACAGCCAACAGTCACAAAAACATTTTACAGTCCTTTTCACTGTTTTTAGAAGCAAGTTTTCATGCCTATTGCTTTATATTAATTGTAACAATTCATTAGCAATAATATATTGAATGAAAATAATTCAGTGATCCACACACATCCAACATTTGCACAATTAGGGAAACAACAAAACCCTTCATTTCCTTTATGAAATACTTTTCTTCTTAAAATTTTTTTTCTTAAAGCCAAGTTGCCAAGTTCATAAAGTTAAAAAACATACTGTAGGATAATACAAAGGATATTCAGTAACTCTATTACTTATATACACACACATCAGTTGATGATACAAGAGTCCATATCATCCACATTTTTCTAGGCTGCAACACTAGCAATATATATTCTGAGCTCTGTGCTAGCATTTACCATCCAACAGACTGTGGGCCTTGCCCTAGCAACTGAGAACAGCAAGAATAAAAAGTGTTCAGTCCAGTGTCAAGCCTGGCTATCAGGAGGAAACAAAATGTAGGAAGAGTCTAAATCAGGATAGGAAGGCAAGGCTGAGGAGCAAACCTGTTTGTTCTGCTTTGTGAGCACTCCATCCATGTCATCAGCTTCAAGTTGGTCATGGGCAACTCCCTTTAAATCTACTAAAGAAACAAAGGAGGAAGGAAATGAGGAGATAGAAGTGATAGCGTAAACTGAGGTTTCCATGAGGTAAAAAGGGGAACCACACTGAGATCTGTAATATTATGAAAAAACAATTCCCGATTTACCCTGAAGGAAACAAGGTCTTCCCCACTGACTAGGATGGAACCAATCACTTACTTTTGTGTTTAGGAGCAGGGGCTGGATGTACTTCTGCAGTTACTGTTTTTACAGACTTTGGTGGCTCTTTTGGTCTCCAATCTTCTTCCCATTCCTTTTTAAATTTCTCTTCCTCTGCTGTTATCCTAAATAAATATAGAAAAAAGTATTTCTCAAAATACTCACTCAAAAATATAATTTATGTAAAATGACAAATTATTTATTTTTTTTAATTTCCAAGCAGAGGTGTGTGAACGATGCCAGTAAAACGGAGTTGGGAGTGTTAAATGAGGATGTACAGGGGAAGCTCCCATCTAACCTGAGCGAGGGTCAGGACTAACCTTGCTATATATTGGGTGCCTAGAGGCAAAAAATATCTAGATTGATGATGGAGAATTTAACACAGTATATGCCCACTGCTATTAGCATTCCATGTCAAATAAACAATGTTAGGAACCACATCTTCCAGAGCAACTAAAAGACAATCATAAGGATTTAATTTTCTTTCTGTTTATGAAAACAATTTTTGCTCCATCATGGGGACCATAGCTTTAGCTGAGTAACCCTCTAATCCTCTTGATATGACTCCTTCCATCCTCCTGCTCTCTACTGTTTTATCCACTCTGTCTTGTTGAGTCACAGGGGCCATCAACCTGTAAAATCACAGAGATGACAGCAGATACCAAAGTAAGTCATCATGACAGTGAGGCAGACAGGCTGACTTTGGAAAAGGAGTTTTTTGTTTGCTCTTGCAGCATCCTTCCCTGTTATTGCGGCAATATGTTCAATAGAGTACAACAAAGTGAGAATGCTCCATCTCCCCAGGAATGAGAATGGGAAAACATTATAGATGGAAGTCATCCCTGTGCTAACAAAGAATCCAGTATGGGAATGGCTGGTGTGTGTATGGTGTGCATTTTGTACCCCAGTCCTGAGGTTGCCAGAAGCTGCTCTGATTCCTCATGAGCCATATAGGAGCTGCAGAAATGTATTTTGTTCCACATCCAACATGCCATGACTGATTCAGAGAGCCCTGTGATGCCCTGTTCATTCTGGAAGATTCCATCCTTTAATGTAGGTAGGTCAAAAGAAGTCTAAGGAGATGATGCATGTAGAAAGCAGTTTAATGTGACAGGACAAAGGTATCTGAATATTTCAGAATAAATTACAGTTACAGAACAAATATGGAATATGAAACCTCCAACCCTAATTTAGCAATTTCACACCAACTGTCATATAATTTATCAACTTTCTCTTCTGAACAATTTTGGTAAGGTACATGAAACAGTGAACCACATGATGACTCCTTGGACTTTCCCCCCTCCAGTTCTAAATGTACAATATTTAAATTACATTTATAGTTATGTCCAACTAGCTCTTTAGCACTGTTAATGGATGGTTTGCCAGAAAGCCTGGTTACTTCATAGATTTTAAGTCCTGAGGGGACCATTATAATCATCTATTCTGGCCTCTTGCATAATGCAAACCATAGAACTTAAATTAATTCCTGCTTCAAGTCCAAGAGTTGTGGTTTGTAACTACAGAACATCTCTTTTAGAAAAGCATCTGCTCTTGATTTACAAATTTCCAGTGATGAAGGAGCCATCACAGTCCTTGATATGTTGCTGCAATCGTTAATTACCTTCATGATTATAAATGTGCACCTTATTTCTAGTCTGTATGTGTCTAGATTCAATTTCCAGCCATTTAATCTAGTTATAGTTTTGTCTGCTAGGACAATGAGCCTTCTATCACCAAATTTTTGTTTGACATGCAGTTACTTATAAACTGTCCAGTCACTCCTTACCCTTCCTTTTGATAATCTAAATATGTTCAGTCTCTCATTATAAGGCAGATTTTCTCTTCCTATAATCATTCATATCTCTTCTCTGAATTCCCCGCCCCCCCGGCCCAGATTTTTCAATATCCTCCTTGAAGTGCGGACACTAGAACTAGACACAGTATATTACTAATGGTTGCACCAATCCAAATACAGAGGTAATTTCCGTCCTCCTCCTGATAGCCCCATGTTTACATCCAAAGATCACATTAGCCCTCTTACCTACAGCATTGTTTAGCTGCAAGCTCATATCCATCTCGTTATCCCCTAAGCCCAAGTCTTTTTCAGTCACTGCTTTCCAGGATAAAGTTTTCCATGCTGTAAGGCAGGCCTAACATTCTTTGTCCCTAGTTGTACAACCTTACCTTAGTTCAGTGGTCTCCAACCTTTTTACACCCAAGATCACTTTTTAAATCTCAGAACAGGCAAAGATCTACCACCCCGCCCCTTCCTTGAAGCCCCACCCCTTCCTTGAAGCCACGCCCTCCGGGCTGAATGCCACAGCCAGCTGGCCAGGCAGCTTCCCCTTTGCACCAGCCCACATGGAGCATGGTGCACCCTGGCTGAGCGCCATGGCCAGCTGGCTGGGCAGCCACTTCTTTTCGCTCCAGCCCAGCTGCCCTGCGCTCAGCCAAGGGAGGCTGCGCCTAGCTCCAGCTATGCTGGAGAAAGCTTCCTGGGGCTGAGCGCAGGGCAGCCAGGCTGGAGCGAAGAGAAGCGGCTGCCTGGCCAGCTGGCCATGGTGCTCAGCCAGGGTGTACCATGCTCCACGTGGGCAGGCGCAAAGGAGAAGCCGCCCGATCAGCTGGAGCGGGGTTCAGCCTCTCCTGGGCTGAACGCCACAGCCGGCTGGCTGGGGTGTTTCAGCTCTCCTGACCTCCCAGCTCCCACCATTCCGCACAGCTACTCACCTGTGTTGTTGCTCGCTGAGTAGCTGTTCCTCAAATGAGGAAATCAAATGTAAATGTACTGCGCAGGCGCGCGGTTCAGAAAGGGCTCAAGATCGACTATTAGAGCCCTTGAGATCGACCGGTAGATCGCGTTCTACCGGTTGCTGACCACGGCCTTAGTCTATACTGAATCCTAAATATCTGGATTGTGCTCAGATTCCCAAGTGTTCCCCATTGCTCAGTGATCTGTTCTCTTGTCATTTACTCCCCCCCAAATCTTTGTGTCGTTTGTGAGTTTTACTACAGGGTTGAACCTTTGTGGTCTTTGACTCTCTGCTCCTCCAACATCTGTGGTCCAGCAAGACCACAGATGTTGCTGGACTAAAATGCCCCAGCACAGATGTTGCCAGCAGCTGGGAGCAGAGCTGGATGGTGGGGCCAGCGGGGCCCACAGGGCACCAGAGCTCGCAGCTGGCTATGCTGGGAAGCTGGCGGGGGAGCTTGCAGCTGGCTGGGCTGCTGGAGTCCATGGCGGGTAGGCGGGGGAAGGGTGAGCCGAGCTTACAGCCTGTGGGGCAGGAAGTGAGGGCTACAGAGTCCACAGCTGGTGGGGCTGCGAGCGCCCGCAGGGCTGCCACAACCAGGGGGATGAGGACAGTGGTGCCTAGTAGCTGGGTAGAGGAGCCCAGTGCCGAGGCTGGTGTCCCCCATGCACATCAAACTTTCCCTGGTCCAGAAAACTCCCTTGTCTGGGACCAGTCAGGTCCCAAGGGAGCCGGAAGTCCAACCTGTAGTAATAAAGTTATATTTTCTTTCAGACCACTGATAAAAACGTTAAATAGCATAAAACCAAGAAGTGACTCACTCAGGCCTCTCTAGAAACACACCTGCTTGATGATTCCCTATTTACAATTATATTTTCAGACTTCTCAGGGAATCAGTATTTAATTCATCTAATATATACCAGGTTGATTTTATATCATTCTAGTTTCTTAATCAAAATATCATCTGGTATTAAGTCAAATGCCTTACAAAGGTCTAAGTATATTCTATTAACGATGTCATCTTTGCCAACCAAATTTTTAATCTCCTCAAAAATAAGGTCTTTTTTACAAATCAAATCAGTGTTGGCATTAGTTATATACCATCCTTTAACTGTGTATGAATCAAATTCTGTGTCAGCCACTCTATTGTTTTGCACTGGATGGAAGTCAACTTGATAAGACAATAGTTTCTCAGATCACCCCATTCAACTATTTTTATATACCAACAGCTGGGAGCAGAGCTGGATGGTGGGGCCAGCGGGGCCCACAGGGCACCAGAGCTCGCAGCTGGCTATGCTGGGAAGCTGGCGGGGGAGCTTGCAGCTGGCTGGGCTGCTGGAGTCCATGGCGGGTAGGCGGGGGAAGACCCCAATAGATATCTTTGAGACCTCTGGATCTTCCTCACTGCTTCAAGATTTACTAAAGTCAACAGCCCACTCCAGAGTGTCTCTTGGCCAGCACTTTTAAAAGTCTTGGATACAAGTTATCCATATGTACTTTAGTAGCTGATGTCTAGCATCCTTCTTAGTCACTTTAAAAATGGAGACTATTTTGTACTCTACTACCTGCTCCTCAGACATGAATACATCATTATCCTACTTTTTTAATATACAAAACAGAAATATTTACAAAAACTTCTGCCTTTTTGCATTATTATTGACAATCTGCCATTTACATCTAATAGATCAACATCATTGCTAGAGTTCATTTCGTTCTTGTTGTCCTTAACTCTGCTAGCCATGGATTTTCCTTTGAGTTCTTTTGATTCCCTTACCAATTTCCCACTATTTCTAGCTCCTAATATTGTATTAAGCTTCCTCTTTCTCCTCCACCCATGTATTATATATTATCTTTTTATTTTTATTATTGCTTTCAACTATTCAGGCTGTTTTTCTAACCCATGTAAACTATCTCTCAGCTGTGGGTTTTTGAGCATCTAATAAAATGTTTTAACACAGTTCTAATGATCATTTACATTTTTGTAATTAAGTTTTTTCTCCCAGCTGCTGTGGCTCATAGCTATTTTCAGCTTTGTAAAACAGGCTCCGATAAAAGAATCCATTACATAATATTACTGCTTTGGACTCTATTGTTTGCATACAACTAATACAAGCCAGTCATGATCACAGGTAAAAGTTGGACCTCTATAGCCCAGAGTTCCCTTATCCAACAACATCTGTGGTCCAGCATCCTTATGGGTGCTCCTGGGCTGGAGCACTGACAGGAGAAAGCTGGCCCTATGCTCAGCAACTCCTCCTCGGCCCTCACAGAGCTTATGGAGTGCCACAAATAGCTCATTTCTAGCATTTGAGCTCAGGAAGGAAGCTAGGACTGGGGCAGAGAGGGGATGTGGGCGCTTGGGAAGAGGAAGGGTGGCTGTGGAGCCCCACAGTTGGAGACCAGGAGTGCAACCAACCTGCTTCTTCCCCTGAGTGCACTCTCATCCCCTCAATGCCAACCCCTGCTGAAAAGGAGCCCCACAGCCAGCAGCAGAAGAGGGGCCAGCACTGACCTTCCCTGGCCCAGCAAATTCCCTCATTCAGGACTGGTAAGATTCTGAGGGTGCCAGATCAGGAAGGCACAATCTCTACCTTGCCAATCACTAACTGTTAGTGCTGTGATCATTTCCTCTTTATCTACCAAGGTGAGCTCTAATAGAGAATTATCCGGTGTTGGATGCAACACTTCTTGAGTTAGGAAACTGTCATCAACAATTTTGAGAAATCACAGGGATGTTGCAGAATTGTCAGAGATTTCCAAGATATGTCAGCCAGCCAGAAGGAACATTTTTTATCAACTATATTTGTAATTATTATTAGCTGCTTAAAACAGCACCCTCAGAATATGTTTACATTGAAACCCTATTTCAAAATAACTAGCGCTACTCTCAAATAACTTGGTTCGTGTCCACACAGCAGGCAGTTATTTCAAAATAGTGTCAAAATACTGTCAAGCTGGAGGACTTCTTACTCCCTCATTGTATGAGGAATAAGGGAAGTCGGAGGAACAGTGCTCTATTTTTAAATAAATTCTGTGTAGACACTCCCTATTTCAAAATAAGATACGCAATTGACGTAGCTCAATTTGTGTTACTTATTTTGAGTTAAGCCCTGCAGTGCAAATGCACCCTCATAGTCATGAAGGTAAATTTCATTCTGGTATAAAAGGTATCTATTAGAGCAAATAAAGAAAGGTTGATCTTTTTTAACCTTGCCCATCTTTTCCTTGAAAATGAAAAATTGTTTCCTTTTCGTCAACATTTTTTCTATAAAGATCTGGTTTGTGGAAAATTGAAACATTTAGATGCTTGGGCAAAAATACAAAGTTTTAACTGAACTTTTTCACCTGACTCTTCAATTTTTTTGTTTTCAGTCACTCAAACCTTGAAATGAATCAATTTTCATTGAATCCCATTTTTTTCATTGAAAACAGGCATTTCCTGTGAAAAATTCCATTTTGATAAAACTGCCCATTTTCTGCTAGGGAGAAACTTGGCCCATTTTTTTTTAAAGCTGTGGAATTTAACTTCTCTTCACATGTGTTGTTATGCAACATATATAGCACATGAGGAAAATGATTACTTACTGTTCAATTTCTTTACGGTATCTTTCTTCTTCCTCTGCAGCCTTTTGAGAAATCTCCAGTTTCCTTCTATAATTGAATTTAGAGAAAAAAAGTTGTCATGAAGATACTAGTGTAAAATAAAATATATATGAGAGATAAGAACCAATATGAACTGGGAGAATCTGAAACATGAATTTTCAATGTTTAAAAAAAGGGGTCTTCAAGATTCCTAGCCCTAATCACACCTGCTCAATGATTTCCTATGGTCTCTATAGGGCAACACGGCATATCATTTCTCTAAATTCAGAAGCCATGTTGACCCTTGAAGAATACTTCTTAGTGCATTCTGTAACGGTCCAACCATCTTCTCTGTGATGGGATGGAGTCTGACTGCCCAGCAGAGTGACAACTGGGCACTGGGCAATGTTATTGTGGTGACGGGGCTCATTGATGTTCCACGTCAAGTGTGGAGGAATGGTTTCTGCCCAGCTAACTGAAAGCCAGGGAAACTGAATGGCCCATCAGGCCCAAGTGATGGCCCTGAAGTGTAGGTACAGATTGAATTCACATAGCCACTTTGTTAAAGAAAAGGACACGCTGACAGACTACATACTTTGCCACAAAATTAAAGTGAGAGAAAGATGAGAAGGGATTTTCAAGGAAATACATGAAAATATATCATCAATATAAGGGATGTAAATACCAATTACAAAAGTTAATCAGTTAAATGACATAATTTTAATTGTTTGACTGGTTAACCAGGGAGGACTGGAGCAGCCTCCGCAGTGGGACCCCCCCAGCCACTCTACACTCTTGAAGTTTCCTAGTGGAGAGGACTCATCTGTCTCTGGTCAATGGGAAAAAGGTGACGGATGACACAAGGTACGGAAAGACATCAACTGGCAGCACAGACTCCAGGACTCCACACCCTTCTAAGACCTTGTCTATACTTATGCGGAGATTGATACTCCGGAGATCAATCTTCCGGAGTTTGATTTAGCAGGTCTAGTAAGGAGCAGGCATGTAAAATCCCATGTAATCAGTTAATCAGTTGACTGTTATGTTTAATGGTCAACCGCTTAAACGGGGGTGGGGAGGGCCTGCCCAGGGACTGCTCCTGCTAGGCTGGTGCGACCTCGCCAGTAGTGTTCCCCACCCGCAGTGCAGTGCATTGGGCCCAGCCAGGCTACCAGTTAACCACCAGTGATGCTTACTGGTTAACCACTGACATCCCTAGTAAGGGCCTGCTAAATTGAATGCTGAGGGCACCCCCAGAAACCCCTGTACTATAGCTGACAGGAGAGTTTCTGCACCCTATAAATTCAGTTTAAAGAACGTGGGCTCCAGCTACTCAATTCTCATAGCTGGAGCTGCATATCTTAAATTAAATTTCTCAACATGCAGTAAGACTCTGGCCACATACCAAGTACAGATTTATTGTGTCTTGAAATCCCACTATTTTTATTAACTTTGCTATGCTTAATTTACAGCCTGTGCTGTTGAGAGTGCATTAGAAACAGTGTCCAAATTAGAAGAATTTGAACAGAGCAGATGAAAAATTAGAAAGTGGAAGTTTTTGCAAGAAAAGACAAACAAACAAGGAAGGAAGGAAGGAAAGAATGTAACTTGTGCTTCTATTTCATTGGGAAGAGCAAATGAAAGGAAAGAAGGCAGTCCAGGAGTACACGTGTTCTTCCCACTCTCCTGGGCCTAAGCAGAAAAAGACAGAAGACTCGAAGGGTATGTCTACACTGCCACAGAAGCCCTATGACACAGTTGTAGCTAATTTGTATCAGCTGACTCTGGCTTGCAGGGCTCAGGCTATAAAATTGCAATGTAGATGTTTGGGCTCAGAGATCCTCTCTTTTCACAGGGGAGGTCTCGAGCCTGAGCATCAGCCTGAGCCTGAATGTCTACCTTGCTGTTTTTAGTCCCACCTCCCAAGCCTGGCAAGTCCAAGTCAGATAACCCAGGCTCTGAGACTCAGTGCTGTGGGTTTTTTTATTGCAGTGTAGACCTACTCTAAAATAACAGGAGTTAGCAGGATATGATATTTCACATTTCAGGAACAAAGTAGAGGAGGACAGGGATACACGAAGAGGAGATGTGCTGGGGAAGAACAACAGAACGAAGCAATTGGAGTATCACTGTTGCATTTGTGTTTCTCCTTTCAGCAACTGTGAACTGCTATGTCAGTAAATCACATGATCAATATTGCGTTCATATGGTTCTCCTGCCCAGCTCAGACCATCTGTTGTTTTATTTAAAATAAGAACAGATCAAACCTGGACTCTTTGGTTGCATCTACACAGCACCCTTAGATTGAAATAAGCTACGCAATTTGTGCTACGCAAATTGCATAGCTTATTTTGATGCTATTTCGAAATAGTTTATTTTGTATTTTGGTGCTGTCTTCACAGTGCCAAATTTCAAAATAACTCGCTATTCTGAAATTGCCCTTAAGACTCATGGAACGGGGTTTACATGATGTTGGAATAAGCCGCCCGTTATTTTGAAATCTATTTTGAAATAACGGGCTGCTTCAACAGACGTGGATTTCCCTCGAGGAACACCAGAAACACTGTATTCTATGAAAGTGCATGCTTTCTTGAGGCTGCTTCTCATGCATAGGGATAAGCAATCAACACCATTCAGGAGGATGGATCTAGCTGCTCCCATTGGTATGTTAATTCAACTCTGGATCAGTGAGGGAGTGTCTTGGGCCAGTTTCCTCTCCATGCCCTTTTCCCTGGCTAGCTCCTTGGAGGAGTGGGGGAGAAACACAAAGACTTTTTACTGCCCGAGTGCACTGATGATCACTGTGAGATGTACTGCAGCTACAGAAAAGGGCAGAAAGGGGAGAGAAAAACTCTTGTGTTCACCCCTTTTCTCCTGCAAGTATGCTGAGGATGTCGCCCAAAGAGTCTCTCCAAAACCATAGATGCTGATCACAGCAATATATGTTGTGACAGGGAAGGTCAAAAGGCCTCTTAAAAGGGAAAAGGGGCAGCTGAGACAGGGCAACTGCAAATTAATTAAGAGTCAGAAGAGCTGAATCAGGCTGCCATAGGGCCTCTAAAAAGTCCTCCCTAGGACAGAGAGGGGGAGAGAGAGTGAGAAGGAGCATGGAGAGGAGTAAACTACCCAGTAATAAGGCGACTCAGAGCAGAGGAACCACCAGCCTGCTAAAGGCTATAGGGGGAGGTGAGGCGTGGAGCAGGGAGTGTTGGAGGGCTCCCTACCCCCATGGAGCTAGAAGAGGGCTTCCCGGTCAGCTATGACTGGCCCAGGGCTCCAGCCCAATACATCCTCCTTTATGCTGAGGGCCAGGAAGGCCCAGGGATAAAAACTCTGCAGGCGAGGACCCTGCTGGAGCCCTCAAAGGGTGGGATAGTGGACAGAACAGGAGTCAGGGTCTCAGGAGGGAGGCTGACCCTGCCACAATGTGTTTTACTGAGAAACATTTTATGGGCAGAGATTGACCCTGATGTCACTGAACTGAATCTATCTGGGCACAAAATTCTGCCCATGTAACTTTCAAGACCTCGGTAAAGCTAAATGGGAGTGTTTGAAAACATCTAGTTTGCCTATAATAGCATGTCTGCAGAGACAATTGTTGTGGGAGCTTCTTTGTATGACTTAGATCCTTTAAAAAAAGCCTGGGCTTCAAGTACTCAGCCAGCCTGCTCTGTGTGGTTGGGAGCACTTTAATATGATCCAGCTATCCCATTTCACCCTACCGTGGTACCCCAAAGCAGTCTCACTTGCTGTTGTAACACACACACACAGCTTCTGGGTGTGATGTACTTCCCATCTAGTGGCACTGAGACCACTTACAGAGAGAATAATTAGTTTGCTCTGCAGCCTTAGCTATGAGCCAGCCAGCATTTTGCTTGTGCAGTAGAGGCTCATGCACTAAGCTCCAGAGATCCCAGATTTGATTCCGCTGCAGATGGCTGGGTCTGCTGACTTTACAGTGTGGCTTCTTCCTCCTACCTTTGCTGACCCTACCATGCCCACGCACCCTCATTCTCTTGCTAGTCAGATAATCTTTTCCTACTCCCTCCCCTTGTAGTTTTCCATTGTCAGGCAGGGATAGGCACCAGGGAGTCTTCATACCCATTATCTTCTGCAGCTGCTGGTTCCCTCCCTCCATAATGGATGGAGTATTTGGATTCAGGTTTGGTATCTGCAAAATACCAATAATCCCCATTTGTTACCCGATGCTTATCCATGTCTGTGTGCTGCTGACACTTTCCTTGAGGCAATGAGTCCAGAAAAATCTTAGCTCTGAAGTTACAACCCCAACAGAAAAGGGAATTGGAGGACCACCCTTTCAGCGGTGAAAGAGTTTGCGTTAATCAAGAGTGTCCTCGCAATTATTTCGTCATTAATGCTCATTCCAATCCAAAGCAAAGTTGAGCAACCCTCCCTCCAGCCAAAGCACTTACAGTCTCTCTTTCTCTTGCTGTTCTTTGAGGATTTTGTTCGTCTCTAATGCAAGCCGCTTCTGGTGCATTAACTCCTGGCGCTCCTGCTCATGAAAACTTGCCTCTCGCTGCTTCTCTGCCTCAGTCATGAACAGCTCTCTCCCCTGCAATCACAGCATAAAAACACATTTGTCACGAAAAATCCAAGTTCATTTATTTCCCCTAAAAACACAACCCACCCACTTCCAAAGCTGCTACCGGAAATGTATATTGCTTCCTCCCCTCACGTCTACCAACTAACACCTCCTGCAACACTGTTTCCAGATAGCAATGATCCAAGGTGTCTGGTCTGTAAGGGATGTGGGTCCCAATCTGTGATGTGCTGAGCATTTCCTACATAGTGCTGGGCACCCTCAGTTGCCACTGAAGTCAATGTAACTAGAGAATGCTCATAGCCTAGTCAGACTTGCTCTGCATCGTCCAAGAGAAAGCCCCCTACACTTTTTTCAATACCACTCATTTTACTTTATAATAGGAACATGCATGCAGAGTGGTGAAACACATCCATTCTTACACCTGCTTTCTATTACTGCCTACCAAATGGTGTGAGGGCAGAATCAGAGGAGTTATGCCCGAGTGGATGTGCAAACACCACTATCTCAGTATGAGTGAATAAGGATCCCAAAAGAACAGGAGTAGGAAACCAGGCTAGTCACATCATCTTGTCTGTTTCTTTTGTTCTTTTTTTTTTTCAAATTTATGGTTCAATTAAAACATGTGGACTCTTTTCATCTAAAAGCAACGGAGATAACATAATGGAGTTGTCTGATGGGGGCCCTTTGTGACTGATCTGGAAATCTCATAGACTCATAGGCTTTAAGGTCAGAAGGGACCATTATGATAATCTAGTCTGACCCCCTGCACAATGCAAGCCACAGAATCTCACCCACCCACTCCTGGAATAATCCTCTCACCTATATCTCAGATATTGAAGTCCTCAAATGATGGTTTAAAGACTCCAAGATGCAGAGAATCCTCAAGCAAGTGATCCATGCCCCATGCCACAGAGGAAGGCGAAAAACCTCCAGGGCCTCAGCCAATCTACCCTGGAGGAAAATTTCTTCTCGGCCCTAAATATGGCGATCAGCTGAACCCTCAGCATGTGGGCAAGACTCACCAGCCAGACACCCAGGAAAAGTTCTCTATAGTAACTCCTGCAAAGTCATTGAAAAAAATCTAATTGTATTAAGATTATGTATTATGACAGGGGTGGGCAATAATTTTTGGTGCGGGGGCCATGCCAAGATTTTGGGAAGTGGTCAAGGGCTGCACTTTTTTGTGGAGGAGATGTGGGGTCTAAGATGGAGGTTGGGTGCAGAAGGGCGCATGGGGTAAAGGACTGGGATGCAGGAGATGGTGTGGGGTCTGAGAGGGTGTTTGGGTACAGGAGAAGATTCTGGCCTGGGGTAGGGGTGCTGGAGGGGGGTACAGGGTCTGGGAGGGAGTTGTGACCTGAGGCAGGGAGGTGCAGAGGGTTTGGATGGTGACCTAGGGAAGGGAGTTGGGGTGTAGGAGGGGCAAGGGTGCCAGAAGCAGGCTTTGGCTGGCAGGTGCTCAGGAGCATACTGGCAATCAAAATAGGACCAGGGAATGGGTTGAGAACGGCCCTCCCCATGACGTCACCCCTGCGTGCCCCTCAAGCAAGCCCCGCCCCTTGCATCATGTCCGGCATGTGGCACAGGCGGCGGGTCGGGCTCTGCATGCCGCATACAGCGTGGACGCGGAGCCTCTCGGCGTGAGGGGCAATGGACGACCGCCCACTGGGAAAATCCCGGTATTCCGCCGGGCCAGTCCACCCCTGCAGGTGCTTATCTAAGTGTCTCCCAGCCAGCAGCCTTTCAGCACCCCAAAGGCAGGCTGGACTCTCTTCCTGCTGCAGCCAAGGCTACTTGAAACTGCAGGCTGTTTCCTCCACGTGGCTCTCAGCTCCAGGAGTGGGAAAAGGCTTGTGTTGCTCCCATCCCTCAGCCAATCTCTCAGCTCCAATTGGTTCGTTGTTTCCAGCCAATAGGAGGTGAAGAATGGACTGGGGCTGGGAGATCACACAAAGCCTTCTCCTACCTGCAGAGCAGATTGCTGCATGTACTGCACTTTAAACTTCTGCACTTTAAACCCGGCGGGGTGGTCCATGGGCTGGATCCAGAGGCTTGGCAGGCCAGATCCAACCCCCCGGGCTGTATTTTGCCCTGCCCTTTATTATGAGGAGTGCATGCAACCTATTTGCGGGGAGACATGACAAACATTGCAACCCCAAACTGTGTCTGTTGGGCTAACTGTTTTAAATGTTTTGTTTAATTGTTTTAAATGGCTGGTTAAACAGGATTGTGTTCTACTCCAGGGAACAGATCTTCCAGGAACTAGAAACAGTAGCTGGGGTTAAGATAAATCAGCCTGATTGTAACCCTGCCTTGAGAGAAACCAGCTCTGGGCAGAATTGCATAGGCTAGTTCAATCTAGGTTCTTCAGAGACCAACACGCAAAGAAAAGACTTGAGTTTAAACTGACTCAGCGCCTTCTTTCTGATCCCAGACACAGGGCCTGCTGTCCTGGGGACCTCCCAGTCTTTACAGAATGGTTGGAAGAACCTGACCTATTTTTGACCACATATCTGATGGCTGACCTCTGGTATGGTTTTAGCACACATACAGGAACTTTTATTGGTTTGCTCTGTAATGCTTTCCCTTAAACATAAATATGCTTGCTCTGGAAGAGCTGTATGGTAATTTGTGACTGAAGGCAATTAGGCTGTCCATAGCCTTCAGAGACACATCAAAGCACAGGTACTGGCCTGTTTAGGCAATCTGGCTTGAGGGAGATAGTTCATTGTAAACCAGGGAGCTGTGTAGCCTTAAAAATCCTGATCAGAAAAGAGTGAGACATGGGTCTCTGCCCAGGAGAGGTGATGGCTAAGAGTGGGGATCCTAAAGTGAGTACCTTTGGTGGACCACAGAGGGAAATACAGGTGCAGTTGCCTTGAATCTGTGTGCTCTTGAATAGTCAAAGCCTGGGATTGCTTCAATGAAAAATACATATTAATTACGAGAGCTGGAGTCTCTATTTCTCTCAGGCTCAAAGTAAATGGGATCTGGAGAACAAACAGCCAGTAGAGAATTTACCATAGCTCCTGTGACAGCTTCCCCTCACTCCTATAACAGGGTGTGTGTCATGACACGTGGCATGGCAGGGGCAGAGGTAAGGTGTAGCAGAGCAGAGATCCACTACATAAAGAACCTAATGCCAATGGCATAAAAGTTAGAATAGGTCCACAGCACCTCTAGTATTGGATGTAACTAGCACCTTACGCCCCAGACCCGGCTGTTGAGAATCCAGTCCGGAATGTTTATTTAAATGAAGTTTACAAGGCCACAGGATGATTATATTTAGTAGGATAAAAGTGAGTTATTTGTATAAATCCCCATGTCTTCAGATGAGGCTACTCTCCATGAATGTTGGATGGCCTGATCTTTCAAACGAGGATTAAGTGCTTCCTTCTATCTGTAGAAAAATTAAATGGAACCTAAGAACAGAAAGCTAGCCAGACATGTGTAATTGATTATATCATTTAATTCATAATTAGAGATGACACAGAAGTATGCTGATAACACTGTTCATAAGGATCTGTTTCTTGTCATTGCTACAATGTGATGCCTCTTGCTGTCCACTGTATCGACCTACTACTATCTCATTTTATACTTGCTCTGTAAGCTTTTTGGGGCAGAGACCATTTTTTGTATTTGTTTGTTCTGTGCCTAGGACAAAAGGGCACAGGGGCCCTAGACAGTATCACAATACAACTAAACAACAATAAATCTATTGTGCATTTGGGTCTCCATGGTGAATGAAACCTTTAGTATTTTAATTCTAAAAAACAGTACTTATGAAATATGTGGCTATAATGCATAAATATACACACAACTCGTTTCCCAAACAAAACACCCCATTTCTCTCATCGACCTCCCACAGCGAGGCCACCCCAGAAATTCGATTTAGGATATATGTTGACTCCAGCTATGCAGTTCTTGTAGCAGGATTTACGTATCTTGAGTCAAATGTCTGGCATAGTGTAGACCTGGCCTAAGTTAATTATATAGAAAGTACCTGGTTCTCCTACAAATGACATGTACTTTCTGGTTATTCATAAATATTTCCAGTGCTTAAAACATCAGAGAGTTTAGAAGTGTACATCTAAAATAGTTTTTTAGTTTTCATGAGAATAATTTATGCAAAATCATTTTGCATGAAGCAGAGCATAAAGCCGATTCCCCACTGTGCATGGCCAAATACTAAAGGCTAAATATCAGAAATATGTTCAGAGAGTAGTTATACAATAGATGGATTTCACCCTACTATGCTCCAGGAAGCATGATACAATATCCCACTCCGAAGTGGTCTGCATTTTAATTGTGTAATTGTGTACATGCTTACGCTGGTAGGGGATTAGTCACCTCAATCTAATAGTTCCTCCCCGCACATCTCTAATTTCCAAGGTTTTTTGTGATTTTATGACCAGTGAGAGTAAAATTTGATTATGCTATGGGCCAAATGTTAACACTACGTGCCATCTATATTTGCAAAAACCTGCATTTCCTCATGCACATTTGTTTGTTCAGTTGGGTACTGTCCATTCACAGCTGCCCTTTGATGTCTTTGGCCACATCAGTTCATTTCCATATGAACCATTTTTTGGCTTTGCCCTCATAACTATCCTCTTTTAGCCTTCCCTCAAACAATCATTCACCTAAGTGCTGTTCTTCAAAATTATGTCAATGGAGAGACTGAGAAAAAAACAGAACAAACTTTTCAAATCCTGAAATGGCAAGAAAAACATTTTAGTTTGGCACTCTGGTGTGTTGAATGTTGTTTTGTATAACTGTGCAAAGGTAATAATGCTCTTGGGAATGAAGAATGTCAACAATAACCGGTTTCTATTGTTATCAAAGGCATGTAAACAGCCAAAGAATATGATTTATTGCATTGAATGTTTATGCTATGAACATTAGCCCTTAGATACTGTACTAGATGTTGTTTTCCTTATTTATTTTAGCTATGCAAGAACTGCTTACAAGTAAATAGTAAGGGTGATATCCTGCATTTGATCTGCAGGTTACATCAGTATTGTATTGTTTGGGGCCCTAAAGTTTACTCTAAGAGGGTTTAAACCAGAGGTCCTCACACTGTGGGGTAGGCCACCCCTAGGGGGGTAAGGAGGAACATTCAGGGAGCCATGGAGGGGCCTGGGCCAGCCCCCATGGGGTTAGGGAGGGAGTATGCAGCCATGCTCTGTCCCAGCTCCTCTGCAGCCCCTGACTCCCAGTCCTGACCTTGGTTCTGCTTCCTGCCCTGGGTCCTTACCACAACTCCCCAGTTTTGGCTTGGCCCCTGGCCACAGTTCTTGGCTGTGGCTCCTGAGGGGACACAGATGGATTCCATTACTGGTAAGGGGAGCATGACAGAAAATGTTTGAGGACCAACTAGTTTTAACAGCAGGACAATTACTCCAATCCTATCCAAGTCAATGGAAATATTCCGACATCAGTAGACTTTGGATCCGTCCCTAAAGGAATGCAATACTCTTGTACAAACATTAGAAGTGGCACACTATGAAACAAAGGACTGAATTCATTTCCGATGCAATATATTTACAGAAGGAAATAATCGGCCTGGGAGTTACAGAGACTCCTAAATACTTCATCTATTTCTGGGGGGGAGAGGGGAGAGAAGGAAGATGTTGGCTCCTATCCAATTATCTTTCTTGTTTCAGAATGATAATTCATTTATGAATATGTACCTTTCTTGAGTGGGAGGCAGTTTGACTCATGACTCAATCTTGTACTCACTTAAATCAATGTTTTTGCCATTGGTAAGTACATGGGAACAGGCGCAGAGTCCCAGTGTTTTCTGCTAGTGAATACTTTGCATAATTCTCATACAAATAGTTAAAAAACTAGTCCAAGCTATGCTAGCTTGGCCAAATGTAGCAGTGCAAAGCAAATGCTGAGACCATACCGAGGGTTAGATATGCACTGGCCTAGTTCCTGTCTGTATCCCAGCAGAGCTCAGCACAGCTCAGGAGCAAGGAGTGCAAAGGTGGCTTTCAGTATCCTGACCTTGGGGTTGTCAAGCTCCTGGCCTGGTCCTCAGCATAAGGTAGACAAGCCTGTGGCTTGATCTGTTTTACATTGGCTATGCAGCCACTAAGAGCTGTCCCCACCCCAGGGATGACCAGGAAGAGGGGGATACTGGTTGCATCCTCTTTCCCCTACAATGAGAAGTAACATAGGAGTCATTATTGTAGTTCTGCACCAGCAGAGGATTTCTGAAACTGAGAATACTCAATGGATCAATGAAGCTGACTTAAAAGGCAATAAAGCAGCACAAAGCATCCTTAGTAGTCTAGAATATGTGGCCCATGACGGCAAGGGGGGTGGGGGAGAGAGCTAGCACCACTCTCCTGGAAGGGGCAGGTCCTCAAGCATGAGGGGTGGGGCCAGTAGCAGCCACCCTCCACACCACCCAGAATGCAGCATGACATGGCGCTCTGGCACTTAATGATTTAAAGGGCCTGGGGCGCCAGCTGCCACCTCTGCTGCAATAGCGGTGCCGGCAGCCAGGAGCCCCAGGCTCCTTTGAATCGCCACTGCCCCCCTGTCAGCAAGCTGCCATGGAGGTCACATGCACTAGTTTTTTACCACTGCCCTCAGCAAATTTACTTGTGATCTACACCAGAGTGAGAGAGCACCTGATGTTACTGACTTCAGTAGATTTACACTGGTGTGAGTGCAACATCTGACCCATTCTCTTGCTATTAATTTGATTTAGTGTTTTAGCTGTACTCTTTGCTTGCAAAAATGCATTTGATTTTTATTATCAGGCCCTTTTAGAGACTTGGAGCTGGAGACTATTGAAGTGTATGGAGAGGTTCCTGTTGACTTTAATTGGCTTTGGATCACCGATCAAAAAGGGAACATGAAGTTATGTTGAAACCAAGACTATTGTATTATTTATTATTGACAACAGTGTCTATTTAATTTTTCACATGTTTTCTACTTTGATGGGTTCATTACTTACAGCTCCTGCTACTACAGAGATTGTTAGGGTTCGACTGCTTTTTAACACTCTGACAGCCTACAAAAACAAAAGAGAAAAAGTCAGTTTGAGTTTAAAAATGTTACACATTTAAAGAAGAAACAAAATAAAGTAGTATAGTTTCCCTGGTCAGAGTTTCATAGATTTCAAGGTCAGAAGGGACCATTAGATCATCTTTTCTGACCTCATGCATAACACAGGCCACAGAATTTCATCCAATTGCCCTTGTATTGAGCCAAATAACTTGTTTGTCTAAAAGTTTCAGAGAGGTAGCTGTATTAGCCTGTAACTGAAAAAAAAAAATTAAAAACAACAACAAATAGTTCTGCAGCATCTTAGAGACTAACAAAAACATAGATGGTAGCATGAGCTTTCTTGGGCACAATGAAGTGGGTTGTGCCCACATAAGCTCATGATATCATCGACATTTTTTGTTAGTCTCTAAGATGCTGCAGAATTACTCTTTGTTTGTCTAAAGTGTCTCGTCCAGAAAGGCATCCAAGTCTTGATTTGAAGACAACAGGAGATGAAGAATTCACCACTTCCTTGGGGAAATACTACCAGTGTTAAAAACGTGATTCTCATTCCCAGCTTGAATTTGTCTGGCATTATCTTCTAGCTATTGGCTCTTTCTATGCTTTTCTCCACCAGGTGAAAGAACCCTTTAGTATCCAGTATTTGCTCATCACGGTGGTACTTATCACCATAACCAACTCATCTCTTGACCTTTTTGATCAGATACAGAGATTGAGCTCCCCACCAGCCCTACCTCTGCTCCCTCCCACCCCATCTCCACCCCGCTGCACAGGAAAGTTGAGAAGTGAGCTAGGCTGTGATTTTTAAGTAGACTACTGAAATTCAGTGAGAGCTGAGTGGCTAAACCTTCTGTAAGTCCATTTGAGAATCCCAGTCTGAATGTATAAGTTCCCAGCCCTAAAAAGGCTGCATTACCTGGGCATCAGCACTTTTGGAGACAAGGCTAAGGCAGAAATTACACAATTTCTGAGAACTTTCCATACATAGGACACTTAATTTAAATACAATACTGGGGCTAAATAGAAAACTTTTTTCCTACCTCTTTATGGTCCACATTAGTAAAATCCACTCCATTTACTTCAACAATCTGATCACCAATCTAGAAGAAATAAATTAAACATAATGTATAATTCTTGGTTAAGAGTTTCCCTACACTTTTTCCCCCTCCCACTGAAAAAGGTTACCACAAAGGAATTCACCAATGGATCCCACATCACTGTGTGAAATTACTAAAAAATAAAATTATAACATCTCACTTGGAGCATAATACACTCACCTCCAGTCCCACCTCAGCAGAAAGGGAGCCTGGTTTAATATTGCTGATAAAAATGCCTGGTTTTTGTGTTGGACCACTGGAAATGCTGGAGTAAGCAGAGAAAACGAAATGATAGAAGATAATATGAAGATGACATCACACTTGCTGAACCACTGTCTGCTTCGAGGTTAGGTATTTCTTGATATCTGCTTCCTGTATTTCTCACTGATTTTTTAAAAACACTGTGCCACAGCCACAGTTTGTATAACTCAGCATTGCTCACTGAAATCAGGGCAATTTTGTTAAATTAAATCAGCTAGGGATATGTCTCACTGGATTGAATGTTATCACTACAGCCTGTCATAGCTAATACATATTGAACCGCTCTAGTCTGGCACCCTCGGGACCTGATGAGTGCCGAACCACAGAGTTTGCCGAACTACGGGAGGTCAGTATTGTCTAGTAGCATTACCAACACTTCCACGGCTTACTGGGCTCTTAAAAGACAGTGAGGGGTAAATTAAGAGCTACAGAACACAGAGTCAGGACTGCAATCAAACTTTATGGGACCGCGGGAATCTTGGCCACACCCATGATAAGTGGCGAGGAGTCCTGTGGCACCTTATAGACTAACCAAAGTGTTTGGAGCA
>CM057848.1:99553555-99570490 GCA_030068395.1 Apalone spinifera
AGAGGGAACAGTCAGCATTTCAGCATTACAGAGTCACAGACATTGGGCTACTATTTATATGATGTTAAATAAGAATTTCATAATATAATAAAATAAATTTTAAATCTAATTTAAAATTTATTTTAAATTTAAAATAAATTTTAAATCAACAAAGTTGTTTTGAATAAAAAAGTCAAAATGTTTTGTTCTTATATGATCAAAACAGAACATTTTATCCTTACCAGAAAACTTCTTTTGCAATTTTTTTCACACAAAATTTTATCTGAGTCAAATGTTTTCGCAGAAAGTTTTGATTTCAGCTAAACAGCATTTTCCACTAGAAAACCATTCTGTTGAAAAATATTAAGCCACCTCTATCACTAATGCAGAGCTATATGAACATGATCAATCGCTACTGAATCCTTTTTCTGAATTTTAGCAGTCATCAAGTTGTCTTGGCTCTATTGGGCTATTATGCAGTGTACTAATTTAAATTTCACTATATCCTTCATCTGTTGTTCACTGTTACTCTTCACTGAATCACCACCCACTTCTCTTGGCTCCTGGCTCACAGAACTGCAAATCCTGCCGAAAGTATCCTACACAATTCTCTGCCTTTCTTGCCTATGCATCCAAACATGGGGTTTCATCATGCTTATTCACACTGAAACACATCTACTATGTCTAATTTCAATGATAATGGAGTGTAAAGAATTTTCCTCTGTTTGATTCCTGGACCACGTCTATGCATGCCCTCCATTAACACTGTCCCATTAGGCAACTGCAAACTAATCTGCAAGATAGGAGGGCATGCAAGTGACCATCAATAAATCTCAGAGGGGCAGCCGTGTTAGTCTGTATCTGCAAAAACAACGAGGAACCCTATGGCATCTTAAAGACTAACAGATTTATCTATTTATAAGCTTTCGTCAGGTGCATTGGAGTGGTTTTTAACCACAAAAGCTTATGCCCCAATACCTCAAGAAATGCTATATTGAAATTGGAAAAGGTTCAGAAAAGGGCAACAAAATGATTAGGGGTACGGGACAGCTTCCAGATGAGGAGAGATCAATAATATTGGGACTTTTCAGCTTGGGGAAGAAATGACTAAGGGGGACATGATGGAGGTCTATGAAATCATGACTAAAGGGTCACCAAATAAATTCAATAGGCAGCGGGTTTAAAACAAACCAAAGGAAGTCTTTCTTCACACAACATACAGTCAACCCATGGGAACTTTTTTCCAGAGGATATTGTGAAGGCCAAGGCTACAAAACAGATCAAAAAGGAAATAGATAAATACATGGAGGACAGGCCTATCAATGGCTATTAGGTAGGATGGCTAGGGAGAGTGTTCTTAGCCCCGGGGTGGGCAATAAGCTGCCCACGGGCTGGACACAGTTCGCCAGGATTAGTTCCTGGTGGGACTCCAGACACTATATTTTTCTGCACTTCTGCAGGTATGGCTGCTCACACCTCCCCTTGGCTGCAGTTCACCCTTCCCAGCCAATTAGAAGTACGGGAAGTGGTAGCCCAGACCAGTGTTTCTCAACCAGTGGTACAAGTACCCTTAGGGGTACTCGAGAGAAGTCTGGGGGGTACGTCAACACAACTGAAATTTGGAGAAAACTGAATTTTTTTTAAGTTTTATTGTACTTTATTATTTTTGTACTTTTTGCACCCAAAAATTTCATCGCCCGCCCGGCTACAATTAAGTTGTTTAAACAAATGTGTAGCAATGGTAGAAAATTTTTGTGTGTGTCTGAAAACTTTAGGTACTGCGGGTACTTATAATTTTTTTAAAAAGGGGTACTTTATAAAAAAGAAGTTGAGAAACACTGGCCCAGCCCACACTGCTTCCTGCAGCTCCCAGTGGCAAACCGTGTCTGGCCCACCGGTCGCTTATTGCTCACCCTTGCGCTAGCCTCTGTTTATCAGAAGGTGAAAATTGACAACAGGGAATGGATCACTTGATCTCTGGTTCTGTTTATTTCCTCTGGTGGACCTGGCACTGGCAGGATCAGTAGACAGGATACGGGCTACATGGTCCTTTGGTTTGACCCCATATAGCCGTTCTTATTATGCTATACAATAACAATAGCATAAGCTAAGACTAACAGACTGAGTGTAATTGACTCAATCTTCTCATGACTGCTTTTTTTTTTTACATTGATTAGATGATACAGTAGAACACCAGAAAAATATAAAAAATGAAAAGGACAATTTCACACATCAAATTATAGGATTCCTGAGGGAAATAAAGATATTTTCACCACAGAATGGAACAAATCTTGTCTATGCAAAACTATTAACTAATGTGCTTGCTCCACCTATTGGACAAACAAAATCTTTATTTTTTATGGGGAAGCAAGTGGAATTTTCAAAGGATCAATGCTTAATCCTGAATACGTACCAAAATAACTAAACTGATTTTAAATTCACCCCTTTTGTTATTTTGATGCATGTATGAGTGTAGGCCAGCTCTGTGAGTCACAAGTACTAGAAGCAGAACTCTGCTAGATTAAACAGCATAAGACAGAGGGAAATTAATTTTTATTTTGGTTTTAGAGAGCATTTTTATATTCAGCACAGTGCAGAGTGCATACTGATGTTATATAGTGATTGCACAGACTTACTTTATAGCTGTTATAGTCAACATGAGTTCATACCTAACTTTGGATAATTAGAAATTATATCAAGTAATTGTATCCTGATAATTCTTTCAAAGACCTAAATCCCTCTCTTTAATCAGTATGGCTAAGGTTATTAGCTGTATAACTACCATTATACCTAACATATGCAAAGCTCAGCTCTCAGCGGTATATTTTTAAAACATGATTACACCACATCTAAGCTGCAGATTAACTGAAACACAGAAGATCTGTTTTCATTATTTCACTAGTGAGCTGGTGAATCATGCTGAAAAATAACCAAAGCAGGAATTCTAGGATTTTTTCCGTGAGGTGAAACATAGCGTGATAGATAGATCAAACAATGCTTCCATTCAAAGAAAAAAAAAAAGCAACAAAATGAAAATGTCAATTTCTTGTCATTTTAAAACTGAAAACGTTCCATTACACAGCTTACTGTCCCAGAACACTCCCTTGCAATGCAGTGAGGCACAGCAGCAGCTTTGCCTTGGTCTCCCTTTGGTTTTCCACATCTCTACCTAATTGCCAATTCCCTCCTGGCTGCTTTGTCTGAAACCATGTCTTCACTACACAGAAGATCGACGCTACCACGATTGATCTTTCTGAGTTTGATTTAGTGAGTCTAGTTGAGACTCACTAAATAGAACTCAGAGGGTGCTCCCACCAGCTGCCGGTACTCCTGTTTCTGCAAGGAGAATGGGAAACTGACAGGAGCGTTTGCTTCCTTCAGCATCCTGCTGTGGGGCTGGAGGGGAAACTTGAAACAAGGTACATCGACTCCAGCTATGTACTAAATGTAGCTCAAATTGTGTATCTTGATTCAACGTTCCCTTTTAGTGTAGGCCTAGCCTAAGTCACATGTTGTCCACTCCTTCCAGGGTATCATTGTCCACAGGCCTTACACTTGGGCCTGTAAATTCTTCTTCTTCCCCTCAATTAGGGCACATTTCTTATTGACCTTGACTCCAAGGTTCCTCTAACAGCCTCCACACTAAAATCTGTGAAAAGTCCTCTTTGTTCCCTCCTCAGTGATGGGTGTCCTCCATATTCTCAGGTAAATCTTAGCCATTTTCACTGAACTCTGGTCCCAGGCTGACTTGGGCTCTTTCTTCAGCCACTTGCCACAAGAGACCTAAAAGACACACCTGTATTCCTTCACATTTTCCAGTGGAGAGGCTCCCTGGATCTCCTCAGCCAGCTTGCCACAAAGGACTTCAGCCCTCAGGAAGGAGCAATTCACCTGCACACCTCCCCAGTCATCATCCTGCTGCTGGGCTTTCTTCCTCTTAAGTCCCACACCTTGTCCAGATGTGGCAGGGCAGGGCAGGGCTAACTGAATGGGGCTGGCTGGCCCATAAGGGGCAGGCCATCCTGTCATATCTTGGTTTTGGCAGTTGAAAACCCCACATTTGTCAGTTCCTAGCAACTTCAACTTTTTTTGAAGAAAAACCTGAAAAATCTCATTGGAATGCAATATTTCTTACAGAAGTTTCCATTGTGATGAAACAGCCTGTCACAGAGCATATTTGCCTTTTATCACTCCCTGATGGATGAGCACAGCACTGCAGGTGCTCCCTGCTTCAGTTTCTCATCACACAGGTTTTCTGACTCTCTCAGAAATTCAGAAGCTTCAGAGGGGTAGCCGAGTTAGTCTGTAACAGGAAAAACTTAAACAACAAATAGTCTAGTAGCACCTTAAAGCTCATCCCTCTGGCTGGATCACTCTTGGAGTTCAGTCTCCTCAGCCGCCCCTCTGGGATATTTTTAAGTTTCCTTCCTCTGGGATAGGCCACTGACCCACAGGAGACTTTTTTGGAGTCCTCTCAGTTCCTGTATCAGGACCTTTCACAGAAGCCCAACTTGTTCTCTGTGTTACTTCCCAGAAATTGAGTTCTCTATCCTTTTATGAGGTCAAGTGTGTCACACTATCACCTGACCCCAATTAGTTCTGCCCCTTAATCTAAGATGCTGCTAATTGGCTCATTCATAGGGCTGGTTAGTCTAAGGCCTCCTGGTTCTTAAAGGAGCAGGCCACTCTGCTTCATAGCCACTTTTTGTTACAACAAATTTCAAATGAAAAATTTCAACCAGCTGCAATAATAAAGGAATTGTCCTTTCCCATTGCCAATCATGCAGATCACCTTCTCTCCTGTTAGTAGTTGCTTACACTGAAAGGAAAGGAAATCATGAATTTTAAGCTGTTGTTAAGGGAAATATGGTTTACATGCAATTTTTGCATTGGTATAACTAATGTCTGTTGTGGGAGAAGGTTAATCAAACTATCCTCCTCCCTCTTCCTATTTGTTCTGTTCCTCTCCCTTCCTCTTCACACACACTTCTATGCTGCCTGTTCTCCTTTTCCTTCTCTCTTCTGAACATTCTATCCTCTTGCCTGGTTTTCCTCTCCTACCGTCCATCCCTTTGTTATTTGGTTTCCTTTCTCCTGGACAAGCTGACTAGCCACTTAGCCTTTTTCTACTCTTGCTCTACTGGACACACTATCTGACATGCTGCTCTCGACAGATTTTCTACCACTTCAGGCATTACTGGTCCATCAAGTTCCTGAGAGCACTTCTGGTTTATTTTCCTCTAATTTAGCTGCCATCCCTGTTAAAGGTTGGTAGGAGGGGTCCTCCTTGTCTTCAGTTGCATTTTCAGATCTCCAGGCTCCTCAGACAATGCACAACATGAGGCATATTCCTAAAAGCTGGAAACTCCTTAGGATCCAGCTATTCCTGGCTACTGGACCAGGCCTAAACGAGGGCAGTCCTCAAGGTACTTTAATCTGACCAATTTGGCCCCTAGCTGCTCCTAGACCAAAGGTGATGTGAAGTTACTTCTCCTTGAGCCCTCTGTTGTGCTTAACTCAAGAAGAGTGATAACCTGACCAATGTGTGTTCCAACCCAGATGTACAAGGACCAATTGTAAGGGAGAAAGTAGTTCACTTTCCATACATATTCTGTCCTTGGCATCTCTGATCAGATTGTAAACAAAGCTCTGCAGTCCCAATTTTGATGATGGTTTTCATGCTATAGAGCAGTGGTGGGGACCGCGGACTTCACCAACTCTTTTTCACACATACCACAAAACTGCCATCAAACAGTAACAATTTTCAGTCACCAGTGGCTGTGGTCAAATCAAAATCAGTGACCTAGAGAAAAAAAGTCTTCACTATCCCATTACAAATCCACAGTATCAACAAGACCTCAGTTTAAATTGATTCATAGTCTCAAAAAGAGCCCAACCAACCAATGAAACAAAAAACAAAATCCTACTTCTCCAAACCTAATAAGGCAGGCCTTTTCACTGAGTTTAAAGTAACAGCTCTGAAAGATATGCTTCAAGAATTCATATTATAGCACCACTTAATTATAATACATAATTAACCAGTTATGAGTTAACATATCAAAAACTTTCCAGTCAATGCAACATTGCTTACTCTAGAACTGAAATTGAGCCACTTTAACAGATTGTATCTAGCAGGGCTAATGTGTATTGTTAGTTAGTTAATCTGCTTTTGTGAAACTGAATGTGTTAGGAGACACATAACCATATAGTGGTCTTTCCCCAGTGTAGCGGTTATAACCTGGAAAAAGAGGGAATGGCCAAGACATTGCTGTGCTTTGGTTGTTTCACGACTTGAAATCTTCAAATCTAGACTGGATGTCTTTCTTAAAAGATATGCACTAGTTCCTTTGCAAGTCACTGGGCTTAACACAAAAGTGGTAGATAAATTCCTTTAGCCTGTTCTTCAAGAGATCACACCAGACAGTCAAAATGGTCCCTTCTGACTGTAAAATCTATGAATAGACTCCAGTCAAAACATGCCTATTATTCTTAACATCGGTGGAAGTTATGTCTGCAAACCAAGAGGGTACAATATCCCACACAGAGAACTGTTTAAATGCTTTTTGAAAGAGTGAATGTGTGTGGAGGGTGAACCTGTGCACTCATTTCAGCATGCCTTTACTTTCTTATGTCATTATGTTAGTTTGCCATTTGCTTCTGTTTTAATTCAACTTCCTTCCATCTATTTTGAATCCTTACATGTTTGAGATCAATAGCAGAGTTTCAGGATACTGAAAGGCTAGCCTACTTCTTTATGAGGTTAAGTCACACTCTGGTGAACCCAAAAGCAATAGCTCCTTCTGAGTTCTCAGAATGGCTCTCGCCATTCTAGTAGTAATACAAAAGCCCTGACTTAAAACTACCAGCACAAGGAAGTTCAGAATTAAGACTGATACCGGACAGGTTTTTGTGCCATTACGCCTAATTATTACAAACATATAGCATGTCACATGTATCACTAAAGAGATGATGTAATGATGGGGTATCTGTCCAGGTTTTCAGTTTTAAACTAGTCTCCTTCTCTATTACAATAATCCAAGTGAGAATGTTTTGTATGTAAAATTAAATGTTTTTCAAGGTTCAAAGTTATGGAAATTAGGGCTGTATAGTGTATTCTATGTATTTATTCACATAACCAATGCATTGTAGAAAAATTCCTAATAAAGTCTATAATTTCATCAAATTAGATAAGAACTTTATTTTGCCTTTATGTTTCAAGAAAGAGAACTTGCATCATCATTAAAATAAGACACACAGTCCTGTAGTTCATTTCACTTTTCTGTTTGTGTATGTTTCTTCCCTTTTCAACATTAATTCCCTTCCCTTTTCAACATTCTCAAACCCTTTCTTTTCAAGAGACTCCTCATAGATATGAGTATCTGACAAAGCAGCACAATACAGAGAAGAAACATTAAAACATAAACGGTATGTCTAGACAGTGGCACTATTTCAGGATACTTCCAGTATCCCGAAATGGTGTTTTTCACGTCTTGACAGTGTGCCTGTTATTTTGAAATATTTTTCAAAATAATTAGTGCTCTATTCCGACATCCCTGTAAACCTTGTTCCAAGAGGATTATGGGACATTTTGGGATAGCGCTATAAAACCAACTCGAAACAAGCTACACAATTTTGCGTAGCTCAAATTGCGTAGCTTATTTCGAGCTCAGGGTGCAGTGTAGACACACCCAAAAGAGCTAAGAGCTCTTCATTCAGAAAAAAAGAATTATAAAATTGTAGTAAAAAGGTCAAAACTTCAAACGTTTCAAATTCCTTGACTAAACAATCATTTAGAAATGCAGTAACCACTTCAAGGAATAATTGTCATGTGAAAAGAATTAAGATAAACAAATCTGGGGCTAAAATTAATTTTATGATAAAAGCTCGTTAAACCTTTTCTCAGACTACATTTTTGGAATAAAAAAAGTGTAGAGATTTAGCTAAATAATGCAGAAGGGTGAAATTTCAGAAGCAGTTGGCTTTACCATGAGACAGCAATTTAGAACAATGAACTGCCTGTCAACTCTCCTTATTCACTTAGTTTTAGAAAGTGGCTACTGCTCCCTATTAGGGAGGCACCTTAAGCTGATCCTTAACACCCCATATCAACAAACCCAAGCCAGACAGTTAGGTGAGCAGCAAAACACTACCCATTCATATTAATACATATCATCTAAAATTAACACAGTCACAGTAAAATATTCTGGGATTTTTTTTCTTTGTTCACACTTTTGCCTTTGTCTGAGAAACACAAATGGAGATCTGAATTGTTGTGTGCTTGGTAAAACCTGGCTCAGAGCTCCTGGGAAGACTCATTCATTGTCTCTTATCGATGTGGAATGCCAAGGCAATCAAATATTAGAAGACACTACCATTGTCCTTCCCACTCGCACTTTTACCAAGAAGAACGGATGGGTTGCCTTAACAACCTTTGTTCTTCAAGAGCACATCATCTGAGTGCATTTCTGAATCAAGGCTGGCCAAAAACAACCTTTATCTAGACTGCATCAAATGTCTGGTATTTGTTTGAGACAAATAGTAAGCAGGAGACAAACAATTAGTAGCACTATGTTATGTTCCTGTTATGTCCATAACTTTTCAATCACATTGGTATTTTCCAGATATATATGGGACTGACCTTTTTTTTGTTCTCTCTCTCTTGCAATGAATGAATAGAAGAATGAGAATATCTCTAGTGAACTGACCACAGGTTGAGAATACACCATGTATTCATGCTCCCCTTTCTAAATCTCCAGAGCAGCACATATGGCTAGTTTCTGAATGATACACTAAGATTGTTTCTGGTGTTCCTCTCCTAGACAATTCCTGATGGAAAGCGAGTTGTTGACTGACCACAGTCCGCAATATGTGTGTGCCTCAGGCTTTTACCTCTTGGCAAATTTTTCTTTGGAACTCGCCATGAAGGAGAAGTTATACAAAACTTATATCAAAATAAGGCCTTGGAACAGAATCACTCTCTCTATTAACAATAGATCCCCAGTACATGGGATTAATCTAACAGTGACTCTGGTTCATTAGATGGATATATATGTAGTTGTGAACATTTGTTTAAATCTTAAAACAAAGTCTCTGTGTGAATTAATTGAAATGAGCTGGCTTCTCAGGAATTAGACCACTTGCGACTATTTATCCGGTAATGCGCACAAATCTTCAGGAGTGGAAGGGGGTTGTTAGAAAATGCACTTTTAAATTCAATTTAAATATTAAGACATACCTAATATGATGCACTTTGGGAAAATATTAAATACAATTAATAGGAGCCAACACATTCAGAAGCTTATTTTGCATATAATCAAATTTAGCCAGCTTAATTAAATCAACAACACTCCATCCTATTCACAAACATTAGCCTTGTCTACTTTCCCTTCCAGTTAGATAGGTTAAGCATTCTTATTTCTGATAAAAAGAGGTCCAGCATATAGCTCAACAGGCATTTTCATTCACAATTTTTTTTTGCCCAATTAAGATCTGTGTGTGAACTAAGAGGAAGCACAAGAAATGATGCACATTTTTCTACCCTTCTTTTGGTATTATCCCCTAAATCACCACATCAGTATTTTATGTCTTCAGAAGAGCTGGTCTTACTGCATTTTGTATCCTAGGAATTTATCTATAGAAGAAGCTATTATTATGTTTTTACAGTACCTGGTGCATTTGGCATTTGGGTTCCAACCAGGTTGTTGCTTTTAGTCATTACTACAATATTAAACAAAAGATATAAATGTAATTTAAAATTAAAATCTAATTAAACGTAAGAAATTATTTCCCCACTAAACAAAATTTTCATTTGTAATTGTTATTCCTGATTTTCATCATTTAGCCTTTATTTTAAGTGTTGTAGCCTATATTTGTAAAACTTTTGGCAACTGGGAAGGTGCTTGTGTTTTCCAGTTAGAGAAGATCTTCTGTGGAATGAATTTTCCATTTCAATATTTCTGGGTATAAAGCATGAATACTGGTGCCTCATAGAATCCTCCTTTTATGCCATTCTTCAAAACTGGCAAACACAATCAAACATGAAAAGAATTTTTAGTTTACATAGCAATAAGGGGTGGAAGCAAAAGGACAATTTTAATAGGCTAGCTGATTTATCACATTTCATGACTTTGATTTAAAAAATGGAAAAAAGACTTAGAAGCACTAGTTCCTTTGTGACAGTTGCATAAGGAGGTTAAAGAACATTTTTGACTGGATTCTTTCCTCAGATTATAATAAGAGGGCTTGTTGCAGCAGTATGACCAAGAATGTGTTTTCTTACCTGAAGCCCAACATTGTCTGCTTGTCCACCTTTAATTAGTTGGGAGATAAAGAGGCCACAAGTAAATTCCAGTCCTCCTCGCACACTTATTCCAAGCCCTTCAGGGTGCATACGATCCAGCCTCACTTCCTTCAGTTTTCTGTAAAAGTGGAATGTATCTTAGTGATCAGCAGCATAACAAGCTGTGACAACTGAAGCTTCACGTTAAGCATTTTTACTTACTCCTTCGACATGAAAAAGAGAATGCGAGACTAATATTTTCAACGGATACATTTCAGCCCAAACAAAAAAATTAGTCTCTAAAGAACTCTATCTAAGATAGTACTTACAGGATGTAGATATTTTACTAATCAAAAGGTGACTGAATACATTACTTTGCAGTCTGGAATTCCTGCATATGTACATAGATATATACATACCTTGATCGTTTAGGTGTTAGTTGATCGTATTCCACCTGATGTTTTAATGGGATAAGGGGACGGATGGCATCAAACAGTGGTAATCTACTTGGTTCATTAATCACAAGCTTTAAGTCCCCTACCAGTACAGGGAGATTCATGGATCTATAAAAAATATATTGAGAAAATAGGACTAAAGATAGTGTAAACATATTTTTCTAATTCAAGTAAACTCATGCCCACATTTTCTGTGTAATTTTTCAGTCTGCAAATGTCTTGTCAATACTATAAGGAAGACACCTTTATTTTTCTTCTCAGACATACCAACAGCAGACTAGGGATGTAAAATCCTGTTTAATTGGTTAACTGATTAAACATTATGTTTAACTGTTTAGCCTATTAAAGAGGGCGCGGGTGTGTTTGTGTGTATGTGGACAGAGACTGCTCCGGATGCTGGACTAGCCCTTGCCTGTGGGGCACCCGGGCCCACCACGGACAGGGGCTGCTCCGGTCATGATTTCTACAGTTCACTGGAACCAGTATCATGTTAAACGGTTAACCTTCACATCCCTACAGCAATCCTATGTAAATTTTTGGTCATGACATTCAAAAGCAGGAAAACCTCCTCAGGTTTTAGATTTCAATTCAAGTCTGAAATTTGGTCCACATGTACAAACCTTTTTAATGAACCTGGGCCACATTTTAGCAAACCTCTTCTCTCCATGGATTCAGGAGATAGATGTATAGTTGCAATCCCAAAAAGCCACATGGAACTGAGCAGTTGCAGCTAAATTTGTTTGAATTTCCAGCTCATTTTAACTCAAAACACAATGTGAAATTCAGTGGCCATGAAACCACCTATATAAAATACAGTTGTAACCTGTATGAACAGAAAACTGCTTATTTTCATTTAGTTTTACCTAATAGATCTTGTTACTAACTTTATCAATTTTGAGACAAACATAGAGGCCAGATTATGTTGTCATGTCACACCAGTGTGAATCTGGAACAACTCCATTGGCTTCAGTAGAGTTGCTCCAGCACAACAGACAACAGAATGTGGCCCATATCTGCCAATTCACTGTAAGGTATCTGTCATCACAGCATTTAGATTCCCTGGCATATTACATCCCTTGATGTGCATGTAACCCATTAATATTAATAGCAACTAACACACACAATAATGAGATTTTATCCCCAAATATTTAAACTTATTTGAAAAGAGTATTCAGAAAAACAAATCCAAGCTCTTGGCCACAATATATTTTTCTTACTTTTTTTACTACAGTGTTTCATAATAAATACAAAAGTTAAAATCATTCAATAAACCTCAATAGCAGCATTTAATATTTTAACGAAAATCTCAGTGCTAATTTGTGAACTTGTGGGGAAAAGTTTATGGTGGCGATATCTGTTAATTTTGTAAATGCAAGAAAGTTTTAAATAATTAATAGCTACTGTTTCATGCTGGTTTCACAAGCAACAGGCAATGCTTTATGAATGGAAAGGCAATTAGAAAGACCTCAGTGAAACTGAATCGGATATGCAGCTGAGGAGGGCATACAAAACGGTAGCTCAGTACAAAGACCACATGGAAATTTGGAAACTTCTACATTTCACTCCGCTGAGATGCTATTAATTAAGATATGAATGGAAACAATGTTCATCAGAAGTATTCAGCTATGAAGTGTGGAAAAAACTAATCTCGTCTTCTTTAAGAAACAGTGGCCTAGATTCTGCCCTTAGTTGCACTGACATTAATACACACAGAATTCCATTGATTTACACTGGTATTACTGGAATGAATAATTGACCTGATATCTTGTAGCTGATGTTTTTGTTGGTATGTTACAGAAAAACAACCAAACACTGGAATGTGCAGGGCAAAAATATCCAGGTGGAATTTATTAATAGTCTTTCTATTAAGACAGTCCAAAGTATTTTAGCACATTGGAGAGATTTATAACAAGAAGTGAATCTAAAAAGCAAATCAAATAAGCAAATTAACTAGTCAAACAATTTTACTTTTCTTATAAAAATGCCCATGATTTTTTCCTATTATGGAATGATCATGTTTCATGTATTTATGCAACTGCTAAGAAACCAAGAACAAAATAGCCTTAATGATCTTACTTAAAACCATGCTCACTTCTTATGTGCTGAATTGCGTAAATATATGACTGTGTTAAATAAAACTAGGAATTATTACTTCAGCTAGCTTTCTATGGACTACAAATAGGATTATTATTTACATTAGATCTTAGCTGTTTAATCTTTAAATAAAAATGCAATGGTTCTATAACTGCTTTTGAAAAAGTCGGAAGTTCAAGCTTACTGGTGGTACATCCGTAGCACATCATAAAGGTAATCCTTCTCCGCTTCATTGTCAATAAGCAAGTCAACCTGAAAATACAAAGGCATCATTTTAATTCTATGACTAAATAACCATAAATGTTAAATGTACAAGACTTTCACAAATTCCTGAGCAAAGGGACAATGATTTCAATGGGAAAAGTAATCTAATACACAAATAACATCCTTGAAAGGCAATATGGCTTCAGAATTTGGAACCTAAAGCAAAGCGGAATTTTTTTTAAATACTAAAGGATTGACAGCCGTGTCCCAAACTTGTCACCACAGATTTTGAGTGCTAGTACTCCATTTGGCAGTGCATTGCAACATGCTGTAATATCACAAGCGTATCTTACCTGGTAACGACTGTATTGCTGAATAAATATTTTCAGAAACCTTTTTGGCCATTCATCAATATAGCACATGCTTTCACAAGCAGAAACGTCACATTCAAGGTAACTACACTATAAGTTTAGGGCCTTTAAAGTTTTGATGTTTGCATCTTTCATATACTGTTAGGTAAACTACCCACTAGCCTAGATTCTTCCTTTTGGCTCTGGTACTCTGACAGAACTGGCTGCTTGCTATTCATTACTTCCGCACTCTGTAACAGTGCATTCACTTAAAGTCGGGTCATATTACAAGGCTTCCACTTTACTAACTACACTAAAATAAAATTTTAAAAAAGTTCAGATCTGTCACATGCCAATTTCTGTCTTTTGTGAGACCCATGGAAACACACTGGCCTCCTCTCTGACAGATTGCATCACAGAAATTTTGCTTTTGGAGAAGATAAATATTTATAAAAACATAATTTACATCTAAGGTAAAGGCAAAGTTACTGTGACAAAGTCCAAGGGCAAAAGCGAATGAGCATATTCCTTTTATTCTATATTTACAATATCTCTGCATTACATTTAAGTTAAATGAATGCTTAACTCTGCATTATAAATCTCTTCTTGCCCTCCAAAACCTGAATGATTTCATATATAATTGATTGTACGTGGCTTTTTTCCCTTTCAACAAAACATTTACTGCACAATTAAAAGTTAGACACTTATGCACAGAGCAAGATTGTGTGACTGACAGCATAAATAAGCAAATTGCTACAGTGAACTTCAGAATTCAGGAAAGAAATTGTGTGTAAAAATCTAATAACATGGTTTCATTCTATTTGGTGATATACAATGAACCAAAATCTCCATGGATCTGCACTTACGCAAACACACTGATCTCCAATACTTTGTACAGTGGCTGTAAATTCAACACAAAAATCTGGTACAATGAACCTAGCCACTGCTTCTAAGGTGCCAAAGAAGGACGCTTAAGACTCTTGAGCAATACGTCCAAACAACTAATAAATTCTTTCTACAGACCTAAAACACAAACAGCAACTCTTCTTGCTGTCTGAGTGGAGGATACCCCAGTAGAAACGATATGCCTGTTACATACACAATACGTTGTGGATCATGGGTTGGCTTGATGGTCAGTAAATGTCAAGTAATGTCAAATTGTGCCATATAAACAAGCTGAAGGAAAAATATTTCCATTGACAATAACTGAAATTTGCACGTAGGTTAAAAAAAGAAAAATGCTTCTTGAGAATTTACAAGAGTTTGATTTAAGAGTTATTTACTTTGTATATTTGAAATGTGATGTTGACAATTTGTGTTTTAAAAGTGTCAAAGCTTTAACTTTTTGATTCTCAACATCAAATGTCATTATTGTTAGACCCTCCATATTGTCCATCTCTCATAGTTTCCCACAACTGTGAAAATTTAAATTTGATACAAATTGAAAAAAAATCTGTATAAATAAACATTGACATTATCCATCAAAGCTTTTTTTTTAAAGAAGAACTGAAATCTGCACCATCTAGCCATGAAGTTGTAGCCACCATATGTTTAGTTTTAGGAAGGGTTGGCATGTTCCCAACTCTTCCTAGTTTTCAACAGTGGGAGGGAAGAACAGAGTGTCTCAATCTTGCTGTTTCTTCTCACACAACATACAGCTTTTTCTCTCTGTCCATTCCACCAACATTCTCATAAAAACCTTCACCATTTCATGACTTGATGACCTGGACCTCCTTCTCTCTGACCTTGACCTGGTTTGCCAAAGGTCCAGTCTATTCAAAATGCTGTTTCTAAGATCATTTTCTTGGCCTAATGCTCAGACTGTGTCACCCTGCCCCTCCCAATCGATAACCCTCCACTAGTTTCCACTTTTGCACTGCAAACATAAGCCACTTTTTCTTCACCTTTAAGATTTTAATGGCTGCAGGGCTCTGCACTACCTATTAATGATCCATTCTGGCCTTGAATCTATGAAAGTCTACTGATACACTCAAAACCATCCTAGTAATACCTGCCTGCAGTATCTGCTCATGAAAATTTCCCCTACAACATTGCATTGTGCTGTCAGATACTACCTCTTATACATGGCAGAAACTTGCCATAAAATCTACAAAGCCATCACTGATACAATCTTTAAAAATTTTCTCTCCTGCAAAAAATTCCTATTGACAATTCAGCAGCCTATGGGCTGAAACTGCAGTGTATTCCATTTAACAGAATCATTTTCCAGCAGCCTTGCCTCCTCCACTCAGTGGACTATTGTATCCATCTGTTGTCTCCTGTCATTCGCTTATGTTGTAAGCTCTTTGGTACTGCCTATCACCTGCTCTCTTATAACCACCACACTGCATTATAAGTTCATGCTCACCTGATGATGATTCTTCATTGCCATTAATTTCTTAAATGGAACAGTGCCACTTATATGGGTTAATAGACCTTATAAACCACATTCTAATCTCACTTAATCCTGTTCCCTACTTTTAAACTCTTCTGATTTATGGGTTATGATTAACATCAGCATGAATGAGATCTTTTCGTTTATTGCATACCAAAAGGCAAAATATTGTGTATTTTGACTGATTCCAATAGATTATACTTCAACTACAGTAATGAGAGTAATAAAGACATGCTGAAATGCTAAAAGTGATGCTGTAACAAAAGAAAACAGCAACGATATATTTCTGACTTTCCGAATACTACAAAAAGGTAAGAAAATTGTAGTCGTGCTGTTGGCTCTTTAAATGTGACACTCTTGTGGATGGTTGATTGCTTTTTGGCTTAGGTACAGGATATCTACTCTAAATCTGTTAAGAACATTAAATAGATTATTTGCTTTTATTTGCTGCTGTAAAACAACATTTTATTGCAAACAAAAACAGATATAAGACGCAGCAGAAGACAATATCAGCCTAATAAAAAAAGTTTAGAAAAGACTTCCCCTCGTCACTCTCCCTCTCTTGAAGCTACACTGTCTGGCCATAGATTTTGCTAAATACAGTTTTTAATCTTTTCATTACCCTAATTCCCCCATATCCCATTGTCACTGAGTGATGGATTTTGCATCTTCACAAAGAACGTCAATGGAGAAAGAAACACACTACATGTTCCTTCTCCTCAGTATAGAGTTCAACTCAAACTTCCCCCACAATCACATAACACACACTACACACTTGTGCACGTGTCCATCCTGAATATTTCCTAATGATGCTGAGATTGTAATTAATATTTTCTATTATATATAACGTATGTTTCCTTATCTGTTGGAGATAGAACATGTGAAGACAGGAAGTAGAAAATATTTTGTGTGGGTGTTTGGTCATGGCAGAGAGGGGTCACATAAATTGACATTTCTTTGCTTTTAAGAGGGAAAGTCAACAGTCCATCTAGCCCAGTAGCCTATCTTCTTGTAATCATCAAGTGACCCATCACCTAATGCCTATTCTCAGCTTCTGGAAAACAGAGGCCAAGGGACATCATCCCTGCCCAACCAGGCTAATAGTCATTTATGGACCTATCCTCCATGGCTACGTCTAAATTGGCGCGCTTTTGCGCCAAAGCTATGCAAATGAGGCTT
>CM057848.1:99570590-99582483 GCA_030068395.1 Apalone spinifera
GCCAATGCAGATGTAGCCCAAAAGTTTATCTAGGTTTTTTTTTAACCCTGTTATAGTCTTGGCTTTCACAACATCTTCAGACAAGGAGTTCCTCAGGTTGACTGCGAGCAGGGTTCCCTTTAAGGTGTGTGCCTGCACAGGCGCGCACCAAAATTTTGCCTCCTGTCCACCTCCTCAAAAGAGCTGCGCAGTGGCTGCTCAGTCACTCTGGGGTGGGGCCATATGGTAGGCAGCTGCCCCACTCCAGAAGCAGCAATCCAGCCACCACGTTGCCCTTGCCCTAGCTTCAGTCCTTCCCCAGGGCTGGAGCTGCGGGCTGTGTGGTGGGCAGCAGCTACTCTGATGGCCCTGGCTGCGGACAGAGTCGGAGCCACGTTGCAAGCGGCTGCCAGCAGCTCTTGTGGCAGCCCTGGCCGGGGCCAGAGCTGGAAGCTGTATGGCCCTAGCTAAGGTGGGGGGCTGATCCTGCCAGACTGGAGCGTGCCTGTCTGTGGCGTGTCAGGCCCCACAGAGCTGGAGCAGCCCACCAGTTGACTGTAAGTAGTAAGCATCACCCAGCAGGGTGAAACATCACACCCCTGTTTTGAAAAGGAGTTTAACAGTTGGGCTTTATTGATATTGTGTGTGTGTGTGTGTGTGTGAGTGCGCCCGCGCCCGCGCGTGCTAGATTGGTTTTTGTTTTTAAACCACCTAGCTGGGTAGCCTTTTATGAGGTTTTAAAAGATTTTAAGTAAGAAGTATTATTTTGCCTATAATTATTTTAAAATTTTTATTTTAATGATAATTTATATTGTTTTAGTTGATTTATTATTGACAGGCATTTAGGGTATTTATTTTCGGTTTCTCTTTTTATTTTCACTTATTTTATATTTTATATTTAATATTAATCACTTATGGGGAAAAAATTAAACTTTGTGAAAGCATCAGGAAACTTGAAGAGTTAAGTAACAAAGTTAAGGCTGTCAGTAGATGCTCACTGACAGATAAAGAATAAAGGTCATTTTTGCAACCTTGAATAAAATATTTGAATGGATTTTTAGTGACATTTTTAAAAAGCTGATTTATTTTATGTATATATATATATTTTTAAGTATTATTTTTTAAATTTGAGGTTCCTTGCTATATTTATTAAGAGAGACTAAATATTTTAAACTTTCTTACTAGCTGAAGTTTTGAACTTTTTTGTTTTAAAAATGATTTAAGACTTTCAAAGAGCTTTGGGAGCATGTGCGTAAATTGCAAGTTATGAAAAAATGACTCTAAGTTGCTTACATTTTTAAACTGCTATTCTTTTGTATTTTTAAGCTCTGACCAAGGTTGGGGGTATTTTTTGCAGCTGAGATCTCTTTTGGCTTGTGCTTTGATAACTTCTGTATTTTAGCAATGTGTAGCTCCATCTTTTCCTTCCAAGTTTCCTCTATCTGATCTTAGCTAAATTTTTTAGAGTTAAACAACCATCACAATTCATTAGTTACAGATTCATTGGTTAGGAAGCACCCATTTCCTTCAGAATGACTGTAAGGCCTTCTGTAGTGTGTGTGGTGACACATCACATAGTGCAGGGGGGTGGTCAATAAGCAGATTGTGGGACAAATACAGTACATTGACACTTAGGGTCAGCCTTAATAATAAAGATGTGTGGGTGAAAGTGATGATTTAACAGCACTTTTTATTCTTTGTGACTGGGAAAGGGCTGTTTTAGTATTCTTTCTTCCATAACATTTAAAATTTTATATATGAATATATTTGTTAGTAATTGATGGGTGCAACGGTGGCACATATCCGCATATGACCTCAATATTGGTGCACATGCCAAAAACTCACTCCGCTTATGCATGGAAAATCTTAGAGGGAACACTGATTGCAAGTTCTGTGGAAAAAAATACTTCCTTTTGTTTGATTTAAACCTGCTGCTTATTGATTTCTTTGCGTGATCCCTAGTTCTTGTGTTATGAGGAGTAAATAGCAGTGTCTTATTTACTTTCTCCACCCCCCATCAGAAATTTATAGACCTCTATCATATTCCTCCCACTCATCTCTTTCCCAAACTGAGAAATCCCAGTCTTATCAATCTCTTCTTATACAGAAGCTGTTCCATATCCCAAATAATTTTTGTTGTCCCTTTCTGAACCTTTTCCAATTCCAATATAGCTTTTTAGAGGATGGGGTTACTACATCTGTATGCAGGATACAAGATGTGAGCAAACCATGGATTTTATATGTATAGTTAGGAGCATATTTTTCAGTGTGCATTACTTTGCATTTATCAACATTGAATTTCATCTGCCATTTTGTTGCCCAGTCATCCAGTTTTGTGAGATCCTTTTGTAGCTCTTCACAGTTGGCCTGGGATTTAACTATCTTCAGTAGTTTTGTATCACTTGCAAACTTTGCCACCTCTGTGTTTACCCCTTTTTTCAGATCATTTATGAATATGTTTAATAGGACGGATCCCAGAACAAATCCTTCAGGGACACCCCCTCTCCATTCTGAAAACTGATAATTTATACCTACCCTTTATTTCCTCTCTTTTAACCAGTAACCAATGAACGAAAGGAAGTTTTTCACTGGGTGGTGACAAAGTGTGGGATATTACAATAACTCAATCCATAGTGTTTATTGATATAAACATTAGCTCAGTGAAAACCAGGGAAGTCAACAAACCCAAATAAACAACATGTAAGGATGCATAAGGAGAATACCGATAATGTTATAATGGCATTGTATAGATAAGTACACGCTGTTGATTTATATGCTTAAGCAATCTCAAAAGGATATAGCAGACAGAAAGAATTCACAGACAGAGATGATGAAACCTGAAGGCATGGAAAAACTTCCATATGGAAAGAGATTGAACAGACTGGAACTGGTTAATTTACTAAGGCAACTGAATCAGAGATTTAAGACAAAATTATAGAGAACAAACAATAGTACAGAGGTCGCCAGATGAATACTCCAATTTACACTTTTAAAATACAAAACCAAGAAGAAATTCTGTGAAATTAAAAGGAAGCAAATTTAAAACTGATAAAAGGAAACACTGTTGTCACATTGCACATTTAGTCAATGGAACTTACTATTACAAGATATCACTGAAGCCAAAAACCTAGGATTAAAGAGTATCAGACATTTATATGGACAAAGAAAACACCCACAGTTACACTAGACACTAAACAAACCAAAAGGAATGTAAACCCTTGAACTCCAGGGAGTAAACCAACCTCTGGCAGACATCAGGAAAACACTTTCTCTAGAAGCAAATTGTTCTATATTTGTCCATTACTGGAGGTTTTTCCCCCTCAGAAGCATCTAATACTGGTCACCGGCAAAAGCAGGATTTTTGACCATTCATCTAATCTATTTTAGACTTCCTGTTACTACCAGTGCAACCATTACAGGTTTAAAAAAATCAGATGCATTATTAGTAGACTCATGCAGAGACAGAGAGATACTTTATATAAGTACAAGCACGCCATGGCATATGCAAATTTGTTTTTTTCCCCTAAATGAACTTCAATAAATGCACCACTAAGCCAGGAAGAGATTCCAAACAAACCAATAATAAACAGTGTGACATTTCCTGCCCTTTCTAAATTCTGATAAATTGGATAACAAATCAATTCTAAGGAATCTTAGTACAATGAACAACTGTGGCTTGATTTTTTAACATAAGTTAATTAGAACCGTCTCTTTTATAAGGATATCTATAAGCTATTACTCAAAGGGTCAAATGTTACAGGATCAATCACATGTCTCAGAGTTTACATTACGTTGTTGTAGTTACAAAGAATGCTTTGAAAAATAAATGCAGACACTTTCATTAAGAAATAAAATATTATTGGCATAGTCACAAAATAGGGTCTGTTAGTACAGAAATACCATATACTCATTATTTCAGGGAATCCTTACTGCAGTTGTGTAACTTTGAATCCTCTCCTACCAGCAAGTAAATAATTTCCTGTGTAATTGTGTGTTTTCACACTATTTAAATCCATGATATTTCTTTGTCTTTAATTTGCAATATTAATAAAATGTATCGCTCATAAAATATTTTAATTATATGTGCATAGTAATCTAGCAGTCAGTCAAAATGTATTTATCTGTAGAAAAATATTGTGAAAAATATCAGAGCTATATGATATTAATGCAAGTCAAATACACTATGGATAAACTTTCAAGGCATACTGCAGAGTCCAGTTGTTTCTTCTGGCTTTTGAGAAGAATTAGAGACTGAAGCACTAGTCAATACGCTGGGATATGATTTATACTTAGAGTTTTCGCTTGGTAGAAACAAAGACCTGATTAATCAAATGCAAATTTCATGTGATTGATACACACACACAGAACCTGTATAAGTGCATATTTTATTGTTCTAGCTCAAAAAGAATAAACATTTAAAATTATAGATGCAAAACAGATTAAAACTAATATTACTCCATCACTAAACCATACTAGTTTAACAGTTTAAACAAAGGGTCTTATCCTGAAACTCTACAATTAGGTGGGTAGTTGTTACACTCACATTCATCCTATTTACTTTCACTGATGTATGTTGAGAGTACAGATTATTTGCATGAAAATGGGTGAGCAAGATAATTTATAAATTATTGCCTACATGAAGAGGAATAGGTCCAACGTCCAAGACCATAATTATTGCCTCAGAGATACAGGCCTATCAGATAGGTTGCCTGGTCCAACGCAGAGTTAGAGACTATGATAGCTAAACAAGACAAATTATTAGGCATTTGTAATTATTTGGATATATAAATATCAAAATATATTCAGAGCCTTATTTTTTATTTCCCTATAGGTGTTCTTTGGGGTTCTGCTGCCTCGTTTTAACAGACGTATTCATTAAAACTTTCATTACAATTTTATATAATTTAACAGATATCCTCTCTTAAAAATCCATCAAGGGGACCTGCACATATGACAGAGAAGATCTTTAAAAGTTGAGCTGTACTGGAAACTTGAAGGATAAGTAGCTGCTTAAGGCTGAACTCGGATACAAGACTCAATTTTTCAAAAGCAGAGGTGTGCACATGCCAATATGGGCCTTGCTGAATGAGCATTTGTGGGGGTAGATTACAACCTTACAGGTCATGCAAATTGAGTTGCTAGACACATTAGGAATATTTGTACATGGCTGACTGGACACACAGATGTAAAGACCAAATAGAATTTCTTTTGAATATTTACTACTGGTTACTGCAGATGGCCATTATTTGGGCTTCGGCTCTTGGGCCTGGGTTTATTTCCCCCATTATGAACCATGATATGATTCGGTGGAGGAAACAAACCAGCTTTTGTTGAATAAATGCAGTCCTGCCAAGTCTCATTACAAGGGACACATTTTTTTTCTCCCAAAGAGTTTTTAAGCAACTTGAAAAGTCTCCTCTGCTCTTCATGGGGCATATTGTGTATTGCCAGTGACATCCATCAATCTAACAGTGCAGCGCTCCTGTTGGGTTTACACCGCCCCGATCTAGGAGACCGGGAATCCGGGTCAAATACACTAGACAGAAAATGGGGGCAGACAACTTGCTGCCGTGAACTAGGAGTCCTGCCCGGGATCGAAGTTCCAGCCCTGCCGGGAGAGGTTTTCTCCCCCAGGCTACCACAGGCACTTCGCTCTCGCCTCAGGATCCGGGTTAATTGATACCAAGAGTCCATAGTCCCAGCAAAATGTCCTCTCGCCTCTCCCGCCACCACAGCAGCCACTGAGCGGGGGAGAGCGCCCCGCTAGCGAAGGGCAGAGCGCTGCCCGCTTACCTTGTGCCTGAACTCCCTGGCCACCTTCCGCTCCATGCCAATGGGGGTCCGGGCTGCGGCTGCCCTCGCGCTTGTTCGCTGCTCGCGGCCAGCTGCCGCGGCGCCGCCCGGTGCTAGTGGTGCAGAGGCCGGGCCTGGCGCTAGAGGGAGCGGCGCGGCCAGTGCTCGCCACCTTCAGTCCCGGCTTCCCGCCAGCTCCTCCTCCCCGCCAGGTAACCGCGGGCACGAAGGAAGCAAAGCGAAAGTGCAGAGCTCGCCTTGGCTCGGCTCTCAGATAGATGCGGCGCTGAAGCTCAGCTCCCGCATCCCCTGTTAACCCATTTCTGTAACTTAGTTATTCTTCGCTCCCAGGCCAGGGCGGGCACCGAGCCCACTTGCCTGCTCTTCTGAGGAAAAAGCTCGTGATTTGTTATATATATGCACAGCACACTATATTATACACACACACACACACACTATCTCTATCTCTAGTGTATGTGTATATCTATATATAGATATAAAAACACACACTATATATTTATCTATACATATATTGTGTGTGTGTATATATATCTCTTTATAGAGTGGGTGTATATATCTATATCTATCCATATATACACACACACTGTATAATTGTCATGAGGTTTCCTGGGCAAAGGCCCCTTCCTCAGATGAGCAGAGTGGAGACAAAAGTATAAAACTATGGTATGCCCACATCTTGAATAATGTGTACAGATGTGGTCTCACCTCAAAAAAGATATTTTGGCCTTAGAAAGGGTTCAGAAAAGAGCAACTAAAATGATTAGGGGTTTGGAATGGCTGCTTTATTCAACACCCTAAAGACATGGAAACCAAAGTATAGTACATACAGCCCTCTCTATTAGCCTCATTTAGCACAGACTCTCTAATTGACAAGATTTTTTTCCTTCTCTTTCCCTCCCCATCCCCTCTTTTTTTGCGATTTATTTGTACCTCTGGACCCCTTCCTCCATTCTTCTGAAGAAGTGGGTTGTGCCCATGAAAGTTCATAATACCAGCTACATTTTTTGTTAGTCTCTAAGGTGCTGCAGGACTATTCAGTGCATGATTTTTTTTCAGTTTCAGACTCGCATGGACTACATATGAGATTATATATGGTATTTTTCTTTAAGCCCAGGATAAATACTGAAGACACTTCAGCTTTCAATTAAAAAAAGGTTTTTCGCCTTTGTACTTAGAAAGAAAAGCTTGAATAAGAACATAAGAATGGCCGTACTGGGTCAGACCAAAGGTCCATCTAGCCCAGTAGCCTGTCTGCTGACAGTGGCCAGCACCAGGTACCCCAGAGGGGGTGGACCTTCTCTTTCCCTCCCCATCCCCTCTTTTTTTCTGCTATTTATTTGTACCCTGCACTTCTTAACTCCATTCATCTGAAGAAGTGGGTTGTGCCCACGAAAGCTGATGATACCATCTACATTTTTGTTAGTCTCTAAGGTGCTGCAGGACCATTCGTTGTTGTTTTTAAAGTTACAAACTAAACACAGCTACTCCTCTGAGACTGTTGCAAATTGGTCACGGCCCAATTGCCAGCGCCAATCATTTAAAAATCATGTAATGGGCTCTCTCAAAGCCATGATATTGACTTAGAAATCATGAGTTTTCTTTAAAAAAACAAAAAACAAAACACTTGTTGAGGGAGTTTTTTTTGGAAGGGGGTGGGTGGAAAGGATTTGGAGATTAAAGCTTTTCACTGCATCCAACAGCTTTGCCGACAATTAGGGTTTGATCACCAATCTTATAACACTTGGGCTATGTCTACACTCGCGGCTTCTTGCGCAAGAACATCTTGCGCAAGTGTTCTTGTGCAAGAAGTCTTGCGCAAGAAAACGGCTAAACTGCCATGTGTGAGCTGTGCTTTTCCGCACGAGCGCCCATGGCAGTGTGGACGCTCTCTTGTGCAAGAAAACTCTAATGGCAATTTTAGACTTAGGGCTTTCTTGCACAAGAAATCCCTGCCAAGCGTCTACACTGCCCTCTTGCGCAAGAGCCCCTGCGCAAGAGAGCTTACACCTGTTAAAAAAGAGCGTAGCTCTTGCGCAAGGAGCCCTCTCTTACCACACCATACTGTAAATTTACTTGCGCAAGAGCGGGCGGGCAGTGTGGATGCTCTACAGATTCTTGTGCAAGAACGGTCGTACTTGTGCAAGAAGCCGCGAGTGTAGACATAGCCTTGGTGTTTTTCATAAAGCCTAAGATAAATACTGAAGACACTTCAGCTTTCATTTAAAAAAAAAGTTTTTAGCATTTGTATTTTTAAAGAAAAGCTGGAATCCCTGAAGTTCAAGCACTCCAGCACCAAAAGGCAAATAATACAGAGCCCAAGGTTGGGTTTATTTGTTTTTTTAAGGCTGCATTGACTAATTATTTCTAAATGCTTGGGAGTGTCAGTACAACCACAAGAATAATTAAAAAAAAAATAGAAGTTTCAGAGTCTCTCATAAGCCGATCTCTCTGGAAGCTGGGCTTTTATAAAAACCAATAATTTTTGCCAGACTAACAATTACAATCACTAGAATTTGTAGGAAGATAATTTGGGTGGGGCCGAGGACATTAAGGATGCAGAGAGAGACTCTGAAACTTCTATTTTTTTCTAAATTATTCTTGTGGCTGTACTGACAAACCCAAGCATTTAGAAATCATTAGTCAATGCAGCCTTAAAAAAAACAAATAAACCGACAATTTACAGTTTGAATTTTAAATCATGGTGTTCTTGGTATGCCTTTTAGACTATATTATTGGGTGCAACTCTCCTTGACCACACTAGAGCGAAGAGGCTCAGCACCTTGCACAATCTGGTTGATAGTTTGTAAAGCACTGGTGACCCCAATAATAATGTTTATGGATGCAAAATATTTTGGACTGTCAAACAATTTTCATCTGAAAAGAGCAAGTCATAAGCCCTGTGGCATCCTCTCAATACAAATCAGATGCACTGTTACGACAAACTATAAAAATACACCTGCTAAAACAAGGGAATTTAGATATTTGTTTGCTGTTCTTTTAGTCCCACCTTTAGTACTAAGTTTTTGCAGCAGACATAGGTTTAATCTTAATTATGAGAGTGATCCCTGTACATATGAGCAGTCCCAATGATTACTCATGTGAATAAAGTTATGTAGAAGCTTAAGTGTGCCTCTGGGATTTTGGAAAGAAAGTTTGGGCCTCTGGTCAGGAGCCCAATTTGAGGCTCATTTAAGATAATAGCAATTTTCCGTTGACTTCAGCAGGCCCCAGGTGCAATTCCTAGCTACAGTGGGAAAAACTGAGGTAGATATAATAATAGCCTCACCTTTCCATCCTTTATATTCAACTCAGTCCCACTTAAAGTTTTCATGGTTTTTCAGCAATACACATTTGTTTCCTTAATAAATATGACTAATACTATGCACTTCTATAAAACAATGTTACAGGGAAGTTATGTGATTATGAATATGTTAGCCATAAGGACAGCAGGAGTGGTGATAGGGCATGACACAATGCAAATAAACGAAACCTCAATTAGATGGTCTCCAAAATCTGTTTTTCTTAAAAACAAATGTTATACTTATATATTTTGAAATGTGCTGTATGCATACAAATTGTGTAAATATAACGTATACTGTACTAACTGGAATAAATTGCAGACTAAGAGAAGACTAAGTCAAAATCCTAGTCCTCACGGCAGATACTTTGCATTATTCTAGAAGGAAAAGGAATAGGAAAGAAGAATGCATCTCACGAGCTGAGATTTCTCCTGGTTTGGGGAAAATCTCCCACAGGCACAGAGTTGGCTCCTACATCACCTCCCCAGCATTGAGAGAGAGAGAGAGAGTGTGTATACCTGGCAGATAATTTACCGGTGATGTTAAAAGTTGGCTGAATTTAAACCTGGCGGGGGTAAAACCTGGAACTGGCTTCCTGATGCTTTCTTCTGCCTCACTACACCAGCAAAACACTAGCATGGCAGGGGATATGGGCCTAGGACTGTTACTAATTATATTTAAGAGGACAAGAATGACAGATTCAGTTTATCCACACATCTTTAGTAGAGACACATTTTCTTCAACATAAATAAGAGCCTGACCCTAAGAAAAGACAACACAGAGCTGAATTAAGAGCAAATTCACACAAATACAGCTTTAACCTCTCTAATCCAGCACTCTCTGGTCCAGCAACATCTGGGGTCCGGCCTGATTTTAGTTAGCTGGATATCCACTTATCATGGGTGTGGCCACATTTCCCAAGAGGGTTTTTCTTGCGCAAGAAGGGGCAGTGTAGAAAGCTCCTTCTGGCGCAAGAGCCTCGTCTGCAAAAATGGTGGCTCATTAGGTATGCAAATGAAGCTTGGCGATATTCCATGCTTAGCCTCATTTGCATATTTCTCGCGCAAGAAGTCGCGAATGTAGACATAGCCTAGCACCTCTATGCTTTGGAGCAAGGACTTTACATTTGGCAAGAAAAGTTGCACCTTGTAGTGTTCCCATGAAAAATCACCCAAATCATGGCAAGTTATAGGCCCTGGAACACATACTCATTAGAGGCTTTGGGAGTTTGGTGGCTAATCCTGTGAAGATTCTCCCTGAACTGAACATGCACCATCTCATAGCAGTAGGAGCAGAGAAGAACTTCCCTGCTATTGCTTCTCTCAGTTAGTGAAAGCTGATGTAGTGCTGAGCATAGGACTGAGTGCAATCTGTCTATCTTGTGCCCTGCTGACACTCACCCAGTGTAGAGAAGAAAGCTGCCTGAACTGAATGCAGAAGACATGAGAAGCAGACCTGGTGAAGGGAGTAGATTGGGACAAAGAGCTTGGAGCAGAGGCACTGGTATGGAGATTTCATGAGTGGGTGGGGTTGGGCAAAAGACAGACTGGAACTGTCTGGGCATAGAGACTGGGAGCTGGGGTGGTGGTAAGCAGAGACCAGATTGGGAGCAATTGAGTCCAGACAAGGAGCTGGGCAGCAGAGACTAGGACTGGAAGCCAGAGGGAGGACTGCAATCAGACAAGAAGGGGAGCCTCGGGTAAGGAACATAGGAGACTGACTTGGGTAAAGAGAGTGGTGTAAGACTGAGATTGCATGAGGATGGCGGAGATGGTGTCTGGCATGTAAAGTGAGAGGAAGACTGAGACAGACCTGGAGCCTGAAGAGAGAGTTAGAGACAGGAATGTGGAGAGTGGAGAGGAGAAGAGGATTGGGCCAGGGCCAGGCTGGAGGGGACAGGACAGGACCAGAAAAAGTCAGACTTTAGGAGCACAGGAGATGATGGGTCTATTATCACTAGCCAAAACCTTGAGTGAAACAAAAAATGTACATCCTTATCTTTATTGCAGTATTGTAGCTTTGTTAGCGCTGGGAAGTAAGAGAGATGAGGTATGTGAGTAAGATCCTTTATTAGATCAAATTCTCTGATGGAAAACAAGTTTTCAGACTACACAGAGATTGCAATTGCTTCCTTCATTTCAAGTGATTGCCTCCAATATGTCTTCCCTCTTGTCCTTAACAATCAACATAACTTGTATGTAGCTCAGGCACTCTACTTCCTTTTCCAAACATGAAGAAGGGCTTTATGCAGCTCAAAAATGTGTACCTTCCAGCCACAGAAGTTGGTCCAATAAAAGGCATTAACTTCCCCACCTCGTCTTTCTCATACTTAACTTTAGGCACACAAGTAGGTCCAATGCCTTCAATTAGACTACTTATGTATGCAGGAGCAAGGTATTAACGCAGGATTGTGCCAGATAAATGATTTTAGTGGGAATTAAGTGCTTAACCAGCTTAGGCACTGTTTCACATATCATTAGGTGCTCTCTGCCTCCTTGGAGAGGCCTACATATTTTGAAAATCTATTCCCAAGTAAACTGATAGCATGCACTGCAACACCCTGGCAAGTAACATCTAACTTAAGAAGTGATTAACATGGTATTTCAGTACAAAAACTTTCATGCCAGATATTTTCAATGCAGAAATAGATGCGTAATATACTTTATTTCCATCTCACTCAAATGTGACATCTGCCACATAGTAATAGTAAATGAAAAGTGAAGTAATTATGCTAGCAAATTATTTGTAAACACTATGGCTGTGTCTAGACTGGCCAGTTTTTGCGGAAAATCAGCCGCTTT
>CM057848.1:99582583-99607793 GCA_030068395.1 Apalone spinifera
TTTTCCGTTAAAAGCATTTCCGGAAAATCATGCCAGTGTAGACGTAGCCTATGTATCTGAAATCACATGGCCTGATTTCAATCTTGCTTGCAGCCGTTTATGTCCCCACCTCAGTATAGCTCCCTTACCCAATTGGGATCAGAAGCAGGCCAGTGTGTCCTAACCCAAATCTGCTTCTGTCCTCTCAGGCTGATCTAATTTTAGGTAATTTCCTTGTTGGTATCATTTATTCTCCTCTCTCTTCCACTGGGACTACAACAGAGTAACTCCAATAACTTTAACAGAGCTATTCCTGATTGACACATGTAAATGCAAAGATAACAGAACTTATAATCTACTTGCTTCCTCCTGTAGACAGAATAGCATTTTGCATAAAAATATAGATTTGATCAAACAAAAAACACTTTATGCAAGCTGGAAGAAATAAGAACCAGTCAAATTCATCTTGTGGGGGAACACATTTACTCAGCCATCTCCTTTAGAAATTACTCTTAAGTCCTTCCAGCTGATAATGCCAAATTGCCTATTGGTAAATGAAAGCTAGCCAAATCTACTTCTTTCTGTATATTATCAGACTGTGCTAATGGCCTCAAAGCCTTGTCAAGATGACAAAAAAAAAAAAAATTACCCAGTGCTGACACTGAGTGTCAGCAATGGGAGCAGCTGAACACTTTTTAATGTTAACTGTGGACAAGGGCAAAAACATATTTAGCACCATTTCAGAAATCATTGTTATAGCAGAGATGCTTCCATAATTCAAACCCCCTATCTCCTCTCTGTAGGAACCAAAGGTGCACTTAAAGTCTATTCCCTCCAAGTACATTATACGTAATCTTGCCTTTTCCTTGTCTCCTACATACATAAGATAAAATGAAGGGTATTAAGAGGGCCAGATGGGAACATCCACTGGCTTTATCATGCCATATAATGGGGGAGGGGGAAGCACTTGAAATGTAAAGGTCATTCTTTTTAAAGGTTTGGGTTTTTTGATTTTTACATAATGTATAACTTATCTGCTGAACTCACAGTTGAAAGATATTATGGAGGTGAATCTTCTTGTAAAAAGACTATGTAAATAAGTTTGAAGGATAAAATTGATAACTTTTTTCATGTTTGACATGAAGTTAGAAAGCTCCCTGTGCAGAATTAGGTCCACCATCTCTGGAGCATCTGGTATAGCTCTCACTGATGACAGGATAATTTACTTGATGGACTATTGGTCTGTTCTGGTACACAGATGTCACGTTATTCTGTGCATAGGCATATGAAATACATATACAGTATACAAGTCCATCAACACATTCCACCTTCTGTAACAGCATGCTTGAGATCTGGTAAGTTATGCCATGGTTCTGAAGGTTCCATTATTTCAAATATAGACCATATTAAAAATGTGATGCAATCATTTTCCCTTGCTAGTTTTGGGGCAGAAATTCATATTTCAGAACAAATATAACACATTTAGACATTTAAATGGGCTTTCTATTCAGAGACTGTTGATCATTTAGAAAAAATAGACAATGATGTCCCTTCTACTCACAACCAGCAACAAGCTTTCAGTGAAAAAACCCCGTGCATACTTTTATAGTTGGTTCCAAAAAAAGATTGCATTATCTATTTTGTCCCTGTCAACAGGATCCTTTTACTTTTCATCTGTTTTCATAATTCCCATTGATGTCAATAGAATCAAAGGCAGTATGCTTTGTGGGCCAATGGGAGGCCATGTTGAATATACAGTCTTGCTTTGGACTGAAGACAGAGTACAGCCTAAAATACATATTTGGGATTATTAATAAATAATTATGTAGAAATTAAAGAGGAGGAATATTTTCCTGTCTTTCTCACTTTGTCTCCCCAGTGTTCACAGATTGATGATGTTTTCATCAAGAATGCCATCTACTTTCCATCATTTCAGAAGAAATGAAACACTTGTTACAGCAAGAAACACAATCCACAGGAACAAATTACAAAGGGAGAAAAAAAATCTTTTTAATGACTTACTGTTAACAGACTTCCTAAAGCAGTCAGAAAAGGACTCTTTTCATTTGAGACAGTTCTCACCTGGCACTGGCAGCCTGCAAAGCTTCTGTTATAAGATATGCAAACCTGAAGAATGAAGGGGAGGGAGGAGACAGCAGATGGAAGAGGGATAGAATAGAGAGGGAGGGAAACAGAGAGAGAAGGCATCAGAAAGAGTGATATAGGAAGGAGGGAAAGATGGGTTAGAGAAGTGAGAAGGAAGTAAGAGGTAGGAGAAAGGGGGAAGTGGGTGTGAAAAGTATTTCCACACAGAAGCAATGAGAGGAATGAAGCTCAAAAGTGTGAGTTTACAGTAAGAAAGGAGTAGGGTTACACAAGGCTGTGGAAGTCAGTAATATCAGTTTAGTACTGCCTATGATCTGTTCTTTCAGCAACTCTTTCTTCCTCTCTCACTTTGACAGTCAAAGATAAATTTGCAGCTATGAAACTTTTATATGATACTAGCATAAGTAATCCATCTGGTAAGTACTGAGAAGTACTTGCTAGAAGCTGGTAACACTTTCTTGAAGCTGATAGTGATAGATCCTTTTGAGTTCTCAGCAGCTGTGTCTAGTATTTGAGTTAGCCATGGCCAGCTCTAGCTTCTGTGAATTTTTGTGTGTGGCTGTAGAGGGGAAAGGCATCAGAATTTCAGAATTATTTCAGAGTTATGATGCTGCCAAATATTTCTGAAATATTAGGATTTTCTCAGTATGAAACAGACAATGAACAGGAATAACCTGTAAGAAATTCATCAACAGAAACCATTTTCCTGAATGTACCCACATATCTGTGTAGGAGAAAATGGAGATTGATGAGTAAAACACAAAACCCACCATCCCTTAATTTATTCCTTCTGTAGTATGGGGTTTGTTTCTTATAGGATCTTCTTCCTCCTCAATTATGCATTCCTGAGGATAGACCTAAATTTAAATTTGGCAAAGCCAAACAGCTCCAGCTTTAAATAGCCATTTAGTAGCAGATGCTTGTTGTATCTTTTTCTCTTTACTTTTTAAAAATATTTCTGAGAAGCTGATGTGTTTGTATGTATATCATGTGCTGATATGTTATCAATGTAGTTAGTGTGAGCTTTATAGAAAACTTCCAGAACACAAATACACAATTCTTTATTCATAGGGGATTTATCTGACTACTTAGGCATCCATATATGGAACATACTACAAATATGACTTGTTTTTGCTTGAATCCAGCTCTTTTGAAATACCTATTTGGTTTTTGATGGATTCAGGTGTTCAGGTTTTACATGTAACTTTTCCATCTCCTCTCTGACAAGATTTGATTTTGTAGTCCTGATGTAGCTGCTGCCTTCAATGGCAGTTTGGCTTCAGTTAAGATTTCAAACAGGCCCTTATTGTGAAATGAAGGAAAGCTCTGGTGATTGGACTCTCTTGTAGAAAGACTTCTTTGCGTGTTCGTCTATTTGTACGGTACTTGCCTTTACCTATGGCACCTGACATCAGTAGGAACAGAACTGTTGATCAGAAAGGATGGATAGCAGAAATGTCATCATTCAGTCACCATTCTTAATGATTCTGGAATGTATTTCCCACTGTTTGCCAGAGGACAATGCTGGCATCCTTCCAAGTAAGATTTAAGGTTTTATCTTTTTGTAACTTGCTCTGTTTTGCCTTTTATTTTGGTTAGTATCAGGGCACAGTGCAAGGCTTTTGTTTAATTGTGGCCTTTTGTTTAATTAGGGCTCCTGCAATTTGTCTGCAAAATTCTTGTCCCAGTAATTCTGCATATAGTCCAGCTGTAGGCTTGGTCCGTCATTGCTCATGATTATGTGTAGAGTTATTTATAAACATGTATGGTATATTGGAGTGGATTGTTGGGGTTGTTCAGTTGTTTTTGTTCCTGCTATTGGATATCTATAGCTAACTGAAAGTTTTTACTAAATTTCAAAAGTCCAACCCTTGAATGTGCACATAAGGAATTAAAATGATTATCAGGGGCTTGATAGCTCAAAACAAGGAAGCTTTCAATATTTCTATGTGTTTGTCTTTAACAATACTTTCCACTTCTCTAGTACCTTGCATCTCAAGTGCCAGATCAGAGAATCTTGATGTGCTTTATAGATATTTAGTGTGTATTGCTTTGGGGTGGAGCATGACAAGAGCCATTGAATCAAACTGTAAACCTTGTATGTAATGTAAGCCATTCAAGCGAGGGGGTGTTGCAGTTCCCTTTTGCTTCCTCTCCCCCCACTTCTAGATCCAACACCTATGCAGGTATTCATTGATTTAAACTTCATATTCCTTTGGGTCCTGGGAGGAATAACTAAGGGCCTGCTCTTGTTCCTATTAAAACCAGTGGCAAAAATATCATTGATTTCAATAGGAGTAAGGAATGTACTGAAAAAGGCAACTGGAATGATCTATCCTTTTCTTCTCCTTCTAGCTTCTGGAAGTCAGTGGTTTAAGGCAGCGGTTCCCAACCTTTTTTATACCATGGACCGGCAAACCCATTCACAAACTTTTGGTGGACTGGTAACATTGCATTTGCATGTTTGCATATTTGCATACAATTATTAAGACCAGAGTCTGCAGATATCTTCAACACTAAAAAAATTCTGTTAAAAAATCCTTTCCTTTCTTATCTTAAGCCATTAACACCTATGTTAACTTTGTTTGAACTGTCATCAAGCAAATTACATGAGCTAGGGCTTTTTGTTCCAGTATTCAAAAGCAGTCTAAAAGCTATTAACCCACTTGAAATTTTGGCACCATCCCATTCAGCAGGGGTCTGCAACCTTTTCAAACCAAAGAGCCAAACTACATCAAAATTCAGAACAAGTGGTCAACAAAGAGCCATATAAGAATGCCCATTTGTATGACTGAAAATATACAACATAATATTATTGATAATTGACATGATGATTAATAATAGCATAAATTAAACATTGTGCTCACACACTTTATTTAATGGGACTGCTGCTGCTGCATCTTTTTGCATATTTCTTTGAAGTTTACAGCCCTGGTATCCAGAGCTGCTGTGAAGTACCCCAGACCTGGCCTGCAGAGCTGCTGTGAAAAGCTGGCTTCAGCTGAAGCAGCTGCCTGCCCCATGCACAGCAGCTGGCTTCAGCCCTACAGCTGCTGCAAACAGCTGGCTTCCAGCGGCTGCTGGAGCTGAAGCCAGCTGCTGTGCAGCAGCTCAAAGGGCTGGGGTGTGCCTGAGGCTTAGCCCCTAGAACTGCCACGAACAGCCGGCTTCAACTGCAGCAGCCACCTGGTATACCCCCCTCCCCTGAGACACCAGACAGCAGCCAGCTTCAGCCTCAGAGCAACCGTGAACAGCCCCATGGGCATGGCCTGGTAGTGTGCCAAGCCCAGCAGTCCGCAGCTCGGCATTTGGAAACCACTGGTTTAAGGTTGCCTTGAATGCGGTGTTGTGTTTCTGACCATCATGGCGAATAGCCATAATGGGTATGTCTAGACTACATGTAAATTAGACATACCGACATAGTCAATGAAGCAGGGATTTAAATATCCCCTGCTTCATTAAAATAAAAATGGCTGCCACATTGTGCCGGCTCAGCTGTTTGTTGGCACAAACCGACAGTCAAGACGGGGATCAGTTGACAAGGAAAGCCTTTGCCGACCGATCCCTTATGCCTTGTGAAACCTATCTTCCATGAACTTTAATTCTGTTTTTGAACACAATTACGTTAGGCCATCAACATCCTGTGCCAATGAGTTCCACAGGTTAATTTGAGCCATGTGATGTAGTACTTTCTCTTGTTCTTGTTAAACGTTGCTGGCTATCAATTTTGTCTAACACTGCTCTGTTCATTTTTTCCACACCATTCCTGATTTAACAGACTTTTTATGATATCTCCCCTTTGCTGTCCCTCCTCTAAGCGAAAACAGCCTTAGTCTTTTTAGTCTCCCTTCATATGGAAGCCATCCCACACTCTAGTCTAGATCATCTTTGTTGTCCTTCTTTGAATATTTACCTACAGTGCAGTTATGGTCACAGAAATATATAAAAAAAAATTTTCTCAACAGAATTGTTTTATGTCTATTTGATTTAAATTATGAAGAAGATGCCAAAGCTATAGACACCCCAATGTGTACTTAATATTACAATGTAACCTCATCCCCATTAGATGACCTCTAGAAGTCCCTTCCAGCCCTACTAGAATAGTTTGGAATCTTATCTGCTGATCTTGGTAGCAAAACTAAATGTTCTAGTCCAGGTGTAGGACTGTAAAGCCAATGCATTTGTGTGAGAACGAGCTCCTTCTCCATACTCAAATGTTAGTGGCAGACTCTTTATTTCTGGGACTTCGCAAGACAGAACAAACATTTTCAAGCCCTTGGTTGTGTTTGTCTGGCTGGTAGTTAGGAAAAAAGACTATCAGGTGGTTTTCCTGGTAAACAAGGCCAGTTTAGTTTGGGTGCACTGACAAGGGATGAGGCTAGAATCCCAAGTCACTGTACGGGTTTGACCTGTCCTTGAGGTATCAAGTGATTCGACGAAGGGGGTGGGATCAAGTGTGGGGGGGTCTTTGATAGCGGCGGGATTATGCTGATGAGGGGAGGAGCCCCAGCGGCCCAGGCCTGGGGGGCAGCTGAGCGAGGTTAAGCCTTGGAGAAGGGAGTAGAGGTGGGGAGAGCGAAGGCGGGAGAGTCTGTCAGCCCCGCGCTTTCCTCCGTCCGGCCGTGCGCTCGGGCGCGCTGCGATGTGCAGGTAGGGGGCCGGCGGACCGACCTGCCTTGCAGCGCAGCCTCCCGCTCAGCCCGCCCGGATGGAGCCCCGCGGCCAGCCTAAGTGGCTTCTCTGCGCTTCGCTCGCCTGTGCCTGGCTCTGCCTAGGTGAGCTGCGCCTCAGGCGGGGAGGGGCGCTCCGCGGGTATCCCGCACCTTAGCGCGCGGCGGGCTGCCTTTCCGCGGGGAGGCGCCGCAGGGCAGCCCCGGGTGCACGCGGCCCTGCGGGAAGGCGCAACAGGTGCAAAGGGGGCGGTAGTTCGGGGGGAGCCGGTGCGTCTGTTGTGGGGCGGGGGGATGCAGCGCTCTAGCTGACCCCGGCTACTGTCTTACAGCCCTGTCCGCATGGAGCGCAGGGGCGCAGCTGGCGCCGGGCGGGGACCCCCTGCTTCCCAGGTAAGAGGCTCCTTCTTATCTCCCGCCCAGGGCGCTGGGCGCCCAACCTGGGTGTTTTTTCCCCTGCGCCCACCCGAGCAGCTTCAGGGGGCTCCTATTACAACCTCCCTTCCTGCCGCTGGCTTCGACCCCCGCCCCTGCAGGGACAGTTGGAGCCTGCTCTGAAGAGCGGATGGGAAACCCCCTTCTTGCACTGAAGGGGTAGGCTTACAAAAGCTCCTAGAGAAGGAGACCCTTGTTCAGGGAACAGCCTGGCTGGAGCGAAGGGGGAGAGAGGGCTGCAGTACCCCTGGACTGAAGTGGTTTCCATCATATACAGGGTTTACAGTTTGGTTCAGTGGCTCTCAGCAGTCCCCACTAGACAAATTGTCCCAGCACCCTTGTTCCTTGCCCTGTGTGCTCCTCACACTGTGCGGCTGTTCCTAATAGGGGAGGTGCTGAGCAGCCTAAATTCCTGTGAGTGACATGGTGGGCTCAGTGGCTTACGTGGGCCAGGCCTGTGGCCTCAGTACCTGTAGAAGCTGGCGGTGGGCGCAGTATGCGTGACGTTGGAGTAGTCCCTCTGGAGTAGCTTTTGGAGCTTGAGAAAAGCTGCTGCTGCCCTGTAGGTTTGAAGTGCTGTGTTATGCATGAGTAGTGAAGGTGCAGATTACCTGGGCCAAACAGACCCAGCCTTGTTCTTCTCTTCCCCAGGAACAGCAGCAGTGCAGGGCTGCGGAAAGGAGATCCCACTGCGCCGGCAAGGGAGGTAGGTGAGGCACAGCCACTCACCTGGGGGAGACCTTCTGTGCATGCTGGTACACAGGTGCTGCTCAGGCTGAGAGTAGCTATGGAGATGTAAGAGGAGGGAGTCCACCCACTATGAGCTTGGGCAGTGCTTCTTTTCCATCCTGCCTTCTAATAAAAGTGTCCTGATCTGGGAGACACACTCAGTTTTCTTGTCCAACTATGGCAGCCAACTATACTGGAAAAGTTGGCCTGTAGTGAGCTCTGATTGTCTATAACCATATTTATTACTCTTTGGTCCTTTTTGTGATTTATTGAAAGATGGGTTAATGGGGGAGAAGGGAAAGAACTGTGCACGAACAGTATCAGAAAGAATAGGCACATGGACTAATGCTTAAATGTAAAATCCTTAAAATGGTGTTTAACAGCACTATTTCTGGTTGTGTTTCTAATCTGGAATGATGGGAAATTCTGCTATAGTCCTTTAGCACATAGTTTGACATGGCTAGCTAGAAGGACAAAGATTTTACAAGGTGCAAATTAATGGGAGCTGTAGATGAATATTGGTTTTTAAAAACGGAATCAATAATGTGTGCTCAAAAATCACACTTTATGATTCTTCCACTGAGCATATTTAATTGACGGTCTTTAGCAATATTTCATACAAGTCAGTGCTTCAAGGATTAATGAGTAGAGCCCTGCTTGGATGCTAAATTGGTATCTACATCAGCATCTGCAAAAATCCTTGGATATCCGTATGCACATCTGTGGTTGCAGATACCCATGAATATAAAGTGGATATCTTAAAATTTGCAGGGTTCTAGCTACAAAATTTATATCCACATCCACACAAAAAAATCCATATCTGCAAATGCAGATACTCACAAATATAAAGTGAATATATGCAAATTTGCAGGATTCTATTAATGAGCACTGCATAGGGAAGAGTATTATCATATATCAAATGAGGGTAGCCTTAGAAAACTTATATATACTTTGAATTATGTGTAATACGTTATTCACTAAGGTTCCATCAGTCAGTACACTTGAAATGTTTCCTCGGATTTGATTAATTTTAAGAAGACTGATAAACATAGATCTCAAACACAAAATATAAGCACAATTAAACTAAAGTTAATTTAGCCCAAATCTGGAGTCTATAGACTTTCCTTTTGTACTTTAAACATTTCTAGCAGCATGAAAAGTCTCTTTCTCTGTTGCAGCCATAACAGCAGAATGTTAATAATTGAACCAAGAGAAAAAGATAAACGGCAGTTAAAACCTTTTATTAATAACTTTTGGACACATTTAGAATTTCTGGGGAAAATGAGCTCCTTCAGCCTTTAGAACATAAGCTTATAGGGTGCAGAGTGTGCTCAGTTCAGTGGGAACTGAGCTATGTCCCAGAATGGGTGGATCTGGACCCTTTGTTACTAAAGTAAAACAGTTATGTTAGCTAATAACAATATTAAATACAAGCTAGGTGCTAACAAAATTAGATTTTAATAAATCAATACTGATTTTTGTATGTATTTTACTCTGGCAACAGAATACTACTCTGTTAGCTTGCTGCTGAAGTGCAATTTCCCTGATTGTTTTACATATCTTTTTGTCTTTGGTTAGGGGGAAAAAATCCCCTTTTTCCACCCTTTAATCAGGTTCCCAGAGGAGAATATGATTCTGTTTCCTCTTTCTCTCCACTGTTTGTTTCTGGAAAAGTTCAGTGTAGAGAGAAATATGCTACACAGCCACAAACAGGTAATTAAGTCAAACACAGATAAAGTCAAAGGCTTTCTTTACAAAGAAAGGAAACAGTAACTGGCTCTGTTGCCTTCTGTGACAACTACTGATCCTAAGTCACCCAGTTCAACTTTTTGTGGGAAATACTGTATATATTTGGTATATTTTAAAAAGTTATCTACAGTAAGCATTTAATTATTGAAATAGATGCACTGATTAACTTGTGATAAAAACAGTAGTCATCTTTTGAGTTTTCTAAAAATATGTTACAAAACTGTGAAAAGGGTTTGAACTTTAAAACTCTTAAGCATGAGACATTGTAAATAATAAAGTTCACCAAATTTTAATGTCATTTTATGTGGGCATATTTGTTTTGATTTAATTAAGTATATTTAAGAATATAAGAATGGCCATATTGGATCAGACCAATGATCGGTGTAGCCCAGTATCTTTCCTGTTACCAGATGCTTGGACAGGAAATGAACAGAACAGAGCAATTAACTGAGCGATCCATCTTCAGTCATCAAGTCCCAGTTTCTGGCAGTGAGTGCTCTAGGAATATCCAAAGCATGGGGTATGCACCCCTGACCATTTTGGCAAGTAGCCATTAGCGGACCTATCCTCCATGAACTTTACTTGTTGGGTGTTTTTTTAAACCAGATATACGTTTGGGCCTTCATACATCCTCTGGCAAAAAGCTCTACGGATTGACTTTGCCTTGTGTGAAGAAGTACTGATTTATATTTGTTTTACATTGGCTGCCTATTGATTTCACTGGGAGATCCCTGGTACTTGTGTTATATGAAGGAATAACAACTCTTCATATTCACTTTCTTCACACCATTCATGATTTTATAGATCTCTATCATAACCTGTCCAAGTTGTCTCTTTTCTGAGTTGAGCACTCCCTATCTTTTAAATCTCTCCTCATATGGATTCTGTTCTATAACCATGATCCTTTCTGTTTCCCTTCTTTGTTTCCAATCCTGAGATATCCCTTTTGAGATGGGGTGACCAGAACTGCATGTAGTGTTCAAGCTATATCATGTTCGACCATATCATGGATTTTTATAGTTGCATTCTCATATTTTTTGTTTTATCTCTTGCTTTCCTAGTGGGTCCTAAGGTTGCTAGCTTTTTTTTTACTTCCATTGCACATTGAGCAGATGTTTTCAGAGAATTATCCACCATGATGCCAACATCTCTTTCTTGACTCTTAACAACTAATTTAGACCCCATAATTTAGTATATATCGTTGAGATTATGTTTTACAATGTTCTTTACTTTTCATTCATCAACACAGAATGCCATTTTGATGCCCAGTCACAATTTTTCATTACATTAATGAATAATATAATTTTTCCAAATTTGGCAACACATATTAAATATAGCTTCCAGACAGATTACACACCAGCTGACAACATGAGTAATATGCATTGTGGTTTTCTCTTAGTGAAATTGTGCAATATTTACATGTAAAAAGGTTACAGAAATGAGAAAATTGTAAGAACTGCTATTTCCGATTGTTCTTTTGATCTAGAATAAAAGTGTTTAGGGTGGTAATGTGTATTTACCACCTTTGCAAAATAATCTTTTAAGACAAAGACAGAGTTAAAGTTTCAAGAGATAAATGTAGCTGGATCTGACTCTGACTCTGATGGAGAGGACACTTATAAATATAATTAATTTCTGCTTTTGATGAACCAACGTGAAAAATGTTAACTAGTGCTACTTCCTGTTAGTACTGGAACAAAGAAACTGGAAATTGTTAAGACATACCAGGTATCTTTATGTCAAATGAATGATGAGCTACATTTTTATATTGCAGAAGAGCACATTTTGTGCTCTGAAACATAACTGGCACTTTGTGAAATAAAAATAATCACTTGAATTCTTATTTGTCTAAGAAGTTCTACTCTTTTGTTAGTGGTTGCAGTTTGATACTTTGAACAAGGGGAGTGATGAAACTCTTAATGGCTGAATGACTTTAAAAATCCTCGATCATCGTTCTATGCTGTTAGTGTCCTTCCTTCTGTATTACTCTTAACTGCTTGCAATCAAGGCAGAAGTCACTTACTATTTTAGAAAAATTTCTGTTCAGTGAATACCTTTGTTTGAGGCTCACACCTGCCTTGAAATGTAGTGTTTGATACATTTTACAGGGATTGATGCTGTATGTATTTCATAAAATTTTGAAAAAAATTTAATGGCCCTGGGTGCATTAAAGCACACTTTCTACAAGAGCTGATATGAAAATATTCCATATTTATACTGGGTTGCAGTCGAAAATAGAAAAAAAATTGGTCATTTTGAATCTTGTTTCTTTTACAAAGTTCTACAGAAAATTAGTTTTTAAGTAATATTTCTGAAGATAGCTATCTAGTTTTATTGTATTACAGGCAATGATACTGTATCTCTTACTATATTATCTGACGGTCCCATTTAATATAGACCGGGGCAGGGAACCTTTTTTGGGTCAAGGGCCACTCACCCACAGAAAAATCAGTACGGAGATGCGCACAAGTGAGGGGAAAAAAACCCCTCACCGATGTGGCCCCGACTGAAAAGGAGAAAGACACTCCCCACATTCCCCTCGCACACGAGAGCTTAGGAGGGCCTATGCTAGTAGATTTTGTGTTCATCAGCCCTGCAGTGGGGCACTGTGTGTGGGGAGGGAGAAGGCTGGAGTGCCAATACCAACTCCCCAATGCTGAGGGGGACAGGACCCTGAGCCTTGGGGGCCAGAACCAAGTCAAGCCGGGGGCCGCATGTGGCCTCTGGGCCCAGTTCCCCGGTTTTCCTGATATATGGTTAACAAAAGACTGTCTATATTACATTGGAATCTAGATACTAGAAGCCACATCTTCAAATACAAATAGATAAAACTGTATCTGCATTTTTCATATTTACATATACAAAAATATTAGTTTTGCATGCAAGCTACATTTTCCCTATAAATTGGGCAAATACTAAACCACAACATATGCAGATTATATTGCCTGTACATCTTCAAGACTTTGCATTTGCAAGAAGTTATGAAAAATTAAATGCATAATATAGGACTGTAGTTGCAACTGCTTTGATTAAATGGTCCTAAAGATTGTTGCCTCTTTAACTTTTCTGGAGACTGTTAGATTAAAGAAGGCCAGGGCTGAAAGGTTAGACTGTGCTCCTAAGCTGTTTTTAAAGTGCTGACACAAGCTTCTATTGTTAGACTAGGACTAGACCAACTCCATTTCAAATTCAAGGTTATGTGATACAGATGTCCACTATGGAAGTTGGAAGCCAGGGGTATCAATGGTTAAATTACTTGATGAGAGGACAGAATGCAATCTGGGTGAAGAAAGAAATTGAAGAGATTAATATTGAAATAATGCAAAAAAATTAAAAGAAATCTAAAAGTTAGAAAAATGTGGAGGAATGGGAATTCCATCAAAAAAGAATACATGTGAAATGGACGAGTATCAATGGGAGCCAGAAAGGTAATTTATTGAGAAAAGGAAGGAAACAGATAACTCTAGATTCTAACTCATAGTAACACTGAAAACATACACTGGGGGAAAACCAAGATAATATAGAAATATTAGCTGCCCAGTAGAAATTACTGAAGCATTATTCAGAAAAAAGAGAACACAAGAAGAGAACCTGACCACAAATTTACAGAGAGACAGAGACAGAGATGATGAGATTACTGAAGTTGATTGAAAGGCTCCCATTAACTTCAGTGGACTTTTGATCAGGCCATGACCTTAAGAATGGAATACATGTTTATCTTAAGAAAAGACCTTGCATAACTATATTCTGTTGTTAAGGATTATTTTATTTTATGAGTTCAGCACACATGCAGTGGCTAAGGATTTTGCACAAGTAAATTTGTAGGTTTTCCTTTCTTGGGCTTTCTCATTTGGCGATAAGAATTTCCAAAACAGAAAAATATTTGCAGTAAATGCCTTTGTTATATAAAAACATTAGGATGCAGAGGCTGTAAACTGCTAGGAAAAGGGGAAAGGAGGAGTGTGTGAATATAGTTTCTGGAGCTCACATTGGTATTTTGGAAGCTGTAAGCTATGTCTTCTTATTTTTGTTTTTAACTAGAATAATAACTGAACATAATGTGCTCTGGGTTCTTTTATAAGAAACCTTTGTTCCAATCTATTTAAAATCCTTTAACCCTGCTAAAAAGTAGATGACATAATGGCCCTAATCTATTTGATTACTCAGCATCATTATCTATGTATGAATCCTACTAAAAAAGGCCAAAATTTACTAATGGATTTTAAGCGATGAAACATAGCTTGACCAAACAATAATATAATTGCTTAAATGAGTTTTTTCCTTGTTTTTTTGTAAAGGAGCCTGGAACTTCAGTTTCTATCTCTTCATCTACTACAACATCCTCATCCTGGGAAAGACGATTTCGTAGTATGAAATGTGAACCACCCAGTAAGCTACTTTTCTTTTTGACTAAGAAAAGTAATGGATAACTCATGAAATAGTTTGATATGAGTATTAAATCTTACACAGGGACTTAAAACAAAAAAATGGAACAAATGTTTCTATAGCACTTACCATAATGGGTTCTGACCTGATTTCCAGGTACAAGGTAATTCTTACTGATAAATATCAGTAGGCATCAATTTCACTGTCTGCACACAATCTGACAAAATATTTCTATTGATCAAAATGTACAGGTTGGCAAAGTAAGAAAAATGCTGTTTGAGAAATGGTTTGATTTCAGACTAAAAATTTTACATTTTGACAGTTAAAGCTTTAATTTTTTGAATCTCAACATCTACAGTCATTAATTATCTGATCCGCCATAATTTCATACAACTGTGAAAATTTAAATCAATTTAAAAACTGAATAACACGTTCAAAATATTTAAAACTATAAAAAAAAATCAAGTTCTGGCAAGCCCAATAATTAAGGGTATGGTCCCTGGTTCTGTATTGAGTAGTCACAAAAATGAGAACTAGGCTAGAAATCAAAAGTGATTTGTATTTAAAAAACCCTTGTTTTTAAAAGTTGAACTATAATAAGACGACGGTGAATAGTACACTAATACACTAAATATGAAGACGATAAAATAAATACTAATATTTCTTCTTATAAGGTTCTTGGTGTTGGTATTGAAAGAAGGATTGGGATTAGAAGACATCAGCTATCCCATATACTTTCCTGTCTGGAAATATAAGTAAGCAGCCTCAGAACTGCCCTGAAGCGTATTGGTGTAGAATGACAGATTGAGGCTACTTGAGAACATGACTACAAAAATAAGACAGATCCAGGGACTATAAATTAGGGGAGGAAACTGGGAAACCATAATCCATACACAGGGGAGTGACTGTGGTGTCAATGCAACAGATATTTTTTTTTCTATTCCAAAGCCCAAAATGTGGGTGAAAAATATTTACTCAAATGATCAGGAATGATAAATGAGTTGTTGATGTGATTAGGGAATTTTAACTAAAACTCAAGTGAAAAAAGATGGTAGTTTTTGGCTGCAGATTTTGACAGACTTTAGGATGGTGGTGATCACCTGCTTTTATACTTGTGCAGTTAAAACACATAGAAGGTGCATCTTTGCTAGGAAAAAGATGTGTTCTTTACCAATGTAAAGTAAAATGTCATGAGATGTACCTCCCTGTGTACTCATTAATTCAAGTATGGTTCGGCAGTGTTGCTGCTCATATGCCAGCTAGACCCACTCCGGTGTCTGTCATTTGAGTGAACAGTGTTATCAAGGCAGGCTCCAGTGAAGAACAGGCAGGTTGTAGTTTTTAACACAAGCGTGAAGGAGCAGAGAGTTGTCTGCCAGGCACAGTGATGGTTAAATAAAAGGTTTTCAGCTAGCGCCGCCCCATTAAACCTGCAGCCAGTGCCAGGCCTAGAGTGGGAGAAAAGAAGGGATCCTTGTTCAGTTAGGGGCTGACTGGTAAAGGGGCAGGTGCTCTCTGTGTGCCTGCCTGAAGGCACCAATGCAACTTGCCTGCTTACACAGCTACTGGAGACAAAGAGATTTTCCCCACTGTGCGGAACTGAACTAGCAGGGCCACCCGCAAATTAAAGGATTTATATAAGGAATGGTTCAGGACCAGCCTCATGGCTGGGGCAAGACCCATCTCCCCTGTTTAGGGGTGTGAGCAACTCAAGACACTGAGCCAGGGCCTGGGGGAAAAGGAGGAGCAGGTCCCCCTACAGCCCCTAACCAACAACTTAGCCTCTAGGCTGCATGGACGCTGAAGGTGTCACAGTGGTAGAGAAAGCAGGAATCACCCTAGTCCATGCTGAAGGGAATTAAAACAACAACAAAGAGAGATAAGGAGAAGAAACCCCAAGGACAAACTCTTGAGTGGAGATTGAACAGCTGCTGAAATGGATGGCTGAGCAAAATATCCACCAAGAGCATCAGCAACAACTTCTGCAGCAGATGGCCATGCAGCAGCAGCACCTAGTTTGCAAATTTGCAGCCCAGCAACAGCTGGTCCAGAAGGTGACCTCCCTTTTGTGACTCACTGCTCCATCAGAGCTGCTTAACCCTGCCCCTCTCCAACTTGCCAGAATGGGGCCTCATGATCCATAGGCTTTAAGGATGTGTCCAGACTACAGGAGGGTTTTCTGAAAAAAGTTGCCTTTTTTCAAAAAAACTTCACCTGCAGCTAGACTGCAGCTGTGTTCTTTCGAAAGCAAATCTTTTGAAAAAAGGAGTTATTGAATGCAAACTGCTTTTTCGAAAGAGAGCATCTAGACTCTCTAAATCTGCTTGTAGTCTAGATGCTCTCTTTCGAAAGAGGCTTGTAGTCTAGACCTACCCTTAGAGATGCTTGAATTGGTCTCAGGGTCGCTGGGCTGCAGTGCTGGCCCCACATTTAACTGGAGTAGCACAGACTGCATACTGCTCTTTGAAGCCCACCACTGCCCAGGAGCAATGATCTTTGACACCCTAGATATGTCAGAGGAAATGTTCTGGCCACGCTTCTGGCGGGGAGCGGTACCTGCCGGGGGTGTTACAGCGTCAGCCTGACATTATGACTGAGGCCATACCGCTCCTGGAGACCTATCTAGCTGCCAAGACTAGCTACCAAGACTGCCAAGAACTACCTAGCTGCCAAAATAATACCCCTTTCAGGGTTGGCTGGAACCAAATCCCCATGTCTCTGAGGGATGAAACTGCCCAAGAATCCGTGTTTCATAAGAGATGTTGGCATCTTTCCAATCTTACCAGAGCTCTGGAGAGCTTGAGCATTCAAAGGTCCCAGGGTTTCCCAAACCAGGAATCTTAGAACCATTTGAAATTTTCCTGAGTGACCACATAAACACCCAGCTTACAGGGAACACTGGACTTGAATATTTTAGGCCATCTTTACCATAGAAGATATGGAGGCCTTGCAATATAGCATGTTCAGGAACTGGCCTGTGTTCCTGCAGAACTCTAGTTATCCCACAGGAGTGGGAAAGACTATAGTTAACTGGAGACTTGTGGGCGATAGGTGAGGAGGGTGTGTGTGAACAAATAAAATTCCACTCTTGTGCTGCTTAGAAGCTAACGAAGAAAAACTTGATGCACCTGAGTGACAGAGTTTTTCCTCCTCATTTGCCAAAATGCGGAGAACAAGAGAGAAATGAGAACTTGCACTATTACAGGACAGTTACATCCAAAGGCCATAAAACAAAGGTTAAGAATAAATAAAGAATAAGGCTAACCATATCCAGATTTTTGCAGTTTATTGGATTCCTAGTTTAGCCAATGAAAATTTAGGCTAATTTTGAAGCCAGACACTTTAAACTACATTACAGAATTATGGAAAATAAAATAAAGCAAGATTGTTATGACAAATAATAAAGTTAAATCAATATTCTATGTAAAATTTAAAGTTTTATCAAATAATGAATTTAATAAACTTCTTTCACAAGAGTGTCACAAAGTACATATCTTCTCAGGGTAGAATTAAATCCCAGTGCTAAAATAATGGCTTTTTAAATACTGTCCATTATTCATCATGTCATTGTCTGAACAGGTGTGTACAATTGCAACAGTATAAAAAGCTCAAGGTTTAAGGGATTTCAGTGGGCTACAGAAATGCAAAACGTATACAGTACTATTGGGAATTTCTTAATTCTGTATTGTCTTCTTTATCCCAGAATTTGGTAGTAATGCAGGCTAATGAGAACTGAGGTGACCAGAAAAGTTCTGCTTCCTTATTAAGCTGAAAATTAAAATGTCAGAACTTTCCAGTATCCAATTGTGCACTCACATCAGGAAATCAAGAATAATGAGAGATGATTTTGCAGCATTGTGTGGTGTAGGTTTTTCATTATAGAGTCACAATTATTCCTCAGTATCAAGTGAGAAACCTTTTACTAAAAACAGAAGTATACAATACAGTTGAGTGACTAATTCTTTAAATTATGTATGCAGAAACACATTTTCTAAAGAAGTGATTATCTATTTTAGATAAAAAAGTGAACTTAGGGGGAGGAATGAGCCTTTGGGGAGACTGGGAAAAGGAGGTGGGAGAGGGGAAGAGAGAGGGTGGGAGGGGGTGGGGGAAACCTGGGAGGAGGGAGCTGGAAGGGGGAAGCAAAGGGAAGAAGGGGGAGGGGAAGCTCAGGGCTCAGGGTTGGGGGTCTTGCTGGACCAACCTGACTTTCATGCAAACCTGCTCCTGGGTTCGCATGTGGCCTTTGGTGGCAAGGCTGGCAGCTATCCTACCATAGATGGCCATGTTCCTCCATCTAGGGCTGAGATCATAGAAATTGGGGGCATCCCCCCCAAACCTGAATAAGATCCATGATCTCCACCCTGGACCAGGAAGGCGCCCGCCTTCTCCAGCCCCTGTCAGGCTCCTGGGAGCTGGCAGACTGCTCCTGGGGAGCGGTGGAAGGCTGACTATCAGTGGCTTGCTGGCTCATGTTTTGGGGCCACTGCTGGCTCTGGGCTGGCAGGCTTGGAGCTGGCATAGGCACTGTGGCTAGGGTCTACCCCTTTAATGGCTCCAGGGCTGGGGCAGAGGAGAGTAAGTTTTCCTGGTTGTGCCCAGAGTGGCCACCAGGGCTCCCTGGGAAGGGCTGGAGGCCCCCTATTTTGAATTAAGTGTCTACACAGCACTTAATTCGAAATAGCTATTTCGAATTTGGTGTTACTCCTCATAGAATGAGGTTTACCAAATTCAAAATAAGTGCTTCACTATTTTGGATTTATTTTGAAATAGCGGTTTGGCTGTATAGACAGTATTAAAGTTAATTTGAAATAACTGCTGTTATTTCAAATTAACTTTGTAGTGTAGGCATACCCTAAGACTGGATAGTTAAAAGAGGCAGATAAAGACCATTAATTAGCAAACAACAAATGGTCTGGTAGCACTTAAAGACTAACAAAACATGTAAATGGTAGAATCTCATATTGCTTAATTTCTGTTCACTGTTGAATCTATAGATACTTTTAACAGGATCACTCTCACAGGATGCTTTACTTCAGATTATTTTTTCTTGGTGCAGTTAAAGTTTTTAGGAGAAAAAACTATATGGCTCAATGTCTCTATAATGATATTTGTACTGAAGATCTCCAGGGCTGGCTGAACAAACTAGGCACCTGCTATAGCGGGTGTTTGTATAAAATAGGTATTGAAAAATATCAGTACAAGGAACTTCTAGTTGAGGACAGGAAATTAGGTGGGAAAACAGCATTTGAAATTAAATTTACTAGTAAATTACTCTTGCTGAAGTCTGTAGCTTGCTATCTTGCTAAAGATAGCCTTAATAAAGCAATAAAAATATATCCTTTGAATTTTCCTCTCTTGTCAAAGCACTCTGATTTGTGACCTTAAAATTTATCTCAAGGAAATTGAATTCAGTCATTCTAGTAAAATAGTTTAGAATGTGCTTATGGTTGTCATTGTGTTTTTTATAACTGTGTGCAGTGAATGCCAGTATTTGGAACAAAACATAATGCATGGAAGATGACGTGGCATCATAAAACATGGGTGCAAATACTTGAAGCCTCACTCACAAGCCCAAGCCCATTGAAACCAATCACACTATTTTCACATGGGTTTGCAGGGTTGGGCTTCATATTAGTATCTTTCTAAGGTTAGCAAAAGTTCAGACTTTAAATAACAGCTGTCTCTTTCAAAAGCCTGAAATGAATTACCACCCGTGGTTTCACTTTATGCTATTGATTGTGATTTGAAATTTCAAACATTAAGGCTACATCTAGACTGGCATGATTTTCCGAAAATGCTTTTAACGGAAAAGTTTTCCGTTAAAAGCATTTTCGGAAAAAGAGCATCTAGATTGGCATGGACACTTTTCCGCAAAAGCAGTTTTTGTGGAAAAGCATCTGTGGCCAATCTAGACACGCTTTTGCGCAAAAAAGCCCCGATCGCTATTTTCGCGATCCGGGCTTTTTTGCGGAAAAGAAATGTCTGCTGTCTACACTGGCCCCTTTGCGCAAAAGGGACTTTTGCCCGGACGGGAGCAGCATAGTTTTTCCGCAAAAGCACTGACAACCTTACATCAGATCGTCAGCGCTTTTGCGGAAATTCAAGCGGCCAGTGTAGACAGCTGGCCAGTTTTTGCGGAAAAGCAGATGATTTTCTGCAAAAACTGGCCAGTCTAGACGCAGCCTAATAGTCCCTAGAAGCAGAAGAAAACAGTATCTATTTCCAGTGAAATCTTGACTTTGTACTGTGTTTCAGTACGGAATTTAAGTGAGTTATATGTATGGCTCATTTTTCAAAGAATTGCGTGTGAGCAAAATTCTTGAAAAACAAACCATACATCTAACTTGCACAAGTTATCTCTCTCTCTCTCTCGCTGTGTGTGAGCACAAATAAGCTTCTATCAAAAAATGGAGGAAAAATATTTTAGAGGAAAAAAATAAAATAAATAAGTCCAAATCCAAATCTGTACCTACATGAGTTATTTCATTCAAAGTTCAACTTGCCTGCTTCGTGCCAGACTTTAAATGACAATAATAGATATATTTTCATGTGTAAAGCTTTTTTTCTCCAGATACTATATTCTGTATTTCTACTTTGTATACTTGTACAGATAAAATTGACAGATTTGCAATTGGAGTTATGTTCAGTACTAAAAATCAGAATGATCCTTCAAGCAGGCTCAAACTTTAAAGGATAAAGACAGGCTAAACAGACAAACCCATCAAAATGCCCATGCAACTATCCTCTCTCCCCCACAACCCAACTTGCATTTTAAGATGCTAATTAGGTAGTTAAATGCATGTTTCTTGTGTTTCCATTACTTAATAATTTGAACATTTGTCCCAAAAGATTCTGATAGAGATCTCCTTTGCGTAAACCAAAATTGTCATTACAAATAATAAAGTTTCTGCTTTCTATACTGTAGGTTCATTGCACTTTTTGGATAGAAATATTTCACACTGAAAAGCTGGAGAGTATCACTATGAAATGAAAGCATCTAATTCAGTTCTATATTTGTAAGATTGATTTGTGACTGGTACCCTTGCAAGTTATTGGAAGGAATGGCCTGGAAGTTAGAAATAGCAGGACTTCATGGAGTAACAAGTTTGAATTTTGGCAGGGCTGACTTAGCTCTTCATTCATTTTAGCATTCAGGGGTCTTTTAGATACTAAGGTATGCTGCCATCTTTGTGTTGACTCCCAGATACTAAGGTATGCTGCCATCTTTGTGTTGACTCCCAGATACTACAATGATAGATGGGTTATAAGCACCTCAAAGTGCTATAGCTTTTGTTATCAGAATATATGCATTCCTGGTGATTTTGGCGTGTTCTAATTTTAGTGTGTACTCTACTCTACTGTTCATTTATCTGAAATCGCCACAGGTGTATGCATTCCAATAGTCATATTATTCCTGTATGAATATTGTTTGTGCAGCTCTTTGGGACCCTTCAGGTTGAAAGGTGTTAGCCCATCCAGCCTTCAGGTGCATAGCCAGTACCCACTGGCCACATGCAAGTTATATCCAATGGTAGAATTGGGCCTTGTACATGTACATTCTTATCACACTTAGTTTTTAATATGCTTTGTGTCTTTACTTAGGTGGATTCATGTGTTTTAATGGAGGTGAATGTGTGCACAGAGGGCTCTGTGACTGCAGTCGATTTAATGCCACTGGATCAAGATGCCAGACAGGTGTGTGGGAAAAAAAATCTATATAGCATTGCAGTCTGTTCAGGGCGGGGTTAAGAATACACAGGCTCCACAGCCACATGGAGACCTTTGCCAAAATACATCAAAGCTCACCATTACTCCCTGCTCTGTGGACAGCCAGTACACTAGCAGAGATGGAGTTGCACAACTCCTGGTCACTGCCTGCTTTCCTGCTCGCCTTTGGGTTTGCTAACACATAACTAAAGAGTTGAAAGTGTTAGCTCATATCTCCTCCACTCTGAGTGTTGCAAATGTCCTGCAACAGTGTTTTTTAAACTTTACTGTTCAGTCAAAAAAAAAAAGTTAATGCTTTTCAAATTTTTCTCCTTTTGTCTGCCTAGTGTACAACACAGGTGCTGAAAGGGATAATATATGCCGTACATGGGGTCAATACCATTTTGAAACCTTTGATGGACTCTACTACTATTTCTCTGGGAAATCCACCTATGTACTTGTGAGACAGAATGAAATAGATGAACAGAGTTTCTCTATACAGGTGGGAAACTGTTTTTTAAAGTCAGTTTCATACTGTTATTGGCATACAAATAACTTATGAGCTTAAAGTGGGAAAATGATCTGTAGACATGTTGCAAGGTTGTCAATGGTATTGGCATATACAGGCATAATCAGGTGAGGTGGTGAACACCACAGGTGGATGAAGCACCTAATTCAATAGGGGGCAGGATACTAAAGTCTTCTTGGACATAGTCAAAAAGGGCACTGACCAGCAGAGCAGCACCCTCTGCCTTGGCATCACAGTCTTTGTGTGTGTGTGTGTGTGTGTGTGTGTGTGCGCGTGCGCGTGCGCGTGCGTGCATAGGCTCTAGGATGGGGGTCGCACTATCTGGAAAGTGAGCTCGCCCTGCACTCATCCCACAGTGGCAGCTTCCATCTTTGGAGGGGGGTCTGAGCCTGGCTCCCCACTCTGCGTGATGTGACCTAGTGCACCAGGTCACAAGTACCACTCAGATTTGGGGTTGTTAGATTCATGATTTCTGTGGGTGCAATTGAATGGAAGAACAGCAACAAAATCTGCCAGGTTACAATCCCACGCACTCATATGTGGCCCAGCTCAGTGATTCCACAATTTCCAGTTGTAGTACTCACCATGGTATAAGGTTATATAACACCAGATAATCAAACTTATTTTAAGTCCTACAATATAACTGCACAGGTTGACTCTCCCAAATCCATGACTCTCTGGTCCAGCAACAGCTGTGGTCGGGCAGGGCTAGGGATTTTTCTGGAGTAAAGAGCCCTGAGCAACGCAGGGGTTGGGGGAGCCCCAGATGGATCACGTGACATCTGGGGAGCCTCTGCCCTGGCCTGAAACCCCCAGCCAGGGAACCCCCAGCATCAATGGGGCCTGGTGGCAGCCCGAGAGCTCCCGCCCATGCCGGTGAACCCTTGGCAGTAGTGGGGCCACGTGGCTGGGGAGTCTCAGCCTTAGCCGGGGAATTCCCCGCCCCCCCCGCCGCCGCCAGGTAGCCTTGGCCAGGAACCCCAGGAAACCTCCAGTGACAGCAGATCTGGGGTGACTGGGCAGCCTCCACTGGGCAACCCCTGGCTGAAGCAGGGCTGGTGAAGGTGGGTGACTGGAATTCCCAGCAGCAGCAGGATGGCCCTAGCAGTGGGGCAAGGTGGCTGGGTGCCCCTGGCTGGGGAACCCTTGGCAGAACACCCTGCAGCAGCGGGACTAGCAGCAGCCAAGCAGTCCCTGCTGGGAACCCCTGGACACCGTGGAGCAGCGGGTGGGCAGCTGTGGCAGGCCAGCTTTAGCAGGGTCAGTTGCAGGGCAGGGAGCCCCAGGGAGAGGAGCCCAGGAGCGGGGCAGCCAGCAGGGGAGTGCTGACCTCCCCTGGTCCAGCAAAATCCCTCGTTTGGGACATCTCATGTGCTGAGGGTGCCAGACCAGGGAGGTCCAACCAATATTAAATTTCTGTAGTACGTCATTGTAATACGAAAGCAACATAATTTCATAATGATGAAATGCATTTTAAAAATTTCAAAAATGTTGAATATTAACTCACCTTTAATGGAAATTGAGGTATTACTGTTAATATAGAAAAAAACTGAGCCATTATTTACCATCTTTCAAAAATAGTTCTATCAAATACATAATTTCTAATGCAGTTTCTTAATATATATCAACTGTATTATTTTTTTGTATTAAAAATGTAATAGTCTTTCCCATATATTGCTTCAGCAATGTAATCCTCTTCTCTTCGGTGAGTCACTCCTCCAATTTCTCACTGCAGTGTCCAGCAAACTCAAACTTCTGGTGCTTGCATGCAGTGTCCTAATTTATTTTGTTTTTCCTGTATCTTTGATTTGGTCTCTCTTCATATATGCTTTGCCAATTATTCGAGCCTTTGGTCTCCTTTCCCCACAGGAATGTTACTGCTATATTTTTGTTCTGTGTTAGTGCATTGCTATTGTTTCCAATGGCTACACACTAGAGAAAATAGTAACTTTTACCAAGTCATTTTGTCAGCTGCAACTTTTGTAATCCCCAGTTCCTATTATTAGCATTGCATCGGAAGTAGAAATGGCTTTGTACTTAGACATTCTTTGCGTATGTATAGTCTCAGAGTCTGGAGAGAAGTTGATAGTCAAATTAGGCCTGGTCTACCTCTGAAACTTAGACTGGGGTGCTCAGTGTCATGAAAAATTTTGCACCCTTTGGAATGTAATTAAGTCGGTTTAACTCCTACTGTAGATGCAGCTACATCAGTGGTTCTGAACTCGTTTCAGTCCACGGACAACCAGGCCAATCAAAAAATGTTCGTGGACCACCTCCTTTATGAGACATGATAAAAAAGAGCAGACAACGAACATTTTGGTTTGAAATTTATTTCTTACGAACAGATTTTTGGATTCTCTTCTCACTGACAAGCTTTTCAATGTTTGGAGTGGTACCTGATAATGCACAATGAATATCGCTTTCCACCACAAGCTGATTCCTCTGTTTGGACTTAACGTGCAACAAAAATGAAAATCCAGTCTTTCACATATGAGTTGATGCAAATGGCAAAAGAAATCTGACTGCATGTGCTGACAGATTTGGGTAACTCCTAGTCACGCTGGCTCAAAATTTCTCTATGGTAGACTGCTGGTACACGTCTTGAGCCGCAAAATCATTTTTCAGATCCAAGAATTCTTTCTGCAGATCCTTTGGAACACTATTAACATCTGTTGTAAATGGATTCCTGATTAAAGATAATCCATCCCTTGTCCTGTCCACCTCCGGAAAGTATTGTTGGAATTCATCTCGTAGCTTCCATAAATGATCGAGAATATTCATCCGAGTGGCTACCTGTTCCCCGAGCATGGCATCCACATATGGAAATTGAACCACATTATTGCCTTCGACTCTTATGATCCACAGTTCCAATTTGTCAAGAAAAGCCTTGATGATGCTTTGGTGAGAGAACAGATTT
>CM057848.1:99607893-99621170 GCA_030068395.1 Apalone spinifera
TTTCCCTTGCAGCTGAAGATTCAGTTTGTTCAAGAGTCCAAAAATATCAACAAGATACGCAAGTTCTAAATTTGACTGCGTCAGTACATTTCGGAATTCCTCTTTCCCTTGAGCCTGGAGAAATAAAACCAACTCCTCTCTCAATTGAAAAACTCTGTTGAGTACGTTCCCTGCTGACAACCACCGTACAGAAGTGCAGAACAGCAACACACCAAAGTCGGAACCCATGTCCAGGCAAAATCCTTTGAACAGCCTGGTGTTCAGAGCCGATGATTTGATGTGATTCACCACTTTCACCAATCCTTTGAAAACAGCATTCAGTTGATCAAGCAATGTTTTTGATGCCAAAGCTTCCCTATGAATGAAGCATTGAACTCCGGTTACCATTGAAGTGTGCTGTTTCACCAGTGTTTGGAAGCCTGATCTTGAGCCCAGCATGTGAGGTGCACCATCAGTGGTGACACCCACAAGATTTACCCAATCCAGACCATGTACTTCAAAGAAATTGTTAACAATTTCCATCACATCCTGAGTCTTTGTGATGGTATCAAAAGTCTTACAAAAAAGAAACTCGTCTTTGAAGTCTCCCTCAATCATGTATCGTGTGAACACCAATAGCTGAGAGCACGTGACGTCGGTCAATTCATCCAATTGTATGGCACACAATGGAGTCTTCTTTATTTGATCCACAACTTGTTCACTGATGTTCTGTGATATCTCATTTGTCCGTCTTGATACTGTGTCGTTAGAGACAGATATATCATTCAGCTTCCTTGCTGCTTCCTCGCCAAGAACAAGCCACACCATCTCTTTTGCACAGGGGAGCATGAGTTGCTTTACAATGGTATGAGGCTTCTTGGCCTGTGCAACTTTGTATGCAACAATATAGGAGATCTGCACTGCATTGCTTATCTTATTGTAGAATGCACTTATTGAGTTGAGGCACTGCTGTTTCAGACCTGATAACCACCGCTCAAAATAATCTTCACCCTTTTGCAACAATTTGGGGTGACACTTTTCAAGATGGAGTTTCAGCTTAGCCGGCTTCGTTGAGTCATTCCCCAAGATTTTGAAACAAATAACACATTGTGGCAAATCCATGCCTTCTTTTTCTTGACAAGTGAAGCCAAATTTGATGTAGTCCTCTGAATACTTGCGCTTGACATTTCTTCCTGTCGTTGCCATTATAAACAAACTACACCACACCTGTAAAACAGCACATGTAGCACAGGATGAACGACACAGCAACTGCTCAGCACAACGGCAGCAGCTATACTGATGCTCAGAGCCTCAGACAGAAGTTACTGGCAACACAACGCGGTTGCATCCTAGGTGACGCTATGGATGACACGCCGGGTGCTTGTGAACACGGCATAAAACAGTTGAATGGCGGCGCCTGCTCATGTCGTATGACTTTGGACAGTATTCCTGTGGACCACCGAAAAAGTCACCATGGAGCATCAGTGGTCCATGGACCACCAGTTGAGACCCACAGAGCTAGATTTGATGGAAGAATTCTTCCATCAACCTATCTAATATCTCTCGAGGGTGTGGATTTACTACAGTAATGGGGAAAAACTCTTTCCATCGACTATACAGTGCTACAGTGGTGTAACTGTTGTGCTGTCTATCACGTTTTGTGGCAGTCTTGGCGAAACTCAGGACTGAAGACATGGAGACCAAACTATCCTTTGAGATCGTTGCTAAAAGTTACGATTGGAGCATAACATATTAGTTGGGTAGCATAGGGAATGTGGATAATGTTATTAAAAGTATAACTTCTCAATAATATTATTTGGCAGGTTAATAATGATCCAGAGTGCAAATCTTCACCCTATTCCTGTGAAAGGTCGATTAGCCTATTCTTTTCTGGAGATGAAGAAATAAAGTTGAGCAGTGAGGTCACCTACAAAGGACTTGGGTAATTATATTCATGTTTATTGTAGAATGTTTTGTTTTTATAGTGAATCAGTTCTCATGACATCGTTTACATCTGTGTGGATATAAACAGCACCATTTATTGGCAGCTAAAAGGCAAATATGCCATGCATACTGATGGCAACATATTTGCATTTTACAAAATCGTGCTCTAGGAGAATGACATTTAAACTATCGTGTGGTATTAGAGGCTAACATTTCTGTATTCATGATTGGAACTGGATGCAAATCTGATATTACTCCCCTGCCTTCTGTTGAATTACTCCAGATTTACATTAGTGTAACGCAAAGCACAATTTCTCTCAAATATATAAGGAAGACATTAACTCACTGAGTAATAATTCCTTTATGTGGAGATTTTTTTTTCATTTTAAATATAAAAATTCTTTGCTCTTTTGTCTTTTACTATACTTGCAACACAGAGTACAATTACCCCGTGCTATAGGGAATGTACACATCCAAAAACTAGCTGAGTACATCCTAGTTAGACACCAGTATGCCTTCACTCTGGCTTGGGATGGTACATCTGCAGTCTATATTAAATTGACACCAGACTATTTGGACAAAACACGTGGGTTATGCGGAAACAACAATGCTGTACTGCAGGATGATCTTGAGACGAGTTATGGTGAGTATTTATATTTATTTGCTGTGGTGTAATATAAGTTTGCTACAGTTCACCTTACTTTTCAAAAAATTAATTTATTTCAGTGTAGTTGTGATGGTAATCTTAATTGTCTTTAAAAGTAGATCTGTGTTTGAAATAAAAATAAGATATTGTAGCACTTCTGTCAGGTGCTATCTGTAAAGAGATTTGGGTTGAATATGGTCTCCAGGATTAGGGTCCTTTTCAAAATAAACCAAACATTTAGATGGAGCATCCATCTAGAGCTTTATTCATACTTGGGGGCGTAGGAATCTAAAAAGAAGGTAGGTTTTTAGTTTTGATAGTTTTTCTCCTGTGTACACTTCTGTGTAAGTGTACATAGGAGTCTCTGGCAGCCTGAAGCACCACTACTATTTATGAGGAAGGGCGTAAGTCAATATATAATTAAACTTCAACACATAATAAAAGAAAAACACCACCAATTCAAATGGTAAGGCATTTGATTTAAACCAAGATTTTTCACTAGTGATTTCAGACCCTCAGTACCCAATATGAGACACCCTCTAAGCTCTACATTCTCTGACATGGGTATATATTACTTTTGGAAAATCAAGTCAGTTTGAAGTGTGTCAAGTTGAGAACTCCAAATCGTTAGTCATTTTTGAAATTCTTGCCCTTAAGCTCTTTGTGTCCCATTATCTCCAAAAATAAAAACAAAGATACTATTTTCATGCCTGTAAAGTGGGCTTTCAAATTTAATGCCTTATTGCAGAGTGCAGCCTGCAGCTGCCTTCTCCCAGCTGGCTCTTTAAATTACCCTCACCCAGCTAGAGGAAGAATGAATGCTGAGTCAGCATCAGTTTCAGCCATTGCCTCGTGACACAATTTATTGGTTAAAGCAAAAATATAGGCAAAATACCCATATAAAATATTTCCTCTGCTGAACATGGACAATAGTTCCTGCAGGCTTTCCCACTCGCCTGTCTTAGACATTCTAACTCCTTACCCGGACCCAGGAACTCCTTGTTATTCTCAGTCTCCAGATCACCTTCCTGGGAGTTCCATATGTTGCATACCACTGGGTTCTTTCCCTTAATCCATGGTCATCTGTAGAAGGCTTCCTGATCCCTGCAGCTCACTTTTCAGGTCATTTGCCTGAGACACACCAACTAGCTGTGCTATTTCCTGAGCTCGAGGACCTACAAAAAGGCCTCGCTAACTAGCTGAGGTCTTGGTCACTAGAAAGACCTTCAGGCTATCACCTTACCTTGCAGCCTTAGGTGAGAGGCCACTGGATAGTCGCAAGTGGGGCTGACCCAACTCTTAAAGAGAGTCACACTGTTGACATGGTTGTTAAGATCTGAGGTTGGGGCAGAACAGGCTATGCAAATGTAGTGATTATTGTTCTGTGTCAAACTGATGCTTTAATATTTGTGTACATTTCTTAGGAAAATTGACTGAAGACATTGCAGAGTTTGTAGAGAGCTGGAGGGAAAATCGTCCACAGAGCTCCCCTGACTGGGATAACTCTCTTAACTATGAGCCACCCTGCTTGACCCAAAGCCAAGACTCTTTACAGGTTTGAATCAAAATTAATGAGGAGAATGTCCGTCATTCCTGTACAGTCTTGTCCACTGAGGGAGAGTAGAGATTCTGCCTCGTGTGCCCTTTGCTGAAGGAGTGTTGTGGTGTGGAGCAGGACTCCTCGCTCTCCCTACTCACTGCAGCCTACCTTGCTACCCGATTCTACCTTCTTACTTCTGTGGAAGGCGGGGACAGTGCTGGGTTGGGGGAGCATGGCTTGTTCTACCATCTCTTTTCCCTTACTCAATACTGAGAGTGCAGGATTTAGTCAATAACCTTTAGTACCAGGGATGAAGTTTATGTTGATGTTCTTTAGTTGGTGTCTTCTATTTCCAAGGTGCATATTTTTTACTGGACATTGCCCCAAAGACAGTGACTCTGCATAATTAGAAAGGGGTTTGGCTGCTAAATGGAGCGGATCTTTAATGTGCTTTTATCATCTGCCTTCTCTTTACGTTTCTAATTTAGTCCTTAATCTTCTGGTGCTTTCTGCTGTCTCCTCATATCAGAACCTGCACCCTGGCAAGAAGGCCAGCAGATTTTTCTAGATCTGCTGCTAAAACAATTACTTAAAGAGATTTCAGCATTTTTCTTACCACAGGGGACCAAAATTTCATCTCTATAACCAAGGAAGAAAAGCTCTGTGACATTCTTGAGCAATATTTTTTCAAGTTATGCAAGTGAACCGCAGCACAGCAAAGGGCCAATCCTGGGCTCCTTTAGTCAAAATTATTTTTTTTCTGAGAAAGAACAGCAAGAAATAACCCATAAGAAAACAGAAATGAAAGTGCATCATAGATGGCAACAATAAGGGCTTAGCTGTCATCCCTTTTGCATACCCAAATTCCAGTATTTCTCCCTCTAAATGGTGTGTTGTGGGGTAGCCCTCCAAGATGAAATAATTTGTACCAGAAGCTAGTGACATGACTTGAGAGGTTACATTTTTATTGTGATGCATTGTATTGTGTATTTGAATTAACCTGTAGGCTGGGTGTCTTCAGCAAGAGTATTCCGGAACTTGCTCACTAGTCTGACAGAACCAGGCTGTATTGACCAAAGGGTATACTGTAAAGCCTGAAGGTATATTTGAGAGAGGTTTGCTGGCCCTTTTAAACTCAGGATGGAAGGTGTTTGAAGCTTTATTGATGGCAGGTAAACATTTAGGCTACGTCTAGACTGGACCCCTTTTCCGGAAAAGGGATGAAGATGAGACAAGTCGGAATTGCAAATGCAGCGGGGATTTAAATTTTCCCCGCTCCATTTGCATGAACATGGCTGCCGCTTTTTTCCGTCTCGAAGCTTTGACGGAAAAAAGCGCCAGTCTAGACGCGGCTCTTGCGGAAAATAAAGCCTTTTCCACAAGATCCTTTATTCCTTTTAAAATAGACTAACAAAACATGTAGATGGTAGCGAGTGTTCGTGGGCGCAGCCCATTTCTTCAGATGACCGGAGTTTGAATGCATTCAGAATCAGCTCTAACACAGATTCAAAGGTTCTCGTCTTGGTTCATGTCCTGTGATTATACAGACAATAACAGATAGCACTGAGGAGTCAATATTTTGATAAGCTTAGGATGGAGAGCAGCCTTATAGAGAGAATTTTGGGGCCCTGGTACATCTTGTTGGCTTCCCCCTTTCTTCCTCCTGAGTTTAAGGTGGGGTTCTTTGGGTGGGGTGAGGAAGAGACCTGAGCTAAGGACCTGGTACAATCCCCCTCCCTTTTTCTCCCTCTCTTGTTAGCCCTGATGGGGAGCAATGTGCTACAGACCATTTTCAGTTGCTGAGAAGAAACTGTTTCGTAGCCTGAATGCTCCACATGTTTTGCTTTTGGACTGGGTGCTATGCTGATTATGTTTTTAAGAACATTCCTTTCACTTTAGCAATCTTTCTTTTTAGAAAGCATATGCTCTGTGTAACACACTACTGTGGCCCCCATTTGAACAGTGTCATGATTATGTGAGTCCTTTTCCTTACATGACCAGTTGCACCAATGACCTTTGCATGTAAGTAAGCATTTTTTGATAATTTAAAAGCTGGTAATGACATTTTCTTCTCCAGAACACGTTTCTGGCCCTTCAGTGAATGCCTTTTTCTGTATAACTCTTTGTATTTAACAGTTTTTGTGATGAAATAAAATGGGCCTGCTTTTATACCCATGTACCATCACAGACTTCAGTGGAATTAGTCTGTTACTCTGGTTTAAGTGAGAAATGCCTCAGATGCAATAACTTTCACGTAGTTTTAAATTACCCAATTTACCTGTCTTCAAGTGTGTCTGTACTTTACTGCATATTATATGCTGTATTCAGTATGTTGTATTCTAATAGCACAGGATTGCTGAATGAATAAGCATATACAAAAAAAGTCCATAAAACATGTTAGTCCAATAACAAAAAAAATCAATGATTTAAAAAAAAACCCTCTACATTCTCTGAAGATTATTCTGTCATCTGGCAACCTGATGCATTGTCTGTCTCAATTGTTCTGACTGCGATTTAAAATGCAAGATTGCTGGGCAAAGGCAGTCGTTTGCATCCTATACCATGATGGCCCTCATAATGTTTTCCTCTTGTTCCCTTCATCTTAATTTTTCTGAGAGAATTTCTTCTCTTTGTTAAAAATCAAGAACTGATTCTCCTCTCACTCTCATTACTTTTGCATTGCTATTGATTATAGTGGAGTTGTTCTTGATTTATATGAGTATAATTAAGATCAGAATGAGGCAAGTACTCTCCCAAGCGGGGTAAAATGTTTTATTCATTTAAGACCTTTAGGTTGTTTAACTAACAGAGTATTTCGAAATGTTATTACTTATTAATATAAATTCAAATACCTGAGCATATATATTGTTGAAACAATGCAAGAGAATGAAATATTTATGAAGTTATGGATGCACATTTATATGATGATAGGGAGAAATTAAGGTCATGCCCATTTTTTATTTGTATAAGGTCAGCAGCTGATAATTCAACTTGGTGTCGAGCATTAACTGAATATGCCAGAGCCTGTGCTCATGCAGGAAAACCCCTTCATATGTGGCGGACACACTTTCAGCAATGTGGTATGTATGTTGTTCACATACTCTGAATATTTCCCTATAGCTGAACTTTGATGAGATAGATCTGCATATCTTTCTTCCTATTATGGTTCAATGTGTCTTTCACAGGCAACATAGAACTGGCTGCACTTCAGTGCTACATGAACTTCGCTACTTCTAATTTTTGCACATTTAATCTGAATTTAGGGAATGTTCATTATGCCAGATTCCATATAAATGTAAGACTGTCATAAATTATGAAGCATATATTCTTTAATAACCTTAAATATTTAAAATGTATCATCCTGCTAGAAATATTGCTGGTATTTTTCAGAAGATTGTGCATCTTATTTATTGTAAACTTGTTGTCTTGGATGTTGTTTAATACTTGTTTGATTTTTGAAATGTAAAAATTGCTTATTCAGGTAGCACTTGGATAAACCTTCACAATTCAGAACATCAGATTTGATAGTTTTAGAAGTAAAATATATGAAAAAGTATGAATCATATTATCTTCCACTGAGGTGGTAGCATAATGCCTTTTCATTTCTCAGCTTGTTTCATTTTTCAGTTATTACCTGTGAAGAACATTTAATCTACAATGAATGTATCGACTGTTGCCCAGTTTCATGTCAGCAAAAAACACAGTGTATTGACAGTGAACTTCCCTGTGTCGATGGATGCTACTGTCCAGATGGTAACACAGCCTTATTTCTCAAACTTGTTTTATCCTATGGCTAAAATTTGCCTTCCAATATGTGTGTAAGCCTTGGAAAAACTAAATGGGAACCAGACTGAGGAGGCAATCTGGGGATCTGGGCACATACTTGCATGGGGGACTCACCATGGCTGCTACCTCAACAGGAGGAGCACTTCTCCCCGGTACTGAATGCAACAAGTAACCAGATGGAACCACTAAACAATAGGAGCGACAGAGATCCACCCCTGCATGAGAGGCACTGGTTTGCTTCTGTGTTGGTTTTGGAACTAGGCATCTTCCTCCCTGGTTCTAGTGGCTGCTGCTCATCTCTCTGCTAGATGCTGTCTGTGCACTCAGGAAGACATTATGGCATTGGTTACACTCAAGTCACAATTTCAAGCTCTCTTTTGCGACCATAAAGGCTAGAAATATATATAATTGGCTTTTTTAATGAAAGCTGAGATTCTGCTCGAGCTGAGAGCCGGGATCCAAGATGTGTCCCTATTGGTATAGAATCTGTTTCTTAAGTCAGCCTTCAACACATATCTAACTGCAAAAATTTGTCCCTATTATCCATTTGTCACTGCCTGTTATTGAGTATGTAATGCTGTCTGGAAGAGGACAGATCAAGCATAACAGTGATACTCCATGAATCTTAAAAGTGGTGCTTCTCAGTAATTCTCTGCTGGCATGTAAGTGCAATCATCTCTGTTAGCGGCTTAGTTTCCAGTGGGCTATAGTGCTACGGGTTCTGGTATTAGAATAGTTATAATTTAAATTAGTTATTAAATGGACAAATATTCAGCAACCAACGAATGAAATGTCTGACCAAAAGCCAAGATGTCAGTGGGTGCTTGACATTATGTTCTCAGATCCATAAGCAGTGTGACTTTCAAAGATACTACATTTTAACCAGAATCTCTCAGTGACTTCAATGTATCACCAACAATGAAGGGATTAAAGCTAATATTTTTAATAATTTTGTTCTGCAAGATGAAAGAAACTTCAAACTATATTAAAATATTTTCTCTACAGGGTTGTCTGTTTTATAGTTAGGTAGACAAAGTGCCAGTCACCATTAATGAAGCTCATTCACGTTTATTTCATGTTGAATTATTCTTTCTAGGTCTAATTTATGAAAACAAATTATGTGTCAAGCCTACAGAATGCCCTTGTGATTATCATGGAAGTTTCTATAAAGCAGGCTCAGTGGTTTATGAGGAGTGCAATAACTGGTTAGTTACTTCCCTTTTTATACTCCATACTTGATTTAATAATTTGATCATGAGACAAAAACAAACCTTTTCTTAAATCCCTTACCTTTCTAAAAATAGTCAATTTGTATATAATGTATTTTGTTTGATTAAGAAGGGACAGTGAATGCACTTTTTCTTTCCTCTTATAAAAAGGCTGAGCAGATAAATGTTAACAAATGAAATAAACTGAGAAATTTGGTACATCATCGAGTATGATTTTCTGTTGATGTAACTTGGGACAGTTCTATGGGCTTCATTGGAGGTTTGTCAATTTAATACTGTGAGAAAAAAAATTAGCTCAAACCCAAATTTAGATAAACTGTAGAAACTCAAGGTAATTGTCAGACATCTTGTTTTAGACTCTAAGATAGGCGCTTATGTCCTTGTTTAATTTCTGTAGTGTTGTCAACGGCTTTGAATCTAGGAATTTCCTAGAGCTGTTGCTTGATTCCTGTCTTATGACTGTGGACTCTGTCTCTGACCACTAGGTCTGCTGCCCACTACTCAGCCATGGCACAGCTACTCCCTTCTTTCTGCAATCTAGTAGGCAGCAAGCGGGGGAACTGCTAAACTGCTGCAACAGGGAGCTGCTCGTGAATATCTGGCTCATAATAATGGAGCTGCTTCTGGAGTGCAGTAGATGAGTGTCCCCTAGCTGTGCTCTGTGGTCACAAAATTGACTCAAAGGTTTCATTTAAACTACAGTCCTTTTATTAACAGAATTGTTCCATGTTTTTTAACTAAGGACTAAGGAGAGGGGATCAAGTTCAGATTAAAACAAAAGGAATTGACCTGAACTTCTGTATCAAGCATATCCAATAAGTTCAAGTAAAGTCTGGATAAACAGCCGCATTTTTCAAGTGATTTGATACAAATTAAAGCTCCTTAACCTTTTGAGGTTCATTCATCACTAGTTTTTTAGAATGACCACTAATGAGAGAAAAGTAAAACTAATCTTAGATTTCATGGGCAAGGCCACAGCTGGAACTTCTTTCAGCACTCTCTCCACTTATGAGCAAGTCCAACCATTGCCCACAATATCTGAGTCTGGCCACCTGCTGCTATTGCAGTACCCTCATCCCGACTTCCTCTTTTGGTGTTGTTTCCATGGAGCAGAAAACCAGGAAGCGGAACTGATAGACAACCTTTGATTTTTTTTTTTTTTTAATATGCAACTTTTGATTTTTCTTTCAGTACTTGTTTTGAAGGAAAGTGGACTTGCACAAATCTTACCTGTCCAGGTATGTGTAAAGGATCTGAGGTCAGATATCTCATAGCTTCAAAAATGTTATTTTATAATAGCCAATAGTTACTTAAGGCCAAATTCTGTCCTGAGCATAGCGAGCATGGGGCACAGTCCTCTAGTTTAGCTAAATAATGGTCTTCGCAGTACATTAGTTTAGCATCATTATAGGCAGGGCTGGTCCCTCCACCTTTAGTTTATGTTGATCAACACTTTCCATTATAAAAAGTCATAGTTTTGACCACATTAAGCACATTATTATATTTGTTTCATTGTTAATCTCTTGCTTTGGAGCAAAAATTTGAAATTAGGCAGTAGGGATTGTCCTGGTGTCAGGAATTTTAATTTTTCTCATGAAAGAAAAAAAAAACCCAAATTTGTTAAACAGACAATCTTATCTTAATGCTGGTGTTTAATGTTTGTATGCTTGACTTTGCAACCTCAGTGGGCCTTTAACACAATTTTTTGTGTACAATAATATATAAAGTAATAAAAATAATCAAGAAACCAAGTTTTACACATCCAATTATTCACTTGTCTTACTGTTTTCTGCAGTGCTCGCCACTCTGGTATTGAACTTACAGTTAACAGCCTGACAAACTCGTAGAGCAGTGATTATCAATATTCACAGTCTTAGTTTGTGGTAGAGCCTATGAGAATTTCTAAGATCAAATGTTCATATTCTACCTGCTTTTTTACAAGGGGGGTGGTTAATGCATTCCTTGTCACTAACACTTGATCTGAAGATGTGGGTTGTGCCCATGAAAGCTCATGATACCATCTACGGTGCTGCAAGATTATTAGTTGTTTTTTAAGTTTTTCTGATTATAGACTAACTCGGCTACCCCTCTGAAGCTTACTAAAACTTGAGTACAGTACATGAATTACATTGTTAATCAGTCATTAAAGTTGTTCGATCCATACCAGAGCATTTGAATCTTACAGCAATAACAAAAGTTGTAGAGTATTTACAAGATACACTTTTGCTATGTAATAAAGGACTTTATCTTTTTTTTTTAATATCAGCTGAATGCTCTGTCTCAGGAGACATTAACTTCATGACATTTGATGGACGCAAATACACTTTCCAAGCTCCATGCCAATATATTCTGGCAAAAAGCCACAGATCTGGCAAGTTTACAGTGTCTCTACAAAATGCTCCTTGTGGACAGGTAAGGCTTAGTGCTTTCTAATTACATCTTATATCTTTCTATTTTCTGTTACTAGAGTCAGAAAACTGTATTCAGTATGGAAAAAAAATCCAAAACCACCTGCAGTGTAACATTTAAAAAATTAGACTGTAGCAATGATTTTCTTTATTTTTTTTTAAATTTTTAAAGGAATTAAAATAGATTTTTTTGACGTGGATTACCAAGAAAGCCTTGTATTTCTGGATCTAGAGAAAGGAAGAACTAGACCTTGAGACATTGATCCAGGATCCATTAATGTTAGTCAAAAGCCTTCTACTGATTTCAATGGATATTGGATCAGACCCTGGATGAGGGGGAAAAATAGAAAAGATAAGTTTACTCTGGAAAATAGATGTTGGTGTCTGATTTTCTTGGATGCTTTTGGGTGTAGTGGGCTCTTCTCTCTCTTTCTCTCTCTCTGTTTGCTGTAAGCACATAGCGTACATAACATATTGGTAATAGTTTTTGGTAACCACTTTCAGTGCATTTGGTAAGGGCTTCTTATTTTGTGCGTTTCCTGTGGTGTTTGGAAAAGCTGCATAAAGTTTAGGGTGTACCTGCCGACAGTAACAGGTACAAAATCTCTGAAATTAGAAACTGAAGTGCTGGCCACCTGCTCTGAGAGTAGAACAGGTTAAACTTTGTGTCCTGGCCAAATTCCAACTTGGGTAATTACATTCTGAGTCCGATTATGATCACACATAGCTAGTTTAAATGAGTGGCAACTCTGCTGATGCCTCTGAAATTTATATCAATTGCACAGACTTTATTATTATTTGCTATTTGTATTCTGATAGTTCCCCTAATGTGCTGGCACTGTCCAATGACCGTCATTTAACCTCAAAAGCTTACAGTCTTCTGGATTTTCCCCTAACTAACGTTGAGTGAGATCAAAATCAGATCCTCTGTGCTCTGTTTTCCTCCATAACTCTATTTGGTTTTAGTATTCTTCTTCACTTTCTATTTGAAACTGATGTGCATTTCTAAGCAGTCATTGTGTTTCACCCTTGAGTGGGCTGCATTGATTGTTTTTGGTAAATCCTGGTTTCATAGTCTGGAAGAAAGCTTAATCCTCCTTTTTAGTGCAAGTAAAAAGAGAGTGTGATTAAAATATGGGAACACAAATATTGAAGATTACATAGATTTTCTACATGGTTTGTAGAATCAACCAAATCTCAGAAAGAGGAACATATTGCTTTTGTGCCCTTTTGTCCTGGGGTGAATATCTAAAAAATAAGCCCTGAAAAAACACTGTCAGCAGTTCTGTTAAGCAGATTGAGATGTGGCTGCCTCCCCCTTGACTGGCACACCTGGGACTTAACCAGGATATAAGTTCAACTTATTCATAAATGATCTGGAGAAAGGGGCAAGCAGTGAGGTAGTAAAGTTTGCGGATGATACTAAACTGTTTAGGATAGTCAAGACAGAAGCAGACTGTGAAGAACTTCAAAAAGATCTCACCAAACTGAGTGATTGGGCAACAAAATGGCAAATGAAGTTTAATGTGGATAAGTGTAAAGTAATGCACGTTGGAAAAAATAACCCCAACTATACATATAATATAATGGGGGCTAATTTGGCTACGACAAATCAGGAAAGAGATCTTGGAGTTATCATGGATAATTCTCTAAAAAAGTCCACACAGTGTGCTGTGGCGGTCAAAAAGGTGAATAGAATGTTAGGAATTATTAAGAAAGGGATAGAAAATAAGACCCAGAATATC
>CM057848.1:99621270-99631870 GCA_030068395.1 Apalone spinifera
TTAGCCAGGGGGTAGGAATGGTGTCCCTGGCCTCTGTTTGTTAGAGGCTGGAGACGGATGGTACGAGACAAATCGCTCGATCATTGTCTTCGGTTCACCCCCTCCGGGGCACTTGGTGCTGGCCACTGTCAGCAGACAGTCTACTGGGGTAGATGGACCTTTGGTCTGACCCAGTATGGCCATTCTTATGTTTTATGTAAGTTACTACAACTTACACTCCCCGCACAAAAAGAACACAAAAAGACACAAAAAGAAACTCATAACACATGCTCCCCAGCAAGGTACAAAAGCTGAGGCAATTTAGGCCAGTTTATGCTATTTTGGCTAGAGGGAGATGCTTTCTAAATATGCTGCCAATACATAATGAAGGTCTTGGTTCAAGGTTCTGTTATGAAAACATGAAAGATGCTCGTTATGGACCTTATTCTTCCCTAGCTTACTTCTGTGCAACATAAAGAAGAACTTGGGCCTTTCTTGCTTTGGTGGCTTTATGCTTCTTCTGCATTGTAATGTGATCATAATGTTGATGTGTCTAGTCCTCTGGGGTAATCCTCAGATTGCATACAGCCATTCTACCATCACCCTCTTCTTGATCTCAGGCACTGGGGTGGTGGCGTCGAATTTATCTCTGTGCTCTGATGTTTTCAAGGTCCCAGAATAACATTTTGGGGCAGTAAGCAGCCAGGCATAAGCTGGAGCATCCATCAGGCCATTCTAGGATATGTTGGGATCCACAACCACAAACAAGATCAGGATCACTGTCACGTAGTTCATGAATTCTTGTGCTGAATACAGATCAAAGGATATGTCTCCATGAGTCCAAAATGGGCAATAATCTATTGCAGGTATAAGTGAGCAGAGAGGTTCTGAAGATGTAGGCCAGTGGAAAATCAGAGTATATGTGGTATAAATCAAGAGTAACTTTTCACTGAAGTTAATCCAGACACCATCAGAGTAAAGGTGTGAAGGATCTATTAAGCTGGTTAAATATGTGGCCACTGCTTGACAGATAAACTGTTTTACACCTAGGGAACATCCATCATCTATTTCTCTCATAAGAAATAAATCTGAATAGTAATCCAAAAGATGTGTGTTACAGATGCTCTTATTTCTCAGTGGCTGAGACTTTCAGTTCTTTTTTTTTAATGTTACTTTTTTTTACTGATCAGTCCCATCACATTCAAACAGATTAAAAAATGAAGAAAGAAAATACCTGAAGAGATTCCAGCCCTTTGAATCACAAAGACACCAGTCATCTAGCGCCATGGAGCTGGTGACATAAATAGTCATCAGGCAACAAGTGGTTTCAGAATGATGCGAAATTTTGTTTAAGCACTTTTTGGAAAAAGAATCAGGAAACTGATCAGCACAGCTTAACCTTATCTGAGTTTCAAGTGACAACATCACCGGCTTTGTAGTTTGTATGATGAGGGATTCTGAATATAAGAATTTTTGTTAAGTGTCTAGTGGGAGAGAAAGCAGTTCATGTGAAAACTCCTGCTGATAGTTGGCTGAGGGAAAGCTATGAAAGAAACAATTCACTGAGACAGAGAATTATTGTCAGGTAAAATTTCTTCTATAGAATCTTTGGTGGAGATAGCAAAGTTTCTGCAGAACAATGTTCAATAGTTAATAAATATTAACTCATTACATGGCTATCATTTGTTATACGTAGAAGCTGGTAGGTATTATTTGCAAGCTTAGGGCCAAATTCTCAGCCAGTCTCTGATAATATACCAAAGATTTTGTGACACAGCCATTTTCATGTGAAACATTATGAATTTACTTTCACCAATAAGAAGAGCCATCTAGCCCAGGATCCAGTTTTCTGAGAATGGCCAATGCCAGGTGTCTCAGAGGGATTAATAGAACAGGGAATCATCAAGAAATCCATCCCCTGTCATCCATTTCCAGCCTCCGGCAATCAGAGGTGAAGGACACCCAGAACATGTCGTTGCATTCTTGAGCATCTTGGGTAATAGTTATTAATGGACCTATTGTCAGCCGATGGTCAGGACTCTGTGTGTGTGTGTGTTTGTGTGTGTGAGATACACCCGAGACTTCAACTGCTGGGACACAAGGTCCCGTCGCAGCAGGTAGCCTTAGGGAACACTGACGGGTGCCCCGAGAAGTTTAACATCCGTGTCTTTGACCGCTAGGACCAGGTCTCTTCGCGGCAGGCAGCCAGCAGGCTGACAGACGCCCCAGAGTTTACAGAGAGAGCTTATTACACCTCAGACTTTAACTGCTAGGATACATGATCCCTTCGCAGCGGGCAGCCTAGGGAAGGCTGAGAGGCGCCCCTACGGATCTGTCCCCTGGAAGCGACACGATCCAAATGCCCAGCTCTGCCTTTTGACCGGCTGGAGTTCTTTTAAATTGTGCTTGGTTCTGTTACAGCAACTGAAGGAGTCAGGTTAAAACTTAACCAGTTACAGATTTATTAAGAAGGCTTATAAAGCATGTGGTTACAATGGCTATTGCTCTACTTCTTAACTGCTAGCAAATACAGATCTTGAAATGGTTACAAAGGAAAAGGAAGATAGGAAATAACGGTACCAAGTGACAGCTTAATCTTTAAAGAGCTCTAATCCTATGTATATACTTAAACAAAGGACACATACAGGTACAATTTTTACCCCCTTCTGTGCCTCTCGACTCCAGCGGGTCAGGTCAGGGTCGGTCCTTCAATTCCTCGGAAAGACGAATACGAGGTGGGCGTCCCCGTGGAACCTCGGGAGGCCAATCACCTAACCCGGCCAGCAGGTAGATGGCAGATCGACGCTCAGAGTGAGTGTGCTGCTGGACCCATCTTTATAGCCATAGGGGCCCGTATCCTCTTTCTTATCTAAGATGCCAGATTGTACTGGTCCGTATTTGTTGCGCCAGTTCTTACAAGGGAGTTTCAAATAATTTACACTTGTAAGAGAGATAACTAAATTAGGAGTACTGGACATTCTTTGCTGGGTGGGAGATTCCTCCCCCCGGACGAGTGTGTGATTGTATCAATATAGGTTTCAGTCAAGGGCATTCCTTGGCAGCCTCTTGGTCAGCGATTAGTTTGACCACCCTCTTATCTCTGCTTACGGTTGTCCAGAGTCACTGTGAGCTTGCATATCTGAGCCTCCTGTCAAGGCTTCAAAGACTATGCTGATTTTACTGCTCTGTGTGCCCTGTATTTTCCAGGCAAGCAAGATGGATGTTACAAGGGGGTACCTGTCTGGCTAAACCTATCCTCCATGCACTTACCCAATTCTTTTTAAAACCCAGTTATACATTTGGCCTTCACAATATCCCTCTGGCAATGAGTTATGTTGGTTGGATGTGCATTGTGTAAAGAAGTACTTCCTTTTGTTTGTTTTAAATCTGATGCCTATTAATTTCATTAGGTAGCCCTAGGTTCTTGTGTTATGTAAGGGGAGTAAACTACTTGGTCATGCAATGCATTAACTTGTCTTAATAAAAAAAAGTTTAAAAGTAGGCAGAGAGAATTCTGAAAGATCAAAACAGTATAATTTTAAAGGGCGAGACTGCTTGCTTTTACTGCATCAACTTTAACTATCACTGAAACACACTTACCCAGTACCAGTACTACACTAGCAGGAATATTCCATTCATTTCTTTCCACCAGCAGTTTTCTGCATTACAAAGCTCTATTCTTTCAAGGCAGAATGTTTAAAACACATTGTTTTCAAATTGCTTCTTTGCTCTATTTACAAATCATGGCCCCTGCAGTGAGCTCTGTATGGGTGGGCTTAGTAACCAGGCAGAATTCCATTGACGTCACTGCGGCTCCACAGAGGTGCGAGGATCTAAGTCGGGGTGGGCAAAAAGTGGCCCAATGGCCAGACGTGGTTTGCCAGGGTTAGCTCCTGGTAGGCCACCAGTTGTTTTATCTCTGCATTCACAAGCATGGCCGCCACTCACTGCATCCGTTGGCCACGATTCGCTGTTCCCAGCCAATGGGAGCTGCGGGAAGCAGTAGCCTGGCCCTCACCTGTAGCTCCCATTGACCAGAATGGCGAACCACAGCCAATGGGAGCTGTGGGTGGCTGTGTCTGCAGATATGCAGATAAATAAAGTGTCTGGCAGCCCCCAAGAGGCTAACCCTGATGAACCGTATCCGGCCCGCCGGCTGCTTATTGCCCACAACTGATTGGTTGCAAGCTGGATTGTAAGAAGGTGATATGTGTGTTAAGTTACACATTTACAGCTGAACAAACAGTAAACAGCAAATCATTACTTGAGCTATGTCTAGACTACATCCCTCTTTCGAACGAGGGATGTAAATGAGGAAGATCGAAAGTGCAAATGAATCGGGGATTTAAATATCCTGAACTTCATTTGAATAATCATGTCACAGCTGTCTTTCGAAAAAGGGTATTTCGAAAATAAAACTGCAGTCTAGTTCTTTTGAAGAAGGGTTTAGAGAAGCCCTTTTATGAATTAAGCCACTTTTTCTGCTCGTTGAGACTGTATCATTATGCCAGATTTTTTAATTTGAAATAATTTGATAAAGCTTTTGCTGCTATTTGTGAATTCTGGATATGTCACAAAGAATTAACTATGATAATTCAATACTTGATATTGAGGGTTCTAATCCTATTGGTTAGTTTATTTGTCACATAAGCAACATGGCATTGTGTCAGTTTCTTGATTGGATGACAGTTACTTTTATAAACAAGAGGGTGTGAAGAAGCCTGTCAGGCTTTTACATAACATGTAAAAATACTGAAGTGTGCGTGGAAAACCAGCCTTTACATGCACAGGCATCTAGTTTGCTTTTTCAGAGGCATGGTTTTGGGTGTGCAGATATGTGTCCAGCATAAGTCTCTACTACAAGATTTACTTGGCATTGCTCAGGTGCTTCAGGGCTGTGGCTGTGGGGTAGGGATGTGAATGGTTCACTGTTAACTGGTAAGCATCACCCTGCTCCAGGAGGCTGCTCCAGCCCTGTGGGACCTGCCGCAAGTGGGGGGTGCTCCAGCCCTGCTAGAGCAGACTCCATCCGTAGCGCTCCCGGGCTGGACCTGCCGCGGTTGGGTGCTACTCAGATGAGGCTGGTTCAGCCCCCATCTGCCCCGTTTAATCAGTTAACCACTTAAACATTATGTTTAACCAATTAACTAATTAAATGGGATTTTACATCCTTAGTGTGGGGGGTGCAGGAGTCAGGGCAGGGAATTGGGGATGTGGGAGGGCTGGGGTCTCAGGGCAGGGCGTGGAGGCAGCTGGGGCCACGCAGTCTGGCCACTGGCTACTCCCCGGGCCGACTTGGGACAGCAGGAGATCACACAGCCCAGCTGCTGACTGCTCCCCAGGGCCAGCTCAAGATGGTAGGGGCTGTGCAGCCTGGCTGATGGCTGCTCCAAAGGACCAGCCCGCGACAGTAGGGGTAGCGCTGCCTGGTCAGTTGCTACTCCCCAGAGCTGGGGCACTTGCTGCCCCCACGGTCATTCAGATATATAATTGTCCCCTGTGCTTACTGCCCCCTCCCCTGTGGTCATTTGAGAGTATAACTGACCCTGTTATATCACAGCCCTCCCTTTCGGTTTGAATAGATACAGTCCCATTCCAGACACATCCCATTGTCCTGGCACAACTGAACCCTGACTTTGCTTTAAGTTATGATACAAGGAAGCTGCATATCAAATTTGGTGGTGCTGGTTGGTACTGCTTAGGAGGAGTTCTTGAGCAAATGGCCGGACTGACGGACGGACAGACAGACAGGTGCACATTTCTAAAATATATAGTAAGATCAGTAATCCAAATGGTTGGTAGCTCTGAAAAAATATTTCTAAAGTTGTATTTTTTTAACTCTGTCTTGTAGGTAAAATATCATACACTGCGTGTGCTTTTTAGTTGTACAGGGAAGTCCTTGAATGCAACTGGTGTTGCATATAAGACTGTTCAAATCTACACTTTAATGGCACTTCATGACTCCGTAAAACAAATTATGGATGTGAGTTACTATCAGTTGCTTTTTCTAACATTCAGTAACATTAATATTCAGTAACCTCCACTTCTGCTTTGCTATTTGTAGGAGGAAACAGTGGACTGATGGTGACTTGTCTATATCTATGCACTGATGTAAATATTTTAAATTCATTTGTTGAATAATGTCTGCAATGAACATAGTCTCAATTGTATCTCTAGAAAATGTGAATTCCATGTGTATTATTGTAGCATTTGATATGTGCTTGGGGGAATATGTTGGAATAATAGTTACAATAAACTTTGCAAATAGTTCTGTCCATTCAAATGATGTCTAGGCAAGCTTTCTTTCCTCCACTGGGTTTCCAGCACTATTTCTGATATCACTGGCTTTTCAGATTTGTTGTAATTATTTCTGTTTGTACAGGGCTTAGCCCAGTAGGATCCTAGCTCATAGCTTAGAGCTTCTAAGGCATTATGGTGACATAAATAATGTCCTACAATTTCATAATAATATTTTCAGCATCTGTTCATGTTTGGTTAATGAGCTTCTTCATGAGCTAGTTAAATGAGAGAGTCAATTACATTACATAAAGGCAGACAGCTAAATACTGAGAAAAAATTGTAAGTGCTTGCATACAAATGCAAAAAGTCTAAGTACTAACATGGGTAAACTTGAATGACTGGTATTAATATGAGTGAGGTTATTGAATATAACAGGCATCACAGATGTGGTAATGCCAAGGTAAAAATATATATAGGAATGGCAGATTAGGTTGCAGTGATGGGGAAGTGGCACTATATGTGGAAAAAAACCCGGAATCAAATATATTAAAAATCTTGAATGAATCAAACAGTATCACTGAACTCTCTACAAACAATAAAATGTGTTTACATTTTAATGTACTATTCAGCCTGCATACTCTTAATTTCATTTGCTTAGCCACAGTATGTCTTGCATGTATCCTTTTCTTACATGGTTTTCAGTTTGTCTTTCAACCTCATAATGGCTTCATGGAGGTCATCAATTTGCTTCTGCGTCTACTTCAAATTTCAAGTTTGATTGGGCTATGATCCTCTAGAAGTCCTCACTTAAAGTGTTACGTGTACGCTCACTTTTTGTGTGCAGATGGATCTAAATCCTTTAGCTGGTTTGAATTCTGGGTCTCTCCATGGACAATATGTAGAAAGTGATTTTGAAACAGAGCCCCAGTGACAGAGAAACCGGAAAACTTTTGTCTGACTGCCACTCTAGGCTTCTGGGTTTGAAGTATCCTCCACAGCCTTTGTGCTCCTGCTTTGCATGTAGTGATCTGTAGGGTGATGTGTTCAGTGGCTGATCCATCAGCTCTGTCTCAAACTCCCACCCTTGTGACAGTGAGATTCTTCTCCTGCCTTCCAACAGTCTCTTATAACCAATGTAAAGTGAAACACTTTCAAGAGCTATTGTCGCAATGTCTGCCTCTCGGTGAAGGGGTTTAATGTGGTTTGCCAGATTTCTGTTGCATCATCATGCTTGTGCTGCATCTTCATCACTTTAATCAAGTTACACAAGCCTAAGCCTAATGCTAAAGGTTTCAAACATCTCTCTTTGGTGTTGTGTTCTGTTGCAGAAGACATTTCTATGAAAATTCATGCATGATGATACATTAAGAAAAAATTAACAAACATGTCAGAATTTGCACTGAGGGATCGCAACATCTGTGGGGTGCAACTTCCCTTCCTGTTTAAATGGGTGGGGAAGGGGCAAAATCTCAGCTCTGCTGATCCCAGTGCACCCCAGCCAGTTCACTGGAGCCAGTGCAGAGAGTGAAATCTGTGCTCACAAAAGAGGTGATATAAAGAAGCAGCAGAACCAAACTGAGACCTTTTCCATTCCCTTCCGTTCCCTTTTTCAATGCAACATTGGCCCCCTCCAGTACATTTTCTAGGGTTTTTAGGTACTTTTACAAAAGTACCAGTTGCCGAATTTTATTCCAACAAGTCTGCTAGTTCTGTTTGACTTATCAAGCATTTCTTTCCCCTTTCCCAATGCTGTGTCTTTGAATAGGAGGCTAACTGGGTTCAGCTATTCACAAAGACAGAGGTACTTGTCTGGAAGCTCTAATAGCTATTGAATCATCTGTGTGGATTGTTGCCAAGTTATTTAGCACATGTGTCTGTAACTGTGATACACTGGAAAAATTCAGTGTTCAGTGAATCTTGACTCATATTGCCTTCCACCTGTTTGTGTAGTATCTAGTTGTAGTTTACCCTCCTGTAATATAAAACATGCTGGAATATGAAGTGCCTCAATACTTGATTGAGGTAACAAGTGGTTTCACTACTTGCTTTAGGGTTTTCCTTACACCGTCTAGTTTCTTCATCTGGCTATGTTTCTTTGTGCAAACTTTATAAAATGCGGGCCAGGTAGGTTTTGCATGTCTAGTTTGAATCATGGGAATCTTTCACACTGCAAAGGCCATTGCTAACAAGCCACAGGTGTACACTGCATGAACATAGAACTACCTCCTTTTGACCGTATTTATGCCAAAAGCACATATTTTGAAGTCCAAAAAGAAAGGCTGCACGTCTGGGAAAGGTTTTCTGACTATCCATCCATACTACAGCTCCAAAACAGCTTATCAGAAACCCTGAAAACCCTGTGACCAAATTAAACATTTATTTTTAATAAAGCCTGACCAGTTACAAAATTGCCCAATAGAATTGTGAGAACAATGTTCAGTAAATAATTTACTTGATGAATTTTGCCTATTTTTTCTTTTCACAAAGAATTCACGAGCTGCTTACAATGTAGTCATCTTTATTAGTTATTTTAAAATTTTGTGTGCATTTTTTCATTGAATAATTATTGGTCTTTCAATTTCAGAGCACTTATTTTACTGCAGCTCAAGTAATTCCATGTATGAACTTTGAATGGCACATGGCAAGTTTCTATTCCTAGCTTAGATTTAACACAATTCTCTGAATCAAGCTTCTGCTGCAGACTCCTGTTGGTTACTTACAAAGCAAAGGCTGATTATTTAGATCTATTGGTGCCTTTTTATATCATTAATCTCATAAAACTAGGTGACTGGGCAACAAAATGACAAAATATTTTGAATGCTGATAAATGCAAAGTAATACACGTTGGAAAACATAATCCAACTATACATACAAAATGATGGGGACTAAATTAGCTATTACCATTCAAGAGAGAGATCTTGGAGTGATTTATGGATAGTTCTCTGAAAATATCCACTCAATATGTAGCAGCAATCAAAAAAGCAAACAGAATGTTAAGAATCATTTAAAAAGGGACAGAGAATAAGACAGAGACTTATTGTCTCTGTATAAATCTATGGTACACCCACATCTTGAATACTGCATACAGATGTGGTTGTCTCATCTCAAAAAAAGATGTCTTAGTACTGGAAAAAGTTCAGAAAAGAGAAACAAAAATGATTAGGAGTTTGGAATGGCTGCCATATGAAGAGAGATAAAAAGACTGGGACTTTTCATCTTAGAAAAGAGTAAACTAAGGGGGAATATGATATAGGTCTATAAAATCATGACTGGTGTGGAGAAAGTGAATAGGGAAAAGTTATTTATTTGTTCCCATAACATAAGAACTAAGGGTCACCAAATGAAATTAATATGTAGCAGGTTTAAAACAAACAAAAGGAAGTATTTCTTCACTCTATGCACAATCAAAATGTGGAACTCCTTGCCAAAGGATGTTGTGAAGACCAGGTCTTTACAGGTTCAAAAAAGAACTAGATACATTAATGGAGGATAGCTCAATCAACGGCTATTAGCCAGGATGGCTAGGAATGGTGTCCCTAGCCTCTGTTTATCAGAGTCTGGGAATGGGTGACAGAGTGGGATTGCTTGATGATTACCTATTCAGCTCTCCTGGAGTTACCAGGAGTTGATTAGATTGTTTTAGAATCATTTTTTTGGTTCCTTCCTTTGATGTAAGATTTAGGCCAGGTCTACACTACACCTGGAAGGTCAGGTTAGGGTACGCAACTTCAGTTATGTAAAATACGTAGCTGAAGTCATCTTGCCTTAAGCTGAGCTTGGCGCCATCTTCACAGAGGGAGGCTGATGGGAGCAAATGTTTCTTTCAGCTTCCCTTACTCCTCGCCAATGCCAGGAGTACTGGCATTGGCTGGAGCTACGCTCATTGTTTGATTTATGGGTCTTACTTAGACCCGCTAAATTGAACGCTAAAAGAATGAGCTCTGGCATGGCAAGTGAAGATGTGCCCTTAGCAAGTGTTCATAAGGAACTAATACAATTCCTAGGTATCCTCCTATCTGAAGTCCTGGCTATGTCATTCTTATCACTGCCTTAGTTCAGTAAGCATGTGGTTGGATATCTGTGGTTTGTAACCTATCCCTTAAATCGGCTTCCGTGCCTAATGAATGGAAGGTAGCCAACGTGACACCAATATTTAAAAAGGGTTCTAGAGGTGATCCGGGCAAGTACAGACCGGTAAGTCTAACTTCAGTACCAGGCAAATTAGTCGAAACAATAGTAAAGAATAAAATTGTGAAGCATGTAGAAGAACATAACTTGTTGGACAAAAGTCAACATGGTTTCTGTAAAGGGAAATCCTGTCTTAGAAAATCTATTAGAGTTCTTTGAAGGGGTTAACAAACATGCGGACAAGGGGGATTCA
>CM057848.1:99638098-99655456 GCA_030068395.1 Apalone spinifera
CTTTTAAGCACCGTGGAGGGTGGGGACAGAACAGAGGAAATTTTGCATGCTCCCCCGCCCCCAGGCCGTGATTGGCCTGGGGGCAGGGGAGAGTGGGAAGTCTCCTCCCAGCCAGGGGCATGGGCATGGGCACCTAAAGGGAAGGGCGAGGGGGCAGGCAGGTAAAGGTGCTCCTTCACCCCCAGACCAATCATGATCTGGGGGTGAGGAACCTGGAAGTATCCCAGCCCCGTCCCTTCCACCTGAGTCCCCGGGGCGGGGCTCGCAGCCACTTCAGACATTTTTTAAGTGGCCTCCGGCAAAAAATTATTTCCCACCCCTGATTCAGACCTAACTGCTTCTTCAGCAATCAGTGCAGCTCCTATTGACAGCAATGGAAGTTGCACATATACATCTACTATAGAGTAAAATATGTTCATAAATCTCCTGCTATGCTCTGTTTTAATAAACAACACTACTTCCTCCTGTAAAAACTCTAACAAGTGTTAATAGTTTCGGAACTAAAATTTTTTTTAAATGTTGCCTTAACAGCCTCTTATGCAGCAGAAGCTTGTAGCATCGTTACAAAAGAACTCTTTGCTGCGTGTCACACCTATCTGAGTCCTGTTTCCTATTTTGAGCAGTGTAGAAGGGACACCTGCAAATGTGGGCAGATTTGTTTGTGCTCTGCTTTAGCCAATTATGCTCATCAATGCCGAAGACATGGAGTAATAATAGATTTTAGATCTAGCATTCCAGACTGTGGTAAGTTGTCTTTCAGTTCAGTCTAATGTTTTAATGTCAGGTTTTATGCATGGCAGTGAGCAAGCTAAATGGAATGTTGCCTATTTCATATATGGGGCCCATGAATTATACTCCATTCTTGTTATACATGGTACTAGGAAGAGTGTCCTTTTCTCACCAAATCAGAATAAATGCTGTCATTTATCAAGTCACTCATAACTCTGTCTTTGTTCTCCCACTCACACATCATAATATATATTTCTTTGATTGCTTGTTCATGTGCATTCCAATAAGGAGTGTGTGTGTGCACAGAAGCCAGAAGATTTTTTCCCCTAGCAGCTAGCCATAGGATCAGCCTGAGCACCCCTTGGAGGGCACTCAGTATAAAGCCGTGCTAACCCACAACCCTCCTCGATTCCTTCTTTCTGTCAGGGGTGGTAGCTGGAATTTCCGAGCACTCTATAAGCATAGCAACTATCCTTTTCTAGAGTTCTTTGTTGCTAGCATGAATTGTGGTTAGTGCATAGTTTGGAGTTAGACTACCTTTCTGGGAGGGTTGTTGCCTCCCACATGTCTCAGCTCTGGAGCATATCTGGGTCTCTGGGCTTCAAAGCCTGTGAAACCTGCATCATATATATGCCCAGAAGAGATCTCCACTGTACTTAGGAGGGGGTCACCAGAAAGATTGTTGTGCCATCTGTAAAACTTCAGCCCTGAATATGAAAGGATAGAAATCAATGCCTGAAGGTTTTGCTAATGGAGTCTGAGCCAGGGTTGATGGGATTCTGTGTCGAGTACCTCGCCCTCAGCATGGAGCACCCTGGCATGTCAGCCTGGCCGGTACCAAGGGGCCTCGCGGCACTGTTTGAGTACATGTGCCTCATGCAAGCACCGCTCCCAGGCACTGGTGTCACTGAAAAAGAAGAGGCCAGGCAGAGAATGATCTTCCACTGCGAGGCCTAAGGAATCAGCCTCTGTGAGATCTGAGTCATGCCATGGTAGTGCGGCCCCACCGCCGCTGCAGGTCATGGTGACTCCCACCAATGGGGATGGGAGGTTATGTCTGGACTCTTGGTCACTGATGCAACACTAGGAGCTGCACCTTCCCTTGATGCTGGAGGCTTTCAGTGCATTACAAGAGCTGCTACATTTAATGGTACCATTCTCCCCACCCAGACAGATGTCACTGGCATGAGTCCCATCCCCCTGTCTCCTCCTGTGTGCCTTTTGGAGAGGAGCCTGCCATGATGGCTTGTCAGACTTAGGATGGGGAGTCCATCTGAGAGACATCAGGACATACACTGTCAGAGAGCTGAAAGCGGTGTGCCTTGCAAGACAGACCTTCCAGGCACACCAAACAGGGCACTGCATAGCAGTTATGATGGACAGCAGTGTTCCCTCTAAGCTGTGGGGCAGCACAGCTTCACAGATGATTAATCACCCTTGTCCATTCAAAGGCTCAGGGCTCTGTGCAGGGAGCTGACTGACTGAGTGGGGCTGATTAATCGCCTGTGAAGCTGTGTTGCCCCGCAGCTTAGAGGGAACACTGATGAACAATCCAACAGAAATGTTCTATATCAATAAACAAAGGGTGCACACTCCTCTCCCCTGTTGGTGCTCTGGGACTTCTGTGTAGAATGTACAGTACACTTGCAAGCATCGGACCTCCCTGGGATACAGAACTAGCTAGTGGACCAGCTCAGCAGGTCATTTCCTGAGTGCAAATGGTCCCTTCACTTGGATGTCGCAAATTCAGTCTTTCAGAAATCGGGGTTTCCCCAAATCGACCTATTCCCTGTTCAACACCAAAGGCATTGTCAGCAGTTTCACTCTTTTCAGAACTACTGCCCAAACTCCAGCATAGGTGCATTTCTCTTTCTATGGCAAGGTCATCTCCTTTATGCCTTTCCTTCCATACCTCTTGTCCACAAGTTACTCCTCCAGATCCAGAGGGAATAGCTCAAGTTATAGTGATAGCACTAGCTTGTCCCCATCAGCACTGATACACTTCCCTCTTAGATATGTCTGTGGAAGCCCTGGTGACCCTACCGCTCTTGCTGGACCTTCAGATACAAGACCATGGTCACCTCCAACATCCGAACTTCGAGTTGCTGCCCCTCATAGCATGGATGGTCCATGGCTGAACCCAGTGGAGTGTTCCTGCTAAGACCAGGTCAAATAAATTCTCCTTGGCAACAGGAAACCCTCTAGGAGGGCCACTTACCTCACCAAGTGGAAGTGATTTTCAGTCTGGTCAGTGCAACATGGCTTGTCCCTGATGCTGGCCTCAGTGCTGCTCATTCTGGATACCTCCTCCATCTAAAGCACCAAGGACTTTCATCTTCATCAATATGGGTGCACTTAGGGGCCATATCAGCCTTTTACCCAGCTGTGCAGGACTGCTCAGTGTGTGCAAATCCTATAGTAGATTGGTTCCTAAAAGGACTCGACAGACTTTACCTTCAAATCTGCCAACTCCTTCCCTGCCTGGGACCTCAACTTAGTCCTTTCTAGGTTGAAGGGACTGCCATTTGAACCATTCGTGACATGCTCCCTGCTCTACCTTTCTAACAAGGGGGCATTCCTGGTAGCAATAACTTTGGACGGGAGGGTATCTGAATTCAGGGTCTTAACATTGTAGTCGCAGCTCCACATGACCCAGGACATCTATCTGCCAATATTCCACCCTAAAATGCATTCTAGCAGCCGAGAACAAAAGCTCCATTCTCTGGATGTCCACAGGGCACTGGCCTTTTACATAGAGAAAACAAAACTGTTCAGAAAGTAAGTCTAGTTATTCATAGCCATGGCAGATGAAATGAAAGGCCAGTTCTATATCATCAATGCATTTCATCTTGGACAGTGTCCTGTGTTTGTGAATGCTACAACCTGCAGGAATGCCTGCAGCTCCACTCACTGCGCTGTCCACCAGGGCACAGGCCTGCCCCATAAAATTCCTGGCACAGATCCCTGCTCATTAAATCTGCAGAGCGGGGACCTCGTCCTCCATCCGCACTTTCGCCAAGGACTATGCAATCACCCATCAGGCCAGAGGAGATGCAGCATTTGCGTGAGCCGTGTTCCAATCAGTGCAAAACTTCGACACCTGAACGTGGGCCTGTGAGTCACTTGATTGAAATGCACATGATCAAGCACTCGAAAAAGAAGAATAGTTACTCACCTACTCACAACTGTTGTTCTTTAAGATGTGTTGTTCATGTCCATTCCAATACCCATCCCTCTACCCTTCTGTCAGAGTAGCTGGCAAGAAGGAACTGAAAAGGGGGTGGGTCAGCAAAGCTTTATTTCAGGCTCCATGAGGGTGCAACTCCAGGGGATGTCTAGGCTGACCTTAGGAGTAGCTGATGCGGAAATAAACTTCTGGCAAGCATGAATGTGTGCACACACACACCTGATTGGAATGGACACCAACAGCACATCTTGAAAAACAACAGTTGTGAGAAGGTAACTATTTTTTCTGAGAGTCAAAGGCTGAGATATTTTCAAAGCAGGCTAGGGAATCTAGACACATCTTCCATTATTTCTGTGTGTCTCAATCTCCTAAGCTGCTTTGAATATCTCATCCCAAATATCTGTATTGGTGCAGTTCATGGGATGGATAAATGGCTTCTGGTTCTCTGTACTCAGAGCGGGGCTCTGGATTTTTTTAGAAGGTTCACAATATGACTCTCTGATTGGAGTTGAAAGTGAGCCTATTCCTATGGGGTAGCTTAGCAGTTCCTGTTTGGATAGTTCCCAGCCCTCTCTGCATCCACCTCCTCAGCAATCACTGGAACCTTCTCTTAGGTGACGTTAGAGTACAGGCAGTGCAGCTATGCTATGGAGGGGTGGTGTTGGGATTTAAATCCATGGAGAAGGGTAAGCATGTGCAGATGTCCCCAGATTAGTAAATTTTCTATTTAGATTTGAATGTCTAGTGCAGAGAACTTAAACTTCCAGCCTATGGGCTATCCGCAGCTGGAGGAATTGTGCAATCCGGCCTGGGAGTGCTGGTGTGCAGGGGTGGGCAGCCTGTTCATTACTGTCCTTCAAGCCCCACCCCTTCCCACTACCGCCATGCCCTTTTCTCCCCCAGTGCACCCAGTCCCCAGAGATGTGGCTTTGAGGATCACGGAGGATGGGGGACGGGAGAGGGTGATCCTGGAGGTCAGGCTTCCCTACATTCCCTGAGGTAGCAAGAGCCGCAGGAAAGTGGAGTGCAGCAGAGTGAATGCGCCCACTGAGTGCGCTCCGCTTCTCTGAGGCTCTTGCCACTGCAGAGAGTGCAGAGGTCCCAAAGAGACCCCCCCCCAGGAGATCACCAAAGCTGCGTCCAGGCGGATGGTGGTGGGGAAGTGGGGCAGTGGCAGCAAGAAGTGGTGCTTGGGGAACAGTAACGGACAGGCTCCCCCTCCTGTCTTGCGGAGACTCCAGTCCAGATTGTGCAATTGCTCTGCTTGGGGATGGCTCGCATGCTGGGTGTTTGAGACCCTTGATCTAGTGGTACAGAGAGTTGCTGATAGTGGACCCACTGCCTTTACATATGAAATGACTCTCAAACCCACTTGAGCTTCTCCTAAGATGGAGTTTGGATAGGCTCCACAAACATTGGTGGGGAATGTTTTCATAGGATTCATTAACTCCTCTTTCCCACTAGTCTCAACAGCCAGCTTCCTTTAAGTGTCTTCAGACTCATGGCTTATGAGAATGTGTGGAGGATGATCCCTTTGGAGTTAGTTTATATTGAAATTTTGTGTATACTCGAAGAGGCTGGTTTGCTTTCAGCCACTATGCACTGAATTTGAGGATTCTGTCCATACATTGTCCATTCACTGTGAATGGCATTCTGGATCAGTTCTCTCCGATTCTAGGTATACTGTGTGAGAAGGTAGGATTGGTGCCAATTCAAAATACATTAGATTTTCTCTTTTGGATATTAGGAAACAGCAGTTGTCAGAATTCCATGTAATTTTTAACACCTAGTTCATTTATGAATTAATGTGTTGATATCGTAGCTGTGCATGGCAGCAGAAATCCACATTTGAAAGACGTGAAATCCTCCAACAATTCTTTAAGAACCTGAGTCTCTGGTAATTGTACTCAATCCCTCCGTTAGTGGAACTACCCTAGACTGCATGTGTCCCTGACTATTGTCTTGTGGGGCATGTAAACAAAATTTCAGATTGTGTGACTCAACAGCTGTAAAACACCAACATTTTACTCAGGTACCTCATTATGTTTTTAAGATGTGCACTGCTCACTCATTTGAGAGCCAAACATGTTGAGAGTTTATAAAGACACAAAAGGCCAGAGTCTGTTCAGTTACACCAGGATAAATCTGGATTAAATGTACTGGCTTAATTGGATTGACATTGGCTATACAACTGTGTAATTTATATCCTATGGTGTTATAATAGCAATTCTAATGCAACTGGGAGCCAAGAAATAATGAAGTTTTATCAGAAAATGTGTTGCCCTAAAAAGACTTATGAGATTGGAGTGTATTTGAATCTCTTGCACTGTAATTAGAGAGATCTATTTCATTTGGATAGCTCTTTCATGTGAAGACACAAAGGAGTACAGTACCTGCATATCTACCTGTGGTCAAACCTGCCAAACATTTTCAATGCCAGAGACATGCAGTAGTGATTGTGTTGAAGGTTGTGCTTGTCCTGTTGGAATGTATTTGAACAGCAAGACTGAAAGATGTGTACAGAGGTAGGTATAACTTGCATCACTGACAGTAAGTCTAAGTACCACTTTAAATGTGAACATTTATATTGTCAAATCAAAGAGAGAGGTTAGAAACTATGAGTGGCTTTTTTGTATTCTGTAGAACAATATACATCTCCCCTAGATCTGGCAGACTTTCATCATCACACAGAATTGTGTTAATGAGATTTACAATCCTTTGACTCTTAAACTCAGCCTACCCAGTTTGGTGTGCTAGTTTGAAAGTCCAATTCTTAGCAATGGGAAAAGCAAGGATAAAGATATTCTTTCCTAAGACAGTTTTTATTTTTTCTCTCCACTGAATTTCAAGTAATTCCACATATAGTTCTGGTGCCTTCATACTTCATCTGCCCTTCAGGATGGGAGTGCCTTATTTATTGGGGTCTTTTTGTTGTTCAATAAAATTTACCCTGCAGAGCAGACCACCCCGATGCAAAGCTGAAATTTTAAAGCTCCAGGTCTTTTAACATGGTATTGATGATGATCAGTCCTCACATGCTGGGTGTTTTTGAACATCAGCAAGATAAGGGTACAGATTTTGCTAGCATTGGTGATTTGATGTGGAAAGCAGTCAAATACTATCTGAGCAGCAGTACCTAGATAGACAAGACAGGCAATGCTGTGCTGTATCCTGTTTTTATTTATCAGCTATAACAAAATTGTGCATTTTCAGTTCTTTTATTCATCTAAATAAATGACTGCTGACAATACTTGGTGCCTGTTGACCAGATTTGATTTCAAATGTGTTGCTCATTATTTACACTGATGCAGCTGGGATCATACTGCCATATATTTTTTTGAGCATAAAAAAAATATAGAGTATAATCTAGGACTGTCAAGCGATTAAAACAATTCATCCCGATTAATCCCTCTGTTAGTATTCTTATTATTGTTTATCTATTTAAACATTTTTGGATGTTTTCTACATCTTCAAATATATTTATTTCAATTACAACACAGAATACAAAGTGTATAGTGCTAATCCCAGGCTATGTGTTGTGCTGCCCTTTTGAAACAATGGCAGCGTTTCAAAGGGGCAGTGCTGCATGGAGCTGGGGGTCAGCGGGGGACTCCAGCTGACCCTGGGCTCTGTGTTGCGCTGGCCCTTTGAAGCGCCGCGGTGGCAGCATTTCAGAGGGGCAACATTGTGCTGATTTTGGGCTCCTACATGGAGCCCAAAAACACCTGCGATTAATGCGTGCTAATTGTCAGCCCTAGAAAATCCTAGTCCAGTATTTCTCAATGTGGGCTGCCTTTGAGAAAGCTAATAGTGGGCCCATGGTGCTTTGTTTACTTAAAGAGCCTGTAGCCATGGAGCCTCGTGGCTCCCACTGACTCCAGCTGATGTCAGTGGAGCCAGGATTTCACTAATGGAGTGTAAAACAATAATCCAGGTGGCTGCTGAGAGCTGGTGCAGTATTTAAGCCTCTCTATTGTGGGACCAATAGAAATATAAAAAAGTCACAGTTTGGGAAATTAGGGCCATAAAAAACAATGGAAGCCAGGAATGTACATGATTGCAGTCCTAGTTTTTCGTGGATTTCTAGCTGGATGCATAGAGAATCTTACCTTCCATGGGGCCTATCTTTCACCAACAAACAATGGCCACCTGGGAATCCCAGAATCTGTCTTCTGATCGGAGTCACAGAAAACAAAAGGGATACTTAATTTCACTTAATAAAGTATTAACTAATTCCTGATGAACATGGGTTAGGAGAGGGAACATGTAGGGCAGAATGGTTCTCCCCTTTGCTCCAGCTGTATCTCTTTCCATACAGCTATACACATTTTATATGTAAGGAAAAATGGCATTCTCTGTGACTGTGTTCCAGCTTTTCCATACAGTGGGCTGTAGAGATTTGCTTCCTTTTTAAAAAATGGTAATTTATGATTTTTAATAAAGTCATCATGGATTATTATCACTTGTCTTTTTGTCTTAAGTAGCTACTTCAGATTTCTTTTTATATTGCTACCTATTATATGACCTAGTCCTTTGCATAGAAGTTAAGGTCAGAAAGTTGCTGACCTTACTTTCAGGGAGCCACATCTCAATGCCCTTTAATAACAATAACATGTTAAGGATTTTGTCCAATATGCCATTCAGAATAAGATCACCAGCTTTTAGAATGGCGGTAATTAGTGGTCAGTGTGAAATTTTTTTCTTCTTCATATCTGTCTTCTAATTTGTTATTTACATGTTTCCATATGATTACAATTATTTGTTTTTCTCCTCTGTAGGAATGAGTGCCCTTGTTATTTTCAAGGAATTGAATATCCACCTGGAGAAAATATTATCACATCTTTGGGCAAATGGTAGGGCATGCACCTTGTTTAGTTTTTTTTTCTCCTTATGTCTCTATCAAGTCATTTACCCTATCCTATTTTGTCACTCAGTGTGAATTGTATAAACTAACTTTGAAATATCCATGCCTTTCTGCCTATCTTTGGACAGCACTCTTCCTGTGAAATCCATGCTTCTCCCTACTGTGCATATCCTTCGTCTCCTGTAAGTGGGCTCCACTACAGAGTGAAAGGTGTGCAAATTAGTGGTGCAGAGAACCTTGATTGAGCTCCACTCCTTCCTGGCTTTCATTTTTCAGTCTTGCTGGACTGGATCCTTGCTGAACTCACTTGGGATCAGGGAAGTAATGTGGAGGCAGAGTTCCCATCCTGCCACAGATAAAGGCTAAGGAGCAGGGGGTCTGTATTGCTGAGCCGCTGAAGTTGGTTAACTGTAAACTGTAACTCAAGAGCAGTGAATGCCTCTCCCTATCAAGGTGTATGTTATTTTCCTTCCCACAGTTGCCTTTTGATTCCCAATATATTCATAACCTTGAATATGAAAACTTGTTGAATTATTCTGAATGCTACCAGATGTGTCCTTTTCACCCATTAATTTTACGTAGCAAAGGTAAATTAGGGCATGGGTCAAATTTCAGCCCCCTCAAACATCCTATTTTATTTTCATGTCATTTATTACAGGCAGAACAGATTTCTTTGTCTCTGAAAAAGTCTGGCTGGTTAATAAAACACGAGTTAATTTTTGAAGTTTGATTTCCCATTTACCTGGCGAGGCATCGATACTGGCAGAAACTCCATAGCGTAGTGTGAATGCAAGCCAACCCTTCTCATGCACGCTTGCACACCAGCAAGCACACTGACCAAGATAAATATTTAAACTGTTTGACTAAGTCTGTCTTCATTTTGGGGGCCAATGACTTCATGCCCATGGGGAATATATCCTGGCACAGAGCTGGGCCATTTCTGCTATGCATGCAAAAGACAGGAGTGTGCAGAATGTAGTGGTGAGGTGCACTACCTGAGGGAGCCTTCTGGACATTAATATTTCCTACTCAGGATTTGCCACTCTGTGCACATACTGGAATTATCAGACAGCTGAGTTCCGCTGACTGAAATTGTTAAGTTCTAAGTTCAAATTCATCTCTCTGTTGACTTCAGTGACGTTGCATCAGTGATGTGGACCTTTGTGTTTTAACTAAAAGCATCTGGTGAAAAGTAGCATATTGGACTATGAGTAGTGAATTTTACAATACATTATGAGTAGACTTCTTAGAGAGTTGTAAGATTCTCTTGCTTGTCTCCTGGTTTGTCATGATTTCTTCTGGCTACTTTTTAACATGGATTTATGCATGTCAATTGAATGCAGAGACTTTCTTGTGTATGAGTTACTATATGGACAGAGGGTCTAGAAGAACTGGTCAGATCCAAGAGACATTCTAGAGTAATAATGTCTATTTACGTGGTTGATCACTAAGAAAACTGCAAAACAGAACTGAATATGTTTACTACTGCTATGTACTTGCCAAAAATCAGGGTCTTTAACAGGCTCATCCAATCCTCTTTGTTCTAATTGTTCCCCTTGTCTTCTCCCACTTTTAGATTTGTGTTCCTTTTATGCTTGAAACAGCCTCTTATCGTTAACTTTATGCTAAGTGCTCTTCCTGTCTTTTTTTTCTAACTCCCTCTTTAAAACCCCACTCAGTGTGATACTCTCCCACATCCACAACACCTCCCTTCCATCTTGTACTGTTTTTCCATATTTTTCTCTCTGAATTAGATTGCAGGTTCCTTAAGACAGAGCCCGTACTTTTAATGCATTTGGATAATTGTGCAAAACATATGCAGCTCCAGCTATAATATTAAATTGGCAGTAGTACAGGCATAGGCATTTTTGATATTTTGTTTTCTGGCTGCTTAGCAGAGGTGAAGTGAAGAGACCACAACTCTCACAGAAGAATATGTGAATAGTAATGAAGTTCATTGGCTGAAATTCTCCATCAATAAAGCACAGTATCTGAATTAGGACCAATACTGAGTCACTATCAAATTTGCTACTGTTTCATCAAGAAGTAGACTGTTTTGGCTGGAGTTAGACAGGTACAGATAGTGCCACAGTCTGTAATGCTGCTTTGCATAATGTTTGCGGCAATTATTGCTAATGCTGTAATGTGAGAGGAAGCTTTCACTGTGACTATTCTGTATCACCCCAGTTAGTCGCATGTTGCCTCTTTGGGGTATGCACATACAAAACAGTGGGAAATACTGACTTAGATTATTATTATTTTCTTAGTAGTAAGGGAATACTGTAAGTGGTTGTGTTTTTCTCCAGTCCTTCTGATGCTGAAAGCTTGGCATATAAGCCTCTCCCCCACACTGTTCTGGCACATTGTAATTGAAACCTTTATTCATAAAAGTCTTAATAAAAGTCAGGTGTGAATTGAAAATCCAGTGAAATGTTCTGTACTGGACATGTATTTAATGAGCTAGGTTAGGAGCAGCTGAGAAGTAGCAGCAGTAGTAGTAGGCAATGCTGCCAATGAGCTTTGCTTGCATTGGAAAAAAAGAGGAACATACATAGACTGTGAGTCTGGAACAATTAATAGTTGTAGTTACTAACTTTTTCTGGGATTTATTTTCCTTTTTCATTGTGTTTCAGCCTTGAATGAATTTTGCTTTAGTAGCTTATGATGGCAGGGCTGGAGAAATGAAGTCTAATGATTTTATTTTGTATAGGACACCAATTTATCTTATAAGACTGACAGGGCTTTGAGCTGTATTTGGAGACCTTCGGGATTTCATTTCATTCATCAGTCCACTCTTCAGCAGCTTTTTGGGCTTCTAGTGAGAAAAATCAATTGAATTAATATTTACAGTAGTTGTTTTGTAAAGAGTAACTATTCACTCTATTTAGGAGGGGCTTTCTCTTACCGTAATTGAAGTCTAATGAATAGCTTGCTACAGATCTATATGTGTGTGTTTGTTTTTATATTGTAGTAACATTTTAATGTAAGATATGTATGATACACTGTTTCATATAGAAGGTCTGCTTTTACTGTTATAGCAGTCAGTGATAAAATTCCCATTTATATCCATGGGTAGAGCCCTGCAAATCTGCACATATCAATTTGTATCCTCATTCATGGATATGGATGTGGAAATCCGTGGCTCGTTTTTGTGGATACGAATATGGATACAAACCGTGTGTCCACACCAGGCTCTATCCATGGGACTGGACCTAGTAATATAGTAATATTTTTGTGTCAGTCCTCCATGGGCTCTATTCTTTAAACTTAGCATTTGTACTAAATAATGTTTGTTTGTTACAAGGACTGTTCTATTCTTTTAATACATATATAAGCACATATATAGACTGAAACTTTGTTAATGCACATACATTAGGAACCTTCTGAATAAGACAACACAAAGTCCCTTATTGGTTATATTTGTGCAAATATTTATATAATTATTTCATTTTGAGTAATATTTTGCACATTTTTTCAATTCTAGATAAATGGTAATATTTCACACTTTCTTGATTTTAATTACAGCTTAATATAATTGCAGCTTAATATATTTTATTTGCAGCCATTGCAAAGATGGGATGATGAGTTGCGAGAACAACATTGGTAAGTGAAAGAGACTCACTAAGACATGGAAAAGAGATGACTTAAACAGATCCTCCTGCTTGTCTCATTCATTATAGTGGGACACGGTGAGGGCATAAAGGCCCATACAAATCATCAGTTGGCAGGACTGGAACCTTACATTAGAAATGTATCCTATGGTATAGCTAAAAATAGGGTTAGAATAAAACAATAGAAGCTACCTGTGAAGATTTGCGTTTTATCAATATTTTAATATAGCAAATTGTTTTCCAATTGATAATGCAACCTAAATTCATTATGTAATGTAAACAGCAGTTCCTCACATGGAGCAAACATAGGCCCAGGTCTGTCTCTCAAAATGTTGGAAAAACTGGACATTCCAATGTTTTTACTAACTGACATTTTGTTCCCCTCACAGTTCTAGTTAAGTACTATTTCTGTACCATCCGTTTTACTTTCTTCTCAGAGTAGCATAGATATCACAAGAATTATAATGATGTGTGGGATTAAGAACAATAGTTTCTTGTGCTATAGTGTCTTTACTCTGACAAGTAGATCCTGAGATTGTTAGGGGCTGGGCTTTGTGAAGATGTTCCATTTCATTTCACATCTTAGGGTACATCTCCACTGCAGAGCTATTTCGGAATACCAGAAGTATCTAGAAATAGCTATTCCATATCTATTGAAGCAGCCTGTTATTTCAAAACAGATTTAGAAATAATGGGTGGCTTATTCCAACGTCCTGGTAACCCTCGTTCCACGAGGGTTAAGGGGCATTTCGGAATAGCAAGTTATTTTGAAATTTGGTGCTGTGTAGACAGCGCCAAATTACAAAATAAGCTATTTCAAAATACACTCGAAATAAGCTACGCAAATTGTGTAGTGCAAGTTGCGTAGCTTATTTTGAGCAAAGGGTGCTATGTAGATGAACCCTAAAAGACTAACTTGCTGTGAGGTGCAGGATGTTTCAGTTTGTTTTGAAACGGCTGATTCTTGACTCTCTCTAAGGAATCATAGTGCAGGTTGTCACTGCAAACAGTGCGGGATACAGCAGTCTCCTAGCTGTCTGCTGCCATACTCAGAGTCTGAAGGCAAGCACTGTAGATGCTCCAAGTGCTGGATTCTCCAGGATTTATCCCTTGATTTCCCCCAAACACTTGCACAGTTCTAGTAACAGAGGATTCCTTTGTTAAGGCTGCCAGAAATAAACAATACAAATAACCCAGGCATAATTCAACCCTGTGTTCTTGCTCTGCCTGTCATTGAATCCCTGCCAGCAATAGGGGAATCTCAGCCCAATCTTCAGCCCCAGCTCTCAGGCTATCTGTCAACCACCATTCCCTCCACAGCTAGCTCCCGGCTCTTGCTCACATGTAGCCCTTTGGCTCCGTTCTGAGCCAGAACCTCTTGTGCTGCATGTAGTACTGCCCGTTGCTGTGCTTGGGGGATTATGGAATGTTCCCCGGCCTAGCTGCTGAACTTGGAGGGAGCAGTGCTGAGGTTCATTAGAATACATTCATCTTTGTCCTTTTCTTTTCCAATTGAATCAGACTCACAGTGACTATATGGCGTTAACTGTCTGACCAGGAGTTATAGATGAACCCATCCCCATGACTGGTCAAATTAATTTCTGGTTTAAATCAGCACTTATTAATTTTCAAAGTTTTCTACTAAATTTGAAGCTTCAGGAATGATGGATGTCTGTGCTATTTTGTTTTCCAGTACACAACTGCCCAGAGGACCAGATCTATGTTAACTGTAGTAATCCACGAGCTAATATGGAGCTTAGCAGAGAGAGAACCTGTGAGAATCAGCTGCTAAATCTCACCTTCTCTGCACATCTTCCTTGTCTTTCAGGATGTGTTTGTCCACAAGGGTAAGTCCAAAGCACCCATGCCTTTCATTGCACCAACAACGATGGCTATACTCCAGAGTGGGCAGACGAGCCCAAGAGGGTTCTGTGTGTAGCCCAGGAGACATTTTGTTTACCTGTTGCTCATGTAGAAATGCCAGATTCTGCTGGTTTCCAGGCAGTTTTTACTAAAGTGACACACATGTAAAGGAAGGACATGTGAAGTGATGTGTGTGCTGATTACACACCACATTGACTGTGGGAGCTGGGCTTTCCCCTCTGCATCCAATCGAAGTGCTGCTATGGTTTGATTGGCACACCCAGCAGATTCTAAGTACACAAGCACAATTGCTAAACTATCCTCTCTCGGGAGACTGTCTTGATTATGCCACTGAAATGAAGGAGAGCCACTCACACGGCCCACTCACTAGCCTACGGTTGCCCATCATTGCTGTCCTCTTGGTAGGAAAAGTCGAATAGTGAATTGCTTTGTGTTGCTTTTATAATGGTGAAAAACACAGCATTTACTACTCAGAGAACTTCTGATGTCAAGGGGAAAAAATTCTGTTTTTAAGGACTCGCCAGCCAAAAGGCATGATTCTCTGGAGAGCGCAGATGGATGAGTGATGTCAAATATCTAATACCGCATAATAAAGATGAGGCCAGACGGATTTGCAAACATAGCCAGGGCTTATGCTGATCTTGTGCTAACAAACGTGTTATATATTTTTGGCATCAGATATGGCACATTGGTTTGTGAGTGAAAGCTGTTATAGAGACAAAGGTGGAGATTCTGAAGGGCATGATTAGCACTTAGTACCCCCATTCCATTACATTTCAATGGGAAACAAGGCTTGTCTATATTTGAAATGGTTTCTCTGCACATTAAGCGGGGGGAACCATTGTCTGGCTTGTTGGGAAAGGTGCATGTCCCATTAAGGGCCAGGAAGTGACTTTCTGCTGCAGCTGCAGACCAGATCAGTATGGGAAATGCTGGTCCACCTCACTCCCCTCCGCCCCCACCTCCGATGACTGGAAGAGATGGGGAATTATATAAGTTTGTGGTGTTCAGGAAAAGCCCTGTTTCATATAGACCAGGAGGAGCAGCAGTCCCCCTTCTACCTATGGAACTGGTGGAATGATAGCTTTTGCCCAGATCTGATGTGGATGCTGCGCTGGCTGTTCCTTTTCAGGGGGGTTGGGAAGGAATTTTTTCCTCACCAGCAGATTAGTGAAGGTGAAGTGGGTTTTTTTTTAAACCTTCCCCACAGTAGAGTGGAGGGGGAAAATGAAAATGCATATTACGCAGTATTTTTTCGACAGGATCCCTGCCTCATTCAGTGCACAGGATTGGTTCACAATGGGACAGAGTTATAAAATGATGTCACTTGGAGTAGGAGTTGCACTGAAAATAAAGGACTGTATTGATAAGGTAGAATTGACAGAAATACGTCACATATTTTTTTCAATCAAAAATGTACTGCTGGATCCTGATTACCAGGTGTTTCAGGGAAATACTTCCAACCTGTTACAGTCTCTGAGGTTACATATAATTTCTGTGAACCCCCTGCGGGTCAGCAAAACCAGTTTCTGCACCCTACTAATTTTTTCCTATGAAATTCAACTTGGCTGCAACGGCTAGTGTTTTGGCCTCTTACACTGGAGACATTCATATGAATAGTCAAAAGGAAATGGGCACCTCATTTGTAATGCTCTCACTGGCTTGTGTCACTTTAGCTGACTCAGTGTGGCACCAGAAATCTCCGTTGACGCTGCCTTGGAAGCTGGGTTTTTGAAAATTAATCTATCTTTAATCTTGGTAAGCAGAGGCATGTTCTCCAAATTACGTGTGCAAAGTCAAGACACACTGTGATTTCAACACTTCTCGCACTAAATTGTATTCAGAGTTGATGTGTGTGTGTGTGTGTGGTCTCCATTTGCATTCCTCCAGGTCTGTTAGAAAAGAAGCTTTTTACAGTGCCTGCCTACAGTGTAATATTTGCTGGGGAGGAAAATGGGTTGAGATGGGAAGTTGGCAAAGGAAGGTGCTATCTTTCTGCAATAAGTCATTTGAGCTGAAATATGGGCACAAAATCCTACTTTACACTAGATCATATGTAATGAGTCTTAGGTGCCAAAAATGAATACTTGGGCAGATAGGAAGACTTAGAGTTCATTGGCAATTCTGGATGTCAGCAAGACACAATACTGCAGGAGGTGGGTATGAAGTCCATCTACGTTGTCAAATTATTTATGGACAGGAAAGTTTTCTGCAGTTATTTCTGTGACAGGAAATGGAACCGTCTGAACCACATTAGTACTTAATATGTTAGTATCTTGCGAACAGGAACTGCTAACAGGGAATTTGGAGAGGGAGTTCTTCAGGTAAAAGAGGAGTAAAAATGGGACCCTTGTGGTAAGTGGCTGTCTGGAGCGTGTGTTTGTGTGTGGGGGAGTTATTTGCTGTGTGCTGAGCTTGTGTTTGTCTGTTTGTTTGGTTTGTTTGTTTGCTTGAAGGAGCTTCTAAAAGGTTTGAAATCTAGAAGCCTCTGTTAATTGGCTGTGCCTCAGTCGGGGGAGGGGCTACCAGAGCTATATAAGCCTGTGACTCAGCGACCAGGGAGCTTGTGAATAGGAACTGCTAACAGGGAGTTTGGAGGGGGAGGTTAGAGGGAACTAGTGACTTCTGGCCTTCTTTAAAACATAACTCTTATAATAATCTATATTCCAGAGGTTTAAAAAGAATCCCAGTTTATACTTAAACTTATTAATTAGAAAAATGGAGACAGAAGCCCAGCAGCAGAGTGGGGGCTATCCTGTTTATTGCATCAAGTGTAACATGTATGATTACCTGCCCTGTGGGCGGGTGGCGTATGTGTGCACCCATTGCAAAGAGCTCCTGACTCTCAGAGACCGAGTTTGGGCTTTGGAGGCTGGGGTGGCTGAACTGGAGGAGCTAAGGGAGGTAGAGAGATATGTTGATGAGACTTTCCGGGACACTGTAGTACTGTCCCACCTCCAGTCTGAGAGCCCCAATGCTCTTAAGGAGGATGAAAGACTCAAGGGATCAGAGCATTCAATGGGAGCAGAGGGAAACCATACCGTAGTTGGGACCCTCCTCCCAGAGGATGTTGCGGTATCCTC
>CM057848.1:99656002-99667661 GCA_030068395.1 Apalone spinifera
TTTTTTTTTTTCAGAGAAAAGCTATGGAGAGAGTTTACCTTCATTTTTGGGCCAGAGAAACTTCTTTGATTTAGTGGAGCATACAGTAAATGTAGATGAAAACTGACAGGACATTAATTCTACCGTCTTGCCTCAGTGAATCAGTTATTAAAACTAGATTCGTATATCAGATTGCAATTGGCATGAGCTATAGCTGGAATATTCTGTGGAGTTCAGGAAAAATCTTTATACTTGCTTTAAAAGTTACTGATTGATACGGTTGTGTTCTGCACCTGGGTGTATTCTGCTAGATGTAGAACTATCTCCAGATGAAGTAATTTAGAACCTTGGGTGATCACCAGATCCGAATACTAAGCTGTAGTGTGTAACGTTAAAAACAAGTAGTCCTGTAGCACTTTAGAGACTAACAAAAATATATAGAATCATGAGCTTTTGTGGGTAAAACCCACTTCATCTGTGTAAAGTTGGGCTTCCAAATTTAAAGTTGGGCCCAGTATCTCTACTGCTGCCCAGTATCACTTACCAGGATAGCTGGAGAGTGAACATTGTTATGTGAATTAGATAAAGTAGTGTTTCTAATGTGCTTATTTTTTGGCAGATGTATCAATATAACATTCTTAAATTTGTACAAGTTCGGCACTCTGACTGGTACCGAACCAGAGAATTTGTCAAACCATGGAAGGTCAATATTGTATAACAGCATTACCAAGACTTCCACAGTTTATGGGGCTCTTAGACGACATTTAGGGGAAATTAGAGCTAAATAACAGAACAGCACACTGAAAGCCAGGATTGGTGACTGTAAATAAACTTTATAGGACTACAGGAGACTTGACCACACTCATGATAAGTGGATATCTGGCTAACTGAAATCATGCCAGACCACAGATGTTGCTGGACCAGAGTGTCCCAGACTAGAGAGGTTCAACTGTATTACACTTTATATAAACTGAGCCAGAACATTTGACCTGAATGATGAAATTGAATGTTGATCTGAATACAACCCCCTGCTCACTTTGAGAAACAGTCCCCTAAATTATTTTGTTATAATTCCTTCTGATACTTCCGTATTTAAATAAGAGTGCTGATTTAGTAACCCTGATTAGCTTTTGAATAACAATTGTTTCCTAAAGTCCAAAAACTGAAGCAGTTATTGGTCATCAATCAAAAAAGAAAAAAAATAAGATTTGTAGACATGACAGTTATAATTATCCTTAAAATAACACCTACTGACCATGTTAAGCCATTCAGTCTTAGTTAAAATGGCAGACAGATGAGCTTAATTTTATAGAATTTAGAGACAATCTAGTTTACCTAAAAATATATGGTGAACACATGCACACACCTGAAAATTAAAGATAAAGACACAAATATCAATTTTTGGAATTTTCTCTCCCTGTAATAGCAGAGGAACAGTATATAGACTGATGGCTACATTTGAGGTCAGAATCATTTTTCTTTATACTGGAAGGGACCTTTTGGAAAATAGAACCATTCACTGAACATTGAGTTTCCTCTAGTGCATGTGTCTCAAAATCCTGGCCAGAGCGATTGTGGTGGGGGGAGAGAGAGGAACTGTCCATTACCGACCCCCAAACCCAACCCCTTCCTACCATTGCCCTGCCCTCTCCCCCTGATAGCATCTCATCTCCCAAGCACATGGCTTTGGAGATCATTGGGGGGCCTGACGCTGCACGGTAGCCGAGGTAACGCCCTCACCCCCATGCACTCCCCATGACAGCACTGCTTCCTTGCAGCTCCTCGGGGAGGAGAAGAGAGGGCAATGGTGGGAGGGCATGGGGTTTGGAAGTCGGTAATGGATATGCTTCTTCCACCAAGCCTGCTGTGAGTCCTAGGTCAGATTGTGCATCACTCTGGCTGAGACTGGGCCTGAGAGTTTGAGACCCCTACTCTAGTGCAATGAACAGAGGTTAGGAGACAAGATCTCATGGAGATAAATTAATCTAAATATCAGTAAAAAGGGAGCGATCCTCTTCTGACCTTGTAGAGGGAGTGGATGAATGTTAAATATGTGACACAGACCTTTAGTCTTACTAAGTAGCTAACTCTCAGAAGGGGCAAATAGATGGGAACTGTATTCCTTTTACCTGGACAAAAGAAAAAAAACACCGCTCATAATTCAAAGCCTTCAAACAAGGGGATTATTGAACACAAAAATTAAGTATGAGCTCTGACAGCAAGGAGGAATCAGTATAAATTGTCTTTTTAATTTACAACTACTTTAATGTCTTATGGCATGATAATGTGTCATAGTCCAGGAATTAAATAAATCCATACATGTTACCAACTCAGTCTGACAACAGTAAATATGTGAGGGCCTTTCAGTCTTTATTGATAAAGCAAGTTAATGCTAAATAATAGGTAGGATTTCTCCCAAGGCTTCTCTGTACTTTGTCTGAATGTAGTTGTTTTGTCGTTAAATATGGAAAATCACTATGCAAAAAGAAAGGAGATTTCATTAAGTTTGAAAAAATAACGGAGATGTATTAAATACCTTCCATTAAGGAGGTAATTTGAAAACTGTGTCAGTATCATTCATTTCTTCTGATATGAATGCTGAGTTTTGTTATGTTTCTCACAATACAGATATAGAATTTTACATGACACCAGATATATTTATTTACTTTATTTTAAATGTCTTGCATCTTTTTTCACAAAACCACTATTCATCTACCCACTGGCATTTATTCATTGTCTGTTATGGTTGCAGTGTGTGTTTATGTGGCTGTTGTTTTACAAAATTAATGAAATATCTGAAATTTAAAGATTAAATAAATAATGTGATCTTCAAGTATCATGATTTGGGATTGTAAACAGTAATCCCAGTATCAGTTATTCCCAGGAACAAATTGAATGATTAGAGATGTATCTTTAGTAATGTGTGCATATTATAGAGGACTGTTGGCATGCCTACAATTTTGCATGCCCATCATATCCGAGGTTTCTTTTATATATTTTTCTGAAGTGATCATATATTACATATGTATGAAATTTGTAGTTGAAATCACTTTAGGAAGGAAGGGGGTTGTTCTTAAGGCTGTGTTTCAATCCAAGACATACATTTGCAAGCATGAAAGATTAGATACTTTCCTTTTTTTACTAAAATTGCTATTTCTGTTATTTTGTCCAAGCCTGTGAACCTTAACATTTCAGTGATTATGACTGAGTTGTGTTACTGAAATCTGGTAGGTAAAGATGATGTAGAAGTGTGTCTGATGAGAATTCTAATCCAAATTATTATGGTCCTACTTCAGCTCAGGGAAACGGACTAAGTGAGCCCCAACTAAGTGAGCCTCATGTTGAGCCCCATTACATTACATCCCTATATGTCTATTATTCCTTGATTATGGTATGACGGCACAGGTCAGAAACCTCACTGGTTTCCCTCATTCTTTCACACACCCAGAGAGAAGAAAATACTAAGCACTAGCTATAATAAATACCACCATTAATAGAGAACCCCTAAGCATAATGACTACTTGAAAGTCCCTGAAGATTCAAATACAATATACATTTGGTTGAGTTTTAAGGTCATTTTTCCAAACATTATATATATTTCCAATGTTAATATTATATAACAATAATTTTATAACCTAGTAGGCAGGCAAGAATGTCACATCACTTGCTCTAGGAGTCAGGGGCGGCCCATGAGTATAGGCCGACTCGGCCGTCGCCTAAGGCGCCGCCTTCAACAGGGCACCCGGGGTGCCCAATGATGACGTCACGCCATTGAGGGCCGTGAAGGTGGGGGTGCCGATCGTGCGTTCCACCTGGGGCGCCAGTTGCCGCAGCCTGCCTCAGGCCACCCCTGCTTGGAGTCCTTCTTTGTTGTGCTCAGAGTATATTTTGTTAGAGCTCTTGATCAAATAGTACAATCCAAGATTGTACTATTTTATATTTTATACAAGATTGTATAAAATGAGAGTAGTTTAGTATAAAGTAGCTGTATTTTCAGTATCCCCATCAGTTACTGTTAGCGCAGAATGAATTTTTGTACTGTTAGCACAATATGAAACAACTCACCCCGCTTCCCACTTTTTAAAAGTATGATGGGGTAGGAAAATTGCTCCAGGAATATAACCTATATAATGTTGCCATACCTTGTGTTTCATTGGAAAACTTAAGTCCTCCTCCTTTTATAAGAAATATTTCATTCATACTACCTAATAAATTCTCAGAACATCAGGATTTTCCCTTGGGTTATTTGGATATTTTTGAACATCCATGCTCTGTAACATGACGGAAAATAGTGTCCTGTTCATAACACAATTTGCTGTGATTCTTTAAACTTAAAATACTGTTTGTTTGCTAAAGAGAAAATATCACCCAGCATAACCTAGCAATTTTATATGGGCTTTAATCAGAACATAAAGGCAGAAAGCAATTGTATGTTTTTGTACTCTGCTGCCAAATGTACCAGTTTAACATAATACAATTTTGACCCTCACCCATTGCAAACTTTCCATTGACTTGAATAGGCATTGAATGGGTCAGATTCATAATCATCACTGAAAAAAGAAAGCTTTAACTTTAAATGAATTCCTCCTCTTGTCTATGAGATAAGTGATCAACTGGTTTATTGAAAATACTTCTCATATTTTCCTCTGGCATCAGGCGCTTTAGCCTCAGTGGGATCTGGAGGTATGGGCCTTAAAGCATGAATAATTATTTATAAGTGGATTTCCTCAGAATGCAACTTAACAATTAACTGGAATTTCAGTGCCTATTTATATGAGAGGGCAACTTTTTGTGTGTGTGCATGCCCAGGAACTGGCTAATGACATTAGTGTAACAAAGAGGCCATCATCATGCTTTGCATACAATCATTTCTTCTTTCTTAGACAGACAGCCTTTGTATTGCAAAGAAACTTGACCTAGTTTAGTCCTTCATTTTCTCCTAAAACAGCTTTTTGTACATAGCCAAAGTTTAATCTTCCGATTCATTTTCCAATATGGCACACAGCAGACTTAAATAAAGGTAAATTGTGTATTTACTTTTGCAGTAATTTTTGCTCCTCTCTCCGTTAGAGATGTCCATTCATTCAGTATTCTCATTTCCTGTGAATAGGAAGTTCCCCTGTGGACAGCTGCTTTATGACTTCAGAAGAGCAGAATTCTTCTTTTCAACCTACACTGGGTATATTATTTAGTCATTTCTCAGGTAGAATTTCCACTCATGCAGATACAAGCTCCACGTACCGAATATGTTAAGTAAATTCCTGATCACTGATAAGAGATCTGTGGAACAAAGGAAGCTTCCCCTCGCTCTTTGTGCTTGTTGATGTACTCTGTTTCTCCAGTTTCTCTCTGAACGTGTTGTACATATATTTTTTTTATATAAGCACTCCTCCTTTTTAATTCATTAATAGCTCTGGTTTGTCTGTTGCCTGCTGGGCTGCTGATGCGCCAATGGGGCCAGGATAGAGACCCATAAGAAAGCCTCTAACAAAGGATGATTTCCCTCCATCCCACAGCTATCCAAGGCAGTCGGAGCATAGAGGAGAAGGCAAGAATCAACGATACAATGGCTACCTGTTTTCCTGACACACCACAGATTAGAATAATGAGGGATCTCCTCTAACTTCTGCCATCTTCTGGTTCCTGACATGCCCCATGCTTCCTCCTCACTATCCCCATTGAACTGAGAGCTATGGGGCAATGGAGGAACTGGCTACTCTGCCTTTGCACCTATTACAGATTTCCCTGTGCTAGGGGAATTCCTGTCAATAGACTTTTGATTGTAACTCCTTGATCTTTTTGAAATAGTATGTTTGGCCCTTAGGTCAAAGGGGATGAACACTGCTGCCTTATGGTGTCATGATCAGTCTTATGCACCTTGGTGTATAACAGCAGTGGGCAATAACTGGATCATGGGCTGGCTGGGGTTCACCATGGTTAGCCTCTGGTGGACTGCCAGCTCTTTATTTACCTGCGCCTCCACAGGTATGGCTGCTTGAAGCTCCCATTCACCCGGTTCACTGTTCCCGGCCAATGGGACCTGCAGGAAGCAGCCCGGATTGGAACATTGGCGAGCCACATCTGGCTTACTGCCTACCCCGGTGTATAACTCGTGCTATAAAGGGCAGATATGAAAACAGCTTCAGGTGAAGAGAAATAGCCACATTGCCTAAGAAGCTACTTACACATCTTTTTAATAGAGGGGCCTTCAGATGAAGCAAAGAGAAATTGTAATGTGTGTGTGTAGGGGGGGAGGGAGGCGTTATTTTGTTTTGTTTTTAATATGCAAACATGTCAGAGGAGTTACCGTTATTTTATTTAGGACTGTAGATCCAAGCTCATTCAGAGGCATGATCATAATTACTGTATCTCAAGATATTTCTAAACTCTCCATTAACCAAATAGCTGTGCAATATAGTCAGTAGGACTTACTGCCTGGAACATGCATAATTGATTATTATGGATAAGATGCATACCCCCAATCATTTGACTCAGGTATTCCAGATACTGTGCCAATTAAATATTTCAACTCAGTGTTTTTTTTCTTGATTAAATGTATCAGATGCTGTCAGCACTTAAGGATTTAAATAAGGACAAGCACACCTCCACTGTTATAAACTGAACAAGATGAAGGCTTTAAACAGAGAAGATACCCTCTGGTTTTTGTCTTTGTTCCCTACTGACACTATGAAAATAAGACAAAAAAGAAAGGCATTGCTTTATAAAGAATGTTTTCACTCTTCCTTATAGGTGAGCTTTGTGAAATGCTTTGTAGGTAATTCAGTATTTAAAATAAAGATGTACTCATAAGAGACAGCACATGCACATGTCTTCCAGGACAGAGAACTGACTCTCAGGATAGTCCCACTGTAGATTCCTTTTTGACTGTCCATTTTCTACTATTTCATATTGGCAAGATGGGCAAAGAGCATATGTTATTTATAACTTTTATCATTAATTACACTGGTGAGCTATATAACTGTTTACTCTTAATAACTTTAACCTAGTAAATGTACATGTCCATGTAATACAATTAATCTTATCCATTGCCATAAAACAATGTCCATGTACCTTGCATACTAATTTCATTTTATTTAACCTGCAAATAATCAAGAGAACTTCAGGCCTTCTGATGACAATAATATAAACACAGTGTAGAAGGTGTAGTCAATAGTTTTCCGAATATGTTATCCATAATATCACCCCATCTTCTTTTCTTCTATTACACCTATTTATTAGATCTTCCAGAAGCCTTTTCCCTTTATGCATCATTTAAGTCAGTCAGCTGCTATTTGTGTCCCCTCATATGGGAATCATCTACCCTGCACAGCTTTTGCTGAATAGTTGTCACCTTTACAACATCCCTCTGCGCTTGATCAGTCTCATCATTATCTAAATTTTATTTTGTTCAAGCTCCAAAACTGCTAACCAGACATCCTGAAAGATGCTCGATTCTTGAATAAAGTTACCCGTCATTTTTTTCCCATTGTAATGATAGTCCATACTTTATTTCTCCATGCCACTGATCTTGGGATCAATCTTTTTTTCCCCCCAAAATGAGCTGTCTCTCAACTCCTGCTAATAATCATTATATTATCATGGTTCCTGATAGAACCATCATCTACCATCTCACAACTAAGCAACACAAGTGGAAAACCTCAGCCCCATATCTTGGAAGCTGGTGGCAAATTGTGATTTATGTTCATGCAAAACTGTGCATCATTGTAATATTGTTTTATTGCAACTACCCGCTACTCCTTCCTTTCCCATACTATGACTTTGGTTCAAATCATATGGTGTTGAACTGACTCTTTCTTAGTTCTGTGCAATTTGCTGACCAGCTAGAGGTCTACTATGTTACTAAAATGTAGCTGGAAGGATTAATGGGAATGATTTCTCTGAGTGAGATACTGCAAATTGTTGGGATTCTCTATAAAAAAAGGAAAGTGAACATCTGATTCTAGAATCTGTGTCATTTTTTTTGTCCTGACCATGCTATTACTTGGTAAAACTCCTGAATATTCTGGATAAAGTGTACCATTATTTGCAGTTAAGAATCTCAGTCTGCCTGTGATTCTTTTGCTTTTCTTTCTGTACCGGTCCTTCAAGAATGGCCTTGTTATTGTGATCCTCTTTCATTAAGAGGCATAGCTTTTGTGCAGAATTAAGCCTAGAAATCTACACCAATGTATATTGATATCTAATCTACACAAAGAGGAAGTAGTGTTGTCTAGTAGATAGAGTACTGGGCCAGGACTCAGGAGAGCTGGTTTCTATTCCCAACTCTTTGACTGGCCTGCTGTTGTGTCTTTTGCAGGCATGTTATTTCATCTCTCTATATTTCTGTTGCACCATTTAGAAAATGTAGGTAATGATACTGACCCCTTTTGTAAAACACTTTGAGACTTACCAGTGTAAATCACTATATGTGAGTGAGGTGTCATTATTTCAATAGGTATGTAGTGTTATAGGACATCATGTCAGTACTAAACTCTGTCTCTCCATAGTAAGCCTAGACTAACTGCAAAGGACCCAGTGGTTGGACTAATCTTAGTTTTTACAGAGTATGTTGGGGGTAAAGAAGGACCTTTCATTGTGTGATCCCAGCACTTCTATAGCTGACTTTATTTAAAGGAGAGAGACACTAATGGTATTTCTAGAAACATAGAACAGACTGTCCATTTATGTTTGGAAACAGGCGATAATTATCTGTAAAACTGAAGTAAATCATATTTTTAAATATGCAAGAGATAAGACTGTTAAATATTTACATTTGTACTCTAAATGGATCATGCCTACAGCTTTCTAGCTAAGTGTCTATTTTAACTGGCCTCACCCATAGAGATGGACAAGGTGGAACTGTGTCCTTGAGATTTCTCCCTTTAAAAAGTAACTTATGTTTTGTGTGGCCATTTTTTCCCCCAGATCTCTCTCTAAATGAAGGGTAACTAGTGTTCCCACATTAAACCTAAATGGAAAGTAGATGTTATACCCACCAGCTTCACACCAGTGTAAAAAAGATAAAAAACCAGGTCCAATGACCATTCAATCATGTCCTCAGGGAATAATCCACAAAATGTTGGTAAAAGCCAGCCTTAATGCAGCTGACAGTAGTTGGCACTTGCACAGTACAAGAAGCCAACTTGGAATATTTTTTTCTTGATAGTATAAATCCCCAAACCATTATTTTCCTGACTTGTCTTGCACCTAGACATAAAATCAGTAATATGTTATATGGTTTCATGATACTATGCTTTGTGTTAGTGTTTCCTTATCACACTTTTTTCTCTGTTAAACAATAGTAAGGAGGTTGCTTTTGGTTTTTTTCCCCAGTCAAGATTGGAATGCAGTTCATGCAATGCTTTCTATTATGGCAAAGCCAGCTGGAGATGTGTTTACAAATGGTTCTGGAGAAATCTCTTTCTTAGTATATAAATGGATCTCCAAGTCACTGTATTGTTTCAGGCCAGTTTCACAAGTCAAATACACAGGGAAGGATTGGAACTTAACTTCATTTACAAGTTTAATTCTTATGCAAATGGTATGAACAGGGACATTGGCTGGCTCGCTCACTATCTTCCACATCCTAATGACTAGACCAACCAACCAAACAATGGAGGTGCTAATTGTTCTTATCAGCCTCTTGTAACTATTTGAACCATCTACTCGCTGTCTCTCTCTTTTTTTTCCCCCCCTTCCCCTGCTCCCTTCTCTTATTTATTCTTGAATCTGGACTTCTAGTACTCCAGTCATCTGAAGAGGTGGGTTGTGCCCACTAAAGCTAATGATACCATCTACATGTTTTGTTACTTTTTAAGGTGCTATGAGACTATTCGTTGTTTTTTAAGTTTTTCCTGTTACAGACTCACTCGGCTACCCCCTGAAAATTTTTAGTATAGATGATTAACATTGGACAAAGTTGACCAATTGAGAACATTTTTTCTTAGATGTTTGCTCTTATAAATTGGAGCCATGGAAAAGATATTAAGTAAAATGTAAATTGCAGCATTCCAACCATAGTGAGATGCTGTAATTCGTCCAGAAATATTGAGCCTGCTTCCCTCCCACCCCACAAAATGAGAAATTGCTTCTTATTATATTTTTGTAATAAACAGGTGGCATATTAGATCAAATATCATGTAAGAAGCTTAAATGAATTCCTGAAAGGTTTTTTTAAAAAGAAAACACATCACTTTTTAATTTGCACAAAGTAAACAATGCATTTACTGTAATTTTAAAAATGCCTCGGTCTATGGCCAGATAAATGTAACCATGTTGGAGGAGTGTAATTTGATTTTCAGCATTTTATAAAGTCACCTTTTATGACAAATATAGGTGATCATATATGTGCCACTTAAGACATACATCTTCATAGCTCTTTTGTCCTATAGATACATGTCAAAGTATCTTCTTTTCTAAATTACTCATTCATGTGTTTTATTTACACAGGATTTAAGAAAAGAGCATTGTGTTTTATATTCTTAATGTGAAAAAACTAAAAACAATACACAATATTCTTCCTTGTTAATGGGTACCCTGAAAACTAGCAAGTGTTTTTAATCTTTCTCCCCTCATTGTTTGTTTAGGTTTAACAGAGATGTGGGGCAGTCTCTCATAAATACTTGAATTCCTCAGGAGAAGTGTATAATTGTCTGCCTAAGTGTTGGAGGTGTGTTTGGCTCTGCATTCCATGACCTGCCCATGAAAGCATTATGCTATTACATAGGCTGAATCAACATCTGTGGAAGTACCACATCCACTTAGGTGTTTCTAGATCTGCTATTTATACTGGTGAAGTGCTGTTTACTGGCATTGACTTCAGTTTTTCAAGGATATTGTCATAGGAGAATGAAAAGATAGTACACTATTGAGACAAGGAAGGGCACATAGGAGAATTTGTTTTGTTTCCTTGAGACTGAATGGTGCCTCTAGTGTTATATTTAAAGAAGCAAAAGTAAATTGTTTCTCATACAGTTTGCTGTATATATTTGCTGCTCTGACATGGTACTGTGCTTCTGGATCTCCCCAAAATGTCAGGTGTGTCTAAGCACCTCTTTCCCACTAGAAGTGCTAAAGTGGTGCTAATGACTTTAGAAAGTACATACAATATATCAGACACAGACTTGCCATTACACTGTATTCCCTACTCATGACATTTTGAGTCTTTGAAATGCATTGTTTTCATTTTCAGGTTACACTTTTTAAAAAACGTATTACCATGATCACCATTTAAATTAATGTTTACCAAAACTTACCACACTGAAATTTGAGAAGCCATATTTCTTTCCTTCCCATTGTGAGTGTAGAAACATAGTATATTTGTGTTACTGAGAGAGAACTGTAAATGTTGAATTTTTAATTTCTACCACCACAGTATTTTATAATATTGTTATAATTCATGATAGTGATATCCCTTTTGACTGTAGCATTTAGCCAAAGTGGAGAGCCTAGCAGTTGTTTCCATAAGATGGAGAAATTGGTAACAGAATAAAGTTATTTCTTTGGTTCGGTCCTGTTTTACGTATAAAGAAATGGTTCTGTTTCCTGAACTTAGCACTAGAGACCATTCTTGCTATAAGTCCAAGATACGTGCCAAAAAACTTGGTCTTATAGTGAAACATCTTAAAGCAGGGAATTTTTTTCCCCGCAGCTGACTTCTGTTTGTGCAAAAAAAAAAAAA
>CM057848.1:99667761-99682038 GCA_030068395.1 Apalone spinifera
AATTTTTTTTTCACCTTGAGCAGAGAATGGGAGGACTTAAAAGGTGTGTCTAGACTACAGGTTTTTTTTTAAAAAAAGTACCCTGCGTCTAGACTGCTGCCGTGTTTTTTCGAAAGTAAATCGAAAGAACACGGCAATTTTTTCGACTGCGGAAAACCTCGTTTTACGAGGAAGAACACATTTTTTCAAAAGTGCTTTTTCGAAAAAAGGCGCAATGTAATGCAAACTGCTTTTTCGAAAGAGAGCATCCAGACTGCCTGGGTGCTCTCTCGATAAAGTGACTTGCTTTTTCGAAAGTACTGGTTGTAGTCTAGATGCTCTTTTTCGAAAGAGGCTTGCAGTCTAGACATAGCCATAATGTATCAGTTCCTACAAGTCTCAATGACTTCAGTGCGGAACGGATGTATACCGGGGCGACTTATAATGGGGATGCCCTGTATCAAACAGGAGAAGGCAGTTTCTCTACAGAGTTCCAAGTGTCTTTCCAGCCAGCAATTTAGACAAAAGTTCTCTTAGATTTTTCTCAGGATTATGCTGTTCTCTGTCTCTTCTTGGCTTTCTCCTGTCTTCTCTGTGTGTCCTTCTGTGGTGCAGCTGCATCTTTTCTCTTTCATACACAGACATCCAACGGCAATCAAATCAACCCCCTACCTGAGGATTTAGATTGAGCATGAAGTGATACCCTTCCACCCATACCGTTTGATTTCTGAGTGGCCGTACATGTAGCATGCGTTTCGGATGCCTATTTTTGAGAGACAGAGAGATATGTTCATTTTCTATAGTCTGAACTGCCATAGTCTGGCAACATCTGTGGACCATCATCCTTGTGGGTGCTTCTGGGCTAGACCACTCACAGGGAAAAATGGGCCTCATGCTCAATAACTATTCCTCTGCCCTTCCAGAGATTCCACTCAAATTCAGGGAGCGGAAGATGAGGAGCAGGGGATGGGGGGCTCTCAGAGGAAGAGGCAGAGTGGCTGTGGAGCTCTACAGCTGCAGGCCAGGAGTGCAGCCCTGCATGTCTCTGCAGCCATTCTGCCTCTTTCCCCAAGCACCTCCAGTCTCCGCTTGGCAGCCAGTGGCAGCAGAGAGGCTGGCATTAACCGGGGGGGGGGGGGGGGGGGGAGGAGGAATCACAGGAGGAACATTTGGGGGAAGAGGCAGGGAGGCTATGAAGCCCGGTGGCCGGGAGCCTGGAGCAGCCCCATGGCTGGAGTTGGGGGGTTGGGAGCGCAGCTCTGCAGCTGCGGGGCTCAGTGCACTCCTGTGGGATGATGCTCTTGGCCCCTGACCACAGGGCTCCGCAGTCACCCTTTCCCTGAGTGCACCCCCCTACACACACCCAGTTCCCACTCAGTCAGTGCTGGTCCCTTTGCTGCTACTGGAGTGGAACCTCGCAACCGGCAGCAATAGAAGGGCTGGCATTGATCTCCTCTTGTGTGGCAGATTCCCTGGTTTGGGATGAGTCAGGTCCCAGGGGTGCTGGACAAAGGAAGTACAATCTGTATGTTATATTACAGTTCTTATAGCTACAGCTATTTTACTTTTTTCCCCTCTCCAAGTACAGTTGAGAACCAGGAGCCAGACAAGCCAATACATGGTTGGATGTCTTTTTATATGCATATTACAGTTCAGATGGTTCTCATGCTAACATTGTGCAAAGTACAAAGCAGGCAGTTATTTGATCTGAATCCAAAAAGCAGCTGCTATTTATTAACTGGCAAAGATGGGTGAGTCTACTGATCCGCTAACTTTTGTTGAATTGTCCCCCTTGTTGGAAACTACTTCAACCATGAAATGAAGTCGGTCATTTAGCAGTCAATTTGTTATTCTGCTGTGCGACAGGTGAAAACGACACAAACCAAGAATATTCCATCTGGCATATCTACATTCACACACATTCACAAAAGAAAAGGATGATTCATTTTTGGATTAATTATATGATAATGGAAAGACATTCATAGGTCAGGAGAATCTAATGTTATTCTCTCTCGGACACCTTCCCCTCACTGAAATCCTGACTGACTAAACTCTGGGCTGAATTCTAACCTCAGTTTACACACAGGCCACTTTCACAAAGGCAATAGTGTGGTTTGTTTGTAAAGACAAAATTCAGCTTGGTGTGTTTAATCAACACAATTTCCACACAAGAAACACTCCTGAGCAGTCGCTAACTTTCTGAGGGCTTGTTTGGATGAACAGTTAGTGCACAACAAGCTGAGGTGTAAATTTGGAGCACACTAGCCAAGTGGGGAGATGCTCATAAGACAGCAGGAATTATCTGAGCCAACTACCACCTCCTGGAGCAAATGAAGGAACTGAGAGGACTGAGGCTGATGGTCCAGGAAAGAGCAGAGAAGTATGATAAGCTCCAAAGCATGAGCACTGAGGAATAAAGTATCGTGAAAGCTGACCAGGAAGCTTGACTCCCCACAGAAGAATGGAGTAAGCATTCACGTACCCAGGAACATGGCGTAAGAGTGATGATTCAGTAAAAGACTTAGTATTGACAAACTTTAAAAACAACAAATAGTCTATAAAGTGCTACCAGAACAACAAAACATGTAGATGGTATGCTTTCGTGGGCACAGCCTACTTCTTCAGATGACCGGAGTTTTGAGTTTAGGATGTGCAGATCCATTTATTTTTTATTTTTTTATTTTGGGTCTGCACAACCTAAACTCAAAACTCCAGTCATCTGAAGAAGTGGGGTGTGCCCACGAAAGTTTATAACACCATCTACATGTTTTGTTGGTCTGGTAGCTCTTTATAGACTATTTGTTGTTTTTTAAGTTTATCCTGTACAGACTAATTTGGCTACCCCCTGGAGCTTTAGCATTGACATCCACCATTACGGTGCGTGCATCTCCTGTAGAGGCTATCGTAATTGTAGTAGCTTTTATGGCCACCCAACAAATCCAACTGGGGCTCAGTCCACCCAGTGGGATAGAAAAAGGTTGAAGAGAGTGCTGCTTGAGGTCCAACTGGGGCTCAAGTCTAGCATGGCTAAAGTTAAAGATCTGAAAAGCTTGAAGGCTGAAGCAGCCATCCGGAAAAGAGGCTTGGAGTCATGCAGAGTGCAACCACTGCAACAGAAAGATGGATTGAGCCACAGGCTGTTGAAATTCAGAACTGCCCTGCCATAGCTCTGAAGATAGGGACCACAGCAAAGCTGCAAGGCAAAGTAGCGGGCAGGCCAAGGTTCCCCTGCTGGCGAAAGGTAAAATGGAGAAAAATCAAGAAGGGGACAAGCTTTCTTTGGGAGCTAGAAAAAGAATTGAATATGTAGGGTCAAGAGGCATAGACTGAAGACCTTAGTGTAGGCAAACATACTGTTAGTTTTTGGATTCTTTGATACCCTCGCAGGGGTTCATTTGGACTTCATGATTTGGTCAGAGGGCCAGGCTACTGAAAACCTACCACGGTTAGCTTCCAACCCTCAGGGAGTGCCACAAGCAAAAAAGGACTCTGGTATTACACCCAATGGCTAAGAGGCAGACAAGAACTGAGTCCTCCCCCCCCATTACAGATATCAAATGAGTGTGTTGTGCAAGATGCCTGACATTTGGCAATGCTGTCAGTGAATAAATAAAAGTTGACTAAAGTGCCATGACACTTAATGTTTCAACAGCATAATTCTGCCTGCATGAACATGCTCCAGGAACAGATTAACTCTACTAGGCCAGCCACTGTATCCTCTACAGTGGGTCCACTACATGCTGCAGTAATACCAATAATAAGCACAGGACACATCAGTTTAGTTGTACATCTCTTTTTCTTGTCAGCTAGTCAGGAGCTTATTTATGTCTTTGGAGTATGCTCATAATAATTGGTGTTTGCAGTTTTCTTCCCTCTTGACCCCACCTCTGCATTGAGGACAAAATCTGAGGAGTTTGCAGAGGGTGTGAGAGAAGCCCCACTCGCAGGTTCATGAGTAGGGTCAGGGAATTTCACTGGCCATATGGCTTTGCATAGCAGAAGGAAGTGAGTGCACTATGCACCGAGGTTACAGAAGACCCAATACTGTAATAATGACCTTGGTGTGACTCTCTTGCCTGTGCAGCCCATGGAGATGATTCTATACTTCTCAAGCCCAGGTACTTGAGCTTGGTGAAAGTAAAGAAGCTTTTATCCATTAACCCTTTTACTTACTCAAAAATGCCATTTTTGCTTCTAATAATTCTCCCCTCCACCTCATGAATGTTATTTAAATATCTGCAAGGTATGTGATTGAAATTGATCAAAACCATAGGAGCCTAATAAGGTGGCAATGAATTTGATTCAGTACAGGTTGAGTTTGAAGTTAGAAATAAGCATACCCTTCACACTGGTCTTTGGGTTGCACATTAAACATAGGTGTTAAAAATAACATCTGATACTTCAAAAGAAAAAGGAAAGTTCTAGGTATCTAAATGGCATATTGTTATGAATTCTTAGATTGTTGAAATCAGTCTAGTTCTTTGGCTTTGCAAGAGAGCGAGCTGTTATCACTTATTTTATCCAGTGTAGTATTACAGAGATGAACCTTGCATTTGGTCTTAGCTTGTCAATGTGATGTTCTTTCTCTCTGAATGTGGCCTATTCAGTTTGTAGCGTAAATCAGTGGGAATTGTGGCCTGGTAGTTAAGCCGTACAAGAAGTGACAGAAAACTTGCAATGGGTATAACTTACAAAGGACATTTCAAATGCTTTCAAGCAAAGTTTATTGTTTTCTTGTTTTCCTGATGCTGTTACTTATGCTCCCAGCAAAAGAGCTCCAGAGTGGCGAAGTTATTGTTATTGTTTTTTATTTTAAATCATATTGCATTGAGCTCTAGGTTATAGTCACAGAACTTGGTTTACAAAACCCTAATACAAATGCTGGGATGAATGCAATTGATGCAATAAATTAATTTTTCCTCTGGGTTCCTGCAGAGATAAAATAGTGGCACCAACCTGTTTGTCCAGGATCTGACTGTCAATGATGAACTACTCCCCTGTCTCAGATCCTCTGGCATACACACATTGCAATGACCAACAGATATGACATTTCTGAGTAATTTGGACTAGTCTAGTGCGTTTTCTCAGGGAAATTCTCTGCATACATTGTAGCAGAGAACTTTTATTCTTAAAAACTACGTACATAAGCTTTTCAAAGAAGCCAACAACAGCCCAGCAGCAATACTGTTATTTCTTGCCCAAAGGCAGTCAATGGCAAAACTTGGTGCTTTTTTAATAAAAAAAAGATAATTTTAGATGTTATGGGGCTTTCAAGGGATCCATCTCACCTTTTCTACTTAATTGTCATGTTTTTCTCCACTCTTTTTTATTTATGGTCAGAAGAGACTGCACAGATATAGGGGTATGCAAAAGTAGAAATCAATGCAAGCTGGAGTCATAAAGTTTACAACTGAGAGTCTACTTCCTACAATTGTAGGAAGGGTTCACATTTAAAAAACATTCTCATTCTGTAAATCTGTTTCTCGCCAGTGGCAACTGACATTTCTGAAATTTCATTAATGTGCCGTTGGGACTTTTTAAAATTTCCATCATCAAATGGTGCATCAAATTGCACAAGAAAAAATGTCCACTTATATTATGTTAAATTTGTTGAAGAATTGTTATTCTGTTCTAACATTTCATTTATCATTTATTTGGAAATGGGGCTACTCGCAGTGCATAAGCATGTGTGAGGAGAAAATACTGGGTATCCACAAGCTTTTTAATCTGCCAGAGAAAAACATAAGAACCAGTGGATCAAAGTTAAAATCAGACAAATTCAAATTAGAAGTAAGGGGCAATTTTTTAAAAAAGTGAGTGGTTTAACCATCAGAACAAATTGCCAAAGGATATAGTGGAATCTTCATTTCCTGATGTCTTCAAAAAAAGATTTGGTGCTTTTTTGGAAAATATGCTTTAGTCAAGCACAAGTTATTGGGTTTAATACAAAGGTAACTGGATGGAATTTTATGGCTGGTGTTATACAGCAGGTCATTCTAGATCATTGGTCTAATGGTCCCTCCTGACTTTAAAATCTATGCCTCTATAATAATTCTTTGCAGAGTTAGAGCTTAATATCCCATTCCACTGTTTAATTTTAATTAAGGCTGAAATAGTCAGATAACTGTGAATGTAAATGTGAAGTACTGGCAAAAAAAAACTTGTGCAGGTTGAACCTTTCTAGTCCAGCACTCTTGGGACCTGACTGGTGCTGAACCAGAGAATTTGCCGAACCACGGAAGGTCAATATTGTCTAGCAGCATTACCAACACTTCCACTGCTTACTGGGCTCTTAGAAGACATTTAGGGTAAATTAGAGCTAAATAACAGCACAGAACACTGAGAGCCGGGACTGGTAGCTGTAAACAAACTTTATGGGACTATAGGAAACTTGACCCATGATAAGTGGACATCTGGCTAAATGAAATTAGAGAGTGCTAGACTCGAGAGGTTCAACCTGTATTAGGAACAAAATAAAATGTATTTTCAGTTCGCAAATGGATTTAAAATATTGCTGCTGCTTTTAAAAAAGAAAAATGTTGTGGAATTAATTACAAATTATTTAAAAGGGCAATGAAAAGATTTTAAAACGTATAGGTGATGTGAAAAAATATATTTGCATTGGATGTATACTTGATGTTTTTGACAGCCTTGTTAAACATGGTGATGCATGCTTTGAGCCAGGTGAATGCCCATGTTCATGGAAAGGAAAGGAATACTTCCCAGGTGACAAAGTCATTTCTTCCTGTCATACCTGGTAAGCAGAAATCTATCTGGCTGTTTAATCTCATGTTAGAATCTCCCTTATAAATATTTAGTTATTTTCCTGTTTTGCTTTGCTGTACTAGAGTATATTTTCACCCCATTTTCTGGTATGTCATCTTCAGTAATTTTATTTTAACATTTGGGTTCAAATAAATTAACAAAAATATTTTGAATACTATGTAACGTATTAAATTGATAGCAGAGATAATTTTTATACTGGTTCAATATAAGAAATGCCAGTGTCTGATACACTATGGATCCTACAGATTCAACCTACAGTTCAATGGATGTAAATGCAAACTGTATCAAATCAACATGCAGAATATTTTTCAGGGTGGGTTTTATTGATACCATTTCTAGATAACATTTCAGGACACAATCTAACTTCACTCCTAACACTTTGTAGAAACGTGGGGTTTTTTTACTGATTTTGCTTTTTATTAATATTTCTAACTTTGAAAAATGATCAGTAAAATAGCTATGATTTATTTGTCAGTTTCTACATGTGGTACTACATTATCGATCATACTTTTTCAGTATTTGCCAGCATGGGTCATTTCAATGCACCTTCCATCCCTGTCCCTCAATGTGTACAGTCTATGGGGATCGGCATTACAGGACATTTGATGGACTCACATTTGACTTCATTGGAGCTTGTAAGGTTCATCTAGTTAAGGTGAGAATCTTTTCTTTAAAGTCTCCCCAAATCTGGATAAAAATATAAGTAGGGGGAATGTCTGCAATTTGCAACCTTGGAAAGATTTTTTTTGCTACTTAAAAAAAAGCTTCACTTTATGTAATATCACATTGTTATTTCATTTGTATGATTAACATTATAATGCAAATTATTTCCAATGTTGAACAAAATATATAGTCAGGAAAAAAAGACAAAATTTACAGTCATATTTAGGGAAACAATTGAAAGTAGATGAGGCCTGAGGCTCTCCAAGCTTCTACGACATCAGAGTATAATTCCTCTTCCATTCTACTTCTTGCTTACCTGTATCTTATATTGATGTTTCACCTGTCACTGTATGAACTTTGTTGATGCTAAAACCTTGTACTATTCGTTAGTTAGAATGTTTTGAGAGTTAGAATGTTTTGAGGTTCACTTAGGCCAGTAAGGGGTTCAGTCCACATATGATTTGTAATCCTGGGGGACTGTGCAGCTTTGATCCAGGGCTCTGACCCCAGCAACTTACCAACAGCCCATAAGCCTCCACCTGGCTTTTCCCAAATTGGTTACTTTGTGCAGGCTGACCTTAATACCCTTCCAGCCCTGAATTGGCCCCCAAATAATCCTACTGCAGGGACCAGACTATCTCTCCACAGAAACTCACAGAAAAAGTATTAGTGTAACATTTCAACTTGTCAGCTTATTAGAAGCACTCGTTTAACTGAACGTATGCGGCTCCATTGACTTATAATTAAATCATATGAGTTTATTAACGAAGGAGCATGGCTTAAGTAATACCAGGTAAAAGAGATAAAGGTACCATGGGGTCCACCACAGACAGGGGCTGCTCCAGCTTGCCAGATCCGCCTCTGTCTGTGGCAGGCGTGGCCCACCCGCCCACCTCTGCCTCAGGCAGGGGCTGCTCTGACCAGACAGCTGGAGCAGCTCCTGTCCATGGTGGGCCTGGCCAGGCTCCCCCGCCACAGCCCTTGTCCACAGTGGGGTGATGGGGCACTCCAGCCCCTCCCCCCCCGCACTCGCCTCCCCTTTAATAAGTTAACGGATTAAACATAATGTACAACCAGTTACCCAATTAAACAGAATTTTACATCCCTAATCCAGTCTTTGTTCAAGATTGCTTCTTTTACCCATAGCCTCCTTTCCAGTTCTTCACTGGCTGATCTTGCCAGGACCCATCATAGAGATCAAATTGCTTGGTTCCTTGGTTTCCTTACAGTGAGGACAAAGATGGAGTCTCTCTCTTTCTCTTATATTACAAAAGGCATTGCTTTTGCCTTACAAGTCAGGAAAGCGTCCTTGGGATTCAGTCTCCTGTGTCTCTCTAGGGTGCAGGAGCTATGTTAATTCTCTGTATCTTGAGTTCAGGTTCTAGATAACCCTTGTTGGTTTAGGTCCATTACTTTGTTTACTGATAGTATTTAAATTGAGGTAAACGTATTCTTTTATGGATGACAGACTTGTTTATCTAGGGTAGGCTACTTTCATGTTCTTGTAACATGATACAGAGAATTAATAATTTATCATGTAAGGTTAACACGTGCATTTTACAGTTATATTAATAACCAGCATATTATTAGTATGACATACGTTTTGTAAAAGGCATATTTTGTACAAATATTATTGATGTCATGTGTAGGGAGTGAACACAGGAGTGCCTAGGGTCATATAGACTTGTAGCACATTGAGGTATTGCTAAAGAAAAAAATCATGCAGAACTATAACATTATTGATTCAGTTTATATATGGTTTTTGGTTTTTTTTCCTACAGAGCACTTCAGTTACTAGTTTTTCAGTCATTACAAAAAACGTAAACTGCTTTAATACTGGAATAATTTGCAGAAAGTTTCTTTCCATTAATGTTGGAAAATCTTTTATAATATTTGATGATGACACTGGAAATCCAGTAAGTTTCACTTTTTAGCTCTGCAAAAAGGGGAAAATGTATATTTTGGCCTGGATCATCTTGTTATTTATATACGCTTAAAACAGCTATACTAATTAACCTGCAAATGCTTGAAACTTTTATACCGCAAATGTTTTTATACAGTAAATCATTTTAAAATGCTAGTTCATTGTAATAATTGGGTGAAATCTAGGGCCTGTGTTATGCAGAATGTCAGACTGATGATCATAATGCTAGTTTCTGACATTAAAATATATGGATGAAATCCTGGCCCCAATTAGATTAGTAGAAGTTTTACCGTTAACACTGTTGATTGGGACATGCAAATGCATGAGAACTAAAAAAAGGGATGGACTTTAAGTGGCAGGTTGCAACCTTGTTTAACTTATTGCCCCTTTTTGGTGCTAGCTACCCCAGCTTCCTATGACGGGCATTTAAGTGGATTCACGGTGGGATTTAAAGGGCTCCTGTCATAAAGCCTGTAATTATCTACCCCTATGATTCATCTTGTTCTGCTGAATCTTCTAACCCTCCCCCACCAAAGGGACAAAATGTTCCTTGACTCTCCTATGGAGACTTCAGGTCTCCCCTTTTCCCATAGGCCTGAGACCCATCAACAAACTCCCAGATCTCTTATTTCTGGGCACTGGCTCTTTTTGACCACACTAAATACTGACTGCAATTTATGATGCACTAAATGTCTGTGCAATTTTCAGTATTAAATTTCCAAATCCTATTTCTGTCCTTGTGGTAATATGAGGAAGATGAAAAGACTACCAGCGTCAGACAAACGCAGTTCTCTGGCACTTGGTCAGCATTTTATTCTGTTCAGTCAAACTCTTGTCTTACCATGTTGAACTTGAAAATCTGAGAAGTCATAAATGTTTGTACAGAAAAAAACACCAAACACTTAAAAACTTATAAAGCAGGTAATCCACAACAAATCCAGCATTAATCATGGTAAAAATCCTCTGTACATGTATTCCTCTGGAATAAGCACTCAGTATTGGGACTAATTTTTTAAATCATCCCCATCATTCATGTTATTAATATAGTTTGCATCCTGGCAAGCAGATGCCCTTAAAAGACTTTACTTATGAAATTATTTATTTTATTTTGAACAGAGTCCATCTAGTTATATAGACAAACTACAAAAAATACATTTATGGAAAGCTGGATTTTTCACACTTGTCCATTTTCCTAATGAACACATCACCATTCTGTGGGACCAGAGAACAACTATTCACATACAGACTGGACCTCAGTGGCAGGTAAGTAGAGGATCAACTCACCTAAAGTCATTTGTAGAGTATTGCAAGACTAACATAACTATCTGACCACGGTTCAGAGAGTAGACTAGAAGATCTATCAAACACAGCTGCCAGAAGTAAATAATCAAAGTTTGGCAAAATTATAAGTACCTGAAAATAGGTACTTATAATAGGAAATGACAGGCAAACTTAATAATGGGTAAGGTTAATAGCACTAACTAATACATATAATTTTTTTAGGGTGAACTGACAGGATTATGTGGAAATTTTGACTTGAAAACAATAAATGAAATGAGAACTCCAGAAAATTTTGCGTTAACAAACCCTCAAGAGTTTGGAAGTAGCTGGTCAGCTGTAGAGGTAACTAATAACAAGAATGGTTTTGCTAGTATATACTTGTTGTGTAACACTTCATAGCTCATCAGCTTTGGAACAAAAAATTCCATTTCTGAAATCCCAGCTCAGATGCTATCTGCTAGATTATTTTATTTACAATGTCTACTGACCTTGCTATAATAATTAATTAAAGTGAAACGAGGAAAAAAGGACAGGGATTTTTTTTCTTCCTAATGCACCAATACAAGGAGGATTGATGTGCAATATTCTGTTTTATATTTATTCTAAATGCAATGCAGTTTTTCCTTCAATTCAGCATATTGCTCAAAGAGTAATAGAAACAATTAGAGGAACATCTCTCTAAAATATTCCAATCTTTTGTACTATAGCAAAGCTGTAATTATAAATTGTGTATTTTAACTATTTCATATGCAGTATCTATATACATATTTATTTTAAATTAATTAATGTTGAATATTTAGCTTACCAGAAAGAAACCATGCTAATTTAGTAATCTAAGTACATATGCAGTTCTGAGTTTGCTATTCAAAAATCCAATTAAACTTTTAAATAATGGAAAAACCCAAGACCTGCTTACATGAGTAATCTTCATGCAAACAGGACTGCTTATGTGAGTAAGGCTTCAATCCCAACAAAGTCAATGTGTACAACTTTGGCTCCTCCCTCCCCTTTTCTCTCTCAGAACCAGTGAAATATTTCTACACACTGGGCTGTTTCTTCTTCTCAAATTTACCTTCCTCTATTAATAAGTTTTAGGGTGCCTTGACTCCTACAATGAGTGCTTTAGAAATGGTGCATTTGATTTGTGCTCACATGACTTTTTTAAAGAAAAAGTTAAGTTTTGAAAGTTCAGATAATACAGTGGTTGCAAAACATGTCTGGGGGATGACAATTTTGCTTTCTGGTGTAGTGTGTTGACAGCTCTGACATTCGAAATCCATGCAGCTTGAACCCTCTTAGAGAGCCCTTTGCCAAGAAGGAATGTGGGATACTATTAAGTGAAATGTTCGAAGCTTGCCATCCAGTGGTGAGTAGTGATGACAAATAAAATTATGTGAAGTTCTGGTTTTATGACTAAAAAGAAACCACTTTAAATTCTAGTCCTTTCTAATGAGAGAGAGAAAACGTGACCCATATCTGTTCTGATCCTGATCCATCAGTACTTGCTTAGTTACATCTTTCATAATGATCATGTGCTCTCAGCTGATCTCCAGTTCACCTGGACACATTCAACTAGCTAGCTATACTTGAGGGCTTGAGTGTGCATCTTTCATTCACTAGTACAGGTTGTATCTCCCTTCACTGGGACTCCCTAGTCCAGCAACATCCATGGTCCAACATGGTCCACGGATGTTTCTAGACCACAGAGCCCAGGAAGAGGGTGGCCTGGTGGCAAGGCAGGAGTGCTGTAAGGTGACTCAGCCGGGAGCCCAGAGTGTGTGGGGGAAGAATGGATGGCATGATGGGGAGTTCTGGCTCCAGCAAAGCTCCTAGCCCCAGCAGCCAGGGAGCTCTAGCCTGGCCGAATCCATGGACCTCCGGTTCTGGCCAGAGAGCTCTAGCCCCGTTCCTAACCACTAAGCTCCAACCACGTTATGGCTCCAGTGGCTGGGGAACTCCAGCCCCAGCCCCAGCTCCAGCTCCAGCGGCAGCCATGGGGCTCTGGCCCGGGCCTCGGAGCTCCAGCCCCATCCCTCCACCGCAGCTGCAGAGCCAGGTGGCTTTGGAGCTCTGCTCTGGTTGCGCAGCTCCGGCCATGGTGCTCCAGGCCCCGGCAGTATCGGGGCTAGAGAGAACCCTGGGGGACTGAGGTAGCAGTGGGGGCAGGCTGGACTCCTATCCCGGTGGCAGCACGGCCATGAGGGGAGGGACCTTCCCTGGTCTTGCAAATCCCCTTGTTTGGGACCAGTCAGGCCCTGATGGTGCTGGACCAGCAAGGTCCAACCTGTATCTCATTTTAGTCCCTTTAAAACTGAAGAGTAAAGGGAGCCAGATGGGGCTCATAGAGTCTAATCCTCTCTTCTATCTACCCGTTACATGTGCACTCATATAGCTACCTGCTGGATTATTTTATTTACATACGTATTTAATAACAGTCACCTATCAGACACATTTTCTGAGTCTATTTAAATAAGTACAGCATGTTGTGGAGCGATGTGAACCCTGAAGACTTACATCCTAGAATCAATGAAATACATCTCCTCAAGCAAAAGCCAAAAGAAATAAAATGAGCCTTACAAATTGTCCTGACAGTTCACAGCCTGGGCTCTGGTGGAAAAGTATACCCTGCCCCAAGATATTCAAATCTAGGGACAATTAATGACCCTGGCCTATGCTTAGAGGCCTTCTGCTTGTCTCAGTTGTTTTAATGGTACATACAGAGAAAGATGATTTTTTTCATAGACAAGAGCTAAGACCCAGGTAGGGGTGATGTTATAATTTTAGCTAGTGCAAATATAATGATGCAAATGTAACATTCTCCATATGCTTCAGTCCATTAAACTTTGTTTTGCACTGGGTTCTAAACATTCCAGAAGTGGAGACCTGTGCAGAGAGCACATTACAATTTTTCAATGGGCAAACTTAGCACTGGAAATTACTGACTTTTCTTGTACATTTGATCACACACAATATGACTTCATTACTATGAGAGAGGAAAAATTACAGAATTATTTTTATGAAATTGTCTGAAGAACAGAGAAGTAATTGCACCACGTTTGATTACTTATTAAATGATGTGTCCAGTGGTTCTTAACAAGCTTGCTAAGTTTATTTATTTATGATTAATTTGCAGAAATTAATGTTTTTAGTTTTTTAGCTAATTAAAGTTTAAATTACAAGTAAACAGTTACCCTGCCCCATAGTTCAAGATAGCTTATTGCTGAACTGATTCCTATGCATCACTTGATTAATTCAATTTTACCTCTAAACGGTACAAACGGTGATATGAGGATGATGCTTTATGTTTTAGGCAGACACCTAATGGAACACATGTCATATTTTTAAGAATTATTTGTGAAAATTGTCGAAGTCTGATAGGTCTGCATTGAGATCACTTGTCAAAGTCTGTGACTTATTCACTATTATTACAATAACATTTATATTCTTCAGGTTGATGTCACCTGGTTTTATTCAAATTGCTTGACAGACACATGTGGTTGCAACCAAGGAGGTGATTGTGAATGTTTCTGTACAAGTGTATCGGTGTATGCACATCAATGCTGTCAGCATGGAGTCATAGTAGACTGGAGATCCCCCAGAGTGTGTCGTAAGTTTTTTCTCAATGAAGTAGTGGGCCCAGCACA
>CM057848.1:99682138-99712323 GCA_030068395.1 Apalone spinifera
TGTGAGTTAGCCTAAGGTTGCATAGGGAGTCTCGTAGAATGGGGATGCTACATGATAGCTTTTGACATTGTAGATTGTACTCAGGTATTTCAGTGTCATCAAGGAAAAATCGTAAATCTGAGTCTTGACCACTAGAGGTCACAAACCGATAACTGTAAGTGTTTGCAATGACTACTCAGAGTGTAGTGCTTTCCCCCTCAAATGTTATAATGAATGCTATGCTAAAGAGTAACATTTTGTGTAAAATCTAATTTAGCTGGCGTTGGGTTTCAACAGCTTTCATTTGTTCCTTTATTAGTGTGTTAAAGGAAAATTTGTTTTTAATCTAAATTTCAAATCTGCAAAATTTCCGTAGCTAAGTGTTTCTTTCCTTTCTATTTTTTTAGCTTATGACTGTGAATATTTCAATAAAGGTAAGTCCTACAATAATGAAGAGTTGATGAGAAAGCAAGAAAACATTTTAATGTAGTGTATAAGTGGAAATTTGGATCCATGTTCATGAAAAGAAATGGAAGCTGCAAACACTATATTGTTTTACTGTTCAGGTTACTGGATTGCACGTTTTCTGTACTGTTTCCAAGAACTAGTAATCATGGATTCTACTTCATATTGAACATAGACCTACTTCATCAATATATAATGTTTTTTTGCCCAGGTCCTTCAGGACAGGGGGCTGGCAGTGGGGGAGGGGTGTGTGTGTGTGTGTGTGTGTGTGTGTGTGTGTGTGTGTGTGTGTGTGTGCAGGACTCAGGGGTTGGCCTTGGGCATGTAAGGGGTGCAGGAGGCTGGGGGCAGGGAGGGTATGAGAGAGAGGGTTGGCAGTGAGGGTGGGATCAGGGTGTGTGTGTCTCATCTGAAACGTGCCTGTTCTCTCCTCACAACTCCCTTGGCCGCCAGAGGCTTTTTTCCCCTCCAACCCCTCCCTAGCCACCAGGTACATTTTCTCTCACCCCAACCCCTCCATTTTCCCTCCAACCCCCTCCTCCAGCCACCAGGGGCCTTCCCTACCCTCCAGCCTCCTCCTCAGCCACCAAGGGCCTTTCAGTAAGTTGGAAGAAGAGGAAGCTGCACACCAAATTTGGTGGCCCTACCTCTTACCATTTAGGAGGAGTTCTTAAACAAATGGACTCGCAGATAGACACACAAACAATCACATTCTAATCTATCTATCTGTTTGTCTGTCTGTGTAAATCTTTGGAGATCATAAATAAGTAACTGTTCATTCAATAACTAATGACATATTTTATCCAATTGAATTTTGCCATCCAATCACAATATTATCATAGCTGATTATGTGGTTTAAAAGAATGTAACCAGTGAAAACTATTGTGTTGTGGAAATGAATTCAACTCCAAAGTGTAGGGATGTTCATCATTTTGGTTTAGGTCCATCTAGGGCTTATTCATAAAAACAGCTAGTAAAGGACTAGTTTACTACATTATTAAGTGATAATAGGTTTAATAGCAATATCTCATAAAACACTGAAAGGTATTATTGATAAAAAAAATTTGAACAAGTGATAGAGGGAAGAAGAGAGAAAGAAAAATATATGGAAAATACACAAGCTACAGCTCATTTTGTTCAATGGAATCCCCAGTTTTGAAACAGACTTGTTTTCTTGTATGATACAAGTTAACCATTCCATATAATAAGAAGTTCCTCAGTACTGTTTCATACGCTAAAAACAACGGACTTGCATATACCTGAGCCTAAAAAATCCATTGTTTTATGAAAGGCACAGAATAATCTGGAATAAATGTACTGGAATAACTAGTTACCTTTAAAGATGCCTAAAAATGACTGGTATTTAGCTCTAAGGACAACAGTGTTCTCTTAAAATGATACGTGAAATGTTTGCAGTCATTAAAATGATCTAGTCTCCCATTGACATTTCCCTGGGTAGCCTCAAGAGGGAGTTAACTTTCAAGAGAGAGCCACGAACAAGCAACTAAACTAACTAAAACAATCTGATCCAAACAATATTCATGGTTCAGAGTACCTTCTACATCTGGCTGTTGAATCTATGAAGAAGTTTGTTTCTCTAGAGATAGTTCGTACTGTAGTATTTGGACATTGCATTGGACTTGAAATGGAGCCAGCTCTCCAGAAGGAGGTTGGATGGGTCCTTTAGTAGGCGAGGTTACTTCTGACTCTCTACTGCCCTTACTCATCATACGAAAAGGCCAGAGAAAATTACTAGGGATGGGGGAAATTTTAGTCTGAAACTTTTTTCAGTTGAAAATGCAGATTGTCACTCCAAAGCAATCTGTAAATACTTGTCAGTTTCATTGAATTGTTTCAGATGAAAAAATCCTAAACCAAAAATTCCAAATATTTGTCATGTTGTGTTTTCAAGGGGAGATGCTTCAAATGTTTGTTTTGAAATGACTTTGTTTCAAAATTTCCTTTAATTTTATGAAAAGCAAACATATATGTTTGAAAATTAGCCAAATTGAAACAAACTATTTAGGTTTTACTGAAATGTAATGTTTTGTTCCCCCCACATTATTTTTTTTTTAAACTCTCAATTTGGTTTTGGTCTGACCTGATTTTTCTCTCCATTTTTTTGGAATTGCCAGCAAAATGAAATATCTCATATTTTCTCAGTTCTATGTAATTTAACCATTGGAAAAATTTACCAAAGATTCTGGTAGTCTCCATCACTGGAAATTTTTAAAATTAAGATTGGACATCTTTCCAATAGACATGCTTTTGTTCAAACAAGAATTTTTTGGGGGAAGACAGTCTGCTTTATGCAAGAGGCAAGACTCGGTTATCACAACTGTTCCTTCTGGCTTTATAATCTATGAAAATGAGTCTAATGATCTCTGGCTGTAGCAAAGTGAAATTAGGCATAAGGGGTGCAGTGAAATCGATGTTAATCATTTACTGACAGAAATCTACAAAGCCTAAATATGTTCAATCTTATTATACATGTCTATCTATATAGTTTAAGGCCTGAAAGGATCACGCTTATTATCTAGTTTGACCTCTTGCAAGATTATTGTCCGCAGGAGTCAGCTACATTTTACGTTAGTTGAACTGAATTAAAAATGAAACCTAGAGTAATATGGTGGCATGGAGGAAAGGGGAAAGTTTTCACAAACATTTAAGAAATGAAGTTGTAAATTTTGTGCTGTCTAATTACTGCTACTAGGTGGAAGTATTGTTTGGATTTTGTTTCTGTTTTTGGAAGGGTAGGATTGCTTCATGAGGCACTACCATTTCAGTTTAGCACATGGAATTTGGAGTAGTTGTCAGGCTGGAGTTGTTCTTGTTTAATTTGCCACTACATCATTACCTAAGATAATATATGAGAGTTCAAGCATTTGTGACACTCATCATGAAAGTTAATTTTGGCTTCTCTCTCCACAGTTCTAGGAAAGGGTCCCTACAATCTGGTCAGCTACTTGGATGGAGAAGTAACGATGGCAGCCAAACTGTTGGGTGGTTATGTTTTCCCAGCAAGAGCAGAAGATTTAGTTCCAGGAGTAGCCGTGAACTTTATGCTGACTGCAGGATGGTATAAGCCTAAAGCACATGGTAAAGTCGCTGTAACCTGAAAATAAATATAGATAAAGACTGAGGAGGTAGCGAACACACATAGCAAATTCTGCCCTGGAATACAGTCCTGCACCTGAGGGCAAAATTGCCCACAGATGTTTGCTCTGTAGCTATCTGCTGATTCTAAATTGTAACCATGTCTGCCCAACTGCGGCAGTCAGTGTGTTTTAATTGGATGATTGCAGGTTTATAAATAGATACTTTTATTTTTCAAAACAACATTGTAACCTCCATATGACCAATGTGCTCGATGGCAGGAGAGAGGGATGGAGATGATTGGAAGGACTGATGTAACAACAGATGCTTCAGCTCATTCCTTGCTCAGCCACCTCTCATTTCCTCTGTCCTGAAGGGAGCCATCTGGAAGCAGAGCCTTTCCTTGCACAGGAATGGCACTTCTCCTGAGTGGCCTCCTCAAATCTTGCTTGCCTTTACATACCAAAATTTCACCAGTTTGGCTGACAAAGAGGCCCTCTACCCCTTCCGAGGAGCATGCAAGATTTTTTAAAAATATTTTCAGTATTTTAGGATGTTGGTGAAATACTGCAGTTATTTGTGCATCCCATTTCACTGTCAGGAAAGTTGGTTATAATAAATATTTTAATGCTCCTTAACTTAAGATGCACCAGAAATGGCTGATCAGGTTCCTAGAAAGTCTGGCACAGACTCTGCACCTCTTGCTAGCCGTGAATCAGTGTTCTTTGGTACCTTTTCATGTGGGACCATAGAAAGGGGCATTATAGGTTGACTGAGGGAATAGCAAGGTTCTAACTAGTGAGTTTGGTCCCAGTGTAGAACTGTCCCAACGTTACATGTAGGAGAATGCAGTGGGCCAGAGCTGTTACATGTGTTCTTAGCCTGTAGCAGGATCCTCAGTTTTGATGTACTAGGGCCTTGTATGCTGTCTTTGATTTAGGAGAAAGGTTCTGTCTCCTTTTCCAGCTATGCACAAATTTCTTCTACTTGGGTTTCACCCTGCCTACCAGGATGTGCAGACTCCATTATAACACTACTAGGATGTCATTTAGTCATCTGGCCTCGGAAAAGCCTACAAAATTGGTATAACTCTTTCTTTGCATCATCAGCCCATTTATTTTGCCATTTCCTTTGTGATTATCCAGAGCAGTCACATAGATATGTTGTTTGTGATTTTATAAATTAGATAAGTCTCAGACTGTATTAGTCTGTATCTACAAAGACAACGAGGAGTCCTGAGGCACCTTAAAGACTAATGGTATGTCTACACTGCATTCTTCTTTCGAGAGAGGAATGCAAATGTAGCTGAGCGAAATCGCAAATGAAGCTCAGATTTGAATTTCCCATGCTTCATTTGCATAATCACATCCAAGAGCTATTTCAAAATACCCTATTTCGAAAAAAGAAACGCTGTCTAGATGCGGTTATTTCAAAAGAAAACCCTTCTTTCGAAATTACCCTTAAACCTTATTTTATAAGGAGTAAGGGTAGTTTCGAAAGAAGGGTTTTCTTTCAAAATAACCATGTCTAGACAGCATTTCTTTTTTCAAAATAGGGTATTTGAAATGGTGCCCAGACGCAATTATGCAAATGAAGCGTGGGAAATTCAAATCCGTGCTTCATTTGCAATTTTGCTCAGCTGCATTTGCATTCCTCTCTCGAAAGAGGAATGCAGTGTAGATATACACTAACAGATTTATTTGGGCATAAGCTTTTGGTGCCTCTTTTGAAGTGGTTTTCACCCACGAAAGCTTGTTCCCAAATAAATCTGTTAGTCCTTTAAGGTGCTACAGGATTCTTTGTTGTTGTTTTTATAAACAAATTGTAAATTGTATCCCAGGAAAAATCATTTTAATTTTGTTAGCTTCAGACAAGTGACAAAAGAAGACTGGGAGTTTTTGGTAACAAAGTAACACTTGTATACACAATAGGTTGGGGTGGGGAACCTCAGGCCCAAGGGCCAGATGTGGCCCCTGGCTTGCCTGGATCCAGCCCCCAAGGCTCATGGCTTTCCTCCTAGCACTGGGGAATCCGGACCTACTAAGGGACTGGAGCACACAAAATCTACTAGCCTAGATCCCACTGTGCTCTAGTGTGTAAGGGAAGTGTCTTTTTCCTTCTCAGTCAGGGGCCACATCAGCGAGGGTTTGGGGGGTTTTTTTGTGTGTTTTTTTTGTTTTTACTTCTCATTTGTGTGCGGCTCCTGACTGAGTTTTCCTTGCGGCTTCTGACCCAAAAAAGGTTCCCTACCTTGCAATAGGTGATATAAATCTCATTGCCAGTATATCTGCTGTTGCCAGTATTAGAAAAGATACTTTCTTCCATGCAATTCTATTTTTCAAATAAATAAATGTTGTCATCGTTGGAAGATAAGTGGTGCTCCAGAACCATGGTACAAAGCATAATAAAACATCTGTTTAATGGAGATTATTTGTTCTCTGTGCCTTATTTTAAAAGAAATATTATCCAGTCCTCAGGGGATAGTTGATTTTACAGTAGTTCTATGGTTATTTTAAACAGAATACCACAGTTTACAGAAAAATAAAATGAAGCAATACTGTGAACAACAGGTGCTCATAATAGACTCAGCTCTTTCATTGAGCAGTACCTTATTCTGCAAGTGGTCCAAAGGAAATTAGCTTGAAATCAAGGAGACTGTTTAGGGGTAAAACACTGGTCAGCCTGTATAAGGTTGTGACAGTAGAGCTGCTACTAAAAACAGCAATATTCCAGATCTGTTTTTAATGTTGTTTGTCCTGAGGATGACTGGAGAGCTGGCTGCTTTGAAACTGAAAAACATGATCCTATAAGCTGAATGTAAAATGCATCTGAGTTACTTCATTTTAAATGAATAATTAAGCTTTTGAGCTTTAACTTTGGATACATGTAAGGCTAACAGAGGGAGTGAACTGAAGTTATATGCTCACTGTGGGCTAGATTACTGTACCCTCCTTGTGACAAGCACCTTACCATGCATAACAGTCATGCTGAAATCATTGGGACTGCCAGGTATTCAGTGTGAGTAAAGGCAGCAACCTGTGTGCATATTTAATATTTTTCCTTAAAATAACTGGGCCTAATTCATCCTTACTGTGGATTCCAATGGTATTGACTTCAGTGATATTACACCAAAGATAAATCTGGCTCGTTCTGCTTAGTCCAGTGACTGTGTTGTGGGTTTGTTTTTTGTTTTTTTTTCAGATCCCAACTTGGTTTCATTTGAAACAGCTGATAGGCCAAATTATTTTCTTCATTTGGCTTCCAACGGTACCCTACTTCTTTCCAAATGGGAAGAAAGTGAAGAGTTCCATAACAGATCAACCTTTGCCATCCACAAGAATACATGGCTCCCAGGATACAGTTCCTTTGAATCATTTGCAAAGCCAGGATTCTTCATCCACATTTCAGCTTCCTCAATTACTCTTTTGAAATACCAGCATTCAGAGGCATTCAGACTGTCTGCTCTTTTTAAACTTGTAGGTAGGTACTAAAATTTGTATTTTACAAACTATAATTAACTACTTTAACTACATTTTGAAAGGGAGAGCTTTGTGGGTCATGTTCTGCCCTCCTCTGAATCATCCAGCCGTAACTCTTTAGAATGGAATTACTCAGATTTACACTGGTATAACTGCTAATTTTTGGTCTGATTCTTCTTCCTCACTATTGCAAGTAAGGAATAACTCCATTGAAATTTATGGAGTTACACTAGCCCAAAACTAGTGTAAATAAGAGGAAGAATAGGGGTCATTTGACATTATAAACAATGGGAAAACATAAAATAAAATTTAAGGGATCATGTGATATAGTAATGGTAGCAGAGGGGAAGTTTATTTCACTTATGTTCAACAGCTTGTAAAATACCCATTATTGCATAGAGTCAAACTTGCAATGTAGAAAAGTGGAATAAAGAGAACTATTTGCAGAGTGGGATATAATAAAACACATATAGACATACAGATTTTTTTAAAAAGTGAAAATAAAGCAGCTGAAGGAATGAGAACCAGGTTGTGATAATGATTATAGTGATGATGAATCTAGAAGGATGCAGTAAAGAGACACCATGATGAGGTTCCCTGGAAGAAATATTTTTCTTTTCCCTATAATTCGAGGTTAAGGAATTTAATTTTTTGCATAAAGATTCCTGAGTTGATTTTTGCGGAGAGTTGTTTGTGCTGATATGACTCTAATATCACAGTAAAGACTGAAATACAACCTGGTTCATGAAGCCTAAATCAGTACAACCTGAATGAGAATGTAGAGTAGTGCTGTTCAGAATTTTTTTCTGTAGAAAACTGACTTTTGCCAAAAAACAAAACCAGAAATTTTAGAGGGTTTATTGATTTTTTTTTTCAATTAAAAATTTTAAAAAATGGAGGAAAATGTTGTATTTGTTGAAACCCCAGTTTTGGTTTGAAAAAAGTTTCATTGGAAATTTTTTTGACAAGGTCTCAATGAAAGTCTACGTCTTACCATGGTAGTGATAATGTCTTTTTTGTGTGTGAGTCTCTGACGATAGAGCTCCACAGCATTGCTCCTATTCCAGGGACTAAAAAGGCTTCTGTTCAAAGCTGCTGGCCAAGACTCAAGTACATAACAATGTCACTTTAAAGAACACAGTATTTCAGAAGAGGAAGAAGATAATCACTTTGTAGTTGTTTGTTATTTTGTACTGCCATTTTGTAAATTATATATGGGCCTCAAATGTAAAATTGAGATCCTCAATTCAAACTCCTTCTCCCTCCCCCACATTACCCAAAAAAATGGAGGGTGTTTGGATCTAGAGCCTGGATTCATGTCCATATCAAACGTACCTACAATGATTTTATTCCCATGGAAAGGTAAGCATAAAGAATGAAGCAGCACTTGTAATGTAGAGGGAATTCCTATGAAAAAGCTAAATGGTCCTTACAAAGAAATGTAAATGTTTTATTTTCCCCACCACCATGACTTTCTCTGCAGGAGTTATTTATTGATCACTTAAGCTCTAAGGATGTGGATAAAACCAAAGGGGAAAAAATTCACTTAAAGCTTAATGTGTCTGATTATCTGATAGATGCTAAGAGCTCTTAATGCCCATTGACCCAATTGCTTTTTCACAGAGCTGTTCATGGAAGGCTCTGCATTATGTGGCAGTAATCCCTTGCATGACCTAGCTATATACCAACTCAATTGGTTCTGAGGCTGCTCAGTCTAGTGCAGAAAGAAATGTGGAGGCTATGTGCTCCTTGCATGGTATTCAGGGGAGTAAGGAGCTCAAGCAAATAGACACAAAGGCTGCCCCAAATAACAGTACATAAACATGGAGCTGCTTCAGGGGAGTTAGAGAGTGGAAAGACTGTTTGGAGATGTCACTGGGAGAACAGTGTTTGGAGGTCTCACCCTTTTTTCTGCCTTGTGATTGCCATACGGAATGGGGAACCTTTCGTCCAGTTGATGCCATCCTACAGTCCCTGACAGTCATTCCATTCTGGAAGTATCAGCCAAGTAACCCATTCATTATTGCCAGCTATGACAGAAACCTATAAAGGAAAACCTGTTCCCCTATCCCCTTCCCCACCCAGTGGGATCTCACAGAGGTGCTGGCTTTTATGATGTCATCCCTCTTTCAGTGCTTCAGCCGCCATATTGTGGCATTTGGCACAGGGAGTGGGAGGGACAGACACACAGATTTCCCATCGGGGCCCATATATCTATATCTGTAGGTAATTATTAAGAAGATAAAGATCCCAGTAATACAGTGAAACTGTTGCAGTCTCTGTGCTGTATACATGTGAAGGGCCTGGATTTGATTACCAAAATGTCAGGAACAGATTTTTAAGATTGTTGAGATGTCTGAGGGTGCAAAATGTATGAGAGTTTTCGGTGGGAGAAACAGAAAGAAGGAGGATGAGAGAAGATGACGGAGATAGTACAGAGTGACTGGGAAGGGCAGCTGAGAGGGAAGGAGTGTTGAAAGGAGAGGGGTAAAAGCCTGGATACTCAGGAGGAGGAAGAGAACCCTATACAGGGGAAAAAAGAGAATGAAAAACAAAGATTACATACTATAAAAATTATGATGAGTGGAAAAGACACAAGAAAAGATGGTAAAAACATAGCAGAAGAAAAGAAAAAATAGAGTGAAGGGAAAGACAAAAGAACAATTCAAGGCTGGCAAAGTATTTTTAAACATTTGTACTTAATATAAATATAGATGCAATGTGATGTAATAAATAATGAGAATTGCAATTTTTTAATGGATGGGACAGATTTCACTTAAGTTCAGCCCTGGCTGGTTATGATGTTTTTCTCTTGTTTCTACCTTTTTTTTAAATGTGAGGTATAATTCTGCTTCCTGTAGTTGCTACCCTTCTATTTCCCCTCTGTGGTTGGAGCTATCACTGTCCCCATTTTTATTCTGAAAATATGGTCACTTTAAATTAGTAACTTCCTTAATCTGACTTAATGTGCAAACTGCTTAGTCAAAGTCACAAGCCCTTTCAGCTCCATACCCTGAAAAAATCTTCAGAAGATACAAAATGCAGTTGCCTGAGTTCTCAGCAATGCAGGTTTTTATGAACACATCCATCTGGTGCTGTGCTCTCTGCACTAGCTCCACACTGAGTGGAATTCAGTTCTTGGTCTCCATCTTGATATTCAAAGCTCTCCGTGGAACTGATCCTAATTACCTAAGAGATCACCTTGTTCTCTGTGACATTGACCTCCCATTACATCTATATTGTAATGGAAAAATGGAACTCTTAAAGAGCAGGGACCATGAATACAGGGGTTATGAGACTTTCAGAGCTGGATCTAGACTATGGAAATTACTCCCACAAAAACTGATAGGAAACAAACAATAAAGCCCATAAAAAATCAACCTATTTTTCCTGATGATTTTTGTTATCTGTTTGTTTTTACATACTTGGGAGCTCCTGTTATATACTGTAGTGAGGTGGGGCCTTATAAAAACTTACCAAGAGATAAAAAGCCATATTACCTGCAAAATAAAATATACCAGTGTGTTCATAAGCTAACATTTCATTCAGGATCACCTTGCCTTGATGCAAATCATTTATATTGAATATTTTTAATCCAGACATTCTTTATGGCCCTCAGTGACAATTATTGCTTCCTCGACATGAAGGCTTGTGTGGTATTCAAAAGTCATTATAAAAATGTACATTATTTTTCATATGGTAAAGATTTTTGTGCTATCATTTTAAATGGATCAGTAACGTGCTTACTGCTGCAGTAGGAGTATGTTCACAGATACCCCTCCAGTGCAAATATGTGATACCAGTCCTTCATATTCTGTCTCTGAAATAGCCTTTTCAAGCAAAGAAGGAAAATGAAATATTGCAGCGAGGCATCATTTGTCTGTGGTACAGTTACCATTATAAATCCCTACTGTTAAGCACAGACAGATCTGAAACAGGCACTGACTTATATGACAGAAGAGACCAACTGTATGCCTTATGGAGCACCCTGTTATCAAAACATTGAATTAAAGTGTTAATGGTGGCATTGTGAATCTGCCCATGTCTTTGCGGTGCATTATGATGACAGTCTAATGCAGCTGTTGACTGGCACACTCCAACTTCATGAAAAATGACAGATTTTGTCATTGCCAAATGCCTGTTGCCTCCTGATAAATGCCTTTAATCACAGAGCTGCTGAAGTTTTGAATGGCAGAGTATATGCAGCTAATGCTATTACCACAATATTCGTAAAACATCTCAAGCAAAGGCCTCTTTTTGGACATAACAAAAATGTTTCCTTGGTCTTTTATCTTTGAGGGGGGAATGAAGAAAGTTTAAAAAGTGCTACAATTCTCAGTGGTCATGCATTAACGCCAAGTTGTATGTCTTTTCAAGTGTGAAGTCTTTGCCCTCCAGTCATTATGCCAAAAAATCCTATCTATGCCAATGGAAAACTGAAACAATTTACCTCAGCAAGTGGGATCAGATCGAATGATCAAGAGGCATTTCATTAATCACCACATCCGAAGGTTTGGGTTTCAGAGTTTTATAAGTAGAGAAACATAGGGCTCGAATCTTTCTCCAGTGTACTTTCACAGGGCTCAGTCTGCTGATGTAGGGTAATTACATGGTCTAAAAATATAGCAGCATTTGTTTAAGTTAATGGAAAAGTTACACCGGCTCCAGAGAGCAGAGGCAAAGGCAGATTGAGTTTCCTGCTGACTATTGTAAATGCTTTGCATATTAGATCAGAAACTTTCCAACTGGGAACTGCTATTCCTGAGGAACCAGAGGGTAAATACTGGGAGCAGAATAATAGGCCTTCTAAATCCCTTGGCCAGAAAACTCTTCATGAATCCTCTTCATGTTTTATGACGCACATTCAGAAGGAAGAATTTTTAATGACCCAATTGCCACAGCAATAGATACATATATATTTGTCTGAAGTCTGACAAAGAGTCACTCCTTCTAGTTGCATAGCAATAAATACTGAAGTACTGAAATGCATTGGATATAAATAACACGTGATGGAGTACTGCAATACATTTTTCACAACCGACCAAGTGAATTTGTAAAACAAGTTGCTTCGGCCGTGCTCGTCAGCTGCTCCTATTCCTGCAAATGTCTGAGTGATTATGTTGTTCATTGAATTTTAATATCCTGTGCAAAAATGTTCATGGGAAAACACATTTTAAATTTGCACGTGCTACAGTTTGGACTAGCAGTGCATGTATGCACATCCAATTGAGTAACAGTAAGATTTCCTAACCAATCACATGTAAGTGCACAGATCAAATATCAAATGATAACAATCAATCCATAGAACAATACATTTGAATCTTTTGAATAACAAATAAATGTGAGGAAATCATGATCTTTTTACAGATATATTTATTGTGTCCTTCTAACGTTTGTTCTTGATAAGGCACTGCAATTTCTGACAAATAGTTTTTCATCTGAGCATCTAAAAGCATTTTACTAACTTATGTGTGTAACTACCTAATATCCATGTGCTCAAAGTGGTAATATCCTCATTTTACTGATAAGCGAAGTGAGGGATGGAGAATTTAAGTAGTTTGTCTAAGCTCATATGGAAATTCTGCAGCAAAGCCCAGTATAGAATTCAGAAAACTCAGTGCTAGACTTTTGCTGAATGCATAGAATTTGACTTTGATAACCATTTGTTACTTTTGCCAATAATAATTTTAATAACTTCTCAGACATAGGCATGCGATACAGTCAGTGAGGATTTATATTTGAGACAAGTATCAGATTTCCTTAGTTAATTTTAATGATTGTGTATCTTGTACACCATGAAAGGATGTTGTATAACTGAAAATTAAATTGATTTTTAAGATACAGAAATTCTTTCTTTTTGATGAAAGCATCTTTCGTACTTAGATTGTATGCACATTTTGATAATCAGTGTGCACTTCATTTATCTTTGTTTCCTTCTGCATGACAAAAAGATGGATAAAGTATTATCTTTTATTAGACAAACTTCTGTTGGGGAAAGAGGCTAGATTTTGTGTCTACACATAGCTTTTCTTCAGGTCTGAGAAACAAACTCAGTATCACAGACCACTGAATAAAACAATGGAAGATATCCCTCTGTAAAAGGCATTCTTTTAAATGTCCTTTTTATAAGTCATATTGAGGTGTTCTTGAGTTTACACTGAGCTTTTCTGTTTTGTTTAAGTCCAAGTGATCATTATTCTGGGGTCAGATGCTGAGGAGCTACTATGTACCTGCAAATCCCAAGTAAGTCAATGAGAACTGCAGGTTCTCAGCATCTGACAGCAGCAAGCTGTCTTCATACTGGTGTCATAACCTTCTGCTACTAATATCACAAATGGGCGTTTCACATCCTGTATTTGTCTGAATAATCACGAAGAGATTAATCTGTGGGGATAGCAACAGTATATGCCTCAAACATCCCATCATCAACTGTGAGATACCTAAGGCAATAATACCTGGGAACTAGATAACTATGTTTTGGGGTTGATTATATTTTGAGTGGGCAAGCAATTCATTCTGCCAGTGGCATGTGCCTTCGTGCTGCAGTGCAAGAATTTAAAATACATGAGTGGAGGTGGTTGGAACTTACATGTGAGTGAGTAGATAGACTTTCATGCTCCTAAGCATGTCTCTGTAGAGCTACCCAATCTAAGTGGTGGAGCAGTGTCGAATTGCTTTTTTAAGTTGATAGTAATGACTATCACTGTCTGGATTCTAAGAAGAAAGTGAAAACCAACACTAGCAGATTGTATCAAAAGTCAGGAAGGAATTAATATGTGAAAACCTAGGGCCTAATGCAGGGTGGGCAAATACCTGCCCACAGGCCAGATCTGGTCTTCCAGGGTAAGCCTCTGGTGAGCTCTCACCACTATATTTACCTGCGCCTCCACAGGTATGGGCGATTGCATCTCCCATTGGCCACTGGTAACCATTCCCAGCCAATAGGAGCTTTGGGAAGCAGTGTCTCAGTCTATGCTGCGTTCCACCACTCCCATTAGCCAGGAAAAGTGATCTGCTGCCAACAGGAGCTGCAATTGCCGATACCTGCAGAGGCGCAGATCAATATAGTAGCAGCGATCTGTCCACCCATGGCCTAGTATATAAAGGACATAGTATTTTTCCAGTACCCAAACAGCTGACCATGCTAAATAGGGGATTTGAAAAAATATCATATACACACGTTTCTTTTTTGCAAAGTATATGTATGCCCAGATTCACATTAGAAATTTCTATCCTAACATGCAATTGATTTACTGACATGCTCAGCTGTTCTTCAGGTAGTAGAAACACGGGCTTGCTTGATACGTAAACTGGAAGAATTGTCATCCAGAGAATAACTCATTATTCTGTAAAGGATCTATCATTTCACTGGATAGAAAGCAAATTAGGATGGACTTCATCAGAAAGTTGTGATGTGCCTGGCAAGGAATCATAGAGCTCCTCAAGTTGCAACATGAGCTGCTCAGGGAAAAGACCTGGTAGAGAATTTATGGTGCTCATTTGGAAATGACACTAATAAATCTTAAGGCACAAGAACTCCCAAAATATGATTTGTAGCTTATGATACAAATTGGCTGAAGTGATGTTATATTTAGAAGCCATCTGATCTGAATATGCAAGTTAACACATTAGTCTAGTAGGAATCACATCCAGTGACATTACGATGAATAAAGGGAGTGGTGAATTTGCACCATCCTCGTTGGAGCTCTAGAAAGCTAAGCCTCACGGAGTCCTAATCCTTCTCTGAGCCTCAGGCTATGCAGGAGACAAGGGATGCACAGGCTACATTATCCATTAGGATCATGTATCCTGCTTTTCCCCTTGTGTGATTGTCCCATTGTATGAGTTGTGTTTCAGGTGGGAAATGACTTCTCCCCTTTGAATGTGTGCACAGGACTGCACTGTCTTTTGTCCGGTGTGCACAATGAAGGGAGAAAGCTCACATATTACACTGGTGGGACCTCGTACAAGAACATAGATACATATACCTGTCAGGGATGGTCTAAATAATTCTCGGTCCCGCCATGAGTATAGGGGATGGGACTAGATGATTTCCAAGGTCCCTTCCAGTCCTAGGATTCCCCTCAACACTTCTGCACTAGTGCTAATCACAATATGATTAACTAAGTGTGTGTTTGCCTTTTACACCGCAATTTGCATTTTACACTACAGATTTTGGTACAAAATCTCCTTCTGATACTCTACTCCCCTACACCTTTTTGCATTAATCTAGTTTTCTCACAAGGGATAAGTATAGTATTGCTTTCTCATCACTGGAAGGTATATCCTTTGTCTAATCCATCCCTCTGGAGGCATTTTAGTAGCTCACATAAGTGATTAGATGCACTCCTTTTGTAATTTACACACAAAAATCCAACTTTACTAAGTTTGACATTTTCATTTGTCTGAAATTCCCTGATTAGAATGGAAACTCTCCAGTGGCCACACAAGTTTTCTTTGCTAATTGTTTACTCAGAAACATTCATAACCACTCATTACCTACCCGTGATTTTGGAAAAAATGGAGAACAAAACTCATAGACCTGCACCCCTGGTGTTACTAGATCCTGTTTGAAAACATTGTGACTATGAAGCACTTGCCACCTACCCTCAAGTTCTCAGTTCTCCAGATTTTACAGATAGGGAAAGCATGCAATACTTTGAAAATTATAATAATTATCCCTTTATATGTCTTTTTTGCTTGGGGCAAGAGTCTAACATCAGCCTGTTAGTCCCAGATGACTTGGGCTGGGGAAATAAACTGTATGGTTTCACTGTAATAGATCGTGTACAAAGCTTGGAATTTATGTTGTTAAGTGGGGGGTAGGTAGTCTGATTAGCAAGGATGCTACTGGAATATGGTGCTGTGTGCTAGTCACCTGCTTTGATTGTGTGCACCTGCCTCACTGAATTTTCCCCACCCCATGATTCTGTTGATTGACTTGCTCCTCTGGAGTCCTTCATGAGGGCCCAACATTCAGTGTCATTCTTATGTTGTATTTTAAAAAGGAATCCAATATTTTGATGGTAGGTTGAATTGAAGGGTGAGATGCATGATATTAATATATGTTTGTACAGGTGTCTCAACGAAATGCTTAACTTAAGGCTATTCGGGAGAAAAGTATGTGTGTTACTATTCCCCCTACTGGTTTCTGTGGTGTTATAAAATGTTGTGAGTGGTTTGAGAAAGTTCTGTGAAATATGCATAAATAACTACTCAGTCATGTAGACCTCCTAATAATTTCATAAGAGTGCCAATGGCTGTCCCATTTCGGAATTATAAATTGAACAAACAAAGGCAAAAATAGATACATATTCTGGGGAAAAGGAAATAGAATATTTAAGGTATTTTCTCCAATTGTGATTACTGTTTTAATGGAATATTTCAAGCACACACCTTGTCTGTCTACTTCTCTTATGTTTGGATGAAGGAAGTTATTGTGGCCCATATGTTGCATAAAGACTAACAATGGCAGGTATTGAGTCCACAAGGAGACTCTTTGCAGGGTTAGGAATATCTATTGTATTTTATTAATTCTAACTGTGGACATGTAAAACTGTTAACAGGGGAAATGGTTTGAAGGACAGGATATTCCAAGTGCAGGACATTTCCATAAAGCAAGAAATTAATGTATGAAGCCAGTGTCAGAGAGACCTTTTCTCCATGTGCAAATAATCCTTTATAATCTCCTCATATTATCCATATATGGTGTGTGTCTATGCCATGTATCCTTCCACTTCTTGGCTCCTGCCTGCATATCAACTCTGTTTACATAGAACATAAAAAAATCTACTTATTGAGAATTGTATGTAAAGAATTCCCTCTTCTCCCATCACTAACAGATTTAAGCCATGGCAGATTCTTCCACTGGGACAGGACACACATAAAGTATAGAATATGTAATAACATATAGAATATGTAATTTAGTAAAATGGCTTAATAACGTATAGAATATGTAACTTAGTAAAATGGCTTGTTGCCACAACAAAACCAGTGTTTTTCATAGAAATGAGAATTCAGGGATATTGTACGGACTGGCAATGCTAGAGGATAACACTAGATGGCAACAGATATGTTTTTAGTGTAGAAAATGCAGAAGATTCAAAACCTTGGGTTTATATATTTTCTTCTGTGCTGTGAGAATTATTACTTGTATCTAGCTAGAAGGGGGTTGTATTGCTTGTAATAATATAATCCCTACCCATCAGTGAAGATATCTCTAGGCTGAAGAGAGAGAAAAAATCTGAAGTACTTTGGAAAATGATTGTATGCTTCTGTACAGGTGTAAAATAGCAGTACATTAAAGACCCTGAAACTTCAATCCTCACTCAAGCAAAGATCAGTACTTTTTTGGGGGGCAGGAGTCCCTGTGTATGGTTGTATCTATAAAATACAACCATATGCAGTAGCAAAATATATTTTCAAGTAACAAATGTTGCTTCCTCATTGCTAAAACAGCCTGTGCGGTAGAGCTGCTCTACATCAGGTTGCCCCGGGGGCATAATCGGGCCTGGTGTCCAGTTTAATGTGCTAAGGAAGGATTGCACCAATGGAAGAGTGACCCGCTTATGGCCAAGGTTTTCTCGTGACCCGGTGGAAGAAAATGGTTGATGCCTGCGGCCCAACATAATTCGATGAAAGTGTGAGCTCTGGGGTGGATCTGAGGATGAGAGCTTTGGGGTATAGGACGGGACTCTGGCTTGGGTGGGGGGCTAGGGCTGGGGCAGAGGGGCTTACTGTGAATGGCTCTCAGTCAGTGGTGCAGCACAGGGGTTAAGGCAGCTTCCTGCCTCTTCTGGCATCGCAGACCATGCTGCGCCACAGAAGCAGCCAACAGCAGGTTCTCAGCCAATGGGGGTGTGAGCTAGTGCTCAGGGCAGGGGCAGTGTATAGAGCCCAATGTACTCTTTCCCACCCTCCTCCCCCCCGCCACCTTTCCTGCCTAGGAGCCAAGCCTGTGGTTCCAGGGTAGGGGCAGGTAGCCTGCCTTAGCACCCCTACTGCTCACCCTGCAGCAGCGAGACCCAGTGCCTGACATTCCACAACCCAGTAATGGGTTGTGATCCCTCACTTGAAAACCACTGGCTGATGGCATAGAGACAACAGAGAGGCTCATATAATGCACTTACCCTGCTCCCACTGCCAATGCAACCAGAGAACAGAGCCTTGGGCTAGGACACTGCAATGATATGCGGATTCCTGGATACATTTTTGATTCCCTGTAGTTGTTGAAGTTTGCCGGAGCTTTGAGAAGCCTGGATGCTAATCTAACATTGTCTTGGGGATCAGCGCACAAATGGATACAGCAGGATCAGGCAAACAGAAAGGAGAACTGGAAAAAATGCTCAGTTTGGAATGAAGGAGGTGCCAGGGCTCAAGCAATTATTTTTTAAAAAGTTTCCTAACTAATGCAGCCAGGAGCATGCTGGCAATCAAAATAGGCCCAGGAAATGGGTTGAAAACAGCCCTCCCCATGACATCACCCCTGCGTGCCCCTCAAGCCCCACCCCCTTTCCGTGCGTCATGTCCGACATGCGGTGCAGGCAGCGGGTCGGGCTCTGTGTGCCGCATACAACATGGATGCGAAGCTACTTGGAGTGAGGAGCAACGGCGTGTGGACACGATGGCCCACCGGATGACAGCCTACCGGGAAATTCCCAGTATCCCACCGGGCCAGTCCACCCCTGAATGGAGCAAACCCAGAATTGCTGGGGCTCTGAGCTGCCAAGAACAGAGGTGTAAGGGCTCAGCCTGGCAAGCCCCCACACAATTAAGCATTGGCTTTAAATTATCTTTGTGTGTATATATGCACACACGCATGCACACACTGAGCTGAGGTGTCTGGTTTATACTTCCCCCTTTAATTGTTTTCTTCTTATGATTTCCTTCTATGAATTGACAGCATTTTTTAATTAAAATTGTGACAGCACAACTTATTGATGAAAGTTTCTCAATTTCCTTCTCTTGCTCCTGTGCAAAAGTTTCATACTTTCTCTACCTGTTTTCAATTTTGTGATTTTAATACCTTTTAATAAACACTATCCCACAAAGACATTACTATGGTGATACAAGTGATTTTTTAAATTTCACCATACTATTGATTTAATTTATCAGGACACTCCATTTTAGGTGATATGGGAACTCTGATTGTAGTTTTGCAAGATCTGGAGTGATTCTTGGTCATTTTAAATAGGAGAAATGTAGACCATACTCCTGCATATTTCTTAATGGCTTCTCACACTAAGGCTGTGTCTACATTGGCATGATGCTGCCTGTCTACACTGGCGGGGAGTTCTTGCGCAAGAACACTGACGTTCTAATGGTCGAAATCAGTCCTTCTTGCGCAAGAAGTATGATGCTCCTGCTCAGGAAAAGCCCTCTTGCGCAACTGTTCTTGCGCAAGAGGCCAGTGTAGACAGGCAACATGAATTTCTTGCTCAAGAAAGCCCGATGGCTCAAATGGCCATCGGAGCTTTCTTGCGCAAGAGAGTGTCTACACTGGCACGGATACTTTTGCGCAAAAGCACATCTCTTGCACAAAAGCGCATGCCAGTGTATACTCTCTCTTGCGCAAATACTTTAACGCAAAAACTCTCGCGTTAAAAGTATTTGTGCAAAATCTTGCCAATATAGACATAGCCAACGGATCACCTATAATTCGAGCCTGAAAAGTATTCTCTGATTCAATTATAGTCCTCTTTTAAAATGTTGACTTTTTACTGTTTCTGAAAAAGTCAACCATTAGGCTTGTAGTTTTTTAAATTTAATGATTTCTGATTATTTGCTTGTGTGAAATGGAGTTTAATTTTTTTCCTCAAAAATAAAAGCATTTGCATTGTACAAACCTTCTGGAAATCTTATATTGGCTAATTTTGCATGCCAAATAAACGTCTCTTTCTGATGCAATCTATTTTCAAAATATCATTAAAGTAGCACATTAAATAAAGTGGCATGTTCTTATAAGTCCTTCATAGTAATGAGACCAGTGAATCAACATTACTCACATTGGTGTCATGTTGTTTCTCCACTGAAAATCTACAACAGTTCAGCAAGAGTTATTAGAAAAGTTAAATAGTTTATTCATTTGTGAGGATTGTTTTAAAAATTCTTCTGAACTGTCTGTCAATTCTTGTTGCACTGTGAATCTTCATTGTTTTAGTATGCACTAGAAAACAGATACCGGTATGTTAGTTAGAATGTTGTGTCACATTTTCTACTGCATGGCATAAAAATTATCAGAAATATTCCCAGAAATAGTAATATGTGTAGAACCAAAATGAACCTTTTAAGTGTGCCCACACTAGAGTGTGTATATGTGTATGTATAATTAAATATATATGTGTACATATGTATATTAGTATATACATATGTCTCTGTATAATAAATTATGTGTTCTTCTAGATGCCAAATTTAAGTTCCTAGCCCATTCTACATGTGAGTGGCGTTATGATGCGTGTAGAAGCCCTTGTTTCAAAACATGCAGAGACCCTTTGGGACAAAACTGTCAGGATGTACCAAAGTAAGTACCTATATTTCTCTAGAATAAAAGTATATAATGTTAGTAATATTTATATAGTATGGTAAGTATATACGGCACTGGATATAGTTCAGTGCTGTGGTATTGTATTAACTTATCAAAGTTCAGTGGAGGAGGAAGTAATAGTGGAATTGTAACTATTGCAGCAGCTACATTAAAGTGATGTCCTTGAATGGCAGTAAACAGGTGCCCATAGCCAGAAAGTAGAATTTATCAGATTTGCTGTCTCTTTCAAGATAGTGAGTATTCTAAATTCAGAGTATAATTGAAAAGATGTGATAGTTGATGTCAAATAGCTGGTTCTGCTCCTCTCATGACAGCATTGCAGTAACTGTATCTGTCCTTAACAAAGCTATTGAACACCATTTTGTTCCAGAGGGCATTGGCTTTCTGATATTTCTAAATGAAAGTCTTTATCATTGGAAGGACCAACCTTCATTCCAAAGTTAGAGAGACACACAGTTCACATCTTAGCTCAGATCTGTAGGAATGGAAATGATGTCATTCACATCCCTGAAGAAATTTCCTGAGCTGATGAGCATTAGAAAGGTCCATCTTCAGGATTCTATGCCTCAGGTTATTTAGGAAGGTAGATTGCTTTCCTAAAATGAAATACTTAGTATGTAACTGATTGCTTGAAGTTAATACTGTGCTTCTCTTTTAGAGTGGAAGGATGTGTCCCCATGTGTCCTCCCCATATGGTGTTGGATGAAGTCACTCAGAGATGTGTTTATTTTGAAGATTGTATGTTCAAACATTTTCATTTTATTACATTTAATTTGATATTTAATTTATGGCATTACTAGCTACCTAAAGTGGTATAGCCAGAACTTTCAAACATGGGTGCCAACAGTTAGACATTTCAGCCCATATTTAGCAACCCACATAAATGGTTTGATTTTTTCAGAGATGCTGAACCCCTGCAATATACTGAGTTAATATCAGTGAAAATTAGGCTACTTACTTATGAGACCAAAGGCAGTTTTTACATATGCAACTTTAGATGCCCACATTTGTAAATTGTGAATTATCATTTAACACGCTTTTCAGTGAAAACATTTCTTTTTTCTAAAATCTAAGGCAAGTTATAAAGAAAACAAATCTTTCAGTATAAGCTTTCCCTACAAAAACATAAAAAGATAGGAAATAGATTACTTAATTGGATCCCTGCCATCATTAATAACTCTAATAATAAAGATTCATGAACTAACATTTATTTTCGTCTGGTTTTAGGCATTGAGCCTGCAATTGATGTTCAACCTTCACTATCCACAATGAGAATACCCACTCTTTCACATGTAACTTCTAGTGCTTTCAGTGTCTCAGATGCAGCAGTTTTGAGTAAAATAATAACCTCATCTCCTATACCTGAAACAAAAGACACAAAAATATCACTAACTGTTTCGGCATATTCAACTGAAACTACATTATCTGGCAGAAGCACTGTTGCAATGTCTGTATCACCAAAATCTAATGCAAGCTTGCCTTCAGTACTTGATGTTTTTCCATCAGCGATTTCGGCCACTACAGAAATCTCTGCAGGTATACAAGCAATCAGTAGTACTACTGCTAAGGTATTTCATGCTACGGAGCCTCAGTCTGCAACTACAACACATGCAGTGACTGAAATCACTAAAACAGTAGGCAAACCAATTTCTACTTTTATTTTTAATGGAACATCATCAATAGTAAGAGTAACAGAATCACCAGTCACAACTGCAGCAATAACAGAAATCTCAGAAATAGGCACTAGGATACATCCCACAGTGGAAACCAAACTAAAACCAGAAGAAACTACAGCCCCTTCCTTTGTATCAGAGACAGAAAAAACAACTACGTATTTCACCAAATCTACTGTGTCACCATCTTTGGAATTCTCTTCTTATGCACCAACAGCAAATCAGACAAGAACTTCAGAAGAAACAAAACTGAGTACAGAGCAAACTTTTTCCACATTAGCTAATGTCACTGAAACGTCATTTTTGCCACCAACCACTTCAGAAACAACAAAAGGAACAGTAGCTTTTACCAAAGAAAGAATAAAGACCACATTTTTTCCACCACCTACACACCCTATTCCACTGTTACCTGTAACAGTGTCGATTACTGAAATTCCTACATATATGGTTCAGTACCTGACAGGTAGTACAGGGGTATTCCTTGCCGCCACTCATGATGCAAGGACAACAACTGTGCAAATTAAAGAGATGTCGTCGTCATCATCATCATCATCATCAGGCATAACTGGCTTCCTATTTACAACTGGTAAGGAAGAAATAATACAAACAACGACGAGTGGGGAGCATCCATCAAGTTCATATTTTTCTAGTTCAGCTTCAACTGCAAAACTCAGCACTCCTCCTACAAAAAGGCCTTCACTGTCAGATATAAGTGCTGCTTCTCCAGCTTTAGCAGCATCCAAAGAAACTTTGCAAACAGCATCAACGACTAAATATCCACCAATCATAGTTCTAAATATGACAGAAACGCTGACTACTTTACACACTACATACCCTGTTTCATCTCAGAGTGCCAGAGCTCCTCCTCTGTCCACAAAGCCAACCACATCCTCACAAAGAACATCTACTGAATACAAATCACCTCTGTTTCTAAATACAACAACAATGAGCATTGCATCCGACACCATTAGAATGACCACATCAGCAGCAAAAACATCTGCTTTGGCAGAAGAAATCATGGATTTGGTCCCTACAATTCCACTGGTTACTAAAAAATTGGAATCAATACAAACAACATTCATCACTGAATCTCCACATACTCCTCTTAATGAGACTAAAACAACAAAGATGATTGTCCCTCCCGATGAATCACAAACAGAAACAATTACTAGTGTACATACCAGAAAGCCAGCAACATTTGCTTCCTCACCAGCAAGTTCCCAAATTCCACTATCCACATTTAGAACTCAGGTATCAACGATAGCCAGTAGTTCTGTGCGTACATCATCTGAAGCTGTTGTTATAACGACCAGTACTTTATATCCCAAAACAACAATACTAAAATCTACTTTTCCAGCAGAAGGAAAGACTCCACATTTGACTACCTCAACTTTATCCACTATAGCAGACCAACCAAGTTCATTAAAATCACCATCTCCTGATGAATTGCCAGCAAAAGTCACTTTGAATATTACTGATGCCACATTATCCCCATATTCTGAATTCAGCAGTAGACTAATAACTAGTAAAAAAGTGACAGCAGCCAAAGAAAGGTCAACTTTGTCCACTTCTGTTATACTTCCATTAACAAAGTCACCTCACATGTTCTCTGCCACTCAATATCTGGCAGAGACATCAGTTTCCCCACACACTTCAACACAAAAGATACCTAAGGAGCCAGCAACTACAAAGCCCCCAGTAGATACTAAAACAGTTTCCACCATCTCAGAGCCTCCAGCTAAAAACATCACAGAAACAGTAAAACAAATAGCATCTACAACTCCGGTATCATTAGTCAAAGATTACTCTTTCTCTGCTACAACTTCAGGAGGTACTTCCTCAGCTCAAACTTCATCAGCAGAAATGGTTTCTATACAGACCAGAGAGGAGTCATCTAAACCACATTTCGCTACCAAATTGGCAATAGAACATGTTCCTTCAACTTCCAAACTTTACTTGGCAAGCAAAGAAAGTGCCACAACATACCAGCCTCCAGTGGAAATTTTGACCACCACTACTCATGCAAAAGGTCTCTTTAGCACAACACAATCTCTAGGAGAATTTGCTACCCTGTACCCATTCCTAACTGCTTCACTACCTGCAGTGGCTATTTCAACATTCTCTCCTACCTCAGTAGTTCCAGAAAAAGTTCTTTTGACTACTGAAAAAGTGTCACCCTTATCTGATACAGTTTCACTGACTTATGTACCAGGAACAGCCTCATCTTTGCAGACAAAATTCCCAACCTTAACCAGAAAAGAAATGGACTTGACTGTCAGTACAAGACCATTAGCTACAATGAAAAAGGAATTTCTGTCATTTCCTGCCCAAAAGCCGGATTTCAGTTTTGAATCCACAAAGCAGTCAGCAGTGACTGAACCCCTAGTTCCTAGACAGCCATCTACAGCCTCTATATCAATATTTCCTTTATCAAAGATAACATCTACATCACGTTTTCTGTCAGAAACATCAAGCACTCCCATCACAATGGAGAAGGAGTCATTAGCAGACACCCTTTTAACGCCAGTGATTTCAACAGCGTCTACATCAGTAGGCAAAAGTGCTACAGAGAAGTCTGTGGTGTTGTCTAAGCACGTGCCACTTTCAACCACTTCCTACAGTTCCATGTTCCAAGTAGGAACACTGTTACCAGCTACAGCACGCTCTGTGAGTACAACCACTGTTTTAGCACCATCATCAGTAAGTAGTTTAAACATCACTACAGCATCAGCTACTTCAGCAGCAATAAGAGAAGCCCTCACCACCTCATTGTTTTCAGGGAAGCCAACATATTTTTCTGTTCCTTCAGAAAAAGACAAAGCCATTGCCTCAGAAACAGCTGAACCTGCAGGGCCAGAGCTGGTTACAAGCCCACAGGCTGTTCATACTTCAAGCATCACCGATTTTGTCACCCCCACCTTAAAAACAACACAGACACTTCATTCTCCATATTTCACAAATACAACAGTTATGCCTCATAAACTAGGTGTATCAGTTTTGTCCACCATATATTCATCCTCTGAGCAAAAAAGTGCCTTTTCTAGTGCCACACCATCAGGCACCACTATTCTAACTCCGAAACCTGGGACAACATCTGTGACTGAGGTCCACACACCCTCAATGAGTTCATTGTTAATGATGCCAACACGCCCAAATGCTACCAAACCACTTTATGAGTCTGCTATGGAGTATTCTGGTGGGCTAACAACAGCTGAAGCTATCTCAGGAGTCACAGCATCAGTTTTCATGCCATCTAGAGAGACAGCAACACTCCAAACTTGTGTAGTGAGTAACATTGTTCATGGTTATCTCTCTGCCCATCTGTAAATAGACAGGAATGTAGATTTATGTATGGATATATTCCCTTACAATTAGTGCTGAAATAGTTATTGATGGGCCATATGGTTTTGTATTCAGTATTAAAAATACCTATCAAACTATGGGGTTAGATTCTTATCTCAGTTACATGTGGGTAAATCTAGAGGAATCCCTTTGCAGCTAATGGATTTCATACTTACTGCAATCCAAAAGAGGTGATTTTTTCATTAGATACCTTTGGCACCCTGTAGCATTATACATTTCTTGGTATATTTTTGGGTCCATTGCTTTCTGTAACGACTGTTCCTTAAACTCACTTAGCCACCTTTGCCATCTCTAGGATCCTTGCAATCTTCTTTCTTAAGCTCTGTTCTCTATTTCTCTATTCTCTTCTCTATTTCTGCCTGATGTATTGTCTAAATTTAATAATACTGTTCTGGAATTTAGAGCAGAACCATGGTTTTGTATCATTTTTGCACATGGCCTGCTTTTCTGAGCTGCTAAACTAGCTTCCTTTGGCTTCCCTGGGGTTTGAGAGTGTCCAGTGTATCTGAAAATCAGTCCTACTTGTCTTTTCAGTTAGCATGCTGTAATTTGTGTCTTTAGGTTGGTAAGAATGGTAACCTGTGTCTTTTAAATATGCTTTAGCCAACCACAGAGAGTGAGTGCATAAAACACATTTGCCTGGATGGACAACTAATCCAAGTTAACAAGTCACAGAACTGCCCTTACAATGCAACTCAGCCCAGCTGTGGGGTTCTCGGGCTTGCTGTTCAGATCAATGGTGACAAATGCTGCCCAAAATGGGAATGTGCATGTAAGTTTTATCCAGCAGTACTTGTAAAACTGAATGAATGGAACAAACTATTGAATTTATAAGCAGATTGAGAATTAAATTTTCTGTTTTTCTGGAGAAGGAATAGAAGATGGAGTTCATATACACCTTCTCCTGCTTGCTCATTGCTTAATAGAGCATAGAAGCCTAATTCTACTTCTACTGAAGTCAAAGGCAAAACTTCCATTGGCTTTAATGGGAACAGAGTTAGGTACATAATGGCAAAGAATTGATGCAAGGACAAGCTATGCAAGTGACTACTCAGGGTTTTTTTATTTGTAATTACTGAAATTAGAACTCTTTGCCTTTTGAAGCAGAAATACTTTAGCAGTAGGACTGGTTTCCATCAGAACTCCCCATTCAGGAGCATGAGTAGAAAGAGAAGCAACTCAAGGTCCAAAATAACCCTTACCTTCCATAACTTTTACTATCTTGTGAGCTGTGAAAATCCACAAGATTGCATCTGGTCATATGAGTCAAATTCTATTCTTGATGCTTGCAAGAGGCTCTCTCTGAAACCTGCAGAATGTAGGTCTTTACTGTCCATTTGTAGTTAAGTGACAGCTAAGTGGGGACAAAAATGGCCAAAAATGTTTTGCTGAGTTAGTAAAACCTTAGAGGAAAGTAGGGTAAATAATATAAACATTTATGATATTTTATTTGCATGCATTATGTTGCTTACCAAAACAATGAAATAAGTTAGGAAATGCCTTTTTTTTAAAATTAGGTCGCTGTACTTTTTTCTCTGATCTGAGCTTTGTAACCTTTGATGGGAATCATCTGGCTTTATTTAAAGAGGCATCCTACATTGTTAGCCAAACACAAGATGAAACTATAACTATCCATATCCTTGACTGCAGAAATACCAATATGGTAACTAACTCTATTTTTATTCTTTATGACCTTGATTGCTAGACAAGGTTAAATAGTACCATGAATACAAGTATATAAGTTTTAGTTGTGTATACTTATATATAAAATAATATGGAATTTTTCACTACAAATTATCAAAATTTGTAATTTTAAATATCTCTAATTAAAAGAGTATAGTGCTTTTTCATCTTATTGTATTAATGCATGACCTTATTGCAAGATTACTGATTAATCAGTATTAACTTCATAGTATAGATGGCAAAACTGAAACATTGAGAGGTTAAATGATTGCACATATGTGTCTCACACACAAATAGCCAGGTCTATAATGTGTTAAATACGTCATGAAAGGTATGCCTATACAGTAGTGTTATTTCGGAATAACGTCAATAACATAGTCCATGTCGACACACAACAAGCAGTTATTTCAACAAAATGGCAAAATAATGTCAATCTGGGGGACTTCTTACTCTGACACCTGTAACCCTTATTTTACAAGGAGTAAGGAAAGTTGGAGGTAGAGAGCTCTTTCTAGGACTTCCTGCTGTGTAGCCAAAATAAGTTATTTCGACTTACGCTACGCAATTGACGTAGCTCAAGTTGCGTCGCTTACTTTGGCTTTAGTCCTGCTTTGTAGACATACCCTTAGTAAATACCAACGTTGTGTATCTTTCTTTATATGACTTTTTTTGGGTGGGAAATTCCTGTACTTAGAATTTAACAGACTATAGTGATCCCCTCTGTGTTCTGTTATATAAAGTCTTGCAGGGTGATAATTAACACCTGAATTCCCTTTGGGCTTTCACCCTATCATATATTTGCAGACTAGCACAGCCCACCAACATACTACAGTATAGGAATCTCAACAGCTTAATTCAGAAACTTCTACATTCCTAAATTGCCAGACTCAAACTTCAAAGATGATGGTTCATAAGAATTGCCAGACTAGATCAGACCAGCAGTCCATCTATTCCAGTATTTAATCTCTTAAAGAGGCTGTGCCAGCTGTTTCAGAGAAAAAACCCTGAAGTAAGCAGTTACAGGATAACTTGCTCCCTGCCCCGCTCGCCAGAATTGTTCTCTCCCAATCCCCAATACTCTAGACATTGGTTTATGACGTGAAACATGAGAATTTGTACATCTTCCCAAATTCTTTGTGTTTCCTTCCCAGTCTTTACTAGTATAACTGGATATTCTCGTTATCCATATAAATGTCTGGCTCATTTGTAAATCCTTCAAACTATCCTTCACACTCAATGATAGCTTGTACCAATGAGTTCCACTGGCTAATTATGTATTGTATGAAAAAGTATTTTAATTTATGTTTGAATTTGCTACTTATTTATTGCATTGAATATCTGTAATTCTTGTGTTACAAGAGGGTGAATAGAATTATGCATACATTCCTGAAATGACTTTTGTAGAAAACTTGCAATTTTCTGTATATTGATCTTTCCCCCTCATATTTGTGTATACCCAAAGGTAAACAGTTTGAATCTTTTCAATTCCCCTTCATGTGATTCTTTTCCTTGCCCCTAATTTGTGTTGTTGCTATGTTTGAACCTTTTGTATTTCAGCTTTTTAAAAACTGGCTTAATACGGTTTTCCAGAACATAATGAATTGGCATATTTAATGTAGACATTTTAAATCAATGTTATTCAAATGAATATTACCCCACAAACATAGCTCATTTAAAGAAAGAGTTCTTAGTTAATTTGTATAAACTTCATTCAGCAGATGTTTCCTCTTTCAAAAACTGAAATACAAAAATGCCCCTACTGTCCCATGACCTAAAAATACTACATAATTAGCATATAAATTATTTCCATCTTAACTGAGATTCACAAATTTTGCTTTCTCTGCAGGATCACTTAAACTTGACTTCGCTGTGCCTGGCAATGCTGAATTTAACTCATTTGTCAAACCAAATCACTGTTGATCGTATAAACAGAAAAGTAAGTTTTAGGGGGTTTTTTTGTTTGTTGATTTATTTGGTTGGTTCTTGCTATTTATATAGTATTTTACTTTCCTCTTAATAGACCAGATATTCAAAGGTCATTTTAATCTAGTCTGACCGGCTGCACACCACAGGCCATAGAACAAGGGTGGGGAACCTCAGGCCCGGGGGCTGGATGTGGCCCCCCGCTTGTTTGTAGCTGACCCCTGAGGCTCAGGGTTCCTTGCAGCACTCCAGCCACCCCACCACTCCACTGTGGGGCTAGAGCACACAGAATCTACTAGTCTGGGCCCGCCTTAAGCTCTGGTGTGCAAGCGGAATGTGGGGAGTGTCTTTCTCCTTCTCAATCAGAGAGGAGTGTTTTTGTTTGGTTTTTCATTTGCTTCTCATGTGTGTGCTGCCCCTACCAGATTTCTCTGTGGGTCAGTGGCCCCTGACCCAAAAAAGTTTCCCCACCCCTGCCATAGAATATCTCCAAAATAATTAATGGGGTTTATTTGAAGGAAAAAAAAAAGCAATCTTGATTTAAAAATTGTCAGTGATGCAGAATCCACCACTATCCTTGGTAAACTGTTCAAAGGTTTATGACACATATCATTAAAAATGTGTGTCTTATTTCCAGAGCTGATAGGTAAGGTACCATGGAAATCAAGACTGAGGGGAAAAATAGCTGAGGAGAGTTGGCAGTTTTTCAAAGGGACATTATTAAGGGCCCAAAAGCAAGCTATTCCGCTGTGTCGGAAAGATAGAAAATATGGCAAAAGACCGCCGTGGCTTAACTATGAGATCTTGCATGATCTAAAAATAAAAAAGGAGTCCTATAAAAAATGGAAAGTAGGACAAATTACAAAGGATGCATATAGGCAAACAACACAGGAATAGAGGGGCAAGATTAGAAAGGCAAAGGCACAAAACTAGCTCAAACTAGCTACGGGAATAAAGGGAAACAAGAAGACTTTTTATAAA
>CM057848.1:99712423-99726586 GCA_030068395.1 Apalone spinifera
GGCCTCGATGACCTCTCGAGGTCCCTTCCAGTCCTAGTATTCTATGATTCTGTGTCTAGTTTTAACTTCTAGCCATTGAATAGTGTTACACCTTTCTCTGCCAGATTGACATTGTCATGGACAGTTGCTCCCCAAGTAGGTACTTAGGGACTGTCATAACTCACCCCTTGACTTTCTCTTTAAGTTAAATACAATGAGCTCCATGACTGTTACTATAGGGCATGTTTTCTAATTTTTTAATCATTCTCATGACTCACTGAACCCTCTCCAACTTATCAATATGCTTCTTGAATTGTGGGCACCAGAACTGAACATAGTATTCCAGCAATGGTCACACCCTTGTCAAATACAGAGGTAAAATAACCTCTCTACTCCTACTGAAGAGTCCCCTGTTTATGCATCCCAAGATCACATTAGTTCTTTTGCCCATGGTGGGAGCTCGTGTTCACCCAAATCTTTTAAAGTGCCATTGCTTCCCATGTTAGAATCCCCCATCTCGTAAGTATGGCTTAATTTCTTTGTTGTCAGATTTATATATTTACATTTAGCTACATTAAAATTCATATTGTTTGCTCCCAGCCAGTCTACCAAGCTATTTTAAATTGTTCTGATTTAGTGACCTGTTCCCCAATTTTTGTGTCACCTGAAAACTGACAAGTCATCTGAAGAAGTGGGCTGTGCCCATGAAAGCTCATGATACCATCTACGTGTTTTGTTACTCTTTAAAGCGCTACCAGACTATTTGTTGTCTTTTAAGTTTTTCCTGTTACAGACTAACTTGGTTACCCCTCTGAAACTTTTGGACATTATAGATAGTTGCATAAGGTGTGAAATAAACTGGTTATTTCTGATTTTAATTATTGACATTGTAGATTGTTAGAAAGTTTCTGGTACCTCCGAATGGGGATTACACACTAGCTCATTGGTCTTTTTCTCTGCCAGCACAATGGAGTTTCTATAATATTAACAGTTTGAAATGGTGAAAGTAACTTGTAAAATTGAACAGATTGAAATATGTGGATCTATTTATGAACAGGAGCACAGAGCAAGAAAGCCATTAATCGTTTGTAATTTATGCATGTGTCCTGTATAATACTCCCTTTTAACAATCATGATGGACGCACTTCACTGCCCTTGGGGTATCCAGTTATCTCCCTTGAAGATAAGTGTGTGTTAAATTTTGAACATCTTATTTCATTTAGAAACAATTTTATCTGTCATGTAATTTTCTCTGTTTTATTCTTATTACTGAAAACATTTCTATAAAACTGTAGTATTTTATCATCTGAAATGTTCCGTTCTGTTGGTTAGATGCGTGATAGGATGGTCATTTCATCATTAACTAACAGAGGTGTTTTTTCTTGTGTATAGACTTTCAAAGTATATTTTTTAAAAGAAGAAACCCAGTTGTGAAAAGTTAGTTTTGAAACTGGTACTCACACCCAGGGGAGCCAACATGGTGCAGGGGCAGGGCATGGCTCTATGCTCCTGGAAGGTGCGGGCCTCATGTAGAAGGGGCAGGGCTGGCCGGAACGCACCACGCTGCCCTGTCCCCCAACTCTTAGAGCTACCCAAAGTGTGCCGCATGGTGTTCCAGTGGGGATTTAAAGAGCCTGGGGCACTGGGCATGGAACTTCAATGCACCGGAAGCCCTGGGCCCTTTAAAAGTGTTGTGTCATGGGCAACTGCCCTTTTTCCCTCTCCCCTCCCCCGCTCCGCCATCAGCAGGCCTGCTCACACCACACTATATCAGATATGTTGCCAGCATTATATGAAAGGAACATAGGGACTCAAAAACTGTTTGAAAAGGATCAAACATTTTCATTTCAGCCCCCTTGTGGGGGGGCAAAGTTTGTTATGGCAACTGCCAAGTTTTGAATAGTAAAAGTGAATGAACAGCTTTGTGTAGAAGGAGGCATTCAAATTACTGCTGTGCCTTTGTTTATACCATCTTTTTAGATAACTGTAAATTCAAGATATGCCTGGCCTACGGTTAGAAAATATGGATTTAAAATTGAGGATACTGGCTTCATGTACCTAATTGAGACCCCAACCAATATCAGAATTCAGTGGTTTCACAGTACCGGTGTGTTGATCATAAAGTCAAATACAACCAGTGAGCCAAAAGCCTTGGGACTATGTGGTAAGTAAAGGGTATTGTAAGCATTCATATGTTCATATGCTCTGCTGAAGAGGGGAGAAGTTTTTTTCTGCTTACAAATAGTATCCTTAGCAGGTTCAGACTTACAGGTGTCAGTATGGAGCCTAGAAGGATGATCAGAGAGCAGTTTAGCTAGTTGTGAATACTAATAAGTGTATTTATTTATTTAAAATATTTTTACCCTGCCTCGCTATTTAAAATTTTCGAGGCAGCTTAAATTTTTTTAAAACACAATATAATATATATATATAATTAAAATATTAATATAGTGTAAATATAAAACTGTTAATTGGTGCAATGCTGGTTGATGCCCAGCTATGAAGTGCTATCATTTTCTTTTTTTGCAATTATGCCTTTGGATTTAGGTTTATTTGAATCACAGGCACAAACACTGAAGTAATGTCCAAGTAAATAGCCCAGTCATAAGCATGAAATGTGTCTTTCATTAAGCCACCCTTGGTGTCAAATGAGGTCATTTATAGATTTAGTGTTTGCTGTTCATCTGATAAGAAATGCTATCTGCTATTTTCATTTTCCGAAGGATTGCATTTATTTCATGGGAGAGATAGCTATTAAATTCATATATCAACTCTAGATTGACCTTGTTGCTCAATTATTTTAGAGTTGTATTTATCAATATGTAATACACACACACACACACACACACAGGCTAATAACTTATGATCATTTAAATTATGATCACTATTACATCTCTACAATACATATACAGGGTTTCATTCTTTCTGGAAGTAGCATGGATATGTTAGGTCTATAGCATTATATTCATTGATATAAACCTTCACTCTGACTCTTGAATTATCCTCTGCTGTAAAGCAGAGCTTGAAACCAGGAATATAAAGTTCATCACTGCTTTGTCTTGCCAATTTCAGAAAGGGCAAATATGTGTAGCATAGTATCAAATACCAATGATAGCTCAGTCAAGTTCCATGTCCTACCGACAGTAGCATGCCCCATGCAGAGTAGGAGAGCTTGAATTTAATATCTATATAAATTTGATTATTATGTTCACTTTGTTGTGAGCTTTTTTCTTCCTTTTTTTCTGACTTAGTCCTAATCCTTTTTTAATGTCCATCTTACTTAGAATAAAAAGAATCAAGAAGATAAAGATAAAATGATCTATTAAGCCTAGGATTAGATTTAGCCTGAAGGATTTCTTTGTTTAACTAGCCTGATTGCTATCTCAGAGTATCCTGGAGTTGAGCAATACATTTCCAATGCACCCTGCTTGTGAACAGCATTGCAAGATATTTAGGTGTTCTTTCTAAACTGGTGCGTCAAGCCTTACTTCTGCGCAGGGTTGCTCCATATTTTCCTGGCAGATTTGCCTGTATGGCTTCTGAAATGACCGCTTAACCTACACAGAGGAGCTATTTAGTGATCCTGCTTGGTGGCAGAAATTATCCATCTTGGAATAAGTTCTGTAATAGACAGTAGGAAATTGGTCAATAGTGGGCTTAGATAATAAACTCTCTGATTCCCCTCCCAACCAAATTGTAGCTATTGAGGCATCATGAGCTTGGGGAAGATCATGAGAGTATATGCAGTACTGTTGTCTGCAGGAAAGAGGAATATGGGTGCCTGCAAGTGTTTCAGAATTTGGAGGAGCACCACGGAATGAGCTGCCTCTATACCCTGATTAGATCTTTCAGTCTGCTGCAGAAAGCTGCATTTCCAGTTCTCCTGTGGAAGCAGGGAAACTACACTGCAACATAGGTTACAGAGGACCCACTTTCATACCCAAGCTTCCCTGACACAGACTGCTGGTTATGGGATGAGGGACAAGGCCAAGTCTGAATTACATCAGTGTTTCACAGCCACACAGCCTAGCAGAACTGAGATGAGACAGAGTGCCCACTCAGCACCTCAGTGAGGCTTCAACCTTTTGTTTGAAAAAAATCTCCTTTACAGTGGGAGTTACTCCCCACGGCTGTGTCTAGATTACATTCCTCTTTTGACAGCGAGATGTAAATTAGGCACTTCGAAATTGCAAATGAAGCTGGGATTTGAGTTTCCCGTGCTTCATTTGCATAATCACCTAATGGCGCTCTTTCAAAAAAGCGCTGTTTTAAAAGTAAAACCGTGGTCTAGACACGGTTCTTTCGAAAAGGGAAGGCTTCATCTTAAAAAATGAGTTTTACAGGATCTTTCGAAAAAGCCTTCCCTTTTCGAAAGAACCGTGTCTAGACCGCGGTTTTACTTTCAAAACAGCGCTTTTTTGAAAGAGCGCCGTTACATGATTATGCAAATGAAGCACGGGAAATTCAAATCCCAGCTTCATTTGCAATTTCGAAGTGCCTAATTTACATCCCTCTGTTGAAAGAGGGATGTAATCTAGATGTACCCCATCTGTGCAAGGTGTGATGGTGGGAATGACTTGCCAGATGGGGCATCAATCCTATGGAAAGTAACTCTCATCAATCTCATCATATTCATCCCATTTTGTTTAATAAACTCTGTCTCCTCATAAGGCCTCCTTAAGCTGAAAAAACTTTAGTCAGAAATAAGTGTCCTCCCTGAACTATTTGTAACTTATAAAAACTTTCTTGTGTCCAAAGGCCTGTTCTTACCAATGATATCAATAGGTGTTTTTCCAGTGACTTCAGTGGGAGAAGAATCTGGCCCACGAATTGGTGAAAAAATGATACAATTGAGCCAATTTTCCTTTCACCGAGAGAGGATTGGATTCCTCGTGAATTATTGGACAAATTTCTTTGAAACTAGTTCATCATATAAGTGCAGAAACTGTGAGAAAATGGAACTTTCTAAAAGCTATTTGCAATACACAGTGCTTCCTAGAAAAAAGGGATGGTGGATTTGTCCATCCTTTTGCTTTTATAGTTGATGGCCCTGAAAATAGGCTTCAGAGGTGATCAATGGTGCACCCAGTCATTCTGCATTTACCAGACTACATTGCCCTAATCTTTTCCATCTTGCCACAATATTGCCCCTTTTCAAAGTTGCCAACTATATTAGCTTTAAACAGAAATTAAATTAGATGTTGCCTTCTGAGCAGTGTAGAAAAGACAGATTCTTTTCAGCTGATGAGTGATATTAATGTCTTGAGGAAGGGCAAAAGTTACACTTTGATGTGCTATCTCTTAATAGATGTTCAGTTCAGCCCAGAAGTAGCAGCTTGTTTTGGAAGGATGTGTGTAAAAGTTGATACAATGTCAGATAAGTATGTCTAGACATTTGATGCCTTCTCCTACGACAATGACACTAACACTTTTTGCATTGTTGGGTAAACAGAGAGCTGCTTTGTGTCCTAATTGAATTTTTGCTCAGTGTATATGAAATTGAGAGCTTGAACCATGGGCACTCATTCTATGAACTGCCTTAAATAGCTCTTCCAGTGGATCAATGCGTCCCTCCCGTTCAACTTTTGTGCCATTCCAGGCGTGATTCTCTCCTGCACAGAGCTTGCCAGTTATATTGAGGATGGATGGTCTATGCGATAGAGGCAGAAATCCACTTTGGGCTACAATACATTATGGTAAACTGGCCAGACTATAGAGGGCTCTTCCTCTTCCACCTTTCCACAGAGGTGGACAAGACTTTAGTCCCAGTTGTCTATTAACATCCTTGTGTAGCTCTTAGCTCTCATGTGAGTGGCAGTAGTATTAACTGCCAGCAAATAGTGGTAGAGTTCACTAGCAGCAGAGCAGGGCACATGTTGCACCCCCTGTATGGGTGACAGAATTCCTCCTCTGATGTCTTTGCCAAGAGGATCATGAGGAATGCTTACAGTACTTCCTTACTTCACAGGGGTTTGTGAGACTATAAACATCAAATGATTGTGAGAAGTTGTTATGCTCCTTAGTACCAAAGGACTTTTAGGCAGAGAATTCCTTCGGAAGGCTCTTGATGCAGTAAATTTACTTTCACCCACTTCTGGTACACTGAGCAACTTTGTCTTACGAAGAACCCCTTTTTTCTTCAATACTTTACATTTCTGAGATAACATTTCTCTTCCTTACTTTCACTTTTCTTCACTTGTGTGTGGATGAATAGTTGTGCCTTTTGGTCCCACTAATACCCTGTCACATTTTGTGGAACTCTGATACTGATATGCTGTGTAAATAATTAAATGCTGGGGGTATTTCTACACTGTGATAAAAGACCCACAGCAACAAGTCTCAGAGCTCAGGTCTTGGCTTGGGCTGCAAGGCCATGAAATTGCAGTGTAGTTATTTGGGCTCAGAGCTCTGAGACCCTCCCAGCATGGAAGAACAATCTCAGTTGGGGTTCCAGGCTGAACCCAAATATGTACTCTGAAATTTTATAGCCCCAAAGCCTCAGCCCTGTAAACCTGAAGTGTCTGGCCTGGGCCAGGCATAGGTGTGTCACAGGTCTTTTATTGACTGTAGACAAACCCTGCATTTATTGATTTTAATCAGAAAAGTAGGTAATTTATTTGTACTTCAGTCATGCATCAAGGTAATGGATGCGCCACCCTACCGCAGTCCTAATATATATTTTGCTATGATCATACGCAGGTTTCTGTGACGGAAGCTCAGCCAATGACTTGATGCTACCCAACAGAACAATTTTAAGCAAAACTGATGCACCATCGAATTTTATAGACACCTGGCAGGTGCCAGACACATTAAAGTACGTTGGAGAAGACAGGCATCAGGAAACTAATTGTTCTGTTTTGGACTGTTCAAAGTGTTTCAGCTTGGTGTTGAATCAGACCTTCAGTAGCTGCCATCCTTATGTAAGTTACCTATTTCAGAGGCTTTCTGTATTAGATTTAATTTTGATAGATTTGTATGTATTTGATACAATGGTTTTAATGTAGCTAAATGCAATAATGCATCATAGATTTCATGAGTGGTGTATGTGCATTGGATTATGCGTCTCAATTTGTTTCAGGTTAGAATTAAGAATGGAGCTCTTCAATACATGCATTATACAGCTGATGTTCCAAATCAGCAGTTGTCGTATGGGCAGGGCAGCCAGACTTCACTGGGCCCTGGGCCAGGTGGGGGAGGGGAGGGCGGGGAGGGGCTGACTCCGGGCCTCCAGAAGGGGCAGGGCCTCAGGTGGAAGGGGTGGGGCTAAGGGCTAGCCTCCCCAGCAAGCCCTTTAGTGCCACCCGGGACTCTGGCAGCTGCTGTAGTGGTGTCAACCAGGAGATCTGGTCCTTTTTATATCACTGGGTCCGAGGGTAGCTGTGTGCTTTCTTCCTCATTGGCAGGCCTTCATACAAGTTTAATATTAATATGGAGTAATATTATTAATATAAATATTAAATGACATAATATGCAATATTATAAAATAACATAATTAATATTATTCATAATAGCTAATATTATTGATAATAACAATAATTGTGTATGCTCAAGGCTGGTAGTTGAACTCCCTCTGCCCTTCCAATCCATCTGTTCCATAATAGCCCCACTTACCATCAATTTAAAGCAAATAAGAAACACACAGAGCACCTAGACAAAAACATAGTTTTGCCAAAGATGGAGGGAGATCATTTACAAGGTAGAAAGATACTGAAAAACCACTGACAGCTGTAGGTAACATGCTGATTTGTGCCTCCATCTGCCATTCTTCCCAGCTCTCTTCCGGTTACTGATTAGTTTGGATTCTCCCTCAGTCAGCCAGGAGCAGGCACTGGAAACTTACCATTGCTTTTAGGTAAGGTGACCAGACGTCCTCCTTTGAGGAGGACAGCCCTCCTTTTGAGGGGTTTGTCCTCCCCAAAAATTATGTCCTCCTTTTGTCCTCCTTTGAAAAAAATTGTCCTTCTTGTCCTACTTTGCCAAAAAAAATCCCGCGTTCCTCTTTTTTTTTTTTTTTGCTCGACCAAAAAATACCGTCTGTCCAGTATTTTTTAGGAGACCATCTGGCAACCCTAATATACAATTATGGGTTTTTTTTGTCAACTCAGTGTCCTCCTTGCACATTTTCAAATTCTGGTCACCTTATTTTAGGTGTCTTTCTGTAAAGGAGATTAAACCTAGATCCCTGCATTCTCACATATGAAATAGGAGGGTGATGCTAGACGAGAGGCTAACGTGTAAATAGAGATATAGGAAGAGAAACAGAGAATGAAGTACACAAGATTATGTCTAGAGTGATTATGCCTCCCATTGAGAAGAATAGTATTAGTTTTTGCCCTAAGCATCCTGAATGAATTCGGTCAGGGAAAGTAAGAGTTCCCTGCAGTCTCTTTGCAATCAGGAGCCTTCATTTTAAGATGCCCTTGGAAAATAAATCCTCTTCATTTACTCAGGAAGGCAGGCAAGCCCAGTGCCTCTTCTGTACCATCAGTCCAGACGGGCAGACCTTGTGATTTCCCTGTCAGTAGGTCACAGGTTTGATCAGTTCCCCAAAGTGATGGACACGTTCCCCCTATTGCAGTACTGTACGAAGATACATTCACTGTGCAATAGTAACACATGTATTTATTATTTATCAGGTTCCACCTGAGCTGTTCTGTGACCTGTGGGTCCGAGATGTGGAATACACTCAGAAGCCTTGTGTGGCACTTGCTGCCTACGTGGCCATGTGTAACAAATTTAATATCTGCATAGAGTGGAGAAGTTCAGAATACTGCGGTAAGTACTGTGTCCTATGGGGGATTGCATGTGCAGGAGAGAGAAAGCATGCCTCAGAACATGAGTTACTGGAAGTCTAAGATGATGCAATGCGTTTTAGTATGGTGTGCATCAACTGATCTGCCTGTTTTGCAGAATCACAGTATATTTAGGATCAGAGTTCTAGCTTAAGTGCTCAGGTGCCTCGCTGATGAATAATCTGTCATCTGGAACTGGAACAGAAGCTAGACCAAAGACAGGTAGCAACATGCTTAGCTAGCTGCAGGAAAAAAGGGAACAATGGAAGGGATTCTTATTGTGCTGCTCTAGAGTGGTCCTGTCTGGTCTGTGTTTAGATTCACACTAAAGAGCTTTGAAGAAAGTTGCACCCCGTCTTCTTTGGCTACAGAAAGGACTGCAACAATAAGAGGGTGTTTGGAAAGTAAAGAGCGCTAACCAGGGAATGAAGGGGATCCTGGATAAATACTTCATAAATAGTATTAAAGAATGTCTCATAGAGAAATTTAGTTGTTATGTACCAGTATGAATATACTGGTTTGGATTACAGTTACCATGTAAAGGTGCTGTCGATGAGGGAATGCATGGCCCAGGAGAATGATAAAACAGACAGGGAACTGGGGTCTAATTAGGTAGAAGAAGAGTAATATGGAATATTGACTGGGGTGTCAATGTCTACAATGGTTATTTGAACAGGAGAAGTTCTGTGGATGGAACATGATCCCAGTAGACAAGAAAACAGTGCCTCTCACACCATACCATATGTGATATTTTTATATAGGAAGAATGATATACACAATATTTGGAAATCAAATAAAAATCTTTCATACAGGCACATATGATACCTCTTTTAGGGCAAGAATGTTTTTAATTAAAAATAGTCTGAGTTTAGAAAATTAACGAGAGGGCAAATTGTACTTTTGGTAACTTGCTTCACTGGCTTTGCTCTTGCAAGCAAAACATTACTTTACAATAGAGTTCACAAAATAAGTCTGGAAATATACTCAAGTATTTGATACTTTATGAAGAGACATCACTCTTTTATTATTATATCATAGTGACCTCTGCTGGGTGTGTATATGCAAAAACAGTGAAGTTTTCTTCATATTTTCTGATTGCTAGACAGAGATGTGTTGTGATCTGGTTTTTAAGAGTCCAGATTTTTGTGATCATTGGGGGCATGAGAGATATTTCCTGTGGGGTATCATGAGGATTTTTGGTGGTGTTGAACTGAGTAAGATAAACTTTCTCTTCTACTACTACTAAGCCTTAGGGTTATTTGTTTTAATTGGGATCTTCCCCATTCCTGACCAAACACTCCCTCCGTGAACTGATCTCTGACCTCTCATCGTAGCCATCATTCCAGTTAGCAATTTTGTGCGAATTACTCGTCATCACAATCACAACCGGGGGAGGAGCGGAGTTACTGAGCACACTGCACTCTGTGCTAACTACACTGCAGGGCCGTAACGCAGCTTTTCAAAAACATGCCTTTTCCCCACAGCTCTCAGACCAAGAAGATAGCAACACATTTCTAGAAAGCCCCCTTCATGTATGACATTAGTACCCCTGCCATTATAGATTGTTTAGGAAATATGTATCCACAATAATCATAGAAATCATTGGAGCAATGAGACTGACCATTATGAAAAATCTCTCCCTTCAATGCCATGTGCTAGTGGCTGCAGGACAAAGGCCTTCCACAACACTCATTTAATAAAATATCTCACTTTATAAATTAGCACAAATAAACCTCTAAATAGCCACTTTATGTGAAAGAAGAGTAACATTCTCCTAAGGTTTTCAAGAGGTATGATTAAAGCAAGCACTTTGTTTTTTACTGTGAGTAAAAATAGAAGAGTTGAGCTTTTTTTTTTAAAAAAAAAATTCAGATTCCCGGCTGCTGTAAATTTTGTGGAAATTGAAGCACCAATTTTACCAGTTGAGGATCTCATTTTAGGTGTTCTGCAGACAGAACTTCATCAAAGTGAGAAGGCATAATATAGAGACTATGTTGTGTCATTAAACCACCTGCCCAAGCCTATGCCCCATGTAACCATATTTACTGCTGTTAAAAGAGAAGAACTCGCAAAAGCAAAAAAGTGGATACAAAAGACAGTACTAATATGGGTCCACAAACAGAATCATTAATGTTAGTAGCTACTAAATATGGGAGCATAGCAGTAGTCCCATTCAGAATCATTTGGGTGTAAAGGTGTTGAGTTTGGTTGCCTGCATATGCAACTTGCTGTAATTGATAAAGGTTTGCCAGATGCTACAATAATCAATATATTTGTCATTTCATTGCCTCTGGAAAATATTCGAACTTTTCTATACAAATATATGGAAAGATAAACCTGCATGTTTACACGTTTTACAGATCTGAACTGGTTTGTGAAGAGGAAGAAATTGTGTGTTGGGATGGTTTCTCTGGCCCTCCCCTACTTCCCCCCAAAAGGCTAGCTATTGACTTCGGGAAAGTATGTTATGTGGGAGAGAAAATTAATTACATTGTTTACAAATTACTTGACAATGCAGTGCAGATTTGTTGATCACTTCGGACTGCATATAGAAGCTGAGCAATGCATAGCAATGTAACAGATAGGAATTTCACACTGTTCTGTTTGTACCCTTCTGTACCAGACAAGAGCCTTATGTGTTCTAGAGCTTCAAAATGGGGTCTGTTTTAAGTATTTTATTGCCCTGTTAGCCTTCCCCTGCTCTGAAGGCACCACCTACCAGGCCTGTATAGCTGCCTGTGACATTCCAAGTACGTGTCAGAATGGTGAGCCCTCTCCTCTGGATTCGGAGCCCTGCTCAGTGCTGACAGAAGGCTGTGTCTGTTCTGAAGGGACCCTTCTTCACCGGACTCACTCCGCCCTCTGCATTGCGGAAGAGAAGTGTGGTGGGTATTGATCGCCATTTTTTATTCCTGCCACCTATTGAGTGATGACCACAGGCCTCACTAATTAGTGGAGTTTCCTATCTGGTGGCTGGGCTGAGGCAGTGTGAGGTCTTGCACACGATGGAAGCCGATGCTCACATGAGTGCTCTTGTGGTCCAGGCTCTACCAAGTGAACCAAAAAAGAGCCTCCTCCTGCCCATATAAAGAATTTTATTCATATAAATAATTTACATTTTGTACCTGAAATTTAGTGTGTAAAACAAACTCCCAGTAGTCTAAGCATGTTAGGCTTTTCTCAGTCCCCTTTTCAGCCTAGTACACTGCTAAAGGAGTCTATTTTGTAATGCTAAAGTACATTCAGAATGCACACCATATCCATAACACAGTAGTTATTCACTAGATAGCAGTATATAACCACCGGTCTTAGTGGGAGGGGGTGATGTTGAAGGGAGTTGTGCTGCAGCGAGAACCACCAGAGGACATCTGCCTGGCTCAGGAGTACTCTGATGTGTCAGCTCTAGCACCCTTTGTAAGGGTGCAGCACATCCTTCCAGTCAAGCTCACTCAGATCCATCCTCCCTTTTTCATGTGGAGGGGTCATCACTGGCCCAGCCTTTCTCCCAGACTCAGACGCTAGTTTGCAGTCATACAATGCAGGCCGTAGAATAACAAGATGGTCAACTCCGAAACATTAACAATTTCTGTCTTCTATTGCAATAATTTAGCCTGCACAGACAGTTTGGGAGCACCCCATGCTGTCGGGGAGATTTGGAAAACCTCCCTTAGCGGATGCTGCATGCACAAATGTGTTGACAATGAGACCATTATTCCTGTGGAATACAACTGCTCAGATATTCATGATGTAGATTGTCAGCGCTTTGGGGAAATGGCCCTGATTGTTCCTGATGATCAAACCTGTTGTCCTCAAAAGATTTGCAGTAAGTATCCTTAACAAAGTATATAAATGTATGAAGTTTCCTTTCTGGCATATCCCACTTCCTTTGTGCTGTGGTTTGTTCATATACTGCATATACTATTTTGGAGGGTAGAATGGTGAGAGCTGGTTTGTCATGTGGTACGATTCTTATAGTTGCTGATTGGATGTTCACAAGTGCTCAGTCGACTTTCCGTGAGAGTTCGGCTAATGCTCAGCACTTTTTGAAAATCCCACTCAGCCTTTTTGCACGTTTTATTATTATTTTGGATTTTTAACAATGAACAACTTGATGTTTTTGACTTAACATAAGAGACCTCTGCTGAATATCATAGAAGTTCCTAATTTCTTTTTTCTATGCTTTTTTAAATAGTTTGTAATCAGAGCTTTTGTGACTCCTTTATCCCTGAATGTAAGGGCTTGGAAAAGATAGTCACCTACTATCGTGAAGATTCCTGTTGTCCCAATTACACTTGTGGTAGGTATCTTATGATGAAATAAAAGCATACAGCAGGACTATTTTTGGCAGAAATGTCTGTTTTATAACAGTATTTTGTAATATTCAATCTTATGTGCTACAGAGGGTCCTGCAGGATTTCATTGTGTGAAAATGTTGGGGTGAAACAAAATCATTTGCAAAAATGGATTGAATTTCATTGGAAAAATATGTCAGAGCAGACATCATCATTATGACTTGAGTGCAGCGCTCGCTTTCACTCAAAAACCCAGGCTACTAGTTCATCTTGAGCAGGTGCACTGGCAGAGTAGCCTTCTATGAAAGGTTCGGGCAGAAATGTGACCAAACACTCTGTGGAGTGCTGGGCAAGGCCATAAGTAACATGCCCTCTGCTCTAAATGAGTATGTCCCCAGGACTTGGGGTTGCACGACTATGGTCGCCTCTCTGCCTGCTGGTGCCTGGAAGCAGGCATTGATGTTAGCACACACAGCTCCTTCTTTAGTTCTAGTGTAAGAAGTGCTGGTAAATGTGCTGCCTCTTGAGCTAGTCTGTCTGGGTATGTCTACACTGCAAAGTTAATTTGAAATAACAGCCGTTATTTCGAATTAACTTTAATAGCGTCTATACATGCAAACTGATATTTCAAATTTAATTTGAAATAGCGGAGCCCTTAATTCCAATTTGGTAAACCTCATTCTACGAGGAGTAACGCCAAATTTGAAATAGCTATTTCGAATTAAGTACTGTGTAGACGCTTAATTCAAAATAGAGGGCCTCCAGCCCTTCCCAGGGAGCCATGGTGGCCACTCTGGGCACAACCAGGAAAAGTTACTCTTCTCTCCCCCAGCCCCAGAGACATTAAAGGGGTAGACCCTACCACAGTGCCTGTGCCAGCTCCAAGCCTGCCACCCAAGAGCCAGCAGTGGCCACCGGGGCCCTTGACCCATTGGCCCCAAAACATGAGCCAGCAAGCCATTGGCAGCCAGCCCTCCACTGCTCCCCAGGAGCAGTCTGCTAGCTCTCAGGAGTCTGACAGAGGCTGGAGAAGGCGGGTGTCTTCGTGGTCCAGAGTGGAGATCATGGACCTTATTCAGGTTTGGGGGGATGCCCCCAAT
>CM057848.1:99726686-99760465 GCA_030068395.1 Apalone spinifera
TACAGCCGGGCTGATGGCAACGACCCCACGAGATGCACCGGCGTGCCCAGGGGCTGCTCTGGCTCCATGTGGCCGAGTGCTGTGATATCCTGAGTGCGGGCACTCAGGGCACTCCAAAACAGGACTGCTTTGCTGTCCCTCATCGAGGTAGACAAGCAGGCGGGGAACCCTGAGAACTGTCTGTCCAGGATGGGGGTAGGGTCCCTTTAATCATGGAGCTCAGATAGCCTCAGGCAGCAGCCCCACACACTAAGTCCTAACCTGATGCCCTGCTGGCACTGATTCCAGCCAGCCTTAACTTCGGTTCAGGGTCTACTCAGTGTGGATGTGCTAGTGCCACACAGGGGGAGGGATAGCTCAGTGGTTTGAGCATTGGCCTGCTAAACCCAGGGTTGTGAGTTCAATCCTTGTGGAGGCTGTTTGGGGCAAAAATTTGTCAGGGGTGGTACTTGGTCCTGTTGTGAAGGCAGGGGACTAGACTTGATGACCTTCAAGGTCCCTTCTGCTTCTAGGAGATAGGCAATCTCCATTAATTTAATTTAAAAAAAATTATTTCAAAATAGCAAAATACTATTTCAAAATAGTTTTTGTGTATAGATGCATTATTTCGCATTAGCTTAATTCAAAATAGTTAATTCGAATTAAGTTAAGTTAATTCGAATTAACTCTGTAGTGTAGACATACACTCTGTGATGTTCCTCCAGAAGCCAGATGGCTCAGGGACCCTCACTCAGCTGCTCTCCTCCTCCCAGTCATAGGGAAGAAGAGGCCAAAATTGTTCCTAGGCATGCACTCTCTTTTCTGCACTCAGTTTGACTGACCTGGTTGCCTGCTTACCTTCCTCTGTGCTGTATTTACCCGAAGGGAGCCTTTTGGTTTATTATTTTGTGACTCTAAACACATTGATAGATAGTTCTGAGATTAGCGTGGCCTTGATGATGCTTTCCCCCTTTGTTCTCACAGGAGAAGGGAAACACTATACTTTTGCTCAATGCTTGACATTGAACAAAAATGGTTTTGTGCTTGTTTTAGAATGTGACCCTTCCAAGTGTGAACCGGTGGAGCAGAGCCAGAATTGCCGAGAAGACCAAACCCTGATTGCTGCTCGTGTGGAGGACACTTGCTGCATATCTTATATATGTGGTATGATAGCTTCACTTAATGCCGCTGTACATGTTAGCATGGAGCCCCGGGTAACTAGATAATAATTTATGATTTAAGGCCACAGCGGGTCACCCAACACAGCTGTGTAAAGCCCAGAAGCAGGCTAAAAGCTGTTTGTTGTGTGTATAGGAGAAGCGAAATGGCAGATGCCATCCCATGTGGGATTTTGTGGGGAGCTGCTCAGCAGCCGTGCATGATGTTCTAGCAGGACTGGGGATTGCATGGAAGGGGGACTGATGGCTGGCCTAGAGTGGGCTTCCTAAGGGAGGGGCAGGAATGTGTCAAGGGAGGCATGAACTGTGTGCTTTTTTTAAAGAGCTCTTGCTGCCAGCCCTGGGTGGGTGGGCTCATGCGGAAAGGCTGTGCACACTTGGGAAGTACCAATAAGGAGAACAGCTTGAGCCCTGCTATCTGGAGCCCATTCCCTCACCTGGAGGTGGCAAGGCTCCACCTGTCAGCCCTGCTGCGGCAGCAATGACAGCACAGAAGTAAGGGTGGCAATAGGGCACTGAGTGTGCTCTGAAAAGAGGTATTGGTGGTTATCACTGTTCACTTTGCCACCCGGATTTCAGTGCTGCTTCAGAACTGGGTGGTGGTACACACAGGAGGGCTGACAGACTTGTCAGGCCCCTGGGCAAGGTGGGGAGGCCTGGCTCTGTGCTCCCAGAAGGGGCGGAGCTTGGGCTGGAGGGGTAGGGCTGGGGACAGCCAGCCTTCAGCCCCACCTGAAGCACACAGCACAGGGCTCTGCTCCCGCTAGCTGGCTCTGAGAGCTGCTTGAAGCCTGCCGCATGGTGCTCCAGCAGCAATTGAAGGCTCTGGACCCTGTTGCTCCTGTGGCAGTGGTGGCCAGAAGCCCCAGGCTCTTTTGAATTGCCAGGTCCCAGGGCAGCTGCCCTCTTTGCCCCACATGTTGGTGGGCCTAAGTATATGTACTTGTGGAAGGGGACAGGGGCGCAAAAATGACTATAGAGACAAAGAAGGGGGGTGGGTGATCAAATATGTTTGAAAACCAGTGGTATAGATCAATAATAAAATAGCAGTCTTGGGATCCTGCAAGGTTTCCACTTGCAGTGGTAAAGATCTTTGCTGTATAGCCAGCAAACTGTCCTATATGTGTCCCTCAAGCATACTCTCTCGTTTTGCATTCTGCTCGTAGCACAGGGGGTGAATCTCCTGGCCTGGCAGGCTGCGTGCAACCTTTTAGGAACTAAAGAAAGCCTGTTAAATAGCTGGGGTTTCAGTAAGGACTACCACCTGGGTTCCACCTTCCATAGATTTGGACCAAAGTCATTTTCATTGTGACAGCTTTTTGTGCTCGCTCTGTGAGCATGGAAACTGTGTGTTGAGTATGGCACTTCTTCCTTCACCATCCATTGTCCTACCTGTGATTGAAGTCATCAATCTCTCAACTAGAAATGTTTGTGGAATCAAAAATTGTGATTTTGCTGCAAGTTCAAGTAAGCGGATGAAGCAGGGGCTTTTTGTTGGGAACCAGAGATACAGTACACACTTGATATAAAGCCTTCCATAAGTATGAACCTTGAGCCATAGTGAAGCTGGTCTCTCGATCCCACCTGGAGCTCCACTGAGAGCGTCTCTGGCCCTGGGGCCACGGTAGGGGGCTAAGAACTGTCTGCCTTGGCTGCAGCTCCAAGGTCAGCTCCCACTGCAGGGCTTGAGATGTAAACTTGCCCCTCCCCCTCGGGCAGGTCTTTTTCACTATAACAAACAAATTGCTGCTATTTAGAAATGAATAAATGGCTTGCATTTCTAGGAGTTTGTTATAGCGAGGATATGCGGTATCTAAGTTCAGGCAGATTGAAGATGCTGTAAGACAGCTGAATGACTGCAGAAAAAATACATTTAGTTCTTGTGTGCTGTCTTTCATTGACATTTTCAGTTCTCTTCCTTTCTTGCATTTAAATCTTTGTCTTCCTCAGCATGCGGGGTTTGCTCTGATCAGATACCAAAATGTCAGGAAGGAGAAGTGCTTACTGTGGATGGCAACACTACAGATAGATGTTGCCCTGCATATCAGTGTGGTAAGTTAATTTGACTTTTTTTCATGATTCTGAAATGAATATATTAGAGACACTGCACCAAACTTCTGAGTAATAAATATTCAGTGCCATAAATGGTGGATTAGATCTATCTTTCCTGTTTGGCATATGATCTGTTCTCTCTAATGCTAAACCTGTACTCTTTTAATGATTACATTACTCTATTCATAAAGCAGCATCTACACATCTATGTCATGGGTACTGGTCTTTCCTGGCACTAAACAATGGAGATTAAATGGATTAATGCGGAACATTATAAAACAAGTTTAAATGCAACACTCTCGTCCCTGAGTGGTTACCTTTTATATATCTGTCAACTGCTATCTAGCATTTCATCTCGGTCAACAATTTTTACAAGCTAGATATTCTCCGGAGCTTGTCACGAGTGAGCAGTTCATTTCCTGTGATTCCTGTTCCTGTTCATTCACAAAAAATTTAGAATCGCATGTTGAAGGTATTTTTTTTCTTTCTTTTTAGTTTGTGAAACCTACCGTTGCCATGAATTTCAGTGTGCACTGGGGATGTTGTTGGTGGAAGTTTGGAGCCCAGAAAAGTGCTGTCCATATCGGACATGTGGTAAAATGATCTGTTTTCATTTTAACTTTTAGATCCTGTAGATCTGGCAAAATCTGTGGCCTTTTAGCTTGGAGGCTATAAAATGATCAGTTATTCAGCTGGTAACCGGCTGAGGGTACAGGCTCTTTTGGATACGTCTCTCATAGAGAGGTGTTGGTGTGCAGATGAAATGGGGAGTAGCCAGGGCAAAGCAAGGAATCTTTTGATCTACCTTTTTTGTTGGTGTTGCTGTTATTTCAGGGAGATCATAAAATAAGAGAGAAAATGGTTTGTGGGATCCATTTATTTGGGATTTTGGATCAGGCTAGAACAGATGCCATGTGCAGTTTTGTCTCCAGAATATTGGGTTCAGCAGGAGATATGTTTCAAAAGCCTACAGGACCTCTGGAGTTTCTGGTCTCTGACACTGTTTTGTTTTGATGCAAATGGAAAGACACTTTTCTGAATAATAATGTCTGTTTTTCTGTTTTATTTTAGAGTGTGCATGTGACACAATCACTAAACCTCAGTGCAAACTGGTATGGAATCTCTGTTGTTAAAATGAATTATTTTAGAATTTTCTTAGCAAAAATATTTAAAGCATCAGTAAATTAATGATGAACTTCTGTAACTTTCTCCCCATTTTAAATGTTAGTGGATAGATTATATTAAATAATTATGGCATAATATAGCTGAAATGTTAGTCATGAACATTTCAACTGCACACCAGTTTAAAATCTAAGAGAAAAAATAAGCAAACTAAAATGACTAGCACATATCAGTTTGCTTTTTTTCTTTTAGGATCAAATCCTGCTTTGAAATGTACCTACCCAGAAACTGCGTGCACACATCAGTGGTCTTTATTCTATCAGAAATTAAACACTTAACTTATCATTAATTATTTTAACACTTTCCTGTCATGATGAATATGTCAGTATATTTAAACATCAGGCTCTGATTCAGCAAACCACTTAATCATGTTTCATTGGAACTGTTTGTGTGCATTCTGCTCCTGTGCTTAGGATTCGGCACATGTTTAATTACTTTGCTGGATGAATACATTTTGAATTCAGTATGATTATTTTATCCAGAAAAATATATTATCCTTGGAATAATCAATAATAAATGTAATTTGGCATCATAATGGTAGAAATAGTATTTTTCTCTCCATGAAATATAGTCTAACTATTTAGAGGTGCCACAGGACTCCTTGTTGTTATTGCAGATACAGACTAACATGGCTACTCCTCTGAGACTATTTAGAAAAAGCTAACAATAAAGCTGTTATATATTTTTAGACATTTGTTTGGAGTGAGGAAAGGAAGGGATTAATTAACTAATCTTAGTATATAGGAAAAAAAATTGGCCAAAGTAAAATGTAGGACCATATTCCCCGTTGGTGTAATTCCATTCACATCAATGGAGTTCTCTCAGCTAAAGACATGGCTCATACAGTAGGCAGACTTCCCTTAAGAGGTGTGATACTGCATTTCAGTCTTGATCTGCCATAGCCTTTCCACTTCAGTTTCAAACTCTTCTTATACTGACAGTTATAATCATTCTCAATTTGGAGAAGTAAACAAATGTGTAGTAAGTCAGTTTCTAGATGACTTGTGGATACAAAGATTCCAGGGGTAACAGGTTAGTGTGTTAACTGTGCTACTTAGCCCTGAAGTGAAAATGTAAAGGAGAAAAATCAGACAGACAAACACTTATTTGTGACATCACTTAATCTCTCTTTCTTTTGTATGGATAGGGGGAGAAGCTGCAGATAGATGAACAGTTTCAGAACAGCAAAGAGAATGTTTGTGGCTGTATTAAGTACAAGTGTGGTAAGTAGGAAAAGAGTTTGCATCAAAGATGTATCCCCAACAGTAGTAAGGGGAGAGGGACCACCTACTAGGGACCATCCATTCACTTCTGAGGCATAGTACTGAGGGGAGAGAATTCACTGAACTAACTCACACATAGGGTTGTGGGATGAGGTAGAAGATGAGGTAGGGTCTCTCACTAACTGGATAGTTGGGTACCTGGAATTCTTACAGCAGGCAAGCCAGCCAGGGCAATTGGGGCATTGCCTGGAGGCAGTATGAGATGTGGATGAACAGCTGATTTAGCAGCATGATTCCCCTCACAGGATTCAGTTCTGCAGCACTGAGCACTAGCCTCAGCCTAGCAAAACATGTAAAGTTGATTCATAAGTCCTGGAGTAGTCTCCTTGATCCCGTATGAGACCACTGCCCAGGCATTGCAAGTTAAACATGTGCTTAAGTGCTTTGCCAGATGGCAGTCCCAGTGCTCAATCTCAGAAACTACAGAATGGGGCCAGAAGAGTCTCAAAGTAATGCTGCTCTGAGGAGCAGGAATTCAGTGAGCCACTACAAAGGGGTTGCAGGTGTGTGTGCCTGTCTGGATGGAGTCAATGGCTCCTGTTGCAAAGACATGTTGTTCTTACTAGTCTAGGTATGTATCTATACAAACATTTTGTTCTTGGCAAGCTGGGGAGTGATTTTACCCTGTGCTAGCCTGCCATGCACTACTGCCTGAATTCGCCCAGCTGACATGCATTAACTGTTTGTTAATTCACTTTGATTCAGTCTGGTTTCAAAGAAAAACAGGGCAGATGCAAAACACAATAGTGCCCATGAAACGCAATCTGTTAGGTCTCTGTGACGTAGTGGGGGTGCTGTCTGCTCTGTAACCCAGAGTTCCCCTGCGCTGTGATGTGTGAGTCCCACTGACTCACCCACATGTGTATTGGCCCAGACACCTAGTCCCAGCCTGAGCAGATAATACAGCTCTTCCCAGGGGGAAAGACAAAGGAAGAGAGGCAGAGACGAACACCTGGCTGGGGGGGCAGGGTCTGGGAGTGAAGCAGTTTCTGGCTGGGAAACATGAAGGGAACAGACTAAGCTGAGTGCTGAGGATTGAGGGGGTGATGGACCCCCTACCCCAAGGGCTCTGAGGCATCCTGGCCCTGACTCCTGTAATCACGTCATATCTATGCTGTGATGTATCCTGGAGAAGCAATAAACACTCTCTATTCTACTGGCGGAGTCTGTTCTGGTTGCTATGGGGGTGCAGGATCGGGGGGAAGGGAGGTCCCTGACACACCGTCACAGTCTCCGCTTTCAGTTCCTGCAGATCTCCAGTCTGCAATATGTGTGAAGCACATTGGATATGGCCTTAATAAGATTGTACATCAGCAATTCTTCTCCACGGTATAAACTTCAAGGTGTTTCTCTTTCACCCAGATGTATACAGCCAAGGAGCTTATGTAGTGCATAATGTGTAATGAAAGATGTGCAGGGGTTCGACCATTAGGTATTGGCGTTCAAACATTGTTTTTGCTTTCATAACCAGTAGTGCCGGGTCTATGAACAGCTGATCCTAGAGGTGCTGGGTCTCAGTCCTAGTTATCCCTGGGATAAATTAAGAACTGAATGTATCACCTTTTGCCTACAGTCATTTTAAGGCTCCTATTAATGGAATATTCTATCCATTTCTACATCTCAGGCATGACTTTTGTAGGTACAGTTTTGGGACTGTCATGGATGCAATTAAAGATTCTTATTAAAGCTATAGGGCTTTAATAGTTCTCAGCTGATGTAAATTGGTGTTGCTGTATTGAAGTCAATGGCACCATGCCAATTTCCTTCAGTTGAGGATCTGACGCCCGTTTAAAAAAAAAAAGAGAGATCTCAAACACCACATTAGCCTTTGTCACGCTGGTTACTCTGTAATAAACATTCCGTTTTGCTTAGTTGTTGTAAAACCAAAGTGATTGGTGTGAGTGTGTTGTATCATTGTCTATACTGTTGCAGTGAGAGACAAGGTGTGTCTGAATAACGAGAGAGGAGTACTGCATCCTGGACAGACAGTTGTGGAACGCACACCGGATGGCATTTGCCACACTTCTTATTGCACAAACATGATTGATCCTGCCACCAAATACTATCGGATAAATATCTCCTGGATAAACTGTGTCATCAAGTGTGAAGCTGTAAGAAATTCAGAAATTTAGACATTCATATCGTGTTGGGTAATGTTGGCTAAACTATGGGTTTTCTTTGGTTAATAGATTATATTAATAAGAACGGGGTACTGAGATTAACCAACGATGAGTTCCTTCCTTAATGGTCTAGGGCACCTCTTCTGTTTAAAATTGTGTACTATTAATAATAATGCAAACTCAAAGTCAAACTCTGGCTCCAATTAACACTGCAAACTCAGTGCTTTTATGCTGGCTGGCCTAGGCCTCTGCAGCGCTTTCCTGTGTACACTATTATTGCAAAAGTAACCTACATGAGTTGGGGACATAGCCTAGATGGATCACAGCATATGCATGGTGAACTAAGCAGATTTAACTTTTCCACCCTAGACTTCTCCCCAGAACAACTCCTTTCAGTTCTACTCATAGAGCACACATGGAACAGCCATGCTATGAGTTGGGATTAGCCTTTGCCACAATGTTCAGATCCACATTTGGAGCTGAACTTCCTCAGAGATGCTTATATAGGTTTTTAGTAGTTGTAGTAGAAGTAGTAGTAGTATTGAAGTAGGAGCTAGCTTGAAAGTTCAGACAAGGATCTGAGTTTCCACAGAATGCAAGGGTGATCAGAATTGGGGCACATCTTTGGTTTCAGAAAAAGCCAATACTTGTGTGTAACACTAACGCTGAGAGGTGTACATTTATAGAGAAGAAATAGAATACTTCTACCCAGCTTTCTCCTCTCCTTTCTCCTTTGCTTCTTTGGTGCATAAAAGCCAACCAGAAATTGGCTCTCACTGAATATTTATAAAAATTAAGAAAAACTTTAGTGGAAATCCTGTAAAAATGAACTGTGTATCCTCCTGTCCTCTGCACACATTCGAAGTGACATCTTGTCTTTGTACAAAATACTGTGAATTAATTCACAGCAAAAACCTTTCTCCATATCTTTAGTATATGAATTTTCCTGAATACCTATTGATTACAATGTATTAGAATTCAAAAGCACATTGAATATTGGATGAGCAGTCATATGCACTATTTAAAAATTGCAAAGGGCCCAATTCATCTCTCAAAGTCAGTCTCTTCTCATTGATGGATATGAAAGCTGGATCAAGCTCCCTCAACATCTTTTAAAAATGAATGTATAAGCTGTAGGCGGAAATATAAAATAATAATTCTGAAAATGTCATACCATCCTGAAAAATCTAACCCATGGCATGGTATCAAAATATTTAAAACAGTTGTTATACCTTCTCTCTCTCTCTCTCTCTCTCTCTCTCTCTTGTTATATAGCAGGACTAACATGTTTGATTTTTACAGAATCAAGTGTATGAGCCTCCAAAAGATTTAACAACATGCTGTGGTCACTGTAAGAATGTATCTTGTGTCCATACTTTCAGCAATGGAACAGTCTCCAATTTTAAAGTAAGTTTGCAGGTGTATTGAGGGACGTATTTGGCTTTATTTATGTTTTAACAATAGAGAATGAATTGATGATTCTTTAAAAAAAAAAAAAAAGTATAACCAAACAGAAAATAGGCTCTTTTTCTGTATCAGAGAAATAGATCACAATACACTTTTGAGTGATCTTCAGTACAATTTTGTGCTTTAAAGTTCTATCTAAGTTGTATTTTGCAGGAAGTATCTTTGCATTAATTCAGCTGTGACTGTGTTTAATTGCATTGTTTTCAAAAATAAAATACCACCTTGTGACGTCTTGTCCCAAGCTCTGGTGATGGTGACATTTTACAATTTTTATACAGCCTGGTACCTCTTGGATTTCAAACTGTGCCAAGTATGACTGCACAACCACAGCAGTAGGACCCGTTTTAATTACATCTTCCATCAGCTGCCCACCATTTAATGAAACTGAATGTGTGAAGGTCAGTGTTTAGTGTTTATTTCGTCATCATGGTTTGCATTTGCATTTGAAGTTTTATTTTTGCCTGTTCTAAATCCTCTAATCCTCTCAAGAAGGAGAAACATTATAGTTTCTACTTAGATCCTTCAAAACAAAATTGTGACTGCACTAAGTGCTCTAACTACACAAAAACTTTATCTCCATGTTTTCTGGGTCAGCAAGCCATCTGGGCTACAAAACACTGGATATTCTGAGAGAATGTATCCCCCTTTCAAGCAAGTTTGTAACAATAAGCTTAGCCTGACACAGCTGTCCAAACCTGCAGGCACTTCTTGGTTAATCATTGTCATGGTTAGGTCATGGACACCTAGACCTAGTCAGAGCTAGAATTAATAGCCAGGAGACAGGAGCCAAGAGTTAGTTTGGTCATCAAAGCAGAGGTTCAGAGGCAGGAGACAAACTGGAGATCAGGAACCACAAATAATTTGCCATTTGTCAAGCCAGCTCAGGAGCCAGGAAATCAAGACAGGAGTAGGAAACATGCAGTCCAGAGCACAGTGGAACCCAGGTGCTCAGACAGCTTCCTGTTCCTGCTGTTGGCTTAAGTGGGGCCAGTGGGCCATTCAGTCACTCTGGGACTCTGTCAATCAGCTCCTAAGGCTGGAGCCTCACGGTGGAGCTGGACTTCATCCTATAGCAAGATGTATGAGGCTGTGATTTATAGTTTTACAGAGGAGGGGAGATCATGAATGCATAAAACTAGGCTGGACAAAGTAACCAGGAAATGTACTGTAGGGAATGATCTTGTATAGTTCTCTCTCAATTGTGTGGTGGGGTGTGCATGGGAGGGTACTAAAGCGAAGAACCATCTTAAAAGAACTGTGCACCTGTAATACCCCTTCCTAGTTGATAGGAAGGGGCCCAATAGGTAGAAGATATTTTCCATTATAGCTCCTAAAATGGCAATATTGGAAGAGCAAAGAGGGGTTAAGAGCAAAATAAATTTAGTAGAAAAGTCTTCTTCCTTCTTTCATCTTTTGGAATTTTTGAGAGCCAGAAAGTTTCAGTGTTTTTTCGGTGATCACCCTGTGAAAGACCTGATGAAGACCCACATTTGGAGAGGTACCTATGGCTTCTGGGCTACATTGTTTCAATTGGTGCTTTGTTTTATGATGTCATAGTCAGTGAGCTATGGCTAGAGTGGGCCTTTTGTTGAACAGAGAATTTTTTTTTATGAGAACTAACTCAAGATTAATTTTCTGAGACTATAATTGTGGTCTATAAAGAATCAACATTTACTTTCAAGAATCTCTGAGATCCCACTGTTGTTTTCTGTTCTGAATTCTGTTCGCGTACCACTGAGGTAACTATTGGTGAATGATGATATTTAATGACAGCCACTGAATATATTCACATGTATTAACAGACTCAAGTTAGATCATCTAAGGTCAATTTCTTCTCTAATCCACACCGTTGAAAGTAGTGAGGCTGCATGGAATTGTAGATTTGTATAGAACAAAGGAAGCCATGTCCAATAACACTGATATGTAGGTGCTATGATGAAGAAATTATTCTGATGTTTTTGGTTTTTGTTTAGGTTGGAGGTTATGTCGTGCCCTTTCTAGATGGATGCTGTAAAACATGTGAGTGAATCAGGAATCAGAAATGTCCATTTTGATGTGATTGTAGTACGAGCAAGTCTGGCTTACTGTTGAATGGTGGCTTGATTCTGACCTCATTGACCCTAGAAGAAAGATGACTTTTTTCTAGTACTTTTCAGGATTATATTGACTGAAACTAATGGAGTGAGATCAGACCCAAGCTCTATTGTATGGTCTAATATTTTACTTACAAAATCCAATGCCATAGTTTTGCCATAGACTCTAATGAAGTTAGGACTTGGCCTAATGGTTTTGAAGTGCATCAATCTTCTCCAAATTAATTTGCAAATGCATGTTTAATTCTGTTTTAATCCTTCAAGATCAGTTTCTTATCTGTTCAAGTATTCTTGCCTGAACTTGTAAGTCACAACAATTTAATAAAACTCTGTGTTTCCTTTAATATAATTTTTAAATCCTCTCTTCATTCCAGAAAAAAATTAAATGAATATAAATTTGAATATGGGTAAAATAAATGGATGTTTATAGCAAATATTATTTAAACTTATTTTACAATTCATATGTAACTGACTAGACTAAAATGGAGTTCGAGGAGTCATGTGATATGTAGATTACCTTTATGAGAGGCTGTATGTCTCGGGAGGCTGATTAACAGGTTAGAAGATAGCAAATCCTAAACTCTACACTGAGCTCTCCTAGGAATTGACAAGTCACACTGGGCTAAGTTCCAACATTTAACTGACACTGCACAGTGCCACACACATCTAGTAGCTCCACAGAAATGAATTAAACTACTTGTGGACTAAGGTGTTGAACTAATAATCCAAGTGAGCCAGGTTGGCATAATATGGCTATTGCCTTTTCTATCTCTGCTTTTTCATCTTTAAAATGAAGAGGGTCACCCTCACAGTAGCGTTTAAACAGGCAAACACTCCAGAACATCGAGAGTCTCGGCTAACGTTTATGCAGCACCTTGCACATGTAAAGTACAACAGAAGTGGAACAAATATTTTTTCTTTCTGCTTCAGTGAAGTTCCCCAACCACTTGGAAGGTAGAATAGAATCATGAAACTTAAGGCAGTGACTTTTAAGGTGTGTAGAGCATCTCTTTCACTTCAGTGGTACGTTACATATGAAAGGTACCGCACAAACATTAGCTAACTGTCTGTATCACATGTAATTGGCTTACAGGGACATAAGAAATATTACAATAAACAGTAATGTTTCCCTCCAAACATGGTGTTGTTTTATATTATATAAGGTTATTTTAGATTTTACTATATAAACGTAAACATTTGATCTCTTTTCCTCTATCCTTACTTTGCTTTTTTTTAAACTAGAAACTAATTATCTGTTTTTCTGAGAAGGAAAATTATTGATTAAAAAAGAGGAGGGGGAAATCTGGTGGTATTTATATTTTACAGGATAGCAGTTAAATACAATTAATTCTAGCCCTGAGATAAGGCAGTAAAAAGAGGTTTTCCCATGACTACATGAATTCCATTTAACAACACTCAGCTCATTCATGCGTACAATATCTCATAGATCAGTACAGTATCCGAGAATCCTCAAGTCTTCTTTCTCTAGAGCACAATTACACTTTATAATTTAACAGTACCACACATTTATTGTAAAGCATCTCATTCAGTTTGTTGGGAACAGGTTTTAAGAATGCAATGGAAATTGTAAATTCATAGCATTTTGAAGTAATTGACTTTTAACGAAGCTGCATACTTAGCTAGATTGGCCAGAATACATTCTGAAGAACATCATAGTATCTTTGCAGAGTGTGAGAGGAAGTGTGTTTTACTGAACCAGTTTCTGTGGTTGAGGCAAGCTTCAGAGCCACACAGAGCTCTTCTTCAGATCTGGGAAAGGTACCCCCAGCAACTGAGCTGAAGAGTCTGTGCCCCCTGGAGCACACGCCCCTCCAGAGCCTGGAATGGAAGGTTATTAGCAATTCCATTGTATGGCATCATATTGACACAGCAGGATTGAAACCTTTGGAGCCACCAGCTAGTTCTCTGCTCTTGAGCTACACGGTAGATTGTCATCTTCTGTGTGTGGACCATCACTAGAGGGGGTGGGACACTTTGCCACTGGGGCTCAGATCCTAGCTCCATTCTCAGAAACGGTGAGCCACAGGAGTCGTGGATTCCATTATAGGGTCTGGAGGGGAGTGTGCTCCAGAGGGCACAGACTCTCCTGACCATTCCCCCAAGCTTGATCCCTTCAGCCACCTCCCCTCCAACCTGTCCCTGTCCTGTCTTCCCTGTACCATGCTGCTCCTCCCAGTCATGTTCTCCCTACCTTGGCAGTCTCTGCCTCCGCTCCTCAGTCCAGTCTCAGTCTCCTTGCCCAGCAAGTCCTAGTCTCATCCATATGGACTCCCCATACAGTCTCTGGCCTCCAATCTCAGGTTCCTTACCCAGCCATTTCTAAATTCCAGCTCCTAGTCCCCAGGATCTTTGCCCAGCCAGTCCATCTCCCTGCTCCACCCCTGTCCTGACCCCTGGTGTAATCTCTCTCTTTCTCTCCCGCCCCCCCTCCCACCATCCTGACCTCTAGCAGCTGTTTCCAATCACCGCTGACTCATTCCCTCCCTCGTTCTTTATTCACTCTGTGTTCATTCCCCCATCCTCTTGTCCCAGTCTCTCTGCCCAGACAGACCCAGTTCTCCTCACACACTTTGTCTCTTTGTCAGATCTGTCTCCACTCCCCCCTCACCTCCGTCCCTCTCACTCCACTAGTTCTCAATTCCAGTCACCCTCCCTGGCTACTCATCTGATCTCATCTCACTCACTCCCACTAGTTCCCCTGTCCAAACAGTCCCCATCTCACCTCTCTGGATCTCCGTTCCATTCTACCCTCCTAAACCCAGTCTTCACAGCAGGCTCCAAATCCCAATCCTGATCTCCCTTTCTGTCCCAGTACCACTTTTCCTCTCCCCTTCCCTGCTAGCATCAATTTCCACCCGCATCCTTCAGAGGATCCTTGTCCCAATCCACTTTCTCTGCCTCTCATGCAGATTGGGCTCTTGTCCCTGCTGTATTAAAATCAGGCAGATTCTTCCTCCACGTTGCCTGAGCCCAGCAGGGGGAGGTCATTGAGAGCATAGGAGAGATTGTCCCCCTGCTCTCAGTTTGGTGACTGTACCCAGACCCAGCACCGCCTATAGCAGCCCAGAGCTGCTATTGCAAAGGAAGTCCTGCCTCGTGTGGATGGAATCTTGAGGGAATTCATCCACAAAAATCTAAGCAAGCTTTGCTATGTGGGAACTGCAATTTTTCAAAGGCTTAAAACAACCAGATGCAAGCAGATTTTCATCGGGATAGCCAAAGGTCACTGCCCTGCCAAATTTTGACCTTCTCACCCAAAGCCTAAGGGATTTTAGAGCCTTTTAAAAAAATGTCAGTAGACCTTTGTAACATGGGCAAAACCAGGTATTTTTTTTAGCTCCATTCTCAGAAATCATTGAACTTTTTGTCTCAATATTTCAAAAAAACCTTCAGGCTGAGACAGACACCTGGCAAGGCAAATGCAGTACAAATGATTAATGTTTGGCAAACTTATAGGCAATAGGGTGGTGTTATGGGATGTCAGGCAACCACAGTAGTAAATGGTACTACCAGACCTACATAGAAGAAGAGAAGTGAGAGTCCCACACATCAGCATAATCAGTTCTGATGATAGACGGAATTAAGTGTGCCGGGGCTCGGGGTGTTGATGGGGGAGAATGAAGGAGCCACACACCTGCTCCATGGAAGAGAAACAGAAATCTTTGGTAGTGGCAGAAGGTTACTTCATTGCCTCCCTGTACTGCCCTCCTTGGATTCCAGTCCTTTTTTCTTCCCGCACAGGGGTTACCAGCTGAAGAGCTGCTACAGCAGAAGTTGGATAGCTGGATAAGGTTCCTTGTGTTTTTAAGAATTACAGTTCTGGGGTAGTGGTGGCTAGAAAACACCGTAGGGAAGATCAGATTCTTCTGCCAAGACTATTGTTAACTAGGGGAAGAGGAGAAAGGCTCTTGGTGTCTTTTGTCTTGATGGGCTCTATCCTTTGCATGTCAGAAATCTGTCATAGACACTTGTCCCTGGTTCTGAAATACGTTTCACCCCATAGCGCTGTACTCTAATCAATCTTTCCAACTGCCCTTCTCTCCCCTGATCTTATATCTCAGGTCACTTGCTGTCATTTAAGTCAGCTAATGGACAGGCAGTCTCTTCACAAGCCTTTAAAAAAAAGCCATGTTGTTTCTTGATGGCTGGTAAAATCACTTGATATTATATTTCCAGAAAGGCCAAAACGTTGTAGATTTAGGCAAAACAGGACCATTCCTTTTAGGCTTAATTTTCCAAAACAAAATCTAGCCAGCAAATAATACATCTTTTGACATTTGCATGTGCAATGTGTAATATCTGTTCATATTTTTCAGTGGATAAAAATAAATTCATAATTAGTATTTTAATGCAACTGATTTTTATATCTGTATAAGCTTGTTGATCCAGCATTTACTGTAAAATCATATGGCCCAGATTGAATGTAAAAAACTTGTAGTAATAAGAATTTCGTGATCAGTCATAACTACATAAGACATTTAATGAATAAGGTCACTATCATCTTGTCTTCATTTGAAATACCCTGTCCTGATGAGTCACTGTGATTTTTCTCTTTAATTTTTGTGGTAAAACTGTAGTTTAAACGTTGCCCTGTAATAACATCTACAGAAATTCCCCACAAATGTTGAGAATGTCTCAAAATAACTCTCTTTGGAAATTATACTCCTTCCATCTCTTGGCCTTAAGTCTAACAGTAACTTTGAAAGCCAAATTTACCTCTCACATTGGTGTAAATCAGGAATAATTTCACTGAGGTCATCGGAGTTACAGTTAAGGTAAATGAGGGGAGAATAGGCTAAAAACAAATCAGAAGTATCTAAGCAATATTCAGTTCCTCCTACCCTTACTTTTATTTTCAAGATGTTTTATATTTAATAACTACTGTATCATAGACAACATAATTACATTTTCAGTTGTTTTCCTTTTTTAAGTATCCTTTTCAAACATGAGTGGGTCTGACCATAAAATGTTGACTAAGGATAGAGGGACCCTTTTCTTTTTTGTATAACTTGTTCAAAATGTAATATTTTTACCAGGTTCTGGAATGTCATTGTTGTTCCCATTTCCTGTTAGCCCAGGCCCTCCTACAGCTAGGGCTAACTGTAATGCAGGTACATTTTATTGGAAATCAGTAGCAACAAATCAACCAGCACCATTGTTGATTTCCAACAATGTACTCCCTGATAGGAGCATCAGGCCTCATGTCATCAAATCATGTTTCAAAGCTGCACCGTAGTATTAACTTCTTATTGTTCAGAATGGCTCACCTGTGTTTTGTTTTTGTTTTTTCTTTATGCACTGTATGGGCAGTGCATTGTTGTTAGCCAACAATGTACTGTTGGTAGTAAGCATTTGCATAGCGTTTAGTTTGCTGCATGTGTATTGCTACATTCAAAAAGTTGACTAATCCTATTGTTTATAGTGCTGTAGAACAGTGGTGCACAACCTTTTTTCAACCACGACCCCCATATTTTATTGTACTCTGTTGCGACCCCCAAGGTAATTTGAGCAGTGTGGCTCGGCGCTTAAATCTGGCCAGCCAGGGGCTGGCCTAGCCCACGGCACTTAGATCCAGGCGGCTGGGGCTTATGCCCACCGCTATGGCGATTCCCCAGGAAGACATCTGTGACCCCCTTGGGGGTCGCGAAGCATGGGTTGCGCACCACTGCTGCAGAACATAGAGACTAATTGCTTTGCCCATTAAAGCTTGCTATTCAAATAACTCTTTAGAAGATTATATGGCATTTAGTGGCATATGTTCAAGAAGCAGCTCATATTTTCTAGTATATTGTAATCAGGACAGTCTATGGGAAATATATACCATAATAATTGGAGACAGACAGTAACAATGGTAAGAATCTGCCTTACAACACATGGTATGAATGCCAATCTTCACTACTTGCATCTTGTGAAAACACAAATACACTTTGCTACCTAACAAAGGATTGACTGTAACTATATACATGATGATATGTGCTATAACTTCACTGAAGGCCAGATTCTGCACCAATTTACACTGATGTCAGTCTGGAAAAATTCCACTGATGTCTGTGTCATTCATCTATAGTCATACCCAGACAAATGAGCAAAATGTGGCCCTCAGTAATGTTACAGTACGTATTATAGTATATATAGTTACAGACCCATGAATCTATTGGAGGCACTCAAACATCGTGTTTCAACCAAACAAAATATACAAAGCAATCTCATTACAGTACATGTAGTTACCTACAATGTCATATGCTATATATATGAAAGTTGTTCGAAGGAAAACTATGTATGTCTGTCAATAAGTGTTACTAAGAACCATCAACACATGCATGCAAATACACTGCATTCTGTACTTGTTCCCAAGAAGTGTCACACTTGCAGAGCAGCCAAGATTAACTCATAGCCATAATTATATCTCAAGAATTCCCCATCCCAAGCATCATCTACTGTGTGCTAAGAGAAGCAAAAGGCAAGAATATAACTGGCGATTTGGGGATATTATTCATTTGGTCAGTGACCACTTCCTTGCAGACAAAAGAAATAACAGTGAGTTGTTTCTTTTTAAAATGTTGTTTTATCTCTTCTCTGTTTGACAGTCCTAGTGGGCTTATTGCATGCCTATTCAATGTGTTTTTATCCTACCCACGATGCAATGTATTAATTCTTTTACAGTAGTCAATAGCTATTTTCTACTGGAAAATGAAGAGGAGGAAATAATCCTCTTAGAAAAAAATCCACATTCTAAAAAACTCTGCTGTACTTGGAGTCAGTTGTCTTTCAAAACTTAAATTTGCATTTCTTAAAGAAAAGAAGAAGTATTTCCCAGTGGTGAGACCACATAACTGAGCACTGGGATTCATATTCTAACCCAGTCTTTGCCATGACATAAACCATGATTTTGTGCAAACCAAATTTGTTTTTCTTTTCCTGTGAATAATAATATTAAGAGTTTTATCCTGAGTTTTGAGATGAAAGGCAGTACTGATGTATAAGATGAGAGTATTATGAGGCCTAAGAGCTAGTTCATGGTTGGGCAATAAAACAGTGGCAGTTCACCAGGGTTAACCCCTGGTGCGCCTCCACTGTTATATTTACCTGTGCCTCTGCAGGTATGGGCAATTGAAGCTCCCATTAGCCATGGATCACAGTTGCCAACTAATGGGAGCTACAGGAAACAGCGTGGATAAGGACACCCGGTGGTGGCAAGAGCTGTGAGGAAATGGAGCAAGTGAGCCTGCTCAATGTGCTCCACTTCCCTCATGGCTTCTGCCATCATGGGGAGTGTGCAGGGGCTTGACTGCTGCCACCGCACTGTGCCAGGTTGCCCCAGTGATGCTTGGAGGACGGGTTGCCATAGGAGGGAGAGGGCGGGACAATGGCAGGAAGGGACGGGGTTTGGAGGGCCAGTAATGGACACCCTGCCCCCCTACTCACCAGGAGTCCTGGGCCAGATTGGTCAATTGCTGTAGCAGGGATTGGCCCATGGGTCAGGAGTTTGAGATCCCTGCCTTAACCACTGGGCTATGGGGTATTCTGAGGTGGCCCTGTCTCAGTCTCTCTTGTTGAAGCTATTTATTTTGTATAACCAAAAATAGTCATTGTAACAGGGCTTGGGTCTTGTCATGGTTATATTGGCTGGCCCATGCCATTTCCTGCAACTCCCATTGTCAGGGAATAGTGAATCGCAGCCGCTGGAAGCAGCCATACCTATGGACGCTCAGGTAAACAAAGTGTCTGGCAGCCCACCAGTGGTTAACCGTGGCAAACCATGTCTTGCCCATGGGCTGGTTATTGCCCACCCCTGTTATAAGAGGTACACCAAGCACCCCTCCAGCTGTTGTATTTTGTGTAGGTCCGACTCTCTGAGAGTGCCTCCTGGATTAGGTTTAGTGATTATCTAATTTCCAGGTCTTAGTTATGAAATAGGTGCCAGGAGTCAGGATTTAGGTGGCTGTGTGTATGCTTGTCGGTAGATTTTTAAGTGCCATGGGGACCTTTCATTGGAAATTTCAATACTGTCGAAATTTATGTTCCAATAGTTATATGACTGCTGGGCTGGGGCTCTGAGGTAAATTTTGGGTTTAGGCACCTAAAGTGACAGTTAGGTGTCAAAATCCGTTTGTGTATCTAGTCCTAAGCATTCTATAATATGACTGTGTAAATAACACAGTATAGGTGCCATAGAACTACAATAGTCCAACTAATAGAAGGGACGTTTGATTTCTCTTATAGATCTTCTTTGTGATGTGGGTTTTCCAGCAGGAAGAATTTTTTTTTTTTTTGCATTCAGATGCTATTGGTTCATTCCTGAAATGACTGAGCTTGCTGCATGATCCAGCTCTTCTTCAACTATTCAATATTTCCCCCTTTAATTATGTTTAACACTTTGTTCATTGTGTGTGTGTGTTTGTGTGTGTGTGCATAAACAGATATTTTAAAATATATCTACATGTTTTGTATCTTTTTAGTAACAATTAAAATACAGATCAAATTGGAATTAAGTATTTTATCTTGTTATTAGGGATTGCTTTTCTGTTTCTTTACACAGAAAATATGAAAACACAGAGCTTCTCCTAAGCCCTTCGTAGTTGGCAAATTCCTGTGTTGTAAGGTGTTTATTACCAAAAGTTGCAACCTTAATGAAATAAAACTATCAAACAATTATAAGGCAGAAAATGTATTGAAAAGTACCATCAATAGTCTTCTCAAAGGAATGGTTACTTCATTTCATGTTCAGAAAACAATGTACTAGAAGTAATGCATTTTCAGAATGACAGAGGCTATAATACTGCTTAAGTGGCTTATGGATTTTGTCCTTAAAAATGTATATATATGGAATAAATGCATTGGAAATATAGTTGAATGCATAAGATACAGTGGATATTACATCAAATAGTGTAATTATAGATTTTAAAAGCCAAAATTTAAATACAAATTACAGTTTATAAAGCTTTGTCAAAGAGATTTTGGTATATGTTGTGACATACTCTTTATTATCTTTCTTTTTTTTTTTGACCCATCACACATGTAGGAACGTTGCTATTTCTGAAATATTTAAAATTATTAGCTATTATTTTTCAATCAATGTACATTTTGCAGGTAAAGAAGATGGGAAATTTTGTAAAAAAGTGACTGTTAGAATGACTATCCGCAAGAATGACTGCAGAAGTAACACACCCGTAAGTAACTATCATAATTTGTTTCAATGGAAAAAATAAGGAAAGGTGGAAATGAGAAAAGACATGATGGGAGTTTAACTCTGTCGTTGTATGCATTCTCTTTCTGACTCAACATAAGGGCTGAAATTGTCATGTATCACAGACAGATCTGCAGTGGCTCACGTGCAGTGGTCATCAGTTTAAAAAGTCAACATTTACTATTTGTTACAATGCAGTAGTATCTCAAATACCACTATGCAGTAGTATCTTTAGAATGGGAAATACAGATTTAAATCTGCAAAGCACTGAGCATTTTTCTACTACTGAAGTTAATAGGAATTGAAGATGTACAGCACTTTATAGGAGAAAAACAACACAACCTATGAGGAAAGACTGAAAGAATTGGGTTTATTTAGTTTGGAAAAGAGAAGACTGGGAAGGGACATGATATCTTAAAGGTTGCTCCAAGAAGGAGGGAGAAAAAATATTCTCTTTAACCTCTGATGATAGGACAACATTTAAGCAATGTTGCTTATAATCCAACATTGGAGGTTTAGTTTGGACATTAGGAAAAACTTCCTAACTGTCAGTGGTTTAACACTGGAATAAATTTCCTAGCGAAACTGTGAAATCTCCATTACTGGAGATATTCAAGAGCAGGTCAGAAAGACACCTATCAGGGATCATCTGGATGATGCTATGAGGGCAGGGAACTGGACTTGATGGCCTCTCAAGGTCCCTTCCAGTTCAGAATGGAAGGGATGGCCCATGGACACAAAGGAATCACGCAGGGAATGTTATAGTAAGTGCCTGCTCCAGTATTGGAGTAAAGTTCTTCAGTTTTCCTAGGGAGTATTTCTTTTCCAGAACATTCCTCCCTAATGCAGCAAAGAAATAGCTAGTGACTCCCATTGTTGTGCATCAGCCAAAGTAACATTGTGAAGTCTTCGAAATGAAACCTCAGAAATCCTTTTGTTGGAGCTGAGTATGTTGCTTACTGACCCAATCAGTCTTTTGGAAATCAATGGAAAAATTCCTATTGATGTCAGTGAGATCAAAATGTGGGCCTTGCTGAATCATATTATTATTCACATTGGATGAGATTTTAAAAGGAGTATAAGGTAGTTTGCTGTTGAGATTCCATTAAATTTCCTTTAGGCGTCTGAAAATCCCAAATTTGGGTGTTTTAGTCATTTAAAAGCAATGATCCTTTTAAAATGTTCATTTAACAGGTAAACATTGTTTCGTGTGATGGAAAATGCCCTTCTGCTAGCATTTATAACTACAACATCAACACATATGCAAGATTCTGCAAATGCTGCAGGGAACTTGGGTTGCAAAGACGAACTGTGCAATTGTACTGCAGTGGCAACTCAACATGGGTCAACTATTCAATCCAAGAACCTACAGACTGTTCTTGCCAATGGTCTTGAGACAGCATTACAAAAAGAGCAGCCACTGAGTCACACTTTGGAAGATATACAATTATTCTCAGTATGATAAAGATATCTTTTACATCTTTTCCTTAGAAAGTAAGTTATCCATCCACTGAATAGTATCATTGTTTAATATTAAGAAGCATAGCTGTTTTGGACTCTTCTGCATTTTGAAATAATGGATTTGCATCATCCCTTTTAAAAATTATTATAATGTTCACTTCTGGGAATCATCTCAAGAGTTCTTGTGATATGTGCCAACATAAAAAGGAAAGGGATTTCCTTGAAAAGAGACAATCAGAGGAATAATGCTTTATATTTTATTTCTGGAGGTTTGATCCATTCTTTGAAAGCCACCCAAAACTGTTTTAAATATATAAGCTGTCTTGGCAGTGGCATAAGATCTTAAGTGTGTCACAATAGTGCTTGATGACTATGGAAGAACATTATATGGACGATATTAAAAATATTCAGTTTAAATCAAATTGATATTGCAAATAGGGCACTCATGAGTAATTAAATTATAGAAATTTTTACCAGAGAAGCATTTTCAAAACTGGTAATTGTATATATAATATTCCCTGGTAATAAGTTTTGATTTTTCTAATGTATTTTACATTGTTGTGTAAAACCATTATGTTAGATATGTAATGTAGAAGAAATACAGATTTTTTTTAGGTTATCCAGTTTAGATATAGGTATTAGATCTATCCAACTTATCCACTGTATAATGTAAACTGAAAACATACAAGTTTATCAATGAAAAAATAAATTTTCCATTACGGTTATATAGATGCACTTTATCTAAACAAACCCTTGTCTCTAAAGCGCACCATATGTTAAATGTGTCTTGTACTGTTTATTTAGGAGAATGAACTTTACACAGAGCCGTGACTTTTTAAGAACATGCCATTTTCATAAAGACAAAAGAAAATAAAAATTATAATTGGTCCCATGTATATTTTAACAAAGAAAAACGATAAGTCAATAAAAATTGACTTCCTATGTCCAATTATTTTTTTGTGTTGCAAAATGTTCAAATTGCAAAGTACAATGTTCACAAAATTGCTTTTAAAACTTGCAGTAATTGATATTTTGATATAACGAAACCAAATATTTTGTTCACCAACCCTCACCATGCCATTTGAACACAGTAAAATTCCAATTGCTTTAATTTTAAGAAGTAAAGCTACAAGAGCGTCTAAGATTTTAAGCTTAGGAACTAAAAACTAGAAGTGTATTGTTGCATAATAAATTGTAAAAAGCTGGTTTTTGCTGTTAATCCAATGAATGGTTTTAACAAAACATTCATCACGTGAACATTTTTGTTATTTTGCTATTTTATACTTTTTATATGCTGTACATGTCATTCCTATAAAATCTAATAAACAACAGGAAGGCTTATTTTGTTACTACTTCTTTTCTTATTAATATTAACAACTGTTTAACTTTATGGCATATGTACTTACATTTTTGTTTCAAAAGTACTCCCAATTTATTTATTTTTTTACTGAAGCTAGTATTAATAGTCCAAGCATCTGATTGTCTGATACCAAGCTGTAGAAGAGTTTAAATTCTGTTTTTAAACAACACTTTCATGAAAATGCTTTCCTCCTGTTTTAAATTGTTCAAACATATTTTCATCCCAAAAAATTCAGATTTCAAAAATTTCACATTTTATTCAAAATAAAAATAAATCCTTGCTTCTCACTGATATCATAAAATGACTTGTCCCCTGATCCTCAGCAATAGATGGTCCCATATTCTAGAGAGACAAAGCTATCTGTGATGGACCTATCTCTGAATAGTTCCTTCAAAAATAAATTATTCCCAAACTGTGAAACAATATTGAATTATTATAATGAGTAAATGCTACCCTAAACAAACAGAGAAACATTCTTTCAATACAACAGTAGTACAATCAATTCCTTTAATGCTTCACTTACTAAGGATGGAGCAATTCTTTTTAACTTGCATTGTAGTGGAACATTCCCTGTCCTATATAACTACTTTCCAGATATGTAAGAGAGACACAGATTGCAAGCAGTGAATACAACAGACAAACAGAAGAGTGGGAATTGAAACACAGGTAAGCAAAGTGACTTTCCTAGAAAAGCCTTTGCACAGCAAAGATCTCTCAAGTGCTTCCACCACAAGATCATACACCCTCACTTAACATCTAGTGGCAAAGAAGAAACATTGATAGGCAAAGGAAAATTGCCTTTCTCCATCAAGGGACACATCCACCAGCTATGAAATGGTGATCACTAAGTCTTCAGCATTAAAAAAAGTGGGGTGACTGAAGGTCCAATTGAATTCAATGCCGAAATGCCCATTGCCTTCAGTAGTGCAGGACGAAGTCATAAAAAGAACTGGAGCAGCACTGAGCTGTTACAGGCACTGAGAAAGGGAATTAAAATCTGAGAGATTCTACAGCTGCAGTAAAAGCTCGAAATCTGAGCACATCTGTAAACAGGAATCGAACTTTCTGTCATCTCTTCCCCTTGTTTAGACAAAGCAAAGTAATAAATGTCGTGCTAAGTTCCTGTGTCCGATTTTGTAAACATGCGGCTTGTGCCGAGAAAAGCAAACGGAAAGATCCATGGTAGCTGTGGCTTGACATCGGAAGCCACCTTTATCCTATTATCAACAGTAAATCCCCACACAGATGCTTTTCCCTTCTCTTTTCTTGTTAGCTCAAAGCAATGCGGGCCTCAGTGCTGCATGTGCCATGCTCTATATTTGTACCATATAGCGAGAAAAAATGGCCAATTCTGCAAAAGAGGTTAAACCTGCCTGGTGCCAGTCTGAAACATCAGCATCACGAGGAAAGGCAATGTATGTGTGTTAATTTCTAGTCCTGCCTTATTTCACCCCTGCCCCAATTATGGACCAAGCCCTGCTCTTGTCTTCCCTGATTCCAGGTAACTCAGTTCTGACCCTCAGCTTTGATTTGTGGCATGACTCTTAGCTTTGACTTTTGACTCCTCAAATTTGGCTCTGATTTCTACCTCTGCCATTTGGTTTCTGATTCCCCGCTCCTGACTGCTGCTCTGGTCAAAAAGCTTATGTCCTACTAACTACCACATACATGATCTGCTTGAATGAAGTTTTGGTGAGACACTCTCATCCTAGGCAGTTAATGGAGTGGTTGACTACATCATAATATTTTACTACACCATGCATTTGATTCCAAGATATAAAACTTGATACTGAATGCTTTGTTTTCATCAAATACAAGACTATATGGTCCTAGTCCTCATTGTGGCGACTGCCCCAAATTTGAATATATGAAAATTAGCATAAGAACTAAAAGTAAGGAGGAGCCAAAAAGGATGAATAAGCACCAATATTCAACACTCTTTGTGGTCTTTCACTGTTGTAGCCTTACCTCTTCTCTAAACTATAGAGCTATGTCTACACTGGCATGTTCTCACGCAAAAACTCTTTTACGGAAGATTTCTTCTGCAAAAACTCTTCCAGAAGAGAGCATCTACACTGGCATGTGCTTTTGCTCAAGAGATGTGCTTTTGCACGAGAGCATCCATGCCAGTGTAGACACTCTCTTGCGCAAGAAAGCTCTGATGGCCATTTTAACCATCGGGCTTTCTTGCGCAAGAAAGTCATGCTGCCTGACTACACTGGCCTTTTGCGCAAGAACAGTTGCGCAAAAGGGCTTATTCCTGAGTGGGAGCGTCAGAGTTCTGGTGCAAGAAGCCCTGATTTCATACATTAGAACGTCAGTTTACTTGCATAAGAACACACGGCCAGTGTAGACGGCAGCAAGTTTTTGCGCAAGAGCGGCCGCTTTTGCACAAGATCGCACCAGTGTATACACAGCCTAGGGTTTTATCTTTTATACACAAGTGAGAAAGGTAGAAGGGTGGAATAATCCAAGATTACAGCCTGGCGAACAATGCAAAAATGAATTTGAGAATAATAGAATGAATGGCAGGGAAAAGAATTGCCAAAACTCATCCCAGTATGTTTAGAGCTTTTTGAAGAACAAATATAGTTATTCATAAACAATTAATCTGAAGGAAAATGGCAACTTTTTTTTAATAATCTTTGCATCCTCCTGAGAACAGAAAAATCTGAGGTGACCACAGACAATTTAGTATAAAAGGACTTTGCTGTATAAGTTTGTTGATGTTTTGAAGCTGTATGGATTCCAAAGTGCTTTATGTGCTTTTTATTATACAGACATTGGCCTAAATCTCGAGAGGTAATTAGAAGTTTGAGGTGCTTTAGTTTTTGGATACCCAATCTTTAAAGGGGTTATATTGTCAGAAAAAGCTGGCCAGCTATCCTTTCAAAATCAAACCCTTTTAAAGGTATCTCACATGAAGCATGCAGAAGCATAGAAATTTCTCTACATGTTGGCCCTTTTCTGGTCATTTTTCATGTCATGACCAAAATCAAATTCTGCCCTCAGAACTTCAACATTAGTGAACATCAACTTCATCCGTGGGACATGAGAATTTCTGAATTCTGTGTATTTCTGAAGTCTGACTTTAGCCCAGACACCTGGCAATGTGAAATTTGTCCAGTAAGTTGCTCATGTGCTAGTTCCATTATTATGTGGCAGAGACATTTAAATAAAATTATATTTGCTGACCAATACACAAATCTGATCGCATAATGCAAAATGTGGAGTGAAGAGCATTTTGAATAATAATACTGTTTTAAAAAAGCACGCTTGCTTGTGGTCTCTCATATTTAATCCCACAGCTGTGTTTTCTGAACCATATTCCCTACTGACAGCTGTATTGTTGACTTCTTGCTTCCTAAAGAGGGAAAGGCAGACAAGTACTTTTTGAAATGAGGGCATGAGGAAGTCTAATAAGGCTTGATCTCTAGTCTGGATATGTGCAGGGTGATGTCCTTAGGGATTTGCATTTTCACAAGTTTTTTCTGAGGGGTAACTAGATAGGACATCTGCAGTCTGTTCTCCCTTTAAAAGAGATGGCCATTAACTATCTGACTGAATAGCTGACATTCCTTAATGGGGAGTGCCATGATAACTATGCATTGCCCCTGCTTTTTTGGTGGGGTTGTTACCAATGTGCTGACTCGAACAGGAATCATAGCTAAATAAAACCAGTAACACTCATTGTGAAACAAGCAGAGAGGACTTTAGTAAATAATTAGCATGTTGTCAGTCTGCAATGGAAGTAAATAATTTGCCAGCTAATCATCAGTATAATAGATGGTCATTAGCCTAACCTTAGCCTTAATAAGATTTATCTGATATCAGGCTTTCCAGTTCAAGGAACACAAGAATTGCCATACTGGATCAGACTAGTGATCCATATAGTCCAGTGCCCTGTACCAAGCCAGCTGCTTCAGAGAAAAGTTCAATAAACCCTTCAATAAGCAGTTACGGAATAAGCTGCCTTTCTGGACCATTGAGGGTTTATATCCCTTTCACAGCTTTCATTTATTTAAAACAGTCACTTTTGGCCTAAGAATCAAAACTCCCAAAGCATTGTGGGAATGACGTAGGGAAATGCTCTCTCATTGAATCGAAGCCCTGGTCTACACTAGGCGGGTATTTCGAAATAACCCCCCTCATTTTGAAACAACAAGTGGAGTGTCCACACTACCAACCTCTTTATTTCGAAATAAGTCCTGCTTTCTCCTAGGAATTACGCTTATTTTGAAATAATAGTGGTAGTGTGGACGCTTCACTGCTGCTATTTCGAAATAACTACTTGCTGGCATCATTCAAAGTTATCCTAGAACATAAGAATAGCCATACTGGGTCAGACCAACAGTCCATCCAGCCCAGCATCTTGTCTGCCGACAGTGGCCAGGTGCCCCAGAGGGAGGGAACAGAACAGGAAATCCTCACGTAATCCCTCCCCTGTCACCCACCTCCAGAGAAACAGAGGCTAGGGACACCATTCCTACCCATCCTGGCTAATAGCTATTGATGGACCTAATTATTCTGCAGTGCTTCCTGGGGCTCTAAGTCAAGATAGCTCATCCACATTTAGGAAGTCTGCTTCAGGCTAATTTCAAGGCTTCCCTGCAGTGTGGACACACTATTTTGAAATAGTTATTTCGGGAATTATTATTTTGAAATAATTTCCCTGTGTAGACATGCCCTAAGGGAAATCCCCTATTAATTTATAAGCCTACTGCTGCCCAGGTGTTCTAGGCAGGACCCCTGAGCTTTGGGATTGCATTAGAGAGGGAAACAGAGCTTCTGTCTATCTCCTGAGGGGCTTGCCCAGTTCCCTAAGGCCACGTCTACACTACAGAGAAGATCGAAGCTTCCACGGTCAATCTTCTGGGATATGAATTAGCGGGTTTAGTGAAGACACACTAATTCAAACTGAGAAGGGCGCTCCCATTAGTGCCAGTAGTCCTTCTCCTACGAGGAATAAGGGAAGTTGAAGGGAGTGTGTGTTCCCATCAACTTCACACTGTGTGGATGGCACCAAAATTCGATTTAAGATACTTTGACTTGAGCTATGTAATTAATGTAGCTGGAGTTGCATATTTTAATTTGAGCTTATCCCCTAGTGTAGAAATAGCCTAAGAGCTGAGTCATAGTAGCCACCTCTTAGCCTTGTTTTACTATTTGGAAGCCTCCCTCTTGCTGCTCAGAGGGAGTCTGAGACACTCAGCTACTGATAGTATCTATGTTCTTAAGTCTCACTGCAAGTGAGAGGGCGGGGTGCCCTGCTCACTACTTCTGATCTGCATGGACTCAGCAAAATTCCTTCAGGTGTAGATTCAAACAACAGAGAGGATAGAGACTATTGTGTGGGTAAAGCATGTTTTGGCTATGGCCAGTTTGTTTCCCTGGGATCCCATGAAATAATACGTGGAAGGAACTGGGCGTCTTCACAAGAATATGGGAAATTTAATAGTATGGCTAGAAGTATTTTGTATTTACTATGAAAATATTGGCAAGAAATAAGCCCTTTATCTTTACTTAAATTATTTTAATAGATAAAATAAAACCTGCCCCCTTTCTCTTTCTTCTCTTTCTCTTAGAAGTAAGAGAGGTGGTAGGAGAAAAGAAAGGAGACAGTGGATCAAATTAAAAAAGAGAAGGAAACATTGAACAAAATGTTGGTTTTGTGTATTTAAAAAAGCAATAAAATATTGCAAAAAGTGTATATAATTCAAAAATTCATTTTGCCTCCAAAAGTTACCTAGTCTGATTATCATCTGTGCAGCTACTTTGTTGCATCTGCTATGCCATGTGCCAAATTAAAACAACCTGTTTGGGTGCAGCAGTTTGCATTTCCACTCCCATCCCTGTGAGAGAAGAACCACCACAAGTCCTAGACACCACCTAAGCATCATTTAAATGACATTTTCAGAGGGGCAAGTGGGAATCAGGAGTTCAGAAAACTCTTAATTTCAGCCTTACACAGCTGCCAGTAACACTTCCTGAATGTAGAGAGAAAATAATGCTCAAACTATATCCTCAGTGATGAGCCTGAGTCAAACCCTGGATCTGGTAGTAATATTTTCATGCAGTTATGAAGTTCAACCAGTAGATGTTGCTGTGATCTATAGGTAATTGTAGAAAAGGGTGAGGTTCTAGGAATAAACTAAAATGGCAGACAGACAGCCGTGCAGTTTTCCCTGATAAATGCCTGTTTATGAAGACCTGCGGCTCAACATATTGATAGATCTGAATGAATGCATCTAAACATTAAGAAAGTTCAGATACACAGCTTCAGATATGAAATCTGGCGCTTGAGTCTGGAGGAGCTGTTGTAGAGTATGGCTGCATAGGTCAGAAAGATTCACCACTGTCTCGAAAGGAGGCAGCTGCAGGACCAGTGTAATACACCAGTTACACACCTTAGGAATAAAATAATGGAATTATTAAACACAAGCTCTCCTTGCTTTAACACACATCTCAAGCCTCTGTGTTTTTACACAGATTTCTTCAAATATTACCATTCTACTTCCAGAATGAACATGTAGCCCTTGCTGCAGTTCTAGTAGCATTCAGTACTTTTATTTCCTTCTCTCACTGGTGTGTGGTGAAGATAAATATACTAAATGTTGAGAAAATCAGATGCAATGATATTAGGGGCTATCTTAGGTAATATATAAGACAGATGACAAGTGAAAGAAAACAGAAAGATCAATATACACTGAGCCCCAGAAATATAGTACCTCACCAATCCCCCAGATGGAATTCATGCCATTATTTGATATTTGTTTTTCTGCTTTCTTCTCCTGGAGAGAAGAAAAAGGGAAATGGAAACATTCTTAGGTTTTTGGCTTGACGATCTTGTAGCACTTTTAAATCATCTGTCAACACTGTCATGACGTTGCATTCATTTAAAAGCCTATCTTTTAGATCCATCTGTTATATAAATAAAAATAATGCAGCCCAATATTTTTATGGTACACTAATCCTGCTTGGCCATGGTGTAATTATCAAATGATTTCATGCTACCCTGGTGGCAGGCAACATCTAGACCACTGAACACTTGCTGTGGATCTCTTATTAAATCCCTCTTGCACAGTTTCATTCACAAATTTACCATGGCTTTTAAAACCAAATAGTTTGGTGCTTATACTGTGATATCAAATAAGGGCAATGTGTTTCCAAAATGTGGCAATGTTTTTCAGATGCTCCACTTCACACTTAATTGCCAATAGTTATTCAAACTCCACAGTTGCCTCCTTTAGCTCTAATATTTAATTGGAGCCATATAATTTAAGGACAGTGCACCATTACACATGTTTAGGAATACACTCTCTGGACACAAGTCACCCCCCCTTTCATAAACCCCAGATGTCTGGGCTCTGTGAGTGGAGCTGCACTGATGGGAGAGAGTGGAATTCACTTGCCTGGAAGCTGTCCTACATCCACAATTCCCCCTCCTCATTATTTGGACCTGGCCCAGAAGTGTCCTTATCCATGACATGCCAATGTCTCCCACACACAGATCTATTTCAAGAGATACACCACTTAAGAGGGGTAGGTGGATTTTTGGCAACCTCCTACTCCAGGTGAATAACACCATGTCATACTATGATAACCCAAATCCAAAGAAAATAAGATTTTAATTAACTTTATTGTTAATTTATCTTTGGAAAGACCTTAACACTTTGCTTAGCAGGAGCTGCTGTTAATCTTTGCAAGTGGGTTTTACCACTAGCTTCAATGGGGCAGGATTTCTCCCCACGCCCCCTTATTTCAAAATAACAAGTGGAGCATCCACACTACCAAGCCTGTTATTTTGAAATAATGGGCTGGTTATTTTAAAATCTGTGCTCCTACTTTCCTCGGGAAATAATGCTTATTTCAAAACTGTTGTTTCAAAATAGTGTTCGTATGGACGATCCTGTGCAGCTAATTCAAAATAATTGGCCTCCAGAGGCCTCTCGCAGCTGCACTTGTGGCTGCTCTGGCCACACCTGCCAGCTCCGCTGCTCCCCTTCTCCTGCGGAGCTTAAAGCAGCAGGCTGCTAGAGAAGGGCTTGTGGAATGTGGTCAGCTTGGCAAGCCCTGTACTATTCATCAGGAGCTGACAGAGCCATGAGCGACCCCAGCACTCCCTCTGAGCCCCCGACAGCTGCCAACACTACTGCAGCACCCTCGGCTGCCACTGGCCAGGGATGCAGGAGAGCACTGGTCTGGACTGGTGTGGAGAGCATGGACCTCATTAAGGTCTGGGGCAAGGAGACCAACCTCCAGGATCTTTGCACCAGAAAGTGCAATGCCGACATGTAGCCTGGCCGACAAAGGCCATTCCCAGACCCGCAGGTAGATCTGGATGAAAATAAAAGAGCTCCAGCAGGCCTGCAATGGAGCCTGGGAGCAGAGCAGATCCTCTGGGGGGGGCACCACATTTGTGCACTCCTATCAGCACCTTGATGCCATCCTGGGAGGCGGGCCAGTCACCTCCCTCCAGCCATCTTTGAGTCCAGCCAGGACATGCCTCCACGAGGGAGGGGTTACAGAGGAGAAGGAGGAGGAGGCCAGCCATGCCCACAAGCCAGGACCTGCTCCTGACCCTGCAGTCAGTCCCCCCCCCCCCCCCCCCCCCCCCCCCCCCCCCCCCGGATGTCTCCCAGGCATCAGACAAGCCCGGGGAAGGCGCTTCAGATGAGTTCTATAACTTTACCTATCTACACGCGGGAGCAGGTGGTGGGCTGCACTCCCCTCACTCGGCCTACCGGTGGCAGCACAGCAGCTTGTGCATGCGTGTGCACATGGAGTGCCAGTCTGGAGCACTTAGCCCCATGACGCTCTCACATAGGAACCCCTCGCTCCTTCTCACAAGGTTCCTGGAGAGGTTTGCATTATTCCGGCCTCTATGCTGGGACAACTTTCCACGACGAGCCACCACTAAGGATTCTGGGGTCATGGAACCACACAGCAGTGCCACACAGGCCTGCACTCATTCAGCATCCACTACTGGTCATGCACAACAATGCATGGAGACCAATCCCTTGCATGGGAACCTGCCAGAGAGAGGAAGAGGGGACACCAGTGGCACTCTCTCTGGCAAGTGGCATCTGTTGCTCACACATACCTCCCCCAACACTCCCTACTCCAGCAGCCAGGGATGGAAGTTCTCTCTCTGTGGGATGCCACCGGTACTGGACCTGGCATGTGCAAGATACAGAAGGAAGCTGAGCCACCCTGTCCCCGCCTCCCATCTGCAGGCACCTACCCTGGCCAGCACCTTCCCATGCCTGCTTGTCCCTGGGCTGTGGGGATGTTCCCCTGAAATGTCCATGCCCCTGCAGGAAAGTGCCTGCTGTCAAGGCAACAGGTGGCCTTGCTTGAAGCACATCACCATTGTCTGAATTGAGGCCTTCAGTGTCGGCTCAGAGATTAGAGCCAGGCTTCATACACAGTGTCTCCTGGGATAACTGCCCTTGTTATTTTTCTTCACAGCTGAGCCAGTTGCAAGCTTGGTGCAGCCACCACCTCCCACACCATCTTCCTGTCTCCATGGGCTCTGCAGGAGGAAACGCACCTGGGAAGTCCTCATGAGGGAGCCGATGGCCTGCCTCCAGTCTCTTGACTGGGGGCTTGATGAGGAGCTCTGAGAGGAATGCCAGGCTGACTGGGAGGAGCCCAGGCTGACTAGGAGCAGGGGAAGGACACCTGGGACCAGCTGGCACGCCAGCAGAAGGCCATGTGTTCCTCTCTCAGGGTATGTCTACACTTGCAGCCTATTTTGGAATAGGGCTGCAAATGAAGGCATTCGGAATTGCAAATCAAGCCCGGGATTTAAATATCCCACGCTTGATTTGCATCTTCCCGGACGGGCGCCATTTTTGAAATTTACAAGCCCGGAATAACTGCCTGCGTTTACATGCGGCAGTGAAACAGGCGTTCTAAATAAAGCCCTAGATCTGCTGGACTCTTTGATGCTGGACTCTTTGATGTAATATTGATTTTCCTGAAATTGTCACTCTTGGGATGGTGTTTGCTATGAACAAGTAAAGGTAAAAAATGCCATCTGGTCCAATGCAGGATCACGTCCACTATTAATCAATTCTACTGAGGTTATAAAATCTGCCAGTCTGCAATGTCTAATCAAGCTGTTTTCTCTGGCTTTGCAATATCTCCCATGATATTTTTAACACACCGTAAATATTAAACTGAGATGTTTGTCTCTGACTTTGTCAAGTGTCAACAATTTCTTGATTTAAAAACAATGGAATTATTATTGCTATTTTTAAAATCAAATCTGCTGCTGGATATAAACATAGTTTTCTCTAGGAAGAAAGTTTTCCTCTATTGGTACCTTTATTTTAGTAACTGCCTGAAATAACCTTAGCTATTTGCATTATATGACAAGATCAATCATTAT
>CM057848.1:99760565-99773357 GCA_030068395.1 Apalone spinifera
CCACTTCATTAGCAATTTTGGTCGCCTACATTTGCATCCCTAGTTTAAACTAGGGAACAAGTGTAGACGTACCCAGATAGTTTTTTGACTATTTGAAATCTCATCAGGAAGTATTCTTTATCTCACCCTTTTTCTTTCTAAATTGCATTAGCAGGTCATGAATTTGCTGGGGGCTAATGGCACTGGTTAAAGCTAGACATAGCATAGAAATATTTCACACATGCACAAAATGAAAGCTGCCTGAAACTTTAAATCCAAAATCCTACTGATCACTTTGGAATCAGAAGTTGAAAAAAAGCCAGTAACTCTATAATAATTCCTTGTCACGGGACAAATTCTGCTACCTTTTCTCAAGAGGAGTTCCAGCTTGTTCTGTGATGTGACAGATTCAGAGCAGCTGGCTACAATAGTTTAGTGGAGGGCAAATATAGAGGGAACTGGGTAAATACTTTTCCGTTCCTGAGTGAACTGGCCATGTAATCAAAGCAGGCAGGCAACTGGGGCCAATTAAGAGCTTGCCTGAAGCAGCAGGTATATAGGGCACCTGCTGCCCATTAAGGCCTGCTGGAGCTAGTTTAAAAAGCTTCCCTTCAGGAAAGGGAGGCAGGAGGAGAAAAACCTAAGGGTTGAGAGTAAGAGGTGTGCTGTCAGAGAGCTGAGGCCTGCAAGGAGGGAAGTGTGTTGTGCAGCAGCAGAACAGACTCACTCAGCTCCCAGGGTGAAGGTACTGGGGAGTGGGGTGGGGAGAGTTGGGGAAGTGGTCCAGGGAAAGGCTGCAAGACTGAAATGCTTAGGGTCTCTGGGATGGAACCTGGAGGAGTGAACAGGCCTGGTTCCCCCCAACACTCCCCACACCACTACGGAGTGTGCCCTAGAGTGGGAAGACTAGGACTATGGAAGAGCTTCACCCCAATCTTTGGTCTGATGGCTCAATAAGCCTTAACCCTTAGCTCTAGTAATAATAATATAATATATGGAGATATACCTATCTCATAGAGCTGGAAGGGACCTTGAGAGGTCATCAAGTCCAGTCCCCTGCCCTCATGGTAGGACCAAGTACCCTCCCTGACAGATTTGCCCCAGATCCCTACACGGCCCCCTCAAGGATTGAGTTCATAACCCTGGGTTTAGCAGGCTAACGTTTAAACCACTGAACTATCCCTCCCCCGTAGTAAATTGCAAGAGGATGTCTGGAGGGTCTCAGTGATCCTCGGAGGCATATGATCGCCACCTAGCAGCCAAGGACCATCGGGGCAAGGCCATGGAATGCTACTGATTAATAGACCCATTGATGGAGAGAGGCTGTTTATTGAACCAGGACCTGCACAAAGTGAGATAGGAGAGTGAAAAATGCCTCTTAGCAGGACGCATTTATCACTGTTTATTTTGAATGGTAATCCTGAGAAGTGCGGTACAGACATTTAGGAAGCTACTCTGCCCAGAAGAGCTCACCAACACCAGGTGAAGGATCAGGTGTGTGAAAGGCTCATGTTAAAAAGGCAAAGTCCCGGCAGTGGTAATAGGAACACATGAGGTAATGACAAAAAAGGATGAGTTTGCAGGAGGGTAGGATAAAAGGTAGCAGGGAAGAAAGATCAGAGAGATGTGCAGGCAGAGAAAGGAGGACTTTGAAGGTGGGGTACATAGAAAGGAGAGAGAATGAGGCTGAGGGGGGAGGAAGAAGTTGGGGGAAGGCAATCAGCAGAGGGAGAAGAAAGTTCACAGATCAAGCTATAGAGCAGGGGTGGGAAAAATCTGGCCTGTGGGCCCAATCTGGCTGCCAAACCTTCAGATCCATCCTGCCACTATCCCAAAGCCCAGTGAGACCCTTGGACAGGCTCCCTGACTGATGCTCCCCTACACACTGCCTTTTACCTCAAAGCAGCCAGCTGTGGGGGTCATGTGCATATCTATGTACCACATGCCCCCGGGGGTGAGAGTTGCATGCTGCCCTTGCCCCCAGCACAATCTTGCAGAAACTGGCCAAAGAGAGCTTCCTGTACCATGGCACGCAATGTAGAGAGATGCACGTGGCCCCTGCAGTCAGCTGCTTTGAGCAGTGTGCAGGTGCGTAGCAGGCAGGGAGCCTACCTGAGGGTTCTTCCGGGCTTTGGGATGGTGACAGAATCCTACCTCAGGGTCCTAGGAGGTGCCTAGGGTAAGTGCCTCCTGACCAAAGCCTACACCTGGCCTCCCACCCGCTCCCACACCTCAATACCCTGCCCCAGATCACAACCTCCTCCCTCCTGCACCTCCTCTTACACCCCTCCTCCAGGTCAGAATCCTCTCTTGTACCCATACCCCCACCAAGACCCTGCACCCCAATCTCCTGTCCTAGGTCACAACCCAACCCTCTGCACCCTCTCCTGTACTCCTTCCCCTGGTCACAACCCCCTCCCTGGCTCTGCACCCCCTCCTGCATCACAATCCCCTGTCCCTGGTCACAACCTCTTCCTTCATCCAAACTCCCTCTCAAACTTCACCCAACCTCCAACCCAGACCCCACACCTCCTCCATTAATATCATAGAAGTGTGTGGCCCTAGTCTACCTACCAAATTCTTGGGGTGACCCACAGCAAAAATTATTGCCCACCTCTGCTATAGAGGGAAGACTTTTCTGTCATCACTGGCATCCTGAGGTACTTTATGGATGTGAGCCTGAGGGAGGAGGGGAAAAAAACAGAGGCCAAAGGAAAGGGACACTCCCTCAGAAAGTATCTGCCCTGATAGCTCTGGGGGACCCAGGCTGAGCCTCCCTCATCTTACTGCTTTTGGTGAATGCCAGAGAGTCTACGGTGCTTCTGAGGATGGTTCTGCCCCTGAGGGTAGCTATCTATGTGGTTGGGAGGGGGGTATTTCTGTTGGAGCCTGGTGACCTTTGAAAGGATGTACCTAGGTGGGGCTGTTCTCTAGGTCTGTGAGTGGCTGCGGTGTTCCAGCTGGGGTTTTGGCTGGCTGTTGTGAAAAATCAGATTTTTCAAACATTGCCTTATGCCCAAATACGGCTCTTTAGCAGACCCAAACCTGTGATGGTGATTGGCTCCAAGGAGTAGTGTGGGGCCCATCTCTACTGTAAAAGTAGAATGAATTAAAGTAATGTTGTTTGTTCCTTTAGCAAGAAGAGAGATGTTAAAGTAAAGTTGTTTGTGTATGACTAGGAAGGAGGATGTTAAGGCAAAGGACAATGGTTCCACTTAAGGGTGATAGTGAGACATTTACAGGAGATTGGTGAGAGTTAATAAGGAAATAGGGGACTTGACTGACCCCAGGTAACCTTGTCAGTTCGTGCCCTTTTGCAATCCTTTGTGCTGCTCTCCTTTCATCTGTATAAATAAGGTGGCTTAGGTTTGGTATGGAGTCTCACTTTTCTGGTTGTATTGGTGAAGCGCTTTGCTAATAAAACAGAGTGGTCTACGAAATTGTGAGTCCTGAGTCTAACTTTGACACTACATAGTAAACAGAATTTTTAAAAATATTAAAATTCTTGTCAGTCAGTTTAGTGATCAGCGTGTGAGGGATTGACGGCTCAGGGAAGCGTTAATGTCCGCTCTTTGCTTCAGACTAGGATCCTTGTCAAAATGGATCAAAAGCTCCACAAGGAACTCATTGCCGCCATAGTTATTCCACTAGAAGTTTGAGCTGCAAAACTGAGAACCAGGAGTTGAGTGAAACAGAATACAGGTAAGATGCTTACCGTTCCTGACATAGGCGTGCACAGCACATTTCATTAGGGTGTGCACCCAGGGAATTTTATTTATTTATTTTTTTAAACGCAAACATTTATTGAATACTCAATCATAAAGGACATTATTTTTATTCGTCAAACAAACTAAAGAAACTAAAACTTTTTTAAAAATTAACTAAACTTTACTTAAAAGAGAGTATCATGCAATTAAATTAAAATGCAAAGCCACTTTTTTTTTCAGACATTAGGGTGTGCCTGGGCACACCCGGCACACCGCCTGTGCATGTCTATGTTTCCTGGTGCTGTCTACCTCCCTCCTTGCCAATTAGGGACCCTGGTATCTGTCTCTGTGGTACAAGTGACTCCCATGAACATTAATGGCAGTTATTCCTACCCGTGAACTGAAGATTAGGCCTCTGAACTTTAAGCACCCACATTATGGTTGCATGTTTCTCAGATGCACCGGAGCAAAGGCCTCTACCTGCTCCCCCCAGGCCTGCCCACACGGCACACAAACTCCCGTGGCTGACCCAAGCCAGCCTAGTCAGGCAGGGGCTGCAGGGCTGTTTCATTGCAGTGTAGACTTCTGAGTTTGGGCTGGAACCTCACTTTAGGACCTTTGCAAGGTGGAAGGGTCCTGGAACTCAGGTGGCAGTACAAGCATGGAAGTCTACACTGCAGTGAAATTGTCCTACAACCTGAGCCCCAGGAGCCTGGCAGAGGTCAGCTGAGGGTATCTAGTTTTGCCTTCATTGTGAAAGATGGCTGAAAATGCTGGACTTGGTAAATCGAGAGGAGACATGGCTTTAAGGAAAAGGCTTTGGATGGAGACACAAAAGATCTGGGATATATACCATGTGTGACTTTGGATGAATCATTTAAACTCTTTCTATTTCAGCTCTTCATCTGCAAAAGTAACACTTCCTTTTCCTCCAAACATTGTGTATTTTGCTTGCAATCTCCGATACAAGGACATGTTTCTGTTCCCTTTTATTCAGCACTGGTGAGACCATACCTGGAGTATTGCATCCAATTCTGGGCCCCTCTTACAGAAAGGAAGTAGATGCATTGGAGAGTGTCCAACAGAGGGCAACAAATTATTAGGGGGCTGGAGCACATGACTTACAAGGAGAGTCTGAGGGATTTGGGCTTATTTTGTCTCCAGACAAGTGAGGGGAGATTTGATAGAAGCCTTCACCTACCTGAAGGGGGGTTCCAAAGAGGATGGAGAGAGGCAGTGGTGACAGATGACAGAATGAGGAGCAATGGTCTCAAGTTAGTGGGGGAGGTCTAGTTTGGATATTAGGAAAAACTATTTCACGCGGAGGGTGGTGAAGCACTGGAATGGGTTACCTAGGGAGGTAGTAGAACCTCCATCCTTAGAGGTTTTTAAGTCCCAGCTTGACAAAGCCCTGGGTGGGATGATTTAGTTGGGATTGGCCCTGCTTTTAGTAGGGGGCTGGACTTGATGACCTCCTGCGGTCTCTTCCAACCCTGATTCTATGTGCCCAGTACCTGCCACTGTGGGATCCTGATATTAGCTGAGATTTGGAAGTGATACCATAGCACACGTCATAACAAAAACTTTTTCTGGCAAATCCTATAATTTTGAATGTTAGATTTGTCAGTAAAATGGAAGTACCCAAAATAAAAGTGAACAATTAAAGAGATAAAGTGCGTATTTCTTCATGTGGTGGTGTGTTCAGCTGTGAAATCAACCCCCTCCATTAAGCTAAAATCTTCTTCAAATCAAAGCCAGAGAAGTTTGTCAGAGAGGACCTTGTCTCATTACAGTTTTATGAATTCCCTCTGCTCTTCTCTGATACAGTTAACTTACGATCTAGATGGCTGCAGTAGAAACCTAGATGAGTTACATGTTTACCAAGTACATGACTCACTCATTGCTCACCCAGTCTATTTTTACTAATGTCATTTGAAGTTCAAAATAATTGAAGATGTTTACCACATATTATTTAAAATAAGATACGGCTGTTCTCCCTTTTAAGAAAATCCTCATCAAGAACATTTAAGATGTGCGTCTCATATGTGGAATTAAGTCAAAATCCTGCCTTAATTACTTGAGCGAGAGGTGCCTGGGGACAGATTGGGAAGTGATGCCAGGTGCATATCCGGCACCAGAGCCAGCTTACAGATCTTTGTTTTAAGTCCCAGGTTCATGTAACCAGGTCCAACAGCATCAAATAGATAGCCAGCCAACAGAGATTCTTTAAAAAAAAATTATATAGGCACACACAGCACAGAGATTTAAAATATAAAACAAAACCAGAAGCAGGCATTGGTTTGTTCTCTCTCTCTCTGACACACACACAGGTTATTGAAATACGTGTGTGTGTGGACATGTTTTGGAATAATCAACTGAACCATCAAAAAGGTATGAATAAAGACATTACCTGGCTAGCACACTACCTTCCACATCCTGATGATTTAACCAACTAACAGTGGATATTTAAGAACAATTTGCATCTTTTCCATCAGCTTCCTGTAACTTGAACACTCTAATTCCCTATTTTTTTCCTTGCTCCCCCTCTATCCCCTATTTATTCTTGAATCTGGACTTTTTATACTCCATACATCTGAAGAAGTGGGTTGAGCCCATGAAAACTCATGATACCATCTACATGTTTTGTTAGTCTTTAAGGTGCTGCTAGACTATTCATTGTTTTTAAGTTGTTTTCATGCAGATGGTTAGCTTTTGTAATTGCATTCTTTTTACTGTCACCTTTCTTCTTCTTCCCTCCTTGTTCCTTTTGCTCAGCCGTGGCCAACCCGAGGCTCGAGAGCCGCATGCGGTTCTTCTCCTTCCCTACCCCCACCCCAGGTGCAGCTTGCAAAGCCTCCCCTGTGTCCTGTAAGCTGCCCCTGCGCCCCCAAAAACGGCCCTCATATCCCGGCTCCCTGTGCTGACTTGGGCAGGGGAGCTGTCCAGTGCAGTCGTTAAAGACTTAAAGATATAGAATTAAAGATGGTGTTGGCAGGGGGGACCCTGCCAAAAAGCCTCTAAACGCATTTAAATGCATTTTCTTAAAGGGGCCGCGCTTTTTTCTTTCCTTGACCAAATGCGACCAGGCGCTCCTTTGGAAAGGGGCAAAAGGGGCAGTCCTTTTTTTTTCCCCCTCGACAACTTTGCCCCAGCTCTTCACGCTGGATCCACTGATATCTTGGCTCTTTGCCCAGAATGGGTTGGCTACTCCTGCTCTTGCTTGTTACACTCCATAGTAGCACCTTGTGATACTCCATAGTAGCACCTTGTGAAACAGATGCTGAAGAAAGATGGTTAAAAGAAACACTGATTTTCTGTAAGAGGCTGGGTTTCTACAAAAGAACTATATCATCATGCTTATGCACAAAGGGGTCAAATTAAGGTTGCATCAGCAACCCTATGTCTGGAACTTACTAATTTTTCAAGTACTGAATTTGCAGCCTTAATGTTCTCTTAGGGTTTTTTTTTAATGTAACTTCCTAAGTATTTAATTTTCATTGCATGAACTAATTCCATCACATGGACCCATCCTGATGCCCAAATTGGGACATCAGCAGCATTTTGACCTTTAAATCCACAATGGGAGTTCCGGGAAGTTGTGTCCTGGTTTGCACTGCTCCCTGCAGCTCTCATTGGCTGGGAACAGTGACCCATGGCCAACAGGAGCTGCATTTGCTCATACCTGCAGAGCCCATAGCAGAAGGGGCCTGCTAGGGGGCTAACCCTGGTGAGGTGCCACCATTTTATTGCCCACCCTGTTCTATGTGGATCTGCCCCTAGCGAGTGATGCAATGCACACTTTCCCAGGTGGTATCACTGCTATTTGCAGACAGTGGATGAATGTAGAGTCAGGGCTTTTTGGGCCAATACCAGGTTTTTGAAGTGGGTTTGCTCTAGTCCAGGGCTCAGCAACATTTTCAATCCAAAGCGCCAAACTACATCAAACTTCAGAACAAGTGGTCAACAAAGAACTGGATAAGAATGCTCATTTGCATGACTGAAAATATACAACGTAGTATTATTGATAATTGACATGATGATTAATAACAGCATAAATGAAACATTGTACTCAGACTTTATTTAATGGGGCTTCTGCTGCTGCATCTTTTTGCACATTTCTTTGACGTTTACATCATAATTGGTCCATTTTAGGTTCATTCATGCTACATTTTAATTTAAAAAGTTGCATGCATTTTGGGAATGACAAGAGAGCCACATTTGGTTCCACATTGAGCCATATTTGGCTCCAGAGCGATAGGTTGCAGTCCCCTGCTCTAATATGTTATAGACTGTCCTTCCCCTATTAACCCAACCTATGTCTCTGCTCCTACTGCCCCTCACTGGCTCCTGACCTTTCTACTCCTCTTCACCCCTCATCCCACCTCCTGCTAAACTTCTCTTCTGGTTCATTTCAACCCTCTTTCCTTTGCTTCTGATCTCAGTTCTCCACCCTTGCTTGTCCTTCTCACTTTGGACCCATTCTCTGGCCTCCTGCCACCCCCCACTTTGCGCATAGTCATGAACCCACCAAGCCTTGCTCCCACTCCTCTCCCTTTGTTATCCTACCTAATTCTCTACTGCAGAGCTCTTGCCTTTCTTCCTGCCGCTCCTTATCCAATCTCCCCCACCCCACTGTTCCTGCAGTCCACACCCACTCTCCCCACTATTTCTCACTTCTTCTGCATTCCAATCACTTGGTTCCTTCTCCTTCAAGCTGCTGGAGTGCCAGCAAGAGGAGCATTGAGAGTACAGGAGAAACTGCCTTTAGTCTCTTTGTTCAGGTACCTGGCACAAGGGCTCCTAAAAGCTAGGGCAAGCAATTGCAAGAAAAATCCAGTCTAGTCCTTGTGGCTCTGGCCTGGCATATGCTCAGCTGTTCTGTAAGGATAGATCATGTGCAGTCCTGTTGGTGTATAGGAGCAGAGAGGGACAGAGCTGATATTTTTTCCAGAGATCTATAATTTTGCCAAATTTGGGTGATTTTTTTTAACATAAAACAGCAAACAGCGGTATCCCCGTTCCAAAGCAGTAGGGCACTACATCTTCTCAATGAAATGGCTGAGAGAATTTTTTGTAATATGCACAAAATGTATTTTTCTTAATCATATTCTCAGAAATGGATGATCTGTGTTAGTTGAAACTTTCAAGTAGAAACATTTAGACTGACGGAATTAGGCAGATACCCAGCCTGAACAACTTCAGCCCAAAAAGTTTATATCTGGCCACAATTATAAGTCACTGAATGCAGGACCTTTTAATTAAACCTGGATGAAATTTTTTTATCTGAAACTTATTCACACACATAAAAATGCAGTTTTGTGCTGAACTTGCCAAATAGTTTCAGCTGGGGCGGGCAATAAATTCAGGAAAAAATTCAAACACTTCAACTGGAAATGACTTTTCATTTTGAATTTTACTTCAATTTCATTTTAAAATAGTTTTTAAAAACCTAGAAGCTAAACAAAATGATTAATTTAGGGTAGAACAACATGTTTTGGTCAAGGCAATATATATATGTATTTATTTATTTATTTTACTCGGTTTGGTAAAAAGAGTTCTGAATATTTTTATATTTTTCTGTTATGTCAGCAAACAAAAATTATTCACTCAGCTCTACAGATATTAGAAAGTGTCAGGCAAACTTAACTATAGGTGGTTCTACCAGCTCTCTCTGTAATAATGATGGAAAATTAATTATAACTGGTACAGTAGATGAATAGGACTAAAATGTGTACTGTACACTCAACTCATTGCCATATGATGTCCTCACAAGACAGAGTAAGTTCTAACGTGTAGTTAAGTTTGTCTGGCATTTCCATTAGAAGACCCTGTTTTCAATTGGTAATGTTTTACATGTAATTACTATCTACAGTGCTTGCCATGAAAAAGTCAACATTTGCCTTCTGATCACTGTTTCCAATTGTAAGAACATGGAAAAATGTGGTACTTGTAAGAACACTGAGAAATAACAGTTGACAAATTAGGACTTTTAAATGGCAGCCAATATATGTGTATAGATATTATTTTATTCAATTTTTGACACAAAGAACTAGTCAGATTCTTCAGTTCCTCTATCTTATCTCAACTGCTATTTTCTGAGATACTAAGAATATTTTCTAAATGGTCCAATGTCATGTCTAAAATTTTAATGTATTTTGCATAACCTAAGAGGTTTTTAGCACCAGAAAAATTCCATTTTCTTCAGTCCAGTTTCGGGTTCCTAACCTGATTTTCTGGACTTAATCCTCTTCCTGTTGAAATCAATAACTACATTGTAATATAATGATTCACATTCAAGGTTCAACCATAGAAAATTAAGGCTACATGCTGATTTTACTGCCATTGTTGAAAGATGATCTCTTAAAATGTGTAGAAGCACAATAAACTCTTTAACTCTTTCAACACTAATCTTCCTCCCTCCCCCTCCAGCAGCTAGATCACTTGCCGGCAAAGCTGTTTAATACATAAATAATGCCTGTGCTGTAAACATGTTTGAGGTGAGCTGTTTGGATTTAGAAATGGGGAGAGAAGATAATATCATGAATGTTTTGTGGGTGGGTGATTGATCCTACAGATCGAGAATTCTGGCGCTTGTGTCTTCTACAAGTACCATTTGAAAGCAAATAATGAGCATCAGGATTCTACATCCTTTTTTCTTATACCTAATTATGTCACCCTTCCCCACCCTGGGATCTCATGAGTGCTCTTGCCATGGTAGAGGATGATGCCAAATGAAGATCTGACAGATGTGAAAATCCTGCTTGTTCCTTCCCCATGCATCGAAGGATGTGAACAATTTTACTGCCCCCAGATCCTTCCTCTCCTCAGTGTCAAGGGTAACCATGAAGGGAAGATACTGCAACAAGGAGCTGAAAATGTTACTCTGTGCCCCTTGCTGGTTGTCGCAGATTGCAGCAGTGGAGATGTAAAGCAGTATCTACACTCTGTTGCCTTTGAGGGGACCCCACTGAGACAAAGCTGTGGATGGCCAGAGTGAAGCCCAATGCTTCAGAGCCAGTGGTAAAGGAAGGGCTATATATTCAGGGAGCAAAGGATGGGGAGAGACTGTCCTGAGCCTTAGTAGTGAGTGTTTCTTTCTGTGCCAGCAGTAAGGTAGAGTAGGGAAAAGAAAGAGAAAAAGAGGCTTCCCTCTCCTAGGGAGTGGCCCTTTCCTGCTGTCTGCCAGCAGAGGTAGTAATTGTCCAAAGTCTGCATCTCACACTCAAGATGTGATTTTTAATTTTTTTTTTTTAGTAACCCATTGCTCAAGCAGTTTTCTGAACTTTAAACTTGGCAGAAACACTTTTCTTTTCCTTTAGAAAAGGAAATTATCAAGCTAAATCAATTTTCCAAGCCAAACCTATAGGGAAAAGGCTAAAATAGAGATTTATAAGGGAAGCTTAACTATGGAGAAGATCATTCAGTTTCCATGCCTATAGAATATAGAGATCGATATATCCCCAAGTCCTGCTTCCATTATGTGGCTTATTAATGAAATAAAGACATCTGAAATATCATCCCGCAAAGGCTTTTCCAATGAAATCCAAACCCCAAGATAGTTGAAGACTGTTTCCCATTTTCCTCCCCAATTTTTAAAAAAAGAAAAAGAAAAACCAAACTGCTGGATGTATTAAAAATATTATATATATAAAAAAACCTGTCCTTTGCTTCCCACAGGTTCCTTTTGAATCAACGTTGGTATGTCCATAACCCCCCAGCTGCTCAAACCTGCCTTTTCATGGAGTGCTTCTTGCTGAAGTGTAAAGCTACAGTCTTATTTTATTATGTTACAGGGACATTAGGAACTTCCTGTCCTCTCCAGCTTTCTGAAGCACTCAAAGCAAATCTGCAAACCCACAAAGGAATTTCTAGAGCAGACCAGTAGGGGGAGCCCTGTCTCATGAAGGTCAGAGACATGTTTGTGTATTACTTTTCTCTTGATACTTACAGCAAAACCACAGAGTTATGAATACCAGAGTTATGAATTGACTGGACAAATCCACACTATTTCACACTGGAAATATGCAAATAGGCAGCAACAGAGGCAAAAAAAAGTAACTACTGTACAATACAGTACTGTGTTAAATGTAAACTAAAAAAATAAAGGGAAAGTTTAAAACATTTGACAGGACAAGGAAACTTTCTGTGCTTGCTTCATTTCAATTTAGATGTTTAAAAGCAGCATTTTTCTTGTGCATCATTAAATTTCAAAGCTGTACCAAGTCAATGTTCAGTTGTAAACTTTTGAAAGAATGGTTTGATTAAGAGTTATGAATATTTCAAAGTTATAATCAACCTCCATTCCTGAGGTGTTCATAACTCTGTTTTACTATTGTAAAAATGACTGCTTCCTATTGCGTGAAACTCTTTTACTTTAAATACCAAACATGGGAAGAAATTAGACTGATACAAATTATGGATTTCCGTCGAGTGATTTCTTATGAAAAGCCTGGTCTTTGTTTAGATTGATATTTTCGCACAGTGATAACCTGAAATGTGACTGTAAAAATAGCATGGTTTATAGGGGCTTACTGATTCCAGTTCAAATATATCCATTATACAGTAAAAAGGAATTCTTGTTTCTAATTGACAGCCTTGCAAATATAATCTAAAGTCAGATTTATAGAGGTTTGTTTGCTTTTCTCAAGGGCGGCTTGTGCATCACTAGTAATGAAAACTATGTAGAAAAAAATATTTTCCTCAGTTACATTGATTTAAACCCCACTGTCTCCCAGTTGTTCTGTCAGGGATTGTACAGGTGATTTTAAAGACAAAATTTAACTCTGCCATAGAACTTTGTCAACGATGTTGTTAGTGCTGCAAGAGCCAGAACTGGATTCAACCCCCTCTCTCATAGCAGTGTGGGTTTTGCCATGCTAACTGAAGTAAAAAGTAGTAACTGTCCTCCCTCCGCCCATGTATCTATTTTGGCTCTTATTACACACACACAGAAAGTAAATGCTTCAGAGGGGTAGCCGAGTTAGTCTGTAACAGGAAAAACTTAAAACACAACGAATAGTCTGGTAGCACTTTAAAGACTAACAAAACATGTCGGCTGTGTCTAGACTGGCCAGTTTTTGTGGAAAATCAGCTGCTTTTGCGCAAA
>CM057848.1:99778718-99802624 GCA_030068395.1 Apalone spinifera
GCACACACTCTATGAAGGGGAGGGGGAGGGCAAAGGGGAAGTGAGAAGAAAAAAAAAAAGTTAACCCTGCTCACCTGGCTGAGGAGGCCCTGTCCCCTCAGTTCCCCTGGGCATGCGCCAAATGGAGGCTAGGTATAAAGGCCTGCAGAGAAATCAGTCTGGGCTGACTGTGGATGGAGAAGGGAATGCCATACGAGTGCCTGAGGAAAAACTGCCTGAACATCAGGATGCCAAGACCAGTTAGGGGAAAACTGATGCAAGTGTGTTGGCTGGGGGTGCCACCAAGAGCGGGAAGATGGAGAACCCAGAACTAGAAAGACACAGAGTCAGCTAGGAAGTGACTCAGGAGAATTTTATGGGGCAATGTTGCCTTACCGGAGTAGCTTGGTATGTTTCAGTGGGAGTCCCATGACCTGGTGGCTACTAGAAGGGTCCTGAGTTGGGACCCAGTGGAGAGGGCAGGGCTGGGTCACCCTATACCATCACCACCTCAGTTATTGACTCTGGCTGCTAGGCTGTGTGACCCTGAAAGAACAGGGCTTTGCTATGGACTCTGGCTTCCTGGCCAGTTTGTTTAGGTAGTGGGGATGATGAGGACCCAGATTAGCAAGTGACATGGGGTTAAACCCCACTCACAGGGCCTTGCAGCATGTGGCCTGCCTCTAGAGGAGGATGGCTGTACCAACCTAGTGACAGTAATACACAAAGCTAAGTAAATTGTACTAAAGCCAGGATAAGATGGGTTTATGTACAGAGTGGGACACTAGCATAGGGATTTTCATGGGAAAGTATGTTAGAGTGAGGCAAGAAAGTGGCTTTCTCTTCAAATTGCTCAAGTACTTCTGAAAAAGTGTGTTTGATGCTCAAGGTGCTGGTGTAGGCCTCCAGTGTTCTGAGTTTGATTCTTGGCTGTATCACAGGCAGGTTTATTCTGTTTTAAAATGGATGATAATTTGCCTACCAAGAGTGAGTGCTTGAGTTTAATTCTTTGCTTCTGGAATGCTACTGAAGTGATACGCCTCAGGAGAAGAAAAGGGTGCATCTGCTCTACCAATATTCCTTTCTATTTGCATTTGAAACTAAAGGAAGATTTTTGGTCATCCTTCATGCATTGAGAGCTGTGAGCAGAGGCAGGATGCTATACACATAGTCGGGCCTGAGGTGTCTGCATTGGAAGTGTCCTCTGACAAGCAAGAGAGCTTATTGGCAGACCTATGCACAGTGCTCAAGGATGCCAGTGGAAAGACTTCCAAAGACGGTTTAGTAAGACCCTAAAAAGAAGAAACTGGTACCCAAGCCTGCTGAGAGGGGGAGGGGCGGCAAAGGGGGATGTGGCTCCAGGGCTGATTGATTCAGGGCCAGGGACTTCTGGCCCCTTAAATGGCTACTGAAGCGCCACGTGGCATGTTCCATGCAGCTCTGAGGGTTGGTTGCCCCTTCCCTCGCACCTTCTGCTGGAGACCCCACCTCTTTCGGGACAGTGGAACCAGCCAGCCCTCCTCCATCTTGGCTAGGGGCCCAGCAAGTCTGTCGGCATCCCTGTTGGTACCTTCTCATGAAGGCTTGGCGGTTAAGGAGGGAGGTTAAAAGATCCCAATCTTCCATAGCCAGTGTCCCAAAGACTTGTGTGTTCTTTCCAAATGTGGGAAGCTTGTGAAAGGCTCTGCTGAGAAAGGGTTAATCCACCTGGAAGCAAGAAAGAGGCTAAAGAAATAGACCAGAGAAGGGACCTAATGCTTGGCCTGAGGGTGGCCATCTTAAATCCATATATTTTACCAGCCAGAAGTGATTGATAACAAAACTGTCTACACTTCTGGGTTTATAACTCTCTCTGGTAAATAAAAGGTTAAAAACTGTGTTTATGGTTAGAAAATACCCCTGCCCTCAGATACACACACTTCACTGTACCCAGCTAATCTCTGAAGCAAGGAGGTTTAAGGTAATTTGTGGTGCAGCTGTCCTTTTCTGGAACACAAGCAAATTCTCCTGCATATGGTCAGCTGCAAGAACAAATGTCTATAGCAAATGAAAAAACAAGATGTTCAACCGCAGCCTTCTGCTCAGGCAAGAAGGGCACGTGAGCAGGCTGTCTGTATGGTCTGAATCAAACTACACAGCACGAAAGGGTTTACTGCACGGCTTATGGCCAAGTGGAAGCAACGTGTCAGTGGTAAGGAAAGAATGTTGGTGATAGAAACCCAACTGATTGACATACAGTGGCTATAAAGTCATAGTAAACCTATTGTTTCGCCAGAAGGAAGGAGGATTAGAAAATGTATAATCATTACAATCCTTGCACGATAAAGCATCAGATCCCAATCGCTCTCCCAGATCCCAATCGCTCTCCCATTGCTGATGTAGGTCTAATGGGCCTGATTCTGAAGTCTGCACCCAGGCAAAACTCCTACTGGCTTTATCTGACTGAAGCTGTAGTGGGTGGATATTGTATCCGAGTAAGGACTGGGGAATTTAGCTCCATAATTTTAATGACAAGTTGTTACACCCCTGGGCTGAACCTTCCCTGCAGTGTAATGTATAACCTAAAACTGGTTGAGAGAGGAGAAAACTACAGTACATCTCAGACTTTAAAGGTCTCATGCTTCAGTCTCCACGTCATGTGTTCTTTACAGATTTGATTTTTTTTTTAAGAATTATTGGCTAACGGTCTAATCTTGCTCCCATTTTAAAGTTTAAGGAGGAATTCTGATGTACTTGAGCAGGAGCAGAATTCAGCCTTCTGAGAACCATTGTATTTTATGCCCTGAACATGAAGAATAAGACAAGTGGGAATTTCATCAGAAATCAGAGACCAAATTCAGTCCTGATCCAGCTGCATTGCCGTGGAGGTGCTCTCTTACACCATGCTGGAATATGGTTGCACACCTTGAATTCTATTGCAAGAAAAAGGTCTCATGGAAATGTGACTCCCCCTGCAGGTTTGTCTACACTGTAGTTAGACAACTGTCACTAGCCCATACCTGCTGACTCCCGCATGTGTGGCTTGAGCTGGGGGGAGGGGCATTTAATGGCTACAAAGACCTCTGGGCTGGGACAGGAGCCTGGGCTATAGATCCTGGAAGGTGGGGTCCCAGGGATTGGGCTGCAGCTGGAGTCCAGAAATCTACACTGCAATTAAATAGCCCTAAAGGCCAAGTTCTGTGAGCCTGGAATGGGCCGGTAGTGGGTGTCTGATGACAACTAGCTAACTCGGGCTACTGGATATTTTTGCATCTCTTAGCAAAGATGCTTTTATATGTCTTTCTATATTGCCACCTATTTGGAGTCCTAGAGTTCTAACATTCCACTGGTCCTACAGGATGATTTCTGCTGAATAACATGGAGTTCCTGTGAAACAAAACCAAGCCTTTTTTTTTTCTTTTCATGCCAGGCAGGAGAAATTTTAATGTCTCAGGTCTGTACCTAGTGCATTGGAACAGCAAAACACAGAATTCCATCACCTGAAAAGAACTTCAAGCAGTGGAATGCTTCTGAGTTTCTTAGTTGTCAAATATCAGAGGGGTAACCGTGTTAGTCTGAATCTGCAAAAGTGACAAGGAGTCCTGTGGCACCTTATAGACTAACAGATTTATTGGAGCATATGCTTTCGTGGGCAAAGACCCACTATGTCAGATGACATGCATCTGACGAAGTGGGTCTTTGCCCACGAAAGCTTATGCTCCAATAAATCTGTTAGTCTATAAGGTGCCACAGGACTCTTCGTCACTTTTTCATTGTCAATGACAGCAGAGGAGATGGGGGTGGTGGTGAATTCTTTAACAGTTTTAATGCCTTTTCAGCATCACTGAAAATGTTGATATGAGATGTTTGGAAAATGACTGCCAAGGAAGGAGTACTGCAGAAAGGGAGGGGGGAGTCATAGTGGATCACCAATAAAATATGAGTCAAAGGTGTAACACTGTTTCCAAAAAGGCAACCATCATTGTGGGATGCATTGGCAGGAGTGTTGTAAGCAAGATACAAGAAGCAATTCTCCTGCTCTAGTCTGTGCTAAAGCCTCAGCTGGAGCATTGTGTTCAGTTCTGGGTGCCACATTTCAATGGAAAAAGTGGACAAAATAAAAAAAAAAGTCCTATGAGGGAAGATTGGAAAAAATGGATTTGTTTAGTCTGGAAAAGAGAAGTCTGAGGAGGCCTAAAAGGTTGTTACCAGAAGGAGACATTGTTCTCCTTGAACTATGAGGATAGGACAAGAAACAATGGGCTTAAATTGCAGCAAGGGTGGTTTAGGATGCACATTGGGAAAAACTTCCTAACTGTCAGGTTGGTTAAACATGGGAATAAATTGCCTAGGGAGGCTTTGGAATCTCCAGTGATGGGGCTATTTAGAAGCAGGTGAGACAAACATCTATCAGGGTGGTCTAGATAATATTTAGGTTTGCCAAGAGTGCTGGGGACTAGACTAACTGGCCTCTTGAGATCCCTTCCAGTCCTATGATTCTACATTATTCATACTCCTTGAAATATCTTCCTCTTTACATTATCATGCATCTGTATACCTTGCATTTTCCTCCTATGACGTAGTATTTGTTCCTTATTCAGACCTCATTACCATAGTGTCTGAGTACCCCATCATTAATGTTTTTATTCTCAAAATACCCAAGTGAAAGAGGGCATTTTACAAAGGGGGAACTGAGGCACAAAGAGGCTAAGTGGCTTGCCACAGGGAAGAAGGTGAAATTGACTCTTGGTCTTCTATGTCCCAAGGGACCAGTCTATCTAGCCATCCGTATTTTAGTCTTACCCATCCATCACCCTCTGTATTATAGTCTTACCATATTACTCACATGACAAATCTAATAGAGAAACTACTGAAGTCTCTTACTATAACTCAGGAGCACAAAGTGGACTGAAAAATCACATTAATATATTGATACATTTTACATTTCAAAAAAGAAGTCTGCTATTAAACATGCATCCTAGTTGTGATCATTTTGGGATCAGACTCATGACTTGGAACTCTACTATTTCCTCTGGCTTGGGGGCTAGTTCTGAACTAACATTGCCTGGCAGGGATGGTGGCTTCAGATATTGAGGCCACCATGCTCAGAGCTAATTTCTCCAACCTCTTCCTACTGGCTCTTTCCGGACCTTAAATGTTCTGCAGCCCTTCCTACCTGCCCCCATAGACTCAACACTTTTCAATTCTATTCTCCTTCCATGGGCTGGAGGGAGACCTGGCAATCCTCTCCCTCCACGTGTTCCTGAGCCATGTAACTGACACTGCAACTTTGGGGTGGGGGGCAAGAGGCTTCTAGATAAGGTCTAGCTGCTTCCTATGTCTGCTGTGGGTGCAATGGGTCTTTCTGCCATTTCAGGAAATGGAATCTTCTCAGTGCTGCAGTTGTCTGTGGCAAAGAAGCTCTCTTTCATTGTCACACCTAGTTCAGGAAGGGTACAGCATACTATGCGGGAGGGTGGGTGAACATCAAGTCCAGCTATGGGGGAGAGAAGCTGCTTGGGGGTGGGGAGCTAGAAGGGATATGTTTGAAAAGTGCTGGTGGGGACGGCCGACGAGGAGGGGGTGGTGGGAGGGTTCAGTGTTTGAAGCTGGTTGGACGACAGGCCTTGATGGTAAGACTGAGGGAATATATGGGGCCTGTGTAGGAGGGAATATATCTGCAGAGGGTTGGACAGTTTGTCATCACGTGAACTTACAGTATTTATCTAAACTTAGTTTCCTTGCTTCTTAGTGCTTGACTTTTCTACATGAGGAAACTGGATTTTTTTGTCACGTGGCAACTTTAATTTATTTTGAAACAAAGTGTTTTATCTTCTAGATTTGATGGGTGGGGGTATAGGGTTTTTTCTGTCTTCTGCTAGTTTACTACTGTGAGTTTATGTAACAAAACTCAATATGAATGTATAATAAAATGGCCTTAAGTAGCGATAATGTTTGTTTTGGAGACTGGGAGAAGTCATTTTGAAAAAGAAACAGTCTGAAAAGACTTAGAGTTACCACATACAAATGTAACCTTTTCAGTGCAGGTTTCTGCATTGTGTTATGCAGGAGGTCGGACTAAATGACCACAATGATCCTTTCTGGCCTTCAAATTAAAATGTTATCACTGGATTTCATTTTACTTTCAATCTTTACATGGCAACATCTGTATTAAAAGAATTGATCTGTACATGTGTCTACCGCCACTTATTCCCTTGGAATTGCCAAATGTGCCTTCATTGCCTAGAAATTCTGCCAATATTGTCTGAGTAAGGGAGCAGCTATTTTCCCCAGGGTAAACTGGTTCCCAGGAAAACATTCCAAGAAAGTGGCTTTCCACACTGAGTGGACTGTACCGTATTCACTGTTGCCAGACATCTAATTTCTTCCTTAGACAACACAATGAGTTTAAGCATAGAAATTTTATTATGGATGATTTTGCAACATACATTTACATGTATTAATATATTTTAAAATATATTGCTAGTTATAGAAGTAGAGGGAACTGCCAAGAAAGAACACCACCACATCTAATCCAGAATCCTGTCTTCTGTAGTGACCTATCCCAGATGTATCGGGGGAGGGGGGAATATTCCAGAATGTACCACACTAAGGCTATGTCTAGACTACAAGCCTCTTTCGAAAGAGAGCATCTAGACTACAAGCAGATTTTTTGAAAAAAGAGCCACTTTTTCGAAAGAGAGTGCTGTCTTTTGAAAAAGCACAGTTTGCATTCAATAATGCCTTTTTGAAAGAGTACTTTCAAAAAAGGCATTATTCCTCGTAAAATGAGGTTTACCGCAATCGAAAAAACTGCTGCATTCTTTCGATTTACTTTCAAAAGAATGCGGCTGCAGTCTAGATGCAGGGGAAATTTTTTTGAAAAAAGGTCATTTTTTCAAAAAAAACCCCGTGTAGTCTAGACACACTAACGCTATGTCTACACTGCGCATTGTTGTGCAAGAAGATATGCAAATGAGGAGTGGCGATTAATACCTCTGTGCCTCATTTGCATATCTAATGAGCCGCCATTTTGCAGAAGGGGCTTTTGCGCAAGAAGGAGCTGTCTACACTGCTCCTTCTTGCGCAAAAAACCCCTCTTGCGCAGGAGCCGTTCTTCCTGAAAATAAGTGGCAGAACGGCTCCTGCACGAGAAGGGGTTTTTGCGCAAAAAGGAGCGGTGTAGACAGCTCCTTCTTACACAAAATCCCCTTCCGCAAAAATGGCGGCCCATTAAGTATGCAAATGAGGCACGGCGATATTCATCACCATGCCTTATTTGCATATCTTCTTGCACAACAATGCGCAGTGTAGATGTAGCATAATTGTGGTGATTTGCCAGAGCACCAGGATTCACATGTTAGTGTGTTCAGACACAATTTAGGAAGCCCTCTTTTGACATCTGAGCCTAGAAAAGTAAGCATTCTCCTCTAGCTTAACTGATGCTGCTGCAAAAAAAGCACTGAATTTACTAACATGCACACTCATATTTTGTAAAAGGCAGCTCTCCTTCTGCAGATCAGTTAGCTGAGAAAAATTTTACATCCTGATTTTTTGCAGCCACTATTCAATTTACTCACCACTCTGGCTGAAAGAAAGAAGTGGACAAGGAAAGGTGACAAGCAAGGTAGATAGGAAGGAAAGAACAGAAATAATTTATCTGATATGCTACAAGTGGCCTATTTGTGGTAAATGTGTCAGATGAGTTTAGTCTTCCTTGGGAGAAAAGAACTGGAACTGAATGTCTCTTACTATTAAGAGGGCCAACAGGCCTCCAAGTACCAAGAGGTTTTACCCAAAACATTGGTCTAAATCGTAAGTTGTCTAGAGAATGGACATGTAAATGGTATCATGAGCTTTTGTGGGCACAACCCACTTCAGATGACCGGAGTGTTCAGTCATCTGAAGAAGTGGGTTGTGCCCATGAAAGCTCATGATACCATCTACGTTTGTTGTGTTTTAAGTTTTTCCTGTTACAGACTAACTCGGCTACCCCACTGAAACCTCTACATCTGTCATCTTTTATCATCAAGATAACCTTAGATACATGACAGCTACAGTAACTGTTACACAACCACAGACAATACATCCTAAACTACACGGGCTAGCTACACTAATTGGAAACAAAAATTCTCAGCATTGTTCAACATCTTTGGCAAGATTTCCTGGAAATTTCTGTGTTTCTCCTATAATATTTCTATCAGACCTTCTCCTGTACAGCAGATTCTGCAGTTGTGAAGTCATACCATCTCTATGCAGAAGCTCAGGAAAACAATGGTAAGTGAGACTGCATGTGAGAAGCTAGCTGCTGGATGAAAGAGGAATTTACACATATATTAAATGTATACTTGTAATGAGAATAATCTATGCTGTGATTTCAGTAAGGCCACTTGTGAGTGAGAACATGATGATTCAACCCAAACCACTAAAATAGGTAGAATAACCTGGCAAGAGACCTTATTTGGACTAAATTGGCTGATTCTTACATATTTATTCCTTCATATTTTTTGTCTTAACAAAATGTCTTTTTATCCCTAATTAGAAAAAACTTTGAATGGGTTAGCTAGTAATGAATGTTTATGCTCATGGTGACCTTTGTTTGGAGAGAGGGTTCCACTTGGACTCTGTCACTGCTTTCCCTGCACATTAGACAGGACCGTAGCGGAGCTTTGCGGATGATGTTTTAACTTTGACAGAGCTTCTCATTTTTTTTCCCAACAATATTACCATGAAATTGACTTTCTGATTGGAAAGGATTCAGACAGAGGTTTTTTCTTAAGCTCTAGACCAGAGGTGGGCAATAACATGGTGGTGGTTCGCCAGGATTAGCCCCTGGTAGGCTGCTGCCACTATATTTACCTGCACAGCCACAGGTATTGGCAATCGCGGCTTCCATTTGCCATAAATCGCTGTTCCCAACCAATGGGAGTGGCAAGAAGTGGTGCGGACTGGAACACAACTTCCCACAGCTCCCATGGGCTAGGAACAGCGATCCATGGCCAACAGGAACTGTGGTGCCCTGTATCTGTGGTGGTGCAGCTAAATATAGTGGTAGGAACCCACCAAAAGCTAACTCTAGCATACCAGATCTGGCCTGTGGGCTGGTATTTGCTAACGTCAACTAACCATTCCTTGTTCGAAAGGCTTCTCAGATCCAAGATGGAATTCCTTCTCAAAGCGTGAGAACCTGGGTCTCTTGTATCCCAGGTGCGTCTAACCACTGCGTGGTTAGCTATTTGGCAGTGGGGCTGAGGGCCATTGGTGTCTCTCTCACCCATTCCTTTGTTGCAGAAGTAAATCCATTGACTTAATTCAGGTCACTCTGGATTTGTACCAATAACTGATATCAGAATCTGGTCCTAAACCTCTGTATGACATGGGCCAAGTCATTTAACTTTGTTCCCGATTTACAGATGGGTAAATTGAACAACAATTATCTCTCTCATGGGGGATTTTATAGTCTTTGAGATCCTTGGATGGAATGTGCTAAGAGTTAAGTGTTAATCATTCAAGTTAAAAATGCCCTGGAATAAAGAAAATAGCAAAACACAGAACTGAAATTCACACTTATCACAAGTCTTGCAAACAATTTGATTCATGCAACTCCTGAACCCCACCCCATTTATCCCTACAAAGGGTTAAAACAGCAGCAGCTGGCCTCAAGAACTCTAGCTTGCCTACTCCTTATCTCACTGTTATCCTGAGCTATTAACTGGCCACAGTTAGGAAAGATATCGGTTACTGCCATCTGTTTTTCACGAGGCACTCATTGGATCATGGCCAGCAGAGGGGATTAAGTGGAGAGAGGTAGAAATGACAAAATGATTCTATAGTATTCTGGTTGTACAGTCAGAGTCCCTCATACTGTTACTTGCATGTACAGTCTGCAGTCAGCAACAGCTGCAAAGAATTAAGTGTAAAGATAAACTGTGAAGACTGTTTCAAAGCTGCTATAAAGGAAATGCATTTCTGCATGCAGTTGTAACATGGGGATTGTGCAGAAAGAAGTGAAGGCATGGAAAGCAGAAGTGTGTAATTAGATGTATGTATTTTAGCTTTTCTTATATTCAGTATTTGTCACTGCATGTTTTGGGCTCTCCACAAAAAGCAAAACAATAGATTCTGAATGTATTAATTCAGAAAATTCTATGAATGAGCTGAATAAAACTTCACCTTAGCAACATTTTTTCTTTTGAACTCTCCCCTCACACAACTTGCGATCTAGATTATTTTTAAATAGCAAAGGGACAAATTAGAGACTGCTTGTGAAAGTTGAGATGTGAATTTCAGCACAAATTATCTGTGCTTTAAAATACTATGAGATTTTTGGCAATTATAATTGACTAAGTTTTAAAAAATATTCTTTCCCAGATTATGCTAATGGGAGTCAGGACAAATTTTTAATATAATTCCAGAGATTCACAAACCATAAAGGTTCAACAGCTGTACTTTCAATTCTGTGTTTTATTGAAATCAGATTAGTTAAATTATTCCAAACTCTGCCATGCTGCCAAAATAAATCTTGTTGGCTTTTATTATCTTGATAAATTAAATTAAGGCTAATACAGATTTTATTTTCAGGAAAAAAATACTACTTTAGATCTTTTAATTCTTTACTATCCTGCCTTAATATTTAATCCATGGCAGTCCATATCCTAAGGTTTGATGTCAGTTGGAGAACTAATCAAACTCTTTAGAACACAACTCTTTAGAAGTTGAAAGTAACTAATAGTGCACTGTACAAGCAATATTGGCTGCTCCCAGCTATTTGCACTTGATACCCTTTGCTGTTAGCATTGTAGTCAGGGTGAGCTATACTGATGTGATGGTCTGAATCTGATTTGCTCCAAATTTCTGTGCATATGTGTATGCATTTCCCTTTGACATTTTGGCAAGTACATTCTCAAAGAATTGGAAAGGGAACTAAATCAAAGTTGATGTTGTACATGGCAAATACTTAAGTAAAATGGGCACCATTAAAATTCAGCATTCCCTGCCAAAGATGCCTTGTTTTTCTTCCTATACATTGATTATAGGAGAACTGTCCTATCTATTCTCTGCAGTAGCCAATGCTGGGAGGTAACAGTACCCACTAATCCAATTCTCTGCTTCTGCTCTTTCCTAATTGGAAATTGAGTAATATTCACTGGCTTCTGAGAAATGGTAAAGTTCTTCCTGATTATTAGGCAGCTAATTGCTATCCAGCCTAGCTATGGATTTAGATAGCAGAACTAGTTTATACCAACCCTGTTAAAGCTATTGTTTTGTGCAGAGGTTTAAACCAGGCAATGGCTATTCCTGGCTCATGCAGAAGTAGTAATCCCCTGAGATTCGATTCACTCTATAAAACCTCGCATTATTTCATGGCAACTCACAAGTTGCTCTGATTAATTCCATGCTAATTGAGCACACCTGCTCTTCAGTTACTTCAATCAGCAGAAGAAATTTTTAGTGATTCAGATGTGTTGGTCGTCTAGAACTGCTTTGTGCAGCCCATGCTGCTTTGAACTGAAATATCAGTTTTAGCAGAGAATGGATGATTTCTTAGGGGATCCCTAAATGCTAAGCAGCCTCTTAAACCATATACAGTCCAATATAAATTAGAGCAGCTGCGATGCTTCTCTGACCTATCATGGGGCCTGGACAGTGCTATCTTTGCATGCCTACCTACACTGCTCACATGTAGCCTGGGAAGGGAACATGGCTGAAGAAAGATCCCGAGGGACTCCAAGCAGAAGAATATATAATCAACTCCAAGGAGAAAAATTAAATAGCAATAAACAATACCTAGATACAATTGAATAAATCAAGTAGTAAGGGGAATGCATATACAGAACTTCCCAGGCAGTTCAGTGTTCATTAGTGGTACAGGACCTCACAGCTAATTGCTTTGTTGTATGAATGCATCTTGTGGTCCTTGCATTACATCAGTGACCCAGACAGTAGCAAGAAATGTGGCTGGGGAAAGTTAGCTAGGAGGAAACATGTTCATCTTGCTGTGAGAGTCTTTTGCAGGCTCCCAAACTTCAGGATTGTTAATTTTGCTTGCATTTTAATAGTCAGTTTGAATTGGATTGAGAAGCAAAGATACTTTTCAAGAGGGTAACCTTCCTGAGGAATTTTCTTTCCTACTGAATTTTTAAGCACCACAATAGTAAAAGGTATTGCTGAGTGTGTGTTTAAAAGACAATGGGTCAAATTCACCTCTGGCTTAACTCCACCGAGATCAGCTCATTTACATTAACACCATGTCTACACTAGGAAACAATTTCAAAATTACTAAATTTGATTTAAGAACTCCTGATTTTAACAAATTCGAACTAGCATATCCTCACTATGGGAAACATTGAAATTAGTCCTAGGCAGGAGCAGTGAACGTGGATGTGCTACCTTGACTTAGAGCCCTAGGAAGCACTCTGGGGAGCTGCAGGAGACCACTCAGAGAACAATAAATTTGAATTACTGGCACCAGAGCATTCACACTAATGTTATTTCAGAATTAGCATTACTCCTCATAAAAAGCAGGAGTACAGCATTTGAATTCTGCAGCCCATTATTTTGAAATAATGGGCTTGGTACTATGGATGACCACTTACAAATTTGAACTGGGGAGGCGGGGGGGTTGTTATTTTGGAATAAAGTCTTAGTATAGACCAGGGCTAACAGAGTTTAAAGCAGGATGTTTTTGCCCCTAAATTAGTAAATCCCACAACTACCCTGTTTCTTGAAGGATCTGGATTAAATGAAGCTCTCAGGTAATATGATAGAAGAAAGCTAACAGTACCTTGAAGCTGACAGAATTAATTTGTTATGAAACAGAGTTTCCAGATATCTCCATTCAAATGCAGAAGCAACTCATCCTGACCGGAAGACTTCAATGGGCTTTAGAGCACATCCCTTAATTACCTAATTATTTCCAATGCATGACTTTGCAGACATTGGCATGTGAGTTCCATTTTGAAGGTGTGATCACAGCTCAAGATACACCAGGGCATTGTCACCCCCAGGTTCACTGTATTTCATGACCTTGCACACACTCAATCAATTTCTAGGTAAATGCCTGATTATTTTCAATGGCGCCATTACCATAAATACAGTCATGCCTTGCAGCATTTGCTGGTGTTTAAACCCCATGAGGGTCACAACTGTAGCTGAAAAAACCTTTACCACAGAAAAAATGAAGTACACCATTCTTTATGCCAGCTAGAGAGGATATATTAACATTCTGCTAGAAAGTGTTCTGGTTTTAACTAGGGCTGTTAGTTAATCACAGTTAACTCATACAATTAACTCAAAACTTAATCACAATTAATTTTTAATTGTGATTAATCAATTGGTATTCAATAGAATACCAACTGAATTTCATTAAATGTGTTTGGATGTTTTTCTAAATTTTAAATATATTGGTTTCTATTGCAACACAATACAAAGTGTACAGTGCACATTTTATATTTTTGAATGCAAATATGTGCACTGTAAATGTAGCATTTTTCAATTCACCTTATAAATATTACATTTTCCCAATATACTGTAACTTACAAATGTAGAATTAAGTACAAAAATGCATTCAAAAATAAAACAATCTAAAACATTAGAGCCTACAAGTCCACTCAGTCCTACTTCATGTTCAGTTAATCATGCAGAATACAAGTTTGATTACAGTTTGCAGGAGATAATGCTGCCTGCTTCTTTTTCACAATGTCACCTGTCTTTTTACATGCAAGTATTTGAAATAAAAAAAATATATCAAGTGAGCACCGTACACTGTTTTGTGTTGTAATTGAAATAAATATATTTGAATATGTAGAAAACATCCCAGAATATGTAAATAAATGGAATTCTATTAATAGCTTGATAAATCAAGATTAATTTTTAATTGCTTGACAGCCCTAGTTTTAACATTGTTGTTGAACTACCTAGCATGATTCTTTTGTTGTAGGTAGATCTGATTCATATCCCTTTGTATATTAATAATCATGGCTCAACAAAAGATGCAATCTACTCGCCCATGGTGAGTAGGCTGCAACCCGGAAGAGCCAGGTTCAGGTGATCTGCGCATGCGCAGAACGCCGGACAGCGCGGCTGGTGAGCGGGGCTCGCTGCGGTTCGGCGAGCCCTGTTGATCATCATCTATACTGGAATTTGGATAACTGATGTAGTGATAGAAATTAAAGCTGATTTTTAACAAAATTAATACTAAGGCATTGGGTTAATTTAATAAGAGGGCAGATGGGTTTTTGAAACCCAATACGTGAAATTATATTTGGTACCAAATTCTGCCAGCATTATTCACACTAAGAATACCTTACAATGTGAGCCATCCCTAATGAGACTACTTCACAGAGTCTGTATATCACTTCTCACCATCTGGCAGGTTTGCAGAGTTGGACCCCCAGTTATAAGGTTTGGGATTCTCAAAGGGGCTTAATGGATGTATGCTCCCAGATCAGTTTTGGACATCTCCCAAGCTAAAATAGGCTCTAATTAGAACAGTTATTTCAGTCGCCTTGCCCAGGAGTCAGGTGTATCCCATCTGAGGTAGATTCATTCCCTGCTCCATGACAGATTCAAATGCTGTCAAAAAGAAAAATAAGTTTCTAGTCCTTATGCTTATTATAACAACCTTCCAAGTGTAACTAATGCAGTGTTGTCTTCCTGAGCCTGCAGACAATTTTTTTAAACAGGTCTCAGAAGTGCACACTTGCATCTGATGCATATATACCACATTTTGTACACAGCCAGCGCAATCATATACACAAATTGGTAAATGCTTGTGCAGATAGGCAAACAAAGGCCAGAAATAGCAGTGGACTTAATTGGGCCAGCATATTTTTTTCCCCCATTTCGCCTTCTATAACAATGATTTTCAACCTTTGTGGACTCCTAAACAATTTCCAATGGAGGTGAGCATTCCTTGGAAATTCACCTTCTGGTCTGCAGACACCTGTCTTGGACTGAAAACTGACGGAAAAGAATTAAACTACAAATGTTGTGCATGTTCGGCACCCACACCCACTTTTGTTGTGCCAAACTGTGGGCTTCTATAGTAAAGACACCACTTCTGGGTTTTGACCTGTAGGTGGAGGTAGTCCAATACTTCTGATAAGAATAACATAATGCCCTTCCTAAGATCTGAAGCTTTATTTTCATAAGCACATTTCACAGACCCTTTAGACATTTTCTGTAGACCCCCCAGGGATGTTCAGACCACCAGCTGAAAACAATTGCTCTGTAAGTTGATAACTACATAGAGTCCATGTTCTGTAATTCATATTCTCGCAAACAACCATTGTTATCAATGGGAGCTCCACCATTTAATGAGGGCATATGTAGCCTTAATGCTGTAAGATCTAGTGCACAGATCAGAATTAAAAATGTAATTTGGCCTTCTCTCCAGTATGAATGTGTTGTACCTGTTCTGGAGCAAGGCTAATTTTTGAGTTGTAGTACCAAGTATTCTGCCAAATAAATAGAGCAAGAATTTGGTATGAGTGTTTTACTCTAACACCTATATTAATAAAAGAGATCAAATTTTGACTTTGTATATAGTAAGAGTCACACATGCATATGAGTGCAGAATGTGGCCTACAATCTATAATAGGGTGTATTTAGGATCATTTTAATAGCAATGGGAAGATTTTCAACGGCAAAAGACATCAGTGGGAGCTGGGTGCCTAACAATTTGTATCTTTGAAAATCTTCCCCATAAATATTTACAGCAAATCTAGGACAGGGTAGTATTCTCAGGCCAGTCTAATTACACTTAAACTTAAACCTCTTTTTAAAGAAAAAGGATTCATTTTAATAGATGGGAAATGTTATCATGATGACCTTTGTGGAAATAATATTAATTTGTGCCCTCAAGGGAATGGGTACTAAAACAACATTCGTTTCCATTTACTTACTAGGGTACATCTAGACTGTAGGTTTCTTTCAAAAGAAGCTTTTTCGGAAGAGAGCATCCACACTTTAAACGTGCATTGAAAAAGCAATCTGCTTTTTCGAAAGAGAACGTCCACACTCATTGGACGCTCTCTCGCATATAAGCTGTGATTGGTATGGGCGGAATGGCCACCAGGGCACCTGTGCTTTTTGCTGGAGGCCTCTTATTTAGAAAAAAACTTCCTCTTCTGCATCCACAAAAACCTTTTTCTGAAAGAGCTCTTTCAGAAAAGGCGTTCTTCCTCGTAGAATGAAATTTACCAATGTCGGAAAAACTCCTGCATTCTTTTGATTTTCTTTCGAAAGAATGCAATAGCCGTGTGGACATAAGTGACGTTTTTTCAGAAAAACAGCCATTTTTCCGAAGCCCCCCTCCCCTACAGTCTAGATGCATTCAAAGGTATAAAAAGTTATTTTTACCTGAACTTTTTAAAGTAAAGACTAAAACTGGCGTTTATACATCAAGCTCTAAAGACAGTAATAACTTAATTCTATAACAATGAATAGTTCTGTGGCACTTTAGAGACTAACAAATTAATCAGACGAGATGCTTTCATAGTAGCAATTAAGTGGAATTCCTTCTTTGTAGCTTTAAAAATGGCTATTCATCTGACAGGCCTTGGAGCTTGTACCCATGGCAACTGACATGTTGATGTCTGTTTAATCTAATTATGTTGTTTCATCTGCATTCAAAGTCACAACTGATACAACACTAGTGAGGGGGGAAATATGAAGTTTGTTAATTGAGCTTATTAACAAGGTAACAATGAAATGGTGGCAGCAATGTTTATATGAACATCTACCTCAGTTAATGCTGTGCCTTTTATAGAGAATCCAACCTAGTATGCACTAACAAGCATATAAAGAGTCATTCCATGCCCTGAGGCACTTGCATGCTAAATAGACCGAAGGTAAGAGAAAAGAAGTATCAACATTTTACAAATGAGAAATTGACACAAGGGCATTAAGTGACTTGCCTATGGGCACATAGGAAGTCTGTGACAGACTGAAATTTAAATCCGATCTCCTGATCCCTGAAGCATTGATTGATTGATTTTTGGCTGATCTCTACAAACGCACAGGTATTGCACAAGACTCCAGATTTGAGTAACTGCACAAATAGGCAGGCATTTTCAAGCCCACAAACCCAATTTGAGTGCACAAATGCCCATTATTGAAGAAATATAGGGTTATAATCAAGGTGGATGAGTTCTTCTAGTAAAATGAAAGTTATTAGTACAAAACTTTTTAATATAAAAGGAAGCAAGTAAGTTATTACTCTACAAAAACCATTATCTGAGAAGTTTCTGTATAATACTTGAAATACCATCTCCCCCCTCCTTATTTAGAATAGGAAGTAGTGTTGATAACTTGTAGAATCTCTTGTAAATGTTGACTTTTATTGTCAGTTTTAATGGCAACTTCCATCAATTGCAACGAAAGGCCAAATCCTGCTATTTTGAGTTAGACTTTAATCAAGCAAACTCCTACTGATTTTAGTGTGAGATGTACCTAAGCAAGGAGAGAGAGAGAGAGAGAGTGTGTGTGTGTTTTAAAACCATGTGTTGTTGTAGATATGTAAGGATCACATCAGAAAAAGGGGTCTAGTAGGGAAAGTTTTCAATTAAGTTTTCTTTTCTATAAAACTCAAATGTAACTGAATAGAAAATAATATTTCTATACTTTTTTCAACTTTTCTATATACTGTAATTTGACAGAAATTTACTACTTTATTATATACAAGGATTAAAAAAACTATAGGAACACTAAAATTCTCTGTTAAATCCAATAACATTTAACATAATCTCTATGTATAATTAAATAGGAATGAAACCAAAATTTTTCCATGAGAGCAAAGTGGATTTGGTCCTGAAGTATCATCCATCTGATGTAATCATTTACACATTATGTAAAGTAGATGTCAAATGCTACCAAATCGGAATTTCTCCACCCTTGGCAGTGAGAAATACTTTGTAGCCCTTTGGCACTCACTTTGCTGAAATATAAATGATAGCCCAGTATACAAAGTGGAAGAAACACATACAGATTCCACATCAGCAAAATCATTTTGGTTCAAATATCACAGAGATGTCTGTAGCAAGCAAGATTTGGTCAGAATGTCACACATTCCAGTAGTAGCAACAGTCATCTCAGCTGAGGCTGTGTCTTGACTACAAAGAAAAGTTGGAAAAAGATATGTATTTTTTTCTGCTTTTCTTCCAAAAGAGGCTTTTCTGACATTTGTCCCGTCTACATTGGTCATCTGATGAAGTGGATCTTTGCCCTCGAAAGCTTATGCTCCAATTAATCTGTTAGTCTATAAGGTGCCACAGGACTCCTCGTCACTCTTTCGGAACATCCCTTCTTCCTTGTAGAACGAGGTTTGCAGGGATGCCGAGAAAACGTGTCTGCTTTTCTGATTTTTTTTTTAAATAGACATGTTTCTTGGATGCAGCAGAGCTTTTTCGGGATACCTCTGGTATCCCAGAAAAACTCTGCAGTCTAGAGGTACAGTCAGCTTTCCAAAGTGTGGCATTAGTGTAATTGGCAGATGGCACTCTGATAGATTCAAGGATCATCTCAGACCACTTGCAGAGCAGTACAATGGCTAGGTCATGACAAAGTCACTATGGTTTGGTGACTACAAGCCAGACAGGATGGATGTGGAGAACATATAGTATGGATCCATGGAATTCTAACGTGTGTCAAATAAAACATCTGGCTGTTCCATTCTAGGAAGCCAGGTTGTGCTGTCAGCAACTGGAGTATGAGGTAGAACTAATTAATACCCATGCCACTTCATGTGTGGCAATGTCTTATAGCTATGGATTTACTGGTAGCACAATAAGGTGGAAATGATTTGTGAATGACTAGAGAGTTCACGGCAATTAGAAGTTTCCCTAACAAGATATCTTGTAACCTTGTAGTGTGTAAATAAGGCTACAACTTTTCCCCATCCATAGTGATAGTGGGTTGGTCAGAAGCAGACCCTGGGAGCAAGTGCAGGAGCTTGCAAATTGTTAAATGAGAATGCCTCCACTTGTTGATGGATAATATTTCATCTGCTTATTGTAAGAGAGAGGCTTTTTGTTTGTTTGTTTGTTTGTTTGTTTAGTGAATTTGATCACTGTAAGACACTATAGACCAAACCATTAGTCCAGGACCATTAGCCCACCTACTTAGGTTAAGTAGCCAATGTAGGTGGTAGGCAGCGATATGTTTGGAAAGTGGGATCTTGAAGTAGTTTTGACTACAATGTACAGAATGATTTATAGAGCAGTGCATTCTTTGGCCATGCCCCATCCCCACCTTCTGGATTATCCATTTCCTATCCCCCCTCTGCAGTACCACATAGGACCTGCCTTGCATGAGACTTACACCCCCTTCGTGGACTCCCAACATAACCTAAAGCAGCAAAACAGCACCATTGCCAGTGGAAGCTTTTGGGTCATTAATGAGGAGGCTGATTCATCCCTAAGTTGATGGAGGAAATACTTTTTTTAAAGGTTTCTGTCTTTGTAATGAATAATAGGAATTCTTTCAGTGAAGCATGGAATATATAGGAGTGTAGAACTAGAGGTGGGTGAAACTTTTTGTTTCAAAATGTCCTTTGTTTTTATTTAAATAAAATGAATAATATTTTAAATGGTCAAATGAAAAGCAAAGGTTTCAGTTTTGGCACAACCTTTTATTTGACCCAAAATCCAACTTTTTTATTCAATAAAAATGTAACTCTGATTTTTTTTTGATTCAACCCAAAACGTTTTTCATTTATTTTTTCAGAATTGCTAGTAAACCCCAAATGCATAAATTTACTTCTGTATAGAAAAGGGCTGGGCAATAATTTTTGGGGGGGCACTCCAAAATTTTGGTAAGTGGTCAAGGGCCACACCCTTCTATGGAATGGGGTGCCAGAGTCTGGGACAGAGGTTGGGTGCAGAATGGAGTTTAGGGTAGGCTGCAGGAGAGGGTGCAGGAGAGGGTGTGACAGTGAAAGGCTTGGCGGGTGAACATGAGTGTAGAACATGAATTTCAATTACCCATACAAGATATTTATCAATGATCCAAATTTAGTTTGTTGGATCAAGTCAATATATAAGTCAATAGATTTGCTCTAAATTTATATTGCTTTAGTGGAAAGCTTTATCTGGCTGTGATGTCCTTCCATACTCTGGTGCATGAAACTTCCTGTCTCATTTTATACCTTTCCAGAACCAGGGTTTCAAAAATTGTAGAGTTTTTAAAGCAATATTTGTATTAAATTATTTCATCAACTTTTTATTAAGATAATTTCATTTTAAAAACTCTTAAATTAGACAATAAGAAGCTACATGCCTTTATCAAGAGGAAAATACATTATGATATGCACTCTTTAGGGTTATTTTTCTGATGGGTTAATTTCACAGTAAATTCATCTTTCAAAAAGCTTCTCAAGTTTCCAGACTGATACTCAAACACTGAAGACAGCAAAATGTTCCAGTTCAATGCAGAAACCTAAACTCTGCCCAAGTAGGATGCAGTTCCACCCAGATCACTTTTAAATATGCTTATATAATTCACTTTCTCTTGCTTGTGAGAAGAGAATAGTTATGTTTCATTCTTTTTTTTTAAGTGATAGTAGCTAAAATGATGAACATTCTTCATGAATGAAACTGATACTGACTGAAGACCTGAGGGGTGCACCTGTCCTGCAAAACTGTTGCCAGAGTTTTTTTCAAAATTCAATTAAAATCACATTTATTTAAATACTGGACTGGGAGAAACTGACTGCAGTAAAATATAGAAATATGATGATCAAAGTTTAATATAACCCTTTGATTCTCCTGAAGTATCAGAAATACTATAAGTGGTACCTACTCTCAGCCAAATTCATTATTGGTGTAAAGGCACAATAGAGAATGCGGTTTTGTCCTTTGCCCCTTGCCTTCACACACACGGACATATCAATTTGATGAATGTAATTATCTGTCACTCAAACGAGTTTTTGATCAATCCTGTTTCATAGCAGCTTTTCAAAAACTCTCTCTCTCTCTCTGTAATATATAAAATTTCCGGTGGGATGACAGTGATGTCATCACATCTCCCTGCCCTCAGCTCCTCTGGCCCTTACATTGCTTCCCCACAGGGGGATCAATCTTAGGCCACTACCAGCTCCTGCCCCCACCCCCTGGCACCGGCCACTTTCCACACTGCACTGACTGGCCTCTTCCCCTGCAGCCTGAAGACCCTCCTCGGTCCATACTACCATTGCTGCCAGCCGGACCAAGCCCAGAATACCCATCCCTGCCTTTCACGCTGACTGGCATCTTCCCTGGCAGCCCTACTTGCTGCAGGCCCTCCTCGTGCCACCCTCAACCCCCTCGCTCAGCCCCCCAGCTGAGACCCCACACCTCCAGTCTGGTCAATCACTTCCCTGCTGAGACTGTGCACCCTCAGCCCCCTCACTCAGCTTCTGGCCGAGACCGGGCACCCTCAGGTCCCCCTCTCACCGTAATTCTAGGGCAAGGCTGTAGATATTCTACAGCCTTGCCTCCCTGTGAGGTTGAAGAGCCAGCACCGGCTTCCTGAGAGAGGGTGGACAGGGGGGAAAGCCCCAAGGCTCCCAGCACACTGCCGCTTCCCTTCGCTCTCCCGCAGCTGGGGAAAAGTGGCAGTACGCAGAGAATCTTGAGACTTTCTCCCTCCCTGCCATGGCAGGAAGCTGGCGCTTCAGTCTTGGGGGCGGGGGGAGCAGGCTGGAGCCACAGCATGGGCTCCCAGCACAGCCCCCGCCCACTCACTCACTGCCCTGCTGAGACCCCACATTCACAGCCCTTTTACACATCCCCTCTGCCAAGACCCCATGCCCCCAGCCCACTCACTCACCACCCTGCCAAGACCTCACACCCCAGCCCCCTCACATACCTGCTCCACCAAGACCATGCACCCCCAGCCTGCTCCTGCCCCCTGGCCAGACACCTGTCCCTAGCCTGCTCCTGCATCCTCCCATGGCCAGACACCTACCCCCAACCTGTTCCTGCACCCTACCCTCTGGCCAGACATCCTGTCCTCAGCCCACTCCTGCATCCTCCCCCCCATACAGACACCTACCCCTGGAAAGAGGGGGTAGCATAGTGAGCAGGGGGCACAGCCCCCTGGTATCATTGTGTTGATGAAATTTGCTGAGAGTGTTTTTATAAAAAATCAGCATTAACAGTTTGCAACAAAAGACAAAAACAAAATGCCTGGACTGCACTGAACTCCACCCGCCAGTGCTTAGCATTGCCCGGAGTTTGCCAGGACTTTGGTGGCGATTTCAAGGGCCCAGGGCTCCATCTCTTGCCACTGCTGCAGTAGAAACTCTTTTGAATTGCCAGGTCCCAGGGCAATTGCCCCTCTCCACTGCCTTCTGTCAGCAAGCCCCCACATACGTAACTTTGTACATGACTTGTATGTACCTCATGCAAAGATTTTCAGGACCAGCATGCTGCTAGTTAAGTTACATTACATTTAGATATCATACGTAATGTCAAGAGCATGTTGTGTCAGGCCTGATACAAGTTACAATGCACTGGGTCCTCTGCCAGTTGGCACTGAGGGGCTCCCAAGGTGACACCTTGTCTATCAAGGAGTTCCCTCCTACAAGTGTCCTGACTGCTGCCCTGTGGCTTATGCAAGGGCACACAGCAAGATGTAAGTCTGGGGTTTTTCCTTATCCTGTTTCTCTCTTCAGCCATGTTTTACACAGCTTTTAATGAAAGTACCTGGAGGCTTCCTTTGATCTTGATCATACTGGGCACCATGCATAAACATGGCTTTGAGTACCTTTCTAAGGGTACCTTTACACTGCACGCTTATTTCGAAATAAGCCATTCTGGAATAGTTATTCCGAAATAGCACATCTACACTGCAAGGAAGCCTCAAAATTAGTCCAAGGCAGGCTTCCCTAGTATAGATGTGCTATCTCAGTTTAGAGCCCCAGGAGGAATAACTTAGAATGGCCCTGGTGAGGGGCTATTTCAAAATAGCAGCAGTGGAGCGTCTACACACGCCTCATTTCCAAATAGCTGTTTCAGAATAAGCGTTATGCCTCGTAGAATGAGGCTTACAGATTTCGGCATATGCTGTCCGTTATTTCAAAATTATTTTTAAATAACAGAATGGCTGTGAAGACACTCACATTGTTATTTCGAAATAACACTAATTATCTCAAAATAACAGTGCAGTATAGACGCACGCTAAGGCTGATAGGGCACCAATTCAGTCTGGTTTTGAGTGCAAGTCTAACATTTCTTGGTTTTCAGGCTCCCTGGGGGCAGACCATCTGCATAACACATCCCATGCCACTTACTCAACAGATTAAGGGCCAGACTTCATATCTAGAGCAGTGTTTCTCAACCTTTTTTTATAAAGTATCCCCTTTTAAAAAAATATAAGTACCCCCAGTACCTACAGTTTTCAGATACAATTTTTTGTCTACCATTGCAACACATTTGTTTAAACAACTTAATTGTAGCCGGGCAGGTGATTCAATTTTTGGGTGTAAAAAGTACAAAAATAATAGACCGCTGTAAAACTTAAAACAAAAATTCAATTTTCTCAAAATTTCAGTTGTGTTGACGTACCCCCTAAACTTCTCTTGAATACTCCTAAGGGTACTCATACCACTGATTGAGAAACACTGGTCTAGAGCATAAAGAAAATTTTCCCTCACTTCTCACAGGGTATGTCTACACTACAGCGCTATTTCAAATTATCTTATTTCAAAATAGTTAATTCGAAATAAGCTAATTCGAAATAATGCATCTAGACACAAAAACTATTTTGAAATAGCGCGTCCACACTGAGTGGACCCTGAACCGAAGTTAAGGCTGGCCGGAACCAGTGCCGGCAGGGCATCAATTTAGGACTTAGTGTGTGGGGCTGCTGCCTGAGGCTAACTGAGCTCCCCGCTTAAAGGACCCTACCCCCATCCCAGACAGACAGTTCTCAGGGTTCCCTGCTACCTTGTCTACCTTGATGAGGGA
>CM057848.1:99813463-99827050 GCA_030068395.1 Apalone spinifera
CCCTATTATAGTCCTAGCCTTCACAGCCTCCTCAGGCAAGGAGTTCCACAGATTGAGTATGCGCTGTTTGAAGAAGAACTTCCTTTTATTTGTTTTAAACCTGCTGCTCATTAATTTCATTTGGTGGCCCCTAGTTCTTATATTATGGGAACAAGTAAATAACTTTTCCTTATTCACTTTCTCCATACCACTCATGATTTTATATAGCTCTATCATGTCCTCCCTTAGTCTCCTCTTTTCCAAGCTGAAAAGTCCCAGTCTCTTTAATCTCTCTTCATATGGGACCCATTCCAAACCCCTAATCATCTTAGTTGCCTTTCTCTGAACCTTTTCCAAAGCCAGTATATCTTTTTTGAGATGAGGAGACCACATCTGTACGCAATATTCCAGATGTGGGCGTACCATGGATTTATATAAGGGCAATAAGATATTCTCCGTCTTATTTTCTATCCATTTTTTTAATGATTCTTAACATCCTGTTTGCTTTTTTGACTGCCGCTGCACACTGTGTGGACGTCTTCAGAGAACTATCCAGGATGACTCCAAGATCTCTTTCCTGATTAGTTGTAGCTAATTAGCCCCCATCATATTTTATGTATAGTTGGGGTTATTTTTCCCAGTGTGCATTACTTTACATTTATCCACATTAAATTTCATTTGACATTTTGTTACCCAGTCACTTAATTTGGTGAGATCTTTTTGAAGTTCTTCACAGTCTGCTTTGGTCTTAACTACCTTGAGCAGTTTAGTATCGTCTGCAAACTTTGCCACCTCACTGTTTACCCCTTTTTCCAGATCATTTATGATTCTGAATATGTTGAATAGGCTTGGTCCTAGGACTGACCCTTGGGGAACACCACTAGTTACCCCTCTCCATTCTGAAAATTTACCATTTATTTCTACCCTTTGTTTTGTGTCTTTTAACCAGTTCTCAATCCAAGAAAGGACCTTCCCTCTTATCCCATGGCCATGTAATTTACACAAGAGCCTTTGGTGAGGGACCTTGTCAAAGGCTTTCCGGAAATCTAAGTACACTATATCTACTGGATCCCCCTTGTCCACATGCCTGTTGACCCTTTCAAAGAACTCTAATATATTAGTAAGACATGATTTCCCTTTACAGAAACCATGTTGACTTTTGCCCAACAAATTATGTTCTTCTATGTGTCTGACAATTTTATTCTTTACTATTGTTTCAACTAATTTGCCCGGTACTGATGTTAGACTTACTGGTCTGTAATTGCCGGGATCACCTCTAGAGCCCTTTTTAAATATTGGCGTTACATTAGCTATCTTCCAGTCGTTGGGTAGAAATGCTGATTTAAATGATAGGTTACAAACCAGTGGTCTGACAAATGTTTGTGGACTAGGGCAGGAGGTGGCTTGATCAGGAGGGTCTTTTGGTGGGCTATTCTTATTAAAGGGCTGGCTTGTTTTCTCTTGGAAGTCTGTCAAGTGTGATACTGGTCTGAATTTGTATCGAGTATTGTTCCAATCTTTTGTAAGAGCATGGAATCGTAGTGGGGAAAAACAGAAAAAGCTAAAATAATGGTCTAGATCCTGCAATCCAATCCCCATATAGATGCTTTAAGGGAGCTTTATGCCACCAGAGTGATGCAAAGTAGCCTTAGTAGAATTTCAGCTTGGTCCAATGTCTGTTTGAGTGCCAAGAATTATTATAATTTTCCCTTTCTAAATATTTCATTTAAATATCCGATCTAGGTCTGTGTGAGATACATGTGCACACACAACTGTGATACCGGCAGCTCTAATCTCTGCAAATATCAGAACACTTCTCCTGGTGCTCCTGTAGCTTCATATGAAACATTCAGCAGTACTCTCCACCAGCCATGCAGTGGTAAATCAGGTACCTTCATGCCGACTGCAATCAACCTGCCAAGATATGAAATAACTCATGTCACCGCCATATTCTTAGGCAAAATACAATTTAAACAAATTGACTTGTCTCTGTGGCTAATTTATTGATATCTAAAGTAGCAAGCCAGGTTCTCCACTTCACAATCTGTAAAGCCATTGGAAAAGTTTAGATTATAAACTTTTTTTTTGAGGGGGTTAGGCATTTCAGTTATGGCAGGACTGAATTTCATGCTCCTCTGGTGTCAGACGCTATTACTTAAAATAGTTCTATCCCCCCCGTGGGCTTAGCTGGTTTCTCTTACACTTTACATGAGTGATAGCTTACTGAAAGAAGAGGAATGCAGGATTCCTGGGGGTTGGAAGTTCTTTCTGCATCTAAGGATATAGATACATACCTAAAGTATATACTGCATTCTTCCAGAAGGATTTAGCTTGACCTAAATAGCAACCTACAGACGAAAGTTAGGGATTGCCTGTCTGACTGATCAATCTTTGCAACAGTCTTTGATGGGACCCTTAATAGAGATATTTGCATGCTGGTTGGTTTTTTTTAACGTTGCGAAGTTTGATGTTCTTAGCTGTCCATATCAACTATGTTTAAATGCCATTCTTTATTTCCTTAAATTGACAGAGCCACACCGGGTCAACTTCTCTACTAGGATAAATTGGCACAACTCCTTTGAAATCAACCAATGCATACCAGCAGAATATGCTAAGAAGCAAAGCCTTAGCGGGAGTGAATTGTCATAACTTCATTCACTTCAATGGAAGTGTAACTGTAGGAGGGCAGTTAGTGCTTAGGTACCTGCCTTTTAGCTTTTGTGGTAGGATGTATGACAGTGAAAGTAGGACACAAACAACAAGTGTCTTTATTCTGTATATATTCCAACAAAGCTGGATTGTTTTGGGAAACAGGCTTGATATGATCTCAATAAAAAAGAATGAGCTTCAGATCCTAGGCATCAGTTTCCATCTGCCTGTGTGCTGCCGGAAAGAATACTTTGTAATTGAGTGAAACTGAATGGAAGCAGTGACAAAGGCACTCTCCCACATGGTGCAGGGGTAGCTCTGACAAGAATTACGCAACATGTGCATACATTGTATCCTGCAACTTCTATTAGCCAGGCTTTTTTTGCCACAGAAATGCTCTCAGCCATGCCTAAGACTTGGTACGTGGAAGCAAACCAAATTGCAGAAGCAAACTAAATTGGGCCTGATCCGGAAAGCCTGAATCATGCACGTTTTTCTCATGCGAGTAGTCCTCATGGGTAGAATTCAACAGGCTTATCCACATGAGTGAGCACTCTGTATCAGAATAAGGGTTATAAGATTGAGCCCTTGGTTGGACTTAGTCATCAAAGCATGACTTAGTTATTTCAGGATTTAGTCATCAAAGCATGATTTTTTTCCTTGGCTAACTACGCTGGCCAATGTTCCCTCTACTTTTTTCTGTCCATGTGCAGGATAAATTTTACTATGCTTACCAAGGCATATGCAGATGTGCACCACCAATAGAAACATGTGCTGCTGGCTGCGGGCTCTAATTAGCTGGGCAGCATTTGACTCTCTCCTGATTGGTTGCCCAAGCACACAGCTTGCAGGGAACATGGGAACTAGCATGGACAGGGGAATGTCTTGGAGTACATTGTATTTCAGATGGGTGTGCTCTCTTCCTCCTCTCCTTTGCATGTTATAAAGCCTTATTACACTGGAATGAACTGGGTTATAGTCTGATGGTGTCATAAAAGGTTGTCTTTGAAAACAAACCAATAATAGCAATCACCTATCAATCATTTCTGTCTGGCAGTGTCCTTTAAAAGAGGCCTGTTGGAATGTTTACACAGCAGTCTTCCGTTTTAACCACACACCACCCCCAAGCATGGTTTTTATTCCATGGTGTTAATGTATAGATGTCTCTTGGTCTTGAACACCCTAAATTATCACTCAGTTTTATCGATGAATTTTCTTTCCACACAGCAAAGATCATTTCCCCTCCCCCTGAAAATCCCTTATCTAAAAGAGTTTCAAATACTCACGACAGGTTGCACCTCCCTGATCCGGGACTTTCTCGTCCGGCAGGACTGCTGAATGAGAGAGCCCCAGGGTGGGAGGACCAGTAGCTGAGAGCCCTGGGAAAGGCAAGGCTGGTGGTAGCAGGGCCAGGCACTCGGACTGGCAGCAGTAGTGGGGCCCTGGTAGCATGGCAGAGGAAGTCCATGAGTGCCAGCCTAGCACTGGGGACAAAGCACACTTGCAGGAAGGCCAGGTTGGGGCAGCCCAGAAGGGAAATCCCATTTGGGGCCACGGTAGGGTGGCAGCCCAGTCGGGGTGGCGTGCCATCTGACAGCAGGAACGGTGCTGTGGTGGCAAGGTGAGGCCAGGGCTGTCATGGTGGCAGTGGGGCTGTGGCAGCAACTGTGGTAGAGGGGCCTGGGCAGCTGTGTCACCTGGCCAGTAGCAGAGCTGATGGCAGGGAGGGGGCCGCAATCTGAGGGGGCTGGAGGCGGGGCCTGGTCCAGCAAATTCCCTCATCTGGGACTGCTCAGGCCCTGAAGGTGCTGGACCAGTGAGATCCAACCTGTACTTCATCCCCCACTCATACTCAACTTCGTAACTCATCTGACAGATTTTGCCAGTTACTATGAATCCTGAGACTTGAAGTTAGTAGGTCTCCTCGGGAGCAGGGGCTGCTGCCAGAGCTCTGGAGGAAGAGCTGTGGACAGACCGAACCGCGGAGGCCAGTCAGTGGGGAACGGCCAGAGAAGCCACCAGTTTAGACGAAAGTGCTGAAGATGCCAACTGCTGTGAGTGTGGTTGGTAGGAAGTAGCCTAGGGCAGGGAGATAAATCCCCAAGATGTTTTGGGGATTCCCCACTGAGCTAGTGGTGGGACAAACCCACCACTGGCAGGAACCTGGGCAGGCACCCAGTGGAGAAGGAGGGCCCAGTCTCCCTACCCCACCCCATTAATCCCCAAGGGGGGGGGCCCACAACAGTGATTAGTGACAGTGACCACTAGGCCTTATTGCCCTGAGAACAGGGAATGTTACTATGGACTTAGGCCGCAAGGCCTCACTGCTCTAAGGGAAGGGACTGATTATTGATACTGACCACTAGGCCTTATGGCCTTGAGGGAAGGGACTGTGGCCACTGAGCCCCACTACCTGTCAAGAAGGGGAGTTTTACTGTCTGTAGCCACTAGGCAGGACTATTTTGTGGGAGACAGGGTGTAGTGATTGGGCCTGAGCTGAAAGGACTGAGATGCACATGAGGTGGAGCACTCTTTGAGGGGCCTTAACGGCCTACCCCCCTGCCTCTGAGGGGGCCGGGTGTACCCACCCTGTGACAATACCTCATAAATGTGATTAGTTGGAACATATCCTCCCATGCCCATCTTGTTCCTTCATATTTTACATACTGTGTAAAGTGCAAAAGACACAGCATAGGCAACAAAATAGAATCCTCATGACAGAAAGCCAAATGACTGCAAAGACCTAGTGAAATTGAAAAGGAAACTCAGCCAATAGCACTGAGTAACCTGCTCATTTGGTGACAGTGTCCAATAGGCTTATTGCCCTGAGAACAGGGATATCAGATATCTTTTCTGGAAGATAGCTTCTGGAAAAACTTATTCCGAAAAAAGCTTGCAGTGCAGACATACCCTAACATATCATTGCCATTTTGCAGAGCTTCTGGGATAACTTAAGGGACCAGTGAGTGTGCACTATGCGAAATGAAGCAATCCAAAACTAGCTGTTGACTGAGGCTGATTTAACCTTAAAATGTTCAATAGAAACTGCTGCATCAATGGAGACAGCTGCTTAAGATACCAGGAATCTGCAACAGCATGATGTGATCTTGGCAACAAATAAACTGAGGGCTAAGCCAGAGGCACAGCATGGACAACACCCAAGTGTGTGCTTTCTTTGTGGGAAACAGTCACACAGTGCAAATGATAGTTGGTTCCAGAAAAAACCCTGTAGAAAAAAGAAAGAAAGTCAAGAAATTAGAGCACATACTGCCATGGGATTGCAGATGTATCAGTATGTAGCTGATCACATAGTCTACTGGGATTTCTATAGCCTCTCTATAGCTCTTGAGTTTAATTTAAATAACAAATAAATGTGGGTATTTTTTTACAAGTTGGAGTAAAAATTAAATGGGGAAGGGGTTTGATACAGGGTCTACTGTTTCTGTATTCTTACAGCAGAGGTATCAAAGACTTCTTAGAGAGATGAAATTGCATAAAACTTCAATGCTTCTAAAACATAGAGGGGAAATCTGCACTCACCAGAACTGTAAGTAGCAGCTAAATCTCTAGCAAACGATCATGCACTATTTTATAGAGAACAGCTGACACAGATTCAGCTGTACTCACACAGGGTAAAATGCCTGTAAGTTTAAAAAGAAATTAGGAACTCAACTGCAAAACTAAAATTAGCTGAATTTTTGTGACCAAGGCAGCTGATGTGTCTCAGGATTATATCAGAGCCTTAAAACATATGAAAGTAAAAATTATGTTGAAGAGAGAGCAATTCCCCAATTTAGCAAAACGTTTCCAGTACCTTTTACAATATAATCCTAAAGGCAGAATTTCGGCACTTACAGGATTCTGGAATTCGTATCTGACGTTAGATGGAGTGAATGGAACACCCAAAGTGCCAGTTGTTCCAAAGAATGGGACTGTCAGGACTGCAAGTGACTCAATATTCTTTACCTAAAACAAATTATGCATTTGCCTATAACATGATAGACCAGACCTGAGGCCCCCCATCAGAGGCCCTGTGGTCCTGCCCCAAAATGACAATAGAGTGGTCTTCCAAGAAAGCTAGTGTGGCCACTTTCCCTGAAGCCACACAGGGGCCAGAAAGGCCCTAGAAAAGGAGCTGCAGGACCACACAGCAGTCAGTACCTCTGAAGACCTCAAGGTGTGGAGACTGGCTGATCAAGGAGCAGCAGCACTGTGGGCAACTCTGTGCAGTGAGCTTAGTGAGGCTGATGGACTATACTGGGCCTCTGAGATAAAGCCCTGACAAGGACAAGGAAGCTGTATCCAGGCGGGGAAGCCCTAAGGACACTGTTCTCCATCTGAGTGGCGAACAGGCTAAGCAAATGGGCTTGGAGATGAACCCCTGTTAAAGGTAAATCCTGTAAAGTGGTGGTTGTTCACACATGGTGTGTGACTCAGCCAGAGGACTGAGATGCGGAAGAGGCACATCAACTGAGAGAGTGCAGGCACCCACACTTGACCAGAAGGGGGCACTTGTGAGCGGTTGCTTCATTAGATGGTGACAGGAGTTTCTCCAGGACACATCTAGCCCAAGCCTGTCTATAAATGGAGATTAAATATTATGATAATTGTGAAAATACTTCACATAACATACAGAAGCTCATTTCAAGACAATAAACTAGTGTTTGGAATAGCATCTGCACCTGCTGTTTGGCAGAGTGCCACAGACCAGGTATTACAGGGTATTCTTGCATGGGTAGTGTTTGGATGGCATACTAATCATAGGAGATAGAGATGAAGAACACCTTAGGAACCCAGAAGAGGTACTTGTGAGGCTGTCTGAGAATGATCTTAAAGCAAATAAGAAAAAGTGTGTGTGGCGGAGGGGTTTCTGAAGATTCAATTTGGTTATAAACCTACAGTATAAAGCAATACTTTGAACATCTATTTTAAATATCTATTATATGAGAATCAAATATATTTTACAGAAGAGGTAGAAAGCAGAGCTGATCACAGAGCAAAACTGCAATATGTTGAGTTTAGCAAAAATTATCCAGAGTCAAAAACCAGAGCTGAACTTTGAATCCGGCCTCATCTCTATAACTGATTGAACCCGCATTCCAGAGCTGGACACCCCACCACTTACAATAGTGTGGATATGTATTCAAACATTTAGTCGGTGATAGCAATGCATAAAAAGGCCTGATTCTGTTCTCATGCTGGTTCCCACTAGTTTCTATTACTTACCATTTCTATTAGGCTAGCACTGGGGAATCTCAGTCAAAAAGCAGGGCCCCATTGTGCTAGACTGTGCGCAAGCAAATAACAAAGAAGACCGTCCCTACCCCCAGAGAGTTTTCCATCTACATGTCCGACAGGATGCAAGTGGTGGACAAAATGGACAGACGAGATAGGGTTGGCCTGGGTTAAGCAAACACTGAGTTGAGACTTACCAAGTTTAGCAGAAGTAACCCTAACTCCTTCCTCCATACCAGACTTCTTCTGTGACCCTGGGCCAGTCACTTAGCCACTCTCTGCCTTCTTTTCCTGCCTGTTAAATGGGGACAAGAACATCTCCCTAACTCACAGGAGTGTTGACTATACATACATAGATTCTTTGGTAATGAGGCTCAGATAAGATAGATACACCTGATCTACCACAGTGTTAACAAGAACAGATTTTGGCTCAGAATGGTCAGTCAAATTCAGGCAGCATTAAAATGGGACTTTCTGAGACTGAACCAGTCTTTAAAATATATCCCCTACTGCAAGAAGACCTGTTCTGTTTATACCTTTGGGCGATTCTTTCAAGCTATCTTTGCAGACAGATAACGTGGAGATTCCCTTTTCTTCAGAGAAATCTGCCTATCAAAATCTAAGTTTTGCTTAATAGTAAGATCACATCACACCACATAACCATATGGGGCCATGCTTCCAGCATACTGCGGGCTATTTGATGTAGAGAGGAGTTCCATAAATTCTGCAAGTAATGTTTGCTGCTGGAGTTGGTGACATTATCAAGTTTCCTAGTGCAGATTCTTTTCAGTGGAGCAAGCCTTCAGCTTTTCTTCATAGGAACACTTAATGAGTCATTATTTACTTTTGTTACACAGTAACATAGAGCTTGGTTTCTGGAAAAGAGAATGTGCCAGGGCGGCAGCCAGACAAGAATAGCCTGTTTCCCATAACAGCAATTTGTTTCAGCTCATCCAGTGCAAAGCTTCTAATTTCCAAATCAAATGTAAGTTTCATTCCCCTTGCACCATTTCCCCATATCAGGCGATCCTCCCGAGGAATTTGGTCCTTCATACCCAGGGACCATTTCATCACCACTGAAGTGCTTGGTTTCCGGGGCCAAAGGCAGAAGCTAATTAGGAGCACACAGCAATGCTACCTAACATTTTAGGATGGAAAGTGAAGTGTAATTAATTTGAATTCTAACGACCGAGAAATGTTAGGATGGCGGGATGTTATGGCAACTGTGTTTAAAGCAGGGCATTGGGGTTAAATCTTCTCATGGGTCTTCTGCAGGTCAGTGGTCAGGACCTCAGATATATTTCTTGTCCAAAAGACTATGGGTGCAGAAGCTTCATATTCTCTGGGGATATGAGTTCAGTACTGACGGTTGGAGAAGAAACAGGCGACCCAGGAGCGGATGAAGTAAAAGGGACAGCTTTATTGCCTACGTATGTTTACCTCGGACATTCAACACAATGTCTGAGTGGCAACAACCTGGCAGTAGTCAAAATCTTTTATCTATTTTAGTACATTAATTCACGTTTATCACTACTTTTCCTAAAGCCTTATTTAGTAACATTAAGTCAGGGGGGAGGGATGGCTCAGTGGTTTGAGCATTGGCCTGCTAAACCCAGGGTTGTGAGTTCAATCCTTGTGGAGGCCGTTTAGGGATGTGGGGCAAAAAATTGTAAGGGATGGTACTTGGTCCTGCTGTGAAGGCAGGGGACTGGACTCGATGACCTTTTGAGGTCCCTTCCAGTTCTAGGAGATAGGCAATCTCCATTATTATTATTATTATTATAAGTCCCATACCATGAATACTAATAAGCAAATAATGAATACAATTATACCCACCCCTAATTATTATTTACAGACTTTCTAATTAAATCAACACTTTTATATTACAAACTAACAAATCACAGAGATTACAAGGAAGTTGACCCTAAAGATGTTATGCAGATCCAATGAGGATAAGCAAGAGACACAACAAGGTAGAGCAGCCCCATACTTATCTGGTTTCCTAGGCTTCAGAACAGAGAGAGAGCAAGGTTATATATATCAAAACATAATACTGGTCTCTACCAGACCCTGTCATCCCAAACTACAAAACAAAAGGAAAAAATATGTCCAAGGGCAATGCCTGCTCTGGCTGAATCCTTAACCACCAATGCAAAAAGGCCATTCCAAACCTATTGATTATTACACCCCCCAACAGTGACCTCATGGGACATATGAACAATAAAAAAACTTGTTAGGTGTATGTTTTATTGAACATTTTCCCAAGCAGAGGGCGATTGAAAAATTTAAGACCAATAGTAAAGGAGTGCTTGCTTCAAATGTTGACAGAATTTGTTTCAAATTTGTTTCCAGATGAATGAAGGTTCTCTTTAAATGTGTAAGGACTTTAGAAGAAAAATGTTGTTGGGAAATATTCCCAGAGTTAAGAAACTTGAGACAGGATATTTGCAGTGCACAGCAAAATCGGAGTGAGGAAAGATGGACGTCGAAAAAGATATTGCATAAGATGGATAAACCTCTCCCATTCACAGGCAGGCATGAATTGTATCCTTCATGGACACCAGGTGTTCTGTCTAGAATGGCTTAAATAATTTGATCTGCATCCACTGAAAGGCCAATTTACCTCAGGTACACATCCTACTTACTGTTAACTCAGTTGCAACTGCATGTGCTCACCAACATCATTGGTTTCTACGGCTAGGCCCAGTGTTCCCTGTAAGCTCAGTGCTTGTGTAGCTGCTCAGGAGCAATTCCAATGCCATCCATCTGATGAGCAGAGTGCCCACAGCTGGTGGCATGAATTGCTACTGGTAGTGTACATCCACACATGCCCCAGTGCACATCATAAATTTAATTTTCCACATGGGTGGAAAAAATCCATACACGGATGGAAAAGATTAGAGGCAACATTGTCTAGGCACTCAGCTGGCTTCAATAAAGTAACTTTGATTTACACCAGCTGCGGATATGACCCATTGTGTTAGAGTTTGGAGGGGGATAATGAATTTACAGAAAGGCTCTTCTGATTTTATTTACACTGATCCCAAATTCAACAGCTTTAAAAAAAAGGCTTAACTTTTTTTTAATCTATCTGCCACTAAAAGGTATATTTAGTGTGTGGAGTTCCATCAGATTAAATGAATAGAATTTATTCCTAAATCAGTTGAGTGGAAGTTACTGAAAAGTTTCACTGAATGGGAGCCTTTATTTCAACTGACGAGATGCAAGCAGAATATATCCCCCTTTTTAGGAGGGTTTTCTTTGAAATAGCTCCTTTAACTTGACAGACTGTTCCCCCTTTCCCAGTACTGTACTAACTGCAAAGCTTTTGGCATTCTCAGTAAAACTGGTGCAGATATTTAAACACTCTGTACCCCCCAGGGAATGCCTACAGGTTCTTTGGATGTTTGGCCAGAAATACTGTCATCTATGTGCTCATCATTAGAACCAAACCAAACCTTTCTGTTATGAAAGGGGATTCTGCCACTTTACCAAAAGGAAGATTTATTTCCCCAGCACTGTTTCACAAGCAAAAATACTTTTTTCTCTTAGCAAAAGGGCCTTACCTGCAGGATCCAGGCTGATATTTGCCAGATCATAGTGAATTCTCAGTCTCTCCTACCTATTGGGTACACTGTATTGCTGAAGCTTTGACTGCAGTTTACAAAATGTCACCATGAAAACTTGACTGTTTGCCCAACTCTGATTATCGCTCAGGAAGTCCATGATGAGTAGGCTTAAGCTCTAATCATGGAAAGTGAGAATGCCCACCTTTTATGGGATGGCATTTGTTGACAGCATTGTCTGATATAACCAAGCTAAGATTAAAGGATTGAAAAGTAAGCCAGCTACCCAACTGCTGCTGCCATAGTTGTAACTTGCCAGTATACTGATTACAGTGGAATCTTTTTAAAAGCCTTTGAAACAGTGGCTCTAACATTTCTCTGGTAACCTGTAACTTAAATAAGATTGGAGGCAATATTTCATGTGAAATGTGTTACATATCCCATTGCTGGTCCATTAGACCACTCCATTTCTGAAACCCTCCCATGTAAATTTGCACTTTTCCTCTCCCCCCATCCCCAGTGTTCATGATTTTCTCAAACATGCCAAAGTGAAAAATGTTCTAAATGTTACTGCAAGTAAAGAAACCCAAACCTGGTTCTGTTTATCACTTCTCCTGGGATGCAGCAGGAGATGGAGATGCCTCAGGGTAGAATTTGTGTGAGAGAAGAATCAGGCTCCATCACTCTTTAAATCCAATGCTTTCATAAGGACAACAAAAGTCAGTGACACGTCTGAGTTTAATCCATTTTTAGTATTTAGGGCCAAGATTTTCAAAAATAGGATGCTAGTCTTAGGCTTCTAAATCCTTGTATAGAAATTGCCTGATTTTTTTTTCAAAGGGGATTTTTTCTTTTTGTAATGCATCAAAGAGTAAAGTGATAAATTGTAGCTTTCTCCAGCTTTCTGCATCATAACTGTATATTCGCATGTGGTTTATTCAAAAAAGTCCAGGGGAATTGCTCCATCCAGTGTTGAAAAGTAAGACTTGCACTGCAAAATAAAGTTCCAGCTCTGCTGTGATCCTAGCCCAAAGTGCTTGAGATTAGATGCTCTTATACATTTTGGGGAAATTATGAACCTACTGAAGTAAATAGCAAAGCTCCCATTAGCTTTAGTAGAGCTGATATTTTCCCACTGTACAATCCATCATTTATAAAGGATGTCCTTCATTCATTCTAGCTCTATTCTTAATCTCCATTTACACTTAAAAACTTTTTTACACAAAAGTTACAAAGTCATGAAACTGATACTGCAGGAGATGATTTGAATGATAAAGTAATCTTAAACATCAAAAGTAATTCAGGATCATTCTAAACTTCCTTTGCTGCTATTTACATTTATAGTATACTGTCCTGATCCAGCACTTAAGCTCATAGACTTCAACAGGACTATTAATGGGCTTAAATTGCAGCAAGTGAGGTTTAGGTTGGACATCAGGAAAAACTTCCTGCCTGTCAGAGTGATTAAACACTGGAATAAGTTGCCTAGGGGGGTTGTGGAATGTCCATAACTGGAGATATTTAAGAGCAAGTTGGACAGACACGTGTCAGGGATGATCTAGAGAGTGCTTGGTCCTGCTGTGAGGGCAGGGGACTGGACTCGATGACCTCTCAAAGTCTCTTCAGTTCTACGATTAAATCATTTTAAGCACATGCGCTTAACTGTTTTGCTAGATTGGGGCCCAAATGCCATAGATTCAGACAATTGCTGGAGGGAATCTGCCAGATCTAATGGCTTGTGAGGCAGTCCAAAGGAACCATCAAAAGTAGGTAATTACCCCATGTATTGAAATAATATCAAGCCACACAGCTCATTCTTCTATATCTGCTCTGCTGTAACTCCAATTGTTATTTAAACTCTCTAAAAACTCCCAGTACTGTTTAGTATGCCAAGTTCCTCATGGTTTTATATATGTAATGCTCCGGGTTTATATTGACTAGTCTCCAATGTAGAAATGGAGAAAAGCAGAGTCCATGCATGAGGAGATATAGTCATTTAAGAAGACAAAAAGTGTGTGTTGGGCTAGTTGTATGTTTCATCCATTTAGATTAGAAAACAATTATCAGCTAGATAAAGTTGATTGATTAATTGGATGCTATTTGTAAAGCATTTGTCAAGAAGTATTATATTCAAACTAGCCAATTAGCCCGTCATATG
>CM057848.1:99830375-99849694 GCA_030068395.1 Apalone spinifera
GAACGGGAGCAGCATAGTATTTGCGCAAGAACACTGACAATCATACATTAGATCTTCAGTGTTCTTGAGCAAATTCAAGCAGCCAGTGTAGACAGTTGGCAAGTTTTTCTTCAAAAGCAGCTGCTTTTGCGGAAAAACTTGCCAGTCTAGATGCAGCCAATAAGCGTACTTTCTATGCCAATATCTAAATTGTTGATGAAGACATTGAACAGAATCAATGCCAAAACAGACCCCAGTGGAACCTCATTTCTTATGCCTTCCCAGCAGGATTGTGAACCGTTAATAACTACTCTCTGAGAATGGTTATCCAGCCAGTTATGCACCCACCTTATAGTAGTCCCATCTAAGTTGTATTTGCCTAGTTTATTAATAAGAATGTCATGCAAGACCATATCAAATGCCTTACTAAAGTCGAGGTATACCACATCCACCGCTTCTCCCTTATCCACAAGACTCATTATCCTATAAAAGAAAGTTATCAGAATGGTTTGACATGATTTGTTCTTTATAAATCCATGCTGGCTGTTACCTATCATGTTATTATCTTCCAGGTGTTTGCAGATTAATTACTTGCTCCATTATCTTTCCTGGCACAGAAGTTAAACTGACTGTTCTGTAGTTTCCTGGGTTGTTCTTATTTCCCTTTTTATAGATGGGCGCTATATTTGCCCTTTTCCAATCTTCTGGAATCTCCCATCTTCCATGATTTTTCAAAGATGATAGCTAAAGGCTCAGATACCTTCTCTATCAGTTCCTGGAGTATTCTAGGATGCATTTCATCAGGCCCTGGTGACTTGCAGACATCTAACTTTTCTAAGTGATTTTTAATTTGTTCTTTTTTTATTTTATTTTCTAAACCTACCCCCTTCCCACTAGCATTCACTATGTTAGGCATTCCTTCATCAGACTTATTGGTGAAGACCGAAACAAAGAAGTCAGTTAGCATTTCTGCCATTTCCAAGTTTCCTGCTTCTGTTTCTCCCTCTTCACTGAGCAGTGGGCCTACCCTGACCTTGGTCTTCCTCTTCCTTCTAATATTTATAGAATGTCTTCTTGTTTCCCTTTATGTCTGTAGCTAGTTTGAGCTCGTTTTGTGCCTTTGCCTTTCTAATCTTGCCCCTGCATATCTGTATTGTTTGCTTATATTCATCCTTTGTAATTTGTCCTAGTTTCCACATTTTATATGACTCCTTTTTATTTTTAGATCATTCAAGATCTCCTGGTTGATCCAAGATGGTCTTTTGCCATATTTTCTATCTTTCCTACGCAGCAGAATAGCTTGCTTTTGGACTCTTAATAATGTCCCTTTGAAAAACTGCCAACTCTCTTCAGTTGTTTTTCCCCTTAGTCTTGCTTCCCATGGGACCTTACCTACCAGCTCTCTGAGCTTACCAAAATCTGCCTTCCTGAAATCCATTGTCTCTGATTTGGCGTTCTCCCTTCTACCATTCCTTAGAATCATGGACTCTATGATTTCATGATCACTTTCACCCAAGGATGCCTTCCACTTTCAAATTCTCAACCAGTTCCTCCCTATTTGTTAAAATCAAATCTAGAACAGCTTCTCCCCAGTAGCTTTTTCAACCTTCTGAAATAAAAATTTGTCTTCAGTGCAGTCCAAGAACTTATCGGATAGTCTGTGCCCTGCTGTGTTAGTTTCCTAACATATATCTGCAGGGCTCACTAAGCGGTGGGGAGCCCTGCTCGCCAGCTGCGTGGTTCTGTGAGCTGCGCATGCATAGATCGCGCTGCTCTTGCGCAGATCACGCAGCGCCGGCTGTGCCGGCTTTTAAGCTACTCACCACGGGCGAATAGATTACATGATTTTTTGAGCCCTGTATATCTGGATAGTTGAAGTTCCCATCACCACCAAATCCTGCGCATATGTGAGATGAGGGACTGTATGGAGGTGCTATACAGAGTCTTTTCCATTCTGTGATGACCTCCATTTTCATCACCTTGGCTGGAGACTCTAGACAAGAATTCCAGGTTGAGTTTGGCTTGGGAGTATTTTACCAATACTAACTTTGTTTAACTAAACTTTGTTAGTTTAAACTTTTTAAACTAACAAAGTTTAAAAAGATCAACACAGTATCACATACCTAAAGGATGACAATTGTAACTGTATAGGTTTGAATATCTTTTAAACTGATGTAAAGGAAAACAGGTGAACTGCTTCTTAACAACTAGGTTTATCTGTGAGATTTATGAATATCAATCAAAATATTTTTTATACCAGCTGTTACTTCAGTCTGGTTACTTCCATGCTCTCTCTGAAGTCAATGGGAGCAGGAGCAGATCCTCTACTGTGCTTCTCTAGCTAAGCATTTCAAGATTTGAGGTGGAGAACTTTTTCCATTTTACCTGGATATTCTTTCTTCCCTGAAGGATCTCTTTGGGTTAGACATTTTGTAGAAATAATAACAAGCACATTTCAATGAAGGAGTGTGTTGGGTTGGAAGGGAAATAGGGTGAAAAAAATGGGGGAGGAAAATTAATTCTTTATTTCTACTGAATAAGCACAATGTGTCATGATCCAGTGTCGACTGAAGTTGCTCAGCTGATTCCCACTGATGTCAGTGAGCTTTGAATAAAATCCTGAATCTTTAACCCTTAGGTAAACAATATTTGATTGCAAATTACAAGCAGAAGCCAGTTTTTGTCTTTATGTACAGCAACTTCACAAGAGCCAACCTGGGTTCTAATTTCATGTAGCTCTTAATTTTATTAGTAGAATTGAGTCAGTATTGAGAGTTTCTGCCTTTTCCTCCCCAATACTAAAGTCTGTTGAAAAGTGGGAAATGCTAAATTTTCTGTTAAACCTTTCTGACAAGTGCCTACTCTTGGAGCTGCGTATCTGCCACCAGTTAGTGGCTGGAATAGACTAGTTCTCTGAACTTATACAGTCAGATCACAATCACCACTTCCTCTTCGGGCTTAAATAGGGAACCTTAAACTGTGTAGAAACAATAAATAAATAAAGTGATCCTTAGCATCAAGAACAGTTAGGCCATTTTTGTTTAAAAAGGGAAACTGTGGTTGCCCTTAAACTTTTCAGTTGCCTCAGATACATTACTTTAGTATTTGCAGTCTTCCCATGATAGTTCCATAGAGACAAAGTATATGCCAGGGCTACTCCACTTTGGGCCACAATGATACGGTACATGCTGAGAGCTGCAACTTAAGTGTGGTTGCATATACATTCAAATATATATACAAATATATGCAAATAGCTTTTCATGCTGACCATTGTCAGAGATTAAGGCAAAACTACACAACACAAAGGCCCTGTTTCAGTCAGTTCTGCTGATATTAATAAAATGTAATATTTACCCAATTTCTACACATATGACAGCACTTTTAATGAGCAATGACACTCCAGGAATTTAACTACTAAAACATGTATCAACAAAAGACCATTCTATTGACTACTTTTTTGTTTTGGCTTCCACCTGTAGGCCGCATGTTGAGCCTTGTGTAAACCCGAACCGCACCGCGGGCCGCATGTTGAGAAGCCCTGGTATATGCTTAATCAGGGCCTGATCCAAAGTCCATCAGATTCTGTGGAAAAATTTCCATTAAGTCATTGACTTGGGTCAGACTTAATTGTATAACATAAGGCCTCTGTCAGTCCATGGGGAGTATACAGTGAACTTTTTGACTTGTGCTATTTTAGTTGGCTGTGTATTACTGATACTAAAATTGATGACTTTGCCAGTCAGGTGCTCTAATTATGAGTCTGACTGGCTGAGCATCAGTAATGCTGCTTATAAAATATACAGATGCTTGATCTAACTTTAGATTTTCAACTAGTAGAGCATTGATTATGATTATTATAATAACACATGTATAGCTCCAATTCAGCAAAGACCTTTGTCCTGTTGAAGTCAATGGAACTTAAGTGTGTGTTTACATGCTGAGCTGAATTGGAATCAGATTAAGCAATACAGAGCCTCTTTTCCAGTTCTTAAATTATTAATCTGCAGTGTCTCATGCTAAAATAACAGGTGATGTCAGTTCTGCTCTTGCTGCTGGCAGAGCTATCCTGGGTAACACCAGAAAAGTTATTAGGGTCCAGTTGTTAACATCCTCATTCAAATTCATTGGTACTTCACTTCATGTGCAATACTACTGCAGTCAGTGGAATTTCTCATAGAATATGATGCTACTAAACCAAAGTAAAGCTACTGTTCTGGAAGAGACACAAACTTTCCTCTATAGGCATGTGCTTAAATCCCCTAGAACAGGGGAGGGTAAAATATATCCTGAAGGCTGAATCCAGCCCATCAAACATTTGGATGTGGCCCGCCACAGCCCAGTGGGACTTTCAGGCTACATCTACACTGCAGCGCTATTTCAGGATACCGGAGATGTCCCAAAAGAGCTAGTTTGCATCTTTTGAGCATGCCCGTTATTTTGAAATATAACAGGCTCGCCATTCCGACGTCCCTGTAAACCTCATTCCACAGGGAATAAGGGACGTTTCGGAATAGTGATTTATTTTGAAATAACTGCTGTGTAGACAGGGCCAAATTTCAAAATAAGCTATTTCAAAATTGACTCAAAATAAGCTACCCAATTTACGTAGCTCAAATTGTGTAGCTTATTTCAAGCTACAGGTGCAGTGTAGGCAACCCCTCAGGCAGGCTCCCTGACTGCCATGGCTACACACGCTGTTCAAAACAACTGGCTGCTGGGGCCAGCATGTGTGTCTCTGTACAGTGCACACCCACGAACACTGCCTTTGCCCAAAGGGGTGCGCAACACACAGGCACATGTGTTGGCCCCAGCATCTGGCTGCTTTGAGACGTGCAGCCAGGGAGCCTGCCTGAGAGTCCCACTGGGCTGCCATCTGGGAGCTACCTACAGTGAGCCTCACTTGGCGAGAGCCTGAACCTGGCACCTCTCCCAAGCTTGTGCCCCAGGTCACTACCCACTCCTTCATCTTACCCCTCTGCACCCCTGTCCCAGGTCATAACCATACCCCCCCCTCCCCGCACCCAAACTCCCCCTCTTGCACTGCTGTGCTAGGTCAGAACCCCCTCCTGAACCCAGACTCTCCCAGAGCCTGCACCCACGCCTGCACCCCAATGCTCTGGGCAGTGAAAACATTTCACACATTATGTGATATAGGCAGGCCTGCTGACTGGGGGTGGTGAGTGGGTAAGAGAGGAGGTGGCAAAAGGGGTAGTTGCCCCAGGACCTGGTGCTCTGGCTGCTACTGCAGGAGCTCTGGGCCTTTTAAAAACACTGTCGGAGCACAGTTCAATGTGCTCTGACAGTGCTGAGGGATGGCTGCCCAGGCCTTGCCCCTTCTGCTCAGGGCTCTGTCCCTCTGTCCCGGGATCCATGGAGGCTGTCAGCTCCCTGGACATAGGTTGATCTCCCCTCTCCCCCACTATGCTGTAGATGCAGCTTGGTTGATAGACTTCATCTCAAGGGGAAGGCGGGGGGGGGGGGGGGGGGGGAGAGATGTGGAATTTACCAAAGTGATGGAGAAACCCCTTCTTTTACTGCAGTCAGGCCTACCAACAGGAATTCCAGCCCCAGGACAACACATTAAGGGGCAGGGAGCTCCTGCCCCCAGCTGCACCGCTGCCAGTCCCTCCACCCCCTGCTCTGCTGATCTGAGCTCAGGGGCCTCCTCCCACCCTGCTGTTCTGTGGAGCCCAGCTCAGGGGCTGTTCGTAGCTGCTGCCATGTTGCTACAACAGTGCTATTTAAAAGGATGGGGTCTGAGCTTCTGGGCCCCTGAGCGTTTGCCCTCCCGCTTTGACTCCCAACCCCCGTCAGCCTGCATGGCTTTAGAGTCTAGGGCTATGCTATGGCAGTGTAGCTGCAGTCTTATTGCCTGTACAGCTGTAACACTTGTATGTAGACAGAGCATTGCAAGGCCTAATGTTTAGGTGCCTTACTGTCTAATGGAGTCTTCGTCCCCAAGTTAAGTGCCCAAGCTCCCAATACAGTGTGTGAAGGGGAGTTAGGCACCAGAGAGAGAATGGGATTCACAAAAATCAGACAGCAGAGCAGGGGGAGCTGCCTAAACTAGCCAATAGGAGAGGAGTATGCTGGGGTGAATGTAACTTACATTTCTTTCAGGTATTGTTGCATTGCAACCTCCCTGCCCCTTGGAGGGAGTCGGGGCAGTGGATGGGGTGGAGGAGTGTATTTTGATAGGATGGAGTGCTTGGGACTCAGGGGAGGGATGCGGCAGGGTGCAGGAGGTTGGGGGGAGGTATTAGGGTGTGAGCATGGAGGGATTGGCAGATATAGGGGTGCAGGAGTCAGGGCAGAGGGTTGTGGGGTATGAGAGGGGCCTAAAGTCAGGGAATTTGCGGGGGGGAGGGTGGTTGAGGGGAGAGGATTGTGTGTGTGTGTGTAGCTCAGAGGGAGTGTGGCTACCACGCTGCCTGGCTGCCGGATCCCTGGGTGTGTCTGGGGCAGTAAGAACCACGCTGCCCATGAACGCAAGCACCGGGGCTGAGCAGCAGCACCCAGGGCCTTTGTCCTTGTGGGCCAGTCTCTTACTGGTGTGCCACACCAGAGTGCACTGGCTTACTTTCAGTTTGGGGTATGACTTAAGCCCTTCCTTTCAAAGGGAGTTAGGTGCCTAACTGAGCCTAAGGGGGGCACTTCCCTTCACTCAGGATTCACAGTCATGAATTGGGTGGCTTAGCTAGATCAGCCTTTCTCACCCCTCCCCCCACATCCTAAAAGCCTCCTGATACGGCTCAGTGGTTGGAATACTCACAGCAGGTATGAGAAACTCAGCTTCACATCCCCATTCTGGCTGATTTAGAGCAGGGACTTCAACTTTGGGGAATGCCCTAACCTCTTTTTCTCTCTCTCTGTTCTAATGAAAATGTAAGTATTTCGAACAAATGATGAATAATTAGAACTATTTGGGAAACTTTCAATGGAAAAATGTTCTATTGAACAATGCCATTTTGTCAAAATTGAAACCGTTTGTGGAAACATAAATCATATTGAAATAGACATTTGGTAAGAAAGTTTCATTTTGATTTTAATCATTTTGATTAATTTCATTTGGATTTATACTGAATTAAAATATTAAACTTTTAAAGTATATAAATATAATTATATTAAAATAAATGTAATATGCATCTAATACATATTTAATATTTAATGAAATATAAACATCCAGATGAAATTAATAAAACAGCACATTTTTACCTTATTGAACTAAGATGTTTTCTTGATCCTGAATCAAATTTTTCAAAATGTTTGTTTTGTGGGACATTTTGTCCTCTATTTGAGTTGATCGTCTTCCTAAAATGTCAAAATTTCCTCCAAAATTGAGATTTCATTTTTTGACCAGACCTACAGATAATGAATACATGAACTGAAATTAGGGTTGGTTTGTAAAATATTAATATGTGGAAAGAAGTTCAAAGGGGCTTCACCAAAGCCCTTTAGTATTTGCTTAAATCCATTCATATTCACTTAAGACTCACTGACTTTTAGGAGACTTTCACAATAGACATGAAATTTAACCTCATGCTTAAGTATTTTCCTGAAATGCAGCAACGGCTATTCTCTGCAATGTATTTGGCCAATTCTGCTAAAAGTTCAGGCCTCCCACAGAGGTATATGCTTGTCTTTTGGTGGGTCAAAGGATACTTTTTCCATGTACTCCTTGATGCTACCTTGGGCTCTGCTTTCATCATCCACAAATAACTGATTCCTGGGTTGAAAGCTCAGAAGAGGAGGACCATACATTAATTTTGAAGAGAAGCTGTAGCAAAGCCCAGCTGGAAGTAGGATAGGAAAGGGAAGACAGCATAATTAAGGGGTGGCCAATTACAGGGGGACTTGATCGGCAAACATTAAGGAAATTCACTCTTAACAATTACACTGTTTTCCTCCTAAAACTCAAGGAGGGAAAGGAGGGGGAAAGAAACAACACTAGAGTGGAGAATAACAGGTGTATCTTCAGATTCTCCTGCTTTTCCTGCCTGCCTCCTAACCTAATTTAGGTGTCCCAGATCATGGAATGAATACAACATGATAAAGCCAAAACTTACAAAAAGTATCCATGCCAATACAGACTGTAAAATAAAAGCAAATGAAAATCGAAATAAAAGCTTTTATTCACATGAAACAATAAACCTATTAGCTCTGATAATCAATTAAAAATATTATACAATCAGACAATCACAGATGTAGAAGCTTATCCTCCTTAAAGTCATTATAAATCATATCCTTTCCTAAATCTCTCGATTCCCTCTTATTGCTTATGTTATAATCCCTGCCCGGGTATCATTTTCATTGCTAAACATACTGTTTGCCAATCAGTTTATTAAGGTTTGCCTTGCCAGTGCCAAAACAAATGGTCTCATTCAAAGATAAAAGGAAGCATAATATTAAAATAATAATTTCACATCTCTGCTTGTAGAACCTAATTATTGAAGAAATTGGCACATAGAATCTCTGAGGTGATATGGAATTTGTGTGTCAATAGCGAGCCCTTTGAAGTTGACCCGCACTGGTCTTGACTGTGTCAGGCATCTCTGGGTTATAATATCAGGGAAAGAACACTGTGAAGAAAGATCTAGTTTGTGAAACTGTCTTGCTTTCTACTAGTCACGTAGCCACTGAACCATGGTGCCTATACAATTTATGAAATACAGACCACAAACTGAGGTCATTCCAATTGAACACATGCACAAATGTATTTTAAAGATACATGAAGCTTTGTTTGTGTCCTTCACTTGTCTCAGCTTGACAAGGCTGATGTTGAGTCCATAAAAGGAAGGCTTTTCGAAATGAAAACGACAGTAAAAATCCTTGTTACGAGTCATTTGGAATCTTGTGCTGGTACAAGTCCACTGGAATTCTTCAGCACTCCAGTTCTGCAGGCGTTCAACAATTCAAAATTACAGTATGTAACAGGACATTCTTCTAGCAGTAATAATATGGAGTTACTGTACAGAATGAACTCTGAGCTGCACATTTCTCTGACATCTCAAAACGTCTTTCCCTCTTTTGGAATAGTCATGTCTCCTGGAAAGGGTTTTAACAGACCAAGAGGCAAGGAAAGGTACTGTGTGGAAAGAGCAGACAAACACATCACAAACATAAGTCTGCTAAGAACAACAGAGGAATTTCCCTGTGTCTTACGCAGACCTAATCAAGGAAAGTAAAAAACAGGTTACATGCTGTGACTGGTGGAAAAGTTTTGAAAATGCAAGGCTTAGAACAGTGATGTTGATGAAGCTGTGCACAAGCAGTTTAAAGCTTCTAAGGTTAAAGAATGTTCCTTATATGTAATTGCTACAAAAATAAAAATAAAAAAGAGTAGCAACAGTCTGAAACTAATAGCAGGCGGCTTGATGGCTAGATGAAGTGTTACTGGTTGGGGAGGCTGCTAATGCGTTGTGAGGAGACTCTCTTCAACTAGAAACAGACCTACCCAGATCTGTTCTAGCTGCAAGTCTGCTAACATATGAAATGTAGATGAAACATGTTTCAGTTTATTTTTCTGTGGTTTACCCACAAATTCTCTTGTGGAAGTAGCAGAGGTGGAAAATTTGCCAGAGCATGGCAATGCTACTGTTTGGTAGCATGAGCATGGAGAAAGAGAAGGCTTTTAAAAACTAAAACATCCCATCACCTTTTGGTCTTTAAATCAGCCGGTAGAATGGAGACATGTAAAGTCTGGGTGACATGACCAAATGTATGATTTAAAAAAAATATATATTTTAAGTCAATAATAAAGCTTTGCAAGCATGTCTGAACTGCACCCTGTTGGTATGTGGATAGGGTGTTTCAAATGGGAAATTAAAACGTGTTTCAGTAAACTACCTTACCTGTCTATAACCCTTGTTTTGTGGGATAGTCATAATGTCTATCAGCTTTTACCATCAGTGTTAAATCACATCTCTGGTTACTTAAAGTGCAAACAAACCTTCTTGATGTTATACTCATGGGTTCTGCAATGCAATAGTGGCGATGCCAATTGATGAATATATTTAGCTATATTAACCATTAATCTATAACTAGCTTGTTGCTTAGCATCTCACACAGACTTGTACTCCTGAGGCAGCTACATCTTGATGACTGGATTCACTGCACACTGGAGGCAGCTCATGCAACCTAGGCTCGATCAAAAACCTGCTGAAATCAGTGGAAAGATTCTGCTTGACTTCAGTGGAGTTTGGCTCAAGCTCTAAGAGGAGAAGCCCAGGAACAAAACAAACTTCTCAGAGATGCATCCAAACTGAAAAATATAAAACAGATTGAAGAAGACAATGCTGCTTATAAGTGTTTACCTAACAAAGAGATCCCGATTAAAATCCATACAGAACTCAGCGTGGTGAACATCTGCATATAGAACAGAATGAAAGTGTTTTCTACTCAGGTTACTATTTTTAATTAAAAAATAAACTTCTGATGTTAGTGGCCAAGTAGATCAGACACCATTGTGCTAGGTACTTTATAAATGTTTGGGAAGTGCCAGTCCCCGCTCCAGTGATATTAGTCTAGCAGACAAGACATAACAGGTGGATGAGATAAAGAAACAGGCTGAGGTGGAGATGGCAGGGGAGACTAGGTAACAAAAATAATAAAATGTAATCCTTAGCCAATTAAGGGCAGTGATCGTAACTCTCCATCCATCTGCCCATTATCAGGTTTCATATTACTGTATACTTTATGAAAGAGGGGTAAAACTTGAACAGAACAATGGCAACAACCTCATGTAGGCACCGGGTAAACTGCAAACAATCTGGGATTACAAGCCAGATCCTGAGCTGGTATAATTGACTTCTCTGGAGCTATGCCAATTTGACTAGGTGAGAATCTAGTCCATAATCTGACTTTTCCCCTCCAAATTAAAGATGATTGGGTTCAACTGTATTAATATATAGAAAGGTGCATACAGTAGTGTAGTAAGAGCCAGATTATATTCTAACTTGCCTTGATTTTACATTGGAGTGACCCCATTGCAGTGTTCCCTGTAAGATGAGCACTTGGGCAGCAAACCAAGAGATTTAGGTGCCTTCTGATTTACACCTATATATGTGAGATTATAATCTCTCTTTAAGGGCACATCTAAACAGCTAACACAGTGTTGTTAGTATTTAGTCTGGCCAGTGCAGGTAACAATAGTAATGATGATATAATGGCATTGGCTTCAGTATCCATTTTGTTATTGGGTATAAAACCAGCAGAAGAATGTGCAACATTTCAGACACCTATCATTGTGGTATTTAAGCACCAGTGAAAAAAATTAAGTGTTGTAAGGAGTGTTTTTAAAATTGATGCACTACTGAGCACAGTCTCTACTTTGACTTTGAAGTCATATTTAAATTCCTATATTGGGCAATACTTTATGTAGTTTACCCACAGGCTAAAATTATACTTACCTACCCTGATGCTTCAGTGTAGTTCTCTACCCTAAAACATGCTCTTGTCATTTTGAGAATCAGTTGGACAGCACCTGGTACATAAGAATGGCCATACTGAATCAGACCAATGGTCCATCTAGCCAAGTATCTTGTCTGCCGACAGTGGCCAATATCAGATGTCCCAGAGGGAAGGAACACCACAAGTAATCTTCACATGATCCCTCCCCTGTCACCCACCTCCAGAGAAACAGAGGCTAGGGACACCATTCCTACCCAGCCTTGCTAATAGCCATTGATGGACCTAACCTCCATGAATCTATCTAGCTCTTTTTTTAACCTTGTTAAAGTACTAGCCTTCACCACATCCTTCGGCAAGGCGTTCCAGAGGTTGACTGCACGGCGTGAAAAAAAACTTCCTTTTGTTTGTTTTAAACCTATTGCCTATTAATTTCATTTGGTGACCCCTAGTTCTTATATTGTGGGAATAAGTAAATAACTTTTCCTTGTTCACTTTTTCCACATCAGTCATGATTTTATAGACCTCTATCATGTCCTCCCCTTAGTCTCCTCTTTTCTAAGCTGAAAATCCAAGTCTTTTTAATCTCTCTTCATATGGGACCCGCTCCAAACCCCTAATCATTTTTGTTGCTCTTTTCTGAACCTTTTCCAATGTCAATATATTTTTTTTGAGATGAGGCGACCACATCTGTACGCAGTATTCAAGATGTGGGCGTACCATGGCTTTATATAGAGGCAATAAGATATTTTCTGTCTTATTCTCTATCCCTTTTTTAATGATTCTTAACATTCTATTTGCTTTTTTGACTGCCGCTGCACACTGAGTTTTCAGGTGACTTCATCCGCTACTGCCCTGGTCCTTGTCTTCCTTGCTTAGGCAATGTTGCTGAGAAGGTGACCACCACCAATATTGTCCACCCTTTACTGGAGGAGGATATGTACATGCATGAGTCACTCTAATGGATGAGCCATCTGTGATGCTGTATGGATTTGGGGGACATTTAGAACATTAAGAATTGCCATTCTACAATATTGATATGAAATGTGCCAGATAGGCCATATAGTGCATCTACAAGCATGGTATAATTTGCCAATTATAATAATCTTGTTTATATGTTAGCACTAGAAGACTTACCCAGCATTGCCTGGGTCCTGGTCTTGTGGAGGGTGCAGTGGTCAGGGCAGGGCCTTGGCATGTGAGTGTGTGGGTGGGGGAGGGGGCATATCAGGAGGCCGGGGGCATGCGAGACTGAGGGTTGGGGATGAAGAGGGGACTCAGGGTGGGCGGGACCCATCCAGTAAAAGCTGTCTCTCTCCCCTTGGCTGGCAGGGGTCCTCTCTCTCCCCCCAGCTGGTAGGGGCCATCTCTCTCCTCCCCTACCCTATGTATTTTGAGTTATGGATATGTATGTCTGTATATAAAAACTTGTACTGTGCTTCTGAGTGACATACCCAGACAGCTTGGTAAGGCACTGCCTAGCTTGCTTGATGGCCCATTAAGGACCATCAGCTATGCAACTGATTCATTGAGAGAAGGCAAGAGCTATGCCTTACAACTGAGCAAGGCATGTATGGGCATGGCTGTGGGGAGAACTTTAAGGCTTCTTGGCCATGTGCTGGGCAGCTTGTGTTCAGGACAAAGGAAGAATATTGGCAAGAAGAATATTAAAGGCAGCTGCATCTTCTCCATCTTGCCTGCAGGTTCAAGAAAGATGGAGAAAAATTAAAGAAGGTCCAGAGAAGAGCAACAAGAATGATTAAAGGTCTAGAGAACATGACCTATGTAGGAAGACTGAAAGAATTGTGTTTGTTTAGTTTGGAAAGGAGAAGACTGAGAGGGGACATGATAGTGGTTTTTAGGTATCTAAAAGGCTTTCACAAGGAGGAGGGAGAAAAATTGTTCTCCTTAGCCTCTGAGGATAGGACAAGAAGCAATGGGCTTAGGTTGGACATTGGGAAAAACTTCTTAACTGTCAGGATGGTTAAACACTTGAATAAATTGCATAAGGGATTGTGGAATCTCCATCACTGGAGATATTTAAGAGCAGGTTGGATAGAAATCTATCAGAGATGACTTAGACAGTGCTTGGTCCTGCCATAAGGGCAGGGGATTGGACTCAATGACCTCTTGAGGTCCCTTCCAGTTCTACTATTCTATAAAAAAAAGTAATACTTCTTCTCTACTCATTACTGATAAGGCCTAAACTGGAGTTTTATGTTCAGTTCTGGGTGCCACACTATGAGAAAGAAGTGGACATACCAGAGGGCACGTCTAGACTACATGACTCCATTGACGGAGCCATGTAGATTAGGGTTGTAGACAAAGGGAAATGAAGCGGCAATTTAAATAATCGCTGCTTAATTTAAATTAAAATGGCTACCGCGCTGTGCCGATCAGCTGTTTGGCAGCACAGCACTGTAGTCTGGATGCTCTGCAGTCGACATCAAAGGCATTTGTCGACCTCCCAGTTATGCCTCGTGGGATGAGCTTTAATGGGGAGTTCGACAAATACCTTTGATGTCGACCGCGGAGCGTCCAGACTACAGCGCTGTGCCGCCAAACAGCTGATGGTCACAGTGCGGCAGCCATTTTAATTTAAATGAAGCAGCGATTATTTAAATTGCTGCTTCATTTCCCTTTGCCGAGTAAACAAATCTACATGGCTCTGTCGACAGAGCCATGTAGTCTAGACGTGTCCAAAGAAGGGGAACAAAAATGATTAAAGAATTAGAAAACAATGGCCTAAGAGAAAAGATTGAAAAAAAAAGTTTGTTTGATCATAGAAAAGAAGACTGAGGGCCATAAATCTTCAGATATGTCAAAGATTGTTATAAAAGCAGAGAGTGATAAGTTGTTCTCCTTAACTACTGAAGTTAGGGTAAGAAATACTGGGCTTAAAATGCAGCATGGGAGATTTAGGTTAGGCATGAGGGAAAAACTTCCTACCTGTAAGGATAGTTGATTACTAGAATAAATTGCTTATGGAATCTCCATCACTGGAGATTTTAAAGAACAGGTTACTTAGACAAACATCTGTCACACTCAGAGATGGTCTAGAAATTATACTTAATCTTCCCTCAGTGCAGGGGACTGGACTAGATGACCTATGGAGATCACTTCTACTTCTACATTTCTATGGTTCTATGTCCATTTCTTTAACCAAAGTGAATTTGAATTGCAGGGCTCCACTGTGCTAACTAAGGAGAATGACTTGGTCTGACATATTTGTAACACAGCATCTGACCAACTTGTGACAAACAGGATTTAGTAGAGTGATGGACTGTGCATTCTGAACTTTGAAAAAACATTCTGATCCTTTTGTGGCATGCATGCTTCAGACATAAATATATTTTGACATTTTTAATGTGATATGAAAGCATATGGAGACGCTCTTGGAAATACAATGAACTTATGTGTTTTATATCACTCTACTTTGAGACAGCTGGAACAGACTTGGAAGAAGGGCTATAACTATAAACACCATTAGCCTTTTTCTTTCATCTGTGCTGATCACTGCCATCCTTTTTCTTGTACTTTACATTCATAAAGGAGGCTGGCAACCTCCTCTATGTATTAATAAAGGGCAAATTGAAAGCTACCAACCAAATTAAGACCTTGGGGACCAGGTTTTCATCCACACAAAGGCTAATTTACACTGCTCTGGTTGTGTAAAGGATGCCTGAACCTGAGCACAGATTGACATTTGCTTTAAACCACTGTAGCATTGTAAAAAGTCCTTAAAGGCATCTTAAACGTAAGTAAGAATAAAGTGCTAAATGTCTTTCAGAAAAGAGATTCTTTGTTTCAGATACAAGCTGTTGGGAAAGATGCAGGAATCACTAGATGATGTGTGTATGTAGGTCAGCTTAATCCCTAAAACCTATGAAAGGACAGTAGCTAAGTCCAGGATAATTCATGTGATGTGGCCAAAGACGAATCTCAAAGTTAGGACATAGGTGCTGGAACTAGGGCTGCTGGGACTGTAGGCGCACCCTTTGGCTTGAAAAGGTTTCTGTTATATGCAGGGTGTACAGTTTAATTCAGTAGCTCTCAGCTCCCCTCCCCCCACTCTACAAATTGGGCAAGCACCCCTGGTTAGGGAAAAGTTTGAGTGGAGTGAAATGAGTTCACGTGTAATGTTAAAGCAAGACTCTCAGAGAAAAAGGGGGAAACCCATCCAAGACAACAGCAGCCCAAGACTGGACTAGCAGCAATGATTCGAGCTAGACTGAGTTGCCTTGTCTGCACTGTATAGCAATGCTTGCTTGACACTCCCTTATCTTGCCCCACTGCTTTTGGGTTACCTTACTGGCACAATTTCCAAATCTATGTACTGAAGTGAGAGAGAATGGGAGTGGGGAGGGAGAACAATGGAAAAATGTAGCATTGGATACAGTCACTGTAGTTGAAAAATAGAAAGCTGGATGCTTAAACTGACAGAATATTTTAGTTAGGCTATTAGCATTTGTTCGTAAATTATAATGTAATACAGTGTCTGTGAATGCTAGGTGCTTAACTACATAAATAGGATGACCCAGTCCCTGCCAGGGCCATCCTTACCCATACGCAGAATACACAGCTGCGTAGGGTACCTGAAAATTTGGGGCAAAACGGGGTCTCAATGACCACCTACCCACCTCTTCCTGTCCTATGTTCTATGGCTGTGCTTCCTCCAGAGAGGATCTAGTTCACCTAAAAGTGAAAAAGCCTGCCAGGGCTATTAGCAAAACATTGAACCTGTGAAAGAGCAATTCAAATGGCAATGAAGTCATTTAACAGCCATTTGCCAACCCCAAGGTACACAAACCACAAACAGCTTCTGAATTTACTGTGGTGGTCTATGGACCTTAGTTTAAAATTTGGTTTTAAAAAATATTTCATTAGTGGGTTGCTGAAGATTATGAAATCTCAAATTTTGTCATCCTCCTGGCTGCTGTTGGACATGGGGCCTGGGTTTAATAGTATTGCATGGGGCCCCATAAATCCTAAGGACATCTTTGGTCCCTGGCCTATGATGCTTGCAAGCTGATGTGTGTATATGCCATGCTAGGAAGGGATGGGGTGAAGGAAAATGGACAGACACAGCAATAGTGTTCAGCAGGGATACATGCAGCTTTGTGGTTCCGCTCATTGAGCACTTATTTTATAATACACATCATGGTGCTCATTGCCTCACTTCCTGTAGGCAGTGTAGATGTAATCCAAGGGGAAGGATCCCAGTGAAGTAAGGAGTCATGGTCCACTGGTAGGAGAGCATTGCTTGCACAGGAAAAAAAACCAAGAGTCTGTGTTTGGAAGCAGCAAAGAATTACATTACAAACCAGATCTTCAGCTGTTGGGAAAGGGAAAACTTCAGTTTTTCAATGGTGCTGCCTCTGTTTACACCAGCTGAGGATCTGGCCCTGGGGCTGGCATGCAGGCGAGGGCAGAGTTATGAGGAACCTTAGACAAGGGGTAAGACTTGTGTACTGAGCCTCTAAAAGATACAGCACAGAGTTGAAGGAGGATGGCAAAGGGGAAGTAGGAGGGGAAGGAGGATCTTTCTTAACTCTGCTGGAACTTGGGCTTTTAGGGCTCTTTTGCCTATGCAAAAGGGCTAGATCTGGGCTCCCAATGAAAAGAAGTGGAAAAGGAGGAGCCATTATGGACAGACCGAGGTGCTTAGGTTAGGAAGATGATTTTAGCTACCACATCATGCATAGAACTGGCGAGTGAGATTGGGGAGGCCGAGGAGGAGAAGCCTGCAGCATTCAGTATTGACAGTGATCAAGGACCCTTTTAATTCTGAGCTTATTCTTAAAATGCATTTGTAGGCCTGGGAGACCAATATATAAGTCAGCTTAAGACACTGGATCAGGCCTGGGCAAAATATTCTCCACGGGCTGGATGCAGCCCACCAAGCCTCCAGATCCACCCTACAGACACATCGGGGAGCCCTGCTCTCCACACGCTGCTGAGAAAAGCTGCTGAGGGGCTTTGTTTGAACATCTGTGAGCCTGGGCGTGGAGGGGGGAGGCTTCATGCACTGCTCATGCCCCCAGCACAATCCCATTGGCTGGTTTCCAACCAATGGGAGCTACCTGTTGTCAATAGGCAGCTTGTACTTGTGAAACACCCCCTCCCACACAGTTTCATAGCTGTTCAAAAACGACATGGCCTCTGCAGCCTGCGAGGGGGCAGGGCAGGCAGGGAGTCTGCTTCAGAAGGTTGCTGGCTGGGAGTCAAGCAGGTAAGTCTCCCAGCCAGAGCCTGCCTCTGGCACCCCCACCTCACATAATACAAACCCTCTGCCCCCTGCATCCATATCCCCTCCCAGATCCTGCACCCCAATTACCTGCCCCAGGTCACAACACAAATCTTCTGCCCCCCACTTCTCCAACCATATCCCCTCACAGATCCTGCACCCTAATCCCTTGCCTCAGGTCACAGCCCAAACCCCTGCACTCCCTGCTGCTCCCCAGTCTCCTGCCCCAAGTCCCCTCCTGCTGTAGGTCACAGCCCAAACTCCTCCACTCCTTCCTGCACCCCAGTCACCCCTTCCCTAGGTCACAACTGCATCCTTCACCCAAATTCCCTTCCAGACCCCACACCCTCTCCTGCACTCTAATCCCTTACTGCAAACTCTTTTCTGCACCCAACCTCTATCCTAGACCCCACAGCTCCACCATTAACATGGAAGAGTGTGGTCCTTGACCACTTTCCAAATTCTTGGAGCCCTCCCCATAAAAAATAATTGCTCACCCCTGGTATGCTACTAAGGACAGTGGGCCATTCCAGTCACATTGCATGTCTGACAGCGTGGTGTTGGTTTGCAAAATGAGATGACACCATTAGAGACAAAACAAAGACCTCTTAGGAACAAATGTCATTGTTTTACAAGCTCTGCAGAGTAAATTGATGGGTGGAGGGTGGTTGGCACGTGGGTGCTGCATCCAGATCAAACCTCTTTAACAGCCACTTAGAAGCAGCCTTCCCCCTTTTATTTGGCTTACAAAGGAGAAGGAAGATGATGAAAAACCCCTCCCAGCCTAGCTCATTTAAGAGAACCAAAGAAACCCCCTTTTCAGTAATTAGACTGTCCCTTGCTTTGCAAGCTGCTTGCAACAAGCATGTCAGACATGCTCAGATTTCAAAGACAGTCCTCTGAACCAGCTGCATCTGAAGAAATCAAGCATTTTTTTAAAAGATATAATGCCAAGCCTTTTGAAACGAAAGCTGAGGCAGGCCTAGTGGAGATTAATGTAGGAAAAAATGCTGCTTGCTTGATAAGCCACAGATGTCTCTGAGATTTGTTGAGGTTGTTGACAGCTCCTGATGGTTTGCAGCTTGAGATTTTCCCTCTCACCCAAATACACATCAGTACAGGTTACTAATACTAGAGATATATGCTGCTGATGCTGTTTGGCATGGGGATAGGGATCTTTGAGAGTCTAGACCATAATGCAGGGATGGGGAACTTAAGGCCTGGAGGCCAGATACAGCCCCCATTTTGCCTGGATCTGGCCCCTAAGGTCTGGCGCTCCCCCGCACCCCACCACTGGGGAGCCCGTGCTGGCAATCCAGCTCCCCTTGCCATCCCACCGTGGGGCTGGAGCACACACTAACAAAATCTATTAGCCAGGTTCCCTCTAGACTCTGGTGTGTGAGGAAAATGTAGGGAGTGTCTTTTTCCTTCTCAGTCAGGGCCATATCAGTGAGAGTTTGGTTTTTCCTTTTTGCATCTCACTTGTGTGAGGTTCCCCACTTGGATATTTCCACTCCAATTCTTTTGATGAAGTACATTTTGCCCATGAAAGCTCATGATTCTATATATTTTTATTTTTATATATTTGTTAGTCTCTAAGGTGTCACAGGACTGCTCATTGACTAGTTCAGTTAGGGTACGTCTACATTAGCTCCCTAGTTCAAATTAGGGAGGCTAATGAGGGCGA
>CM057848.1:99849794-99875891 GCA_030068395.1 Apalone spinifera
GACGCGGGCAGTTACTTCAGGCTAGTCAGTTTCCAAAATGGCGACCGGCCGGAATTATGCTAATCAAGCGTGAGATATTTAAATCCCGCGCTTCATTAGCAATTTCAGTCACCCTCATTAGCATCCCTAGTTCGAACTAGGGGGGTAGTGTAGATGTACCCTTAAGGAGTAATTTATTTATGGAATACCATTTCAGTCGCTTAGTATGGACACAATTATACCAGTACAAAGCGGGAGGCAGTGTTGCCAAGCGGGCAGACCACTGGATTAGAACTCAGAATACCTGGGTCCTATTCCAAGCTTTGTCACTGGCCTGCAGGTGACCTTAGGCAAGTCATTTCTCTGCTCTGTGCTTCAATTTCTCCATTTGTGACAGGCAGATAATCATACCTCCTCTTCTGAAGCATTGACATCTACTGATGAAGAGTGCTGTATAAGAGCAAAGTATTAGTAGTAGTACTAGCATGACTCACCCTGTTGTGACGGTAGATGTACACGAGGCCTCCTCCCTCCCCAATGCTCTGTGCATGCTCTTCCCCTCCCCATAGTGGTGGTGGGGCACGTGCATATGGTCTCTTCCCTTCCCATGGCTCCCGGTGCTGGGAAGGCTTCAGCTGGTTTGGGCCGTGGGGCTTCTTCCCTTCCCACTGCCTTGGAGATGCTGGGTGCACGTATGCTCTTCCCCTCCTCGTGGCGGCGGTGGGGCATGTGCACATGGCCTTTTCCCTCTCTGCTGCTCCCAGGGATGCTGGGGTGCATGCATGCTCTTCCGCTCCCTGTGGTGGTGGAGGATGCACATGCACTTGGCACGTTGCTCCTCCTCCTCCTCGTGGTGGGGGCGGGGCCTCAGCATAGAGGACTGGGCTGCAGGTGGGGCTAGGGGCCGGCCTTCCCCGAGAAACCTCTCAAGTCTTCTCAAATGTTCTCTGTGACAGATTGCACGATGGACACCTCTTCTCTTATAATAATCTATATTGCTATAATCTAGACTATCCCCCTACCCACATGGAAATAAGCTATACCAAAGCACTTTTACACCAGCATGGTTTTGTCTGCACTAGGGAGATTGTATGTACCTACTTTAACTATGCTGTTGATTTTGTATTTAGACGAGGCTGAAGTTGGTGTAAATCAGGACAGCCCCGCTGAACTAAATGGAGCTATGCCAGTTTACACAAGCCGTGGGTATGGCCCAAGCTTCTTACCTTTAAATTTAAGTTTCAACCCTGTGTAGGGGGAGGGGGAAATCCCCTGCAGGGCCTCATTTTGCCATTGGCTGCAGCGAGCTCCTTCCACCCACCTCCTGTCGGATGCTGCATGAATTCATTGGCCCACCAGCATAGTTGTGCCCGGCGATTGGAGGGTGGTGCTGAGGAAGGGCTGAGTAGCGCATGCGGGCAGAGCCATCCAGGGTGTTATCCCCTTATCAAACATCACATTGTAGTGTCCATGCTCAGGATGGATCTGTAAGATGAGAGTAAAGTTGTAGTCCAGATAGAGCAATTGGATTAAATAGCTTGGGTGCTTTAGATAAACTGATTAAACTAGAACGTTACGAGGTGAGCTGTTTCCTCAGTCTCTGTAACACAGTTGGCAATTTGGTGAGCTGTCAGTGATGGTGATGATTCCGTTATCTCAACTACACCTTGTCATATCTGTAAGCAATGAGCCCTTTTAAAGTCTTTTATTAGGGATGCTATTAGTTTGTATGTATGTTTCTCATTGTCTTGATTCAAACACTGAAGTAATCAGTGGGCATCTCCCCATGTATTTCACTGGACTAAAGATCAGGAGCCATATGATCTATACCAGAGGTATCCCAAAATAGCTACCCCACGTCTTTTAAACACGCCTTTATTTCGACATATTTTCTAAATAACTGGCACACTGTTTTGGCATCTCTGTAACCCTCGTTCCACAAGGGTTAAGGGATGTGTCAAAATAGCATGTTATTTCGAAATTTGGTGCTGTGTAGATACGCCAAATTTCAAAATGAGCTATTTCAAAATACAATTGAAATAAGATATGCAATTTGAATTGTTTATCTTATTTCGAGTTTAGGGTGCTGTGTAGGCACACCCTCTAGTGTCTAAACACATGTGACCTACTCCCCTGCAAATGTGCTACAAGATCTTACAATCTGAAAGACAAGACTTGAGAGATGGATAAGGAAAACAAACAGCTGGGGAGAGGGAGCAACATAAATCTACAAGGATGTGCACAGTTCATAACTGATCAGTACTGATCACAGCTCTCCAGATACTCAAACATCTTCAGACTGCATCCACTGTATGCATTATGGAAGCATCTGGCTGAAGTTTCCATACAATAGTACCTGATACCAGTTGCTCACCTCTGGTGGCTTTTCTGATCTACTTTCTGTGGAGATAAAAGGTAAATGGGTGAAAATAAGGCAAGGAATTGTTTTTAAATTATGACATAATTTTAAACATGGAGCCTTTTCTTTGGAAATGAAAGTTGGAACAGGCCAGCAGAAACTAAAATCCCATTTCTGCTGTGTAAAGACAAAATGACCTCAGAATTAAGTAAATTTTAAAAATCCCATTGAAATTTCTAACTTTTCTAGTTGTTTTGGTCACTTCATATATAATATATATATGCAGTGTTGTGGTAACTTGGGGGTATGTCTACACTTGCACCCTCTTTCAAGAAAGGGATGCAAATGAAGACATTCAAAATTGCAAATGAAACCTGGATTTAAATATCCCACGCTTCATTTGCATATTTGTGTTATGGCGCTAATTCGAAATAGCGCTATTTTGAAATAACAGACACTTTTAAGTCACGGTTATTTCGAGAGAAAACCCGTCTTTTGAAATAACTGGTAAACCTCATTGTATGAGGAATAAGGGTTATTTCGAGACAAGGGTTTTCTCTTGAAATAACAGCGTCTTCACAGCATCTGTTATTTTGAAATAGCGTTGTTTTGAAATAGCGCCATAACGCGAATATGCAATGAAGCGCAGGATATTTAAATCCTGGCTACATTTGCAATTTCGAATGTCTTCATTAGAATCCCTCTCTCGAAAGAGGGTGCAAGTGTAGACATACCCCAGGATATTAGAGAGACAAGGTGGGTGAAGTAATATTTTTTTACTGGAAAAGCTTCTGCTGGTCAGAGACAAACTTTCAAGCTCATACAGACCTAAAGATGAATTCTGTGTAAATTCCAAAGCTCATCTCTCTTTGCAACAGAAGTTCATCCAACAAAAGATATTCCCTTACCCACCTTGTCTCACTAATGAAATATATGTAGATTTCAAAGCAGAAAAAGCCCATCAGCCAAGAAATTAGTGCTTCTAGATTTATCTGCATCAGCATGAAATTAAAAACATTGGGTCTGGTTTTCAAAAGTGCCTAAGTGATTTAGGAGCACAAGTCCCATTGACAACCTAAGACGCTAACTGGTTTGGGTGCCTAATCCCACAAAATGGCTCATGGTTGAGAATCTCAAGCAGAAGGAGGCACCTGTGCCTGGCTAGTCAGGGGCCTAAAGCCCAGATCTATGGGGATTAGGCACCTAACTATCTCTGAATTTGGGCCCTAAGATTCTGCATTTCTCTTTTGGCTAGTTTAGGGGCTCCCCTCTCAGCTTGCTGGCTCCTGAGGGTGCCTTTCATAGGTGCCTTTGCTTTCCCCATGGATGTCTAACTTGGGGCTGAAGACCCTGCTAGGGAGCAGGGCACCAGAGTGTTGCTGTCTAGAATTTCAAAATCACCCATGAGCATCAAAATACTTTTGACAACATTGAAAATCACAGCCTAGATTACCTTTGACCTGTCCAGATGGGATGCATCATGGAAACATTACCAAGGGCCCCCAAGAGAAGTGTTTAGTCTAATCTGTTCATATAACAACATTATCAACTTTACATCTGAACAAACAATAATATTTGTCCCAAAAGAGCCTGTATCTACGACCCTATGTGAGGAGAATTTCAGGCGATGGAATGTTGGAGCTTAATCCTGCTAGGTGCTGAACACTCTCTCGAGAGGTTCAGGGTCATTGTCCCACACTGAGATCAGTAGCAATGCAGGATGCTTCCCACCTTGCAGGACTGAACTTCTAGGTCCCTTTATTCACATTACTCCGTTAGGAATTGTGGCTACATGAATCCTCCAGTTCTTTCCAACGCCACCTGGAGAGCTGGAGGGGATGCTCTGATGATGGATGTAGAGCATACACTAGATTTAGGATGGAATAATGGTCACTGAGCAATGCCAGTGACTTTCAACTAACTGGTAGGAGGGAAACATGCACACACACCACACATACACTCATTCAGCCAAGTGGCTCAGGCTAGCCTTTGAAGAGAGAATTTTGCTCCAAAAGAATCCAGGATCCGAAACCAGAGGAAGGAGCCCAGGATGTCAGGAAGAGAAAATGGTCAGGATGAAGGGGGATGTTGTACTGATTCATACCCACCTGCCCCTCAAGCATAAAGGATGCTATGCTGATGTAGTGATCTTGGTTTTGTTAACATCTTAATCAGAAATGTCCGTTACCTTGTAGCTGTTGTTTTTTTAGTTTAAACAGGCTGGGGCTGCAGGGATCCACAAACTTATGCCAATTATATCTCTTGTTGCTCTATGGTACTTTCCGACAAGAAAGATATTTTTTGATGTCAGGAGCTGTGCTAAGAAGGAGCTGAGATATGCTCACTGTTGGCTGATGGCAGAGGTGCTGGAATAATTTGTATAGTGGGTTTGCTGAGAGGCATTGAACCAAACTGTAAACCCTGTACTCGATGGAAACCCCTTGAAGCCAGGGGATGCTGTCACATGCCCAACACACCTAGTTCCAGCCCCTACAACTGATGGCATATATGGCTCTGGGCTTCTACACATGCTGATTTGATTGACCAATTATCTATAGCTGAGGTTTCTGTTTATTTATGGAAAAAATACTGGTACTATTTACCTAATTCTACTCTAAAAACACTGAATTCAAGTGAAATACTCCTGAATTACGATGATGGAAATGAAAGACGAATCAGAACCAGTAAATTCAATCTAATTTGGGAGTCAAACTTGTTTCAGTTCCCCAGATGTTTAAAGCTGTAGCAAATTTCTTTATTTGGAACTAGCCTGTTTGGAGACTGCACTTTTTCTATTTAGCATTATTTTTTTTTCTTCTGTTTAGTATCTTTTATAACATCTTATTATATAAGCAGACACACTGGGATAGTTCCACCCATCAGTGAAATGTAGCTACCTACGAAAGAAACTGCAACTGTTTAAGAGCAAATTGTAATGTTCCACAAACATTTAAATGGGAAAAGAAGACATTTATTGACCTACAGAACTGAATGGGAAATGAAGGCAAGTGAAAGATATTTAAGCTAGTTCAAATTATGCTCTGGCAGGCTGCAAATGATTCCAAGGTATCTGCTACTGCATCCTTTGAGAGAGCTATGGTACATGTCATTAACCTTGTGGAGTCCTCTCCTCAGACCTGACCCCATGTCCTTTGAAACCAATAGCAAAAAAGCTTCAGATTATTTCAGTGTGCAGGAGCAGCCCTTTGGGTCTTAAGGAAGATTTTGAAAGGATCAGAGTAGCTTGTATCAGGACTAGTGCATTCAAAATTGGAAACCTGGCTCTCAGAGAACTTGTGCCCTTGAACTATGGAAAGAGATTTGACTATAAAAAACTGGATTCTCATTGACTATATCTAGACTGCAGGCTTCTTTTGGAAGAAGCTTTTCTGGAAGAGATCTTCCGGAAAAACTTTTTTTGAAAGAGAGCGTCCACCCAGCAAAAGCGCAATGAAAAAGCAATGTGCTTTTTCGAAAGATAGTGTCCACATTGATTGGACGCTATCTCGCATTTAATGTGATTACTGTGGACGGAGTGGCTACCGGTGCACCTGTGCTTTCTCCTTGAGGACTCTTTTTTCAAAAAAACACTCTCTTCTGCATCCATACATGCCTTTTTCTGAAAAAGCTTTTATGGAAAAAGGCTTCTTCCTCATAGAATGAGGTTTACCACCATCGGAAAAACCCCTCCGTTCTTTTGACTTTCTGTCGGAAAACGTGTGAATGTAAGTATTGTTTTTCTGGAAAAACGCCATTTTTCTGGAAAAACTCTGCAGTGTAGACGTATCCATTGACACAATCCTCTTTGCATTTCTGTTGATAGGAACTAAAGATTCCCTATGTCATGGAAGCATAGATGGAGAGAGATTTTATACTTACTCAAATCCCAGTAATTGTTATATTGTGGTGCCTTCAATATCACATTTTTAAAAAGAGACCATCTAAAGAGGCAACTTAAAAAAAAATTTAAAACAGGTAGAGAGGCCGGTCATAATGTTGAAGAGGGAGAAGAGAATCTTCAAGCCAAACAGGAGAAAGATACAAACATACAATTCCATTGATTTTTGTTTCCAATTTGGACAACTGTGTAGTGGGATGAGTGTACTGATCAACAACTGAACAAAATGTATTTAACAGCTAATGGGTGAGCTTCTTATGTGGTGTGTCTCTGTGACTTTGTCTCCACTAGGAAAAAAAGAGTGTGTTTACCTCCTATCAGGACGGGGTCTATACCTAAATCTTGGGCTGACATAACTACATTGCTATGAGTGTGAAAAATCCATACCCTTGAGACTCAGTGAAGCTGACCTAAACCCCAGTATAGACACTGCTCACTCAGTGGAAGAATTCTTCCACAGACCTAACCACTGCCTCTCCAAGGAGATGAATAACTACAGTGATGCAAAAACCTTCTGTTGCTGGAGCAAGTGTCTGTTCTACAGCAGCACAGCTGCAGTTCCCTAGCTGTACCTCTGTTGCATAGACGTAACGTTAGCTAACATGGTCTCTAGCACAAAGCAAAATCCCAGTGGTTACAGGAGATGTAATTTTAACTTGAGTTACCTGATTGAATCTTCCCTGTAGACCAGTGTTCCTCAAAGTGGGGTGCAGACCTGCTTTGGGAAAGCCACTAGAGGCCAGTGCCACTTTATTTACCCAGAGGGTCCTTAGCCATTGAGCCTCGTGGCGTGGGCTGCCACTTCCTGTGGCTTCCCTTGGCTGGAAACCACAAACCAGAGCCAATGGGAGTTTCAAGGTTCTGTGGCTACAGACTCTTTAGGGAAACAAAGTGGTGCAGGCCTACTAGCAGCTTTCCCAAAGCAGGCCCGCGGTCACTTTGAGAAACACTGCTGAAGATTTTACTTAAAATATAATGTGTGTAAATTACAAACTACTAGTAGTTTTTTTCTTAAAAAGACATCCTGATGCAATGCACTTCTCTCATGACCAAGGTGATGACCACTGAGAGAGAAGCTGCTAGTTTGAATGCCCTCGTTCACAGACACATGTGGTTGAGTGCATTTTTTGTTCCAGGAAGATAAACCCGACGAGCCTTTCTCTTCTAGTCCACAGCATTAGAAAATTAGCTACGACTCTCGAAAGAGAAAACAGGTTTTATATAATTTAAAGATATCTGTCTATAATTTAATAATGTCTTCAACAAATATGATTGATGTTCTTGGGGAAATGATTACCTCAGTGGGATTACTTTTGAGTAAAGGTATGCAAGCCTTTGTAGTATTGCAGCCTAATGTTTCACATGCTCTTGGAGATAATGTACGCAGCAAGCTATAGCGTATGCTATACGCCAACAGTGACCTTTCTCACAGGAATTCCATTCCTTGACTGGATTAAGATCCTTCCTATTTTGCCTTCCTGGAAAGGCTGAGGGTGTGTGCTCAAAGAAAGATCTATTTTAGACAAGCAATGGATTTCATTAAATCTATTATTAGTTGGGAGTAGTTCTAGTCTTAAAGTGGAGTTTTGCTTCATTTTAAAAAGTGAAAACACTCACCTTTATTTTTGCTCCTGTATCCAGAGTCTTCATTCTCCTCTTATTTAAATTAAAAAGTGAAATTAGTGCATCCTGTCATAATTATCAATGAAAAGTATGACACTACCACAGTGAGAATGTTACAAAGTAAGTGTTCCCTCTGACAAGAGCAACACATTTTTTTGTAAAACCATCCATCAGAAAACATCTTATCAATTGGCTGTGGGAATCAAGCTGTTGAACTCCATGGAGAGGGGTTTAGTTTCCCCAGAGCTTGATCCAAAGCCCAGTGAAATCAATGATAATCTTTCCGTTGTTTCAAATGGGCTTTGGATCAGGATATAATTTGGTAAATAAAGTATGATTCACACATAAAAACGTGGTCAAGTATGTATTTATTTCTAACACTCTACTTTTGCTCCAAGAAATCTATTTGATATTTTTTTAAAAAGTGTTTTCTTAACATTTTTTTCTTTCCATCTTCTGATGCAATTTCACCTACATAACGTTTGAGATGTTAACCTGCTAGTGGATACTTCAACATTCCATCTTTGTTCATTCCTGTGTGTTGTTTGTGAAGATTGCTAAGTCACCTGAATAACCTGTGATTTTTATTTTCTTTTGCTCTTCTCCAGCCCCCTTATGTAATTGAGTGTCAAATTGAAGATAAGAGGCAACAGTTCGCCTCTGAACTAATAAAGTTATTTCAGATCAATCTGTTTTACTTCCACTGTCTTTATCCACTGTTTGTTCCAAAGATTCAAATGTCCATCTCATTATATTCTCTGAAATCTTAATCAGTTTTCCACTATGGTAAAATCTTGCCACTAAGGTACAGCTTGCCTCCGGCGTGGTCAGAAATACCGTGGCAGCATCCATTTGTGGCATAAGACATTGGCCAGATACAGAATTTGAACAGATAATTTTGTATGTGCAGTTTTTGAACATGCAAAATCACACAAAGGCAATATACACAGAGCTGGTCAAATTTTTGAACAAATGGGTTTTCATAAAACAATCTGGCCCTTAAGCATAAATGCTTACAAACTGATTCAAATCTGCTTCTCTTTTTTTTTTTTTTTTTTTTTTTTTTTGTGGGGGCAGAAGGAAATTACTGACAAATTTTGGAAAGCATGTTGATGTTTTTGATTAAAAAACCATCAATTTCAAAGTTGAAGAACGGAAACAATGTAGAAATTTTGAAATCTTTTGCAATTTTAAAAGCTTTTCAACTCACTCTAATGCTCATTTATATACTCCGTATTTTGCGCTTACAAATAAGAAAACATATTAAGCCAGGCTATTCAAATACAAGTTTGCAAACTTATAAGAATGACATTCTGGAATTTATTTTATTTGCATTGCTTGCTCGTCAGTACACCTGGACCAGCACTGTGTTGATAATGTATCCACTCATTTCACAACACTAATTATCAACAGTACTTATCTGAGCCCTACTTCATCAGGAATATTTGGGGTGAAATGCGTCTCCTGTGTTTGATAGGCAACTTGCCCAAGATCACACAGGGAGACTGTGGCAAAGCAGGGAACTGACCTTTGATCTTTCAGTTCATCCTAAAGTACTTAAAGAACTAGCTGAAGCAGTCTCAGAGCCATTAGCATTTGTCTTTGAGAACTCATGGAGGATTGGTGAGGTCTCCAAAGATAGGAGAAGGGCAAATGTAGTACCTAGCTTTAAAAAGGGAAACACAGATGACCTGGGCAATTATAGACTAGGCAACATAACTTCAATACTTGGAAAGATATTGGAACGAATTATTAAATACTTAGTTTGTAAGCACCTGGATGATGATTAAGTTTACAAGGAACAATGAACATGGATTTGTCAAGAACAAATCATGTCAAGCCAACATAATTTCCTTCTTTGACAGTATTACTAGCTTAGCAGATGCGGGGATTGGGGGGCCAGGGTTGGGGGGAAGCAATAAATACTATATACCTTGATTTTTAGTAAGGTTTTTGACCCAGTCCCACATAGCATTCTCATAAACCAACTAGGGAAATGAGGTCTAAATGGAATTACTATAAGGAAGACGCACAAACAGGTTGAAAAATCATATTCAAAGAGCAAATCAATGGTTTGCTGTTAATCTGCGAGGTTGTATCTAGAAGGATTCTTCAGGGATCACTTCTGGGTCTGATACTATTTACTATTTCTATTGTGTTGGATTGTGGAGAGTATGCTTACAAAGTGTTTGGGTGACACCAATGCTGGATGGAGTTGCAAGCAGTTTGGAGAACTGGATTAGAAGTCAAATGACTTTGACAAATTGGCAAGACTTGGAGATAAAATTCAGTTTTATGCAGTTAATGTAGTTAACTGCAAAGTACTTCACTTAGAAAGGAAAAAAATCAAAGGTACCATGGGAATAACTGATTAGATGGTAGTACTGCTGACAAGGAACTAGCGATTACTGTGGGTCATAAATTGAATATAGCTCAATAATGTAAAGCAGTTGCTAAAAAGGCTAATGTCTTTCAGGAGTGTATGTTGTATGTAGCACATGGAAGGTAATTGTCCTGCTCTGTTCAGCTTTGATGAGGCCTCAACTGGAGGACTGTGTCCAATTCTGGATGCCACTGTTTGGGAAGATGTGGACAAATTGAAGGTAGTTCAGAGGACAGTAACAAGAATAATGAGGTTAGAAAATCTGACCTATGAGGAAAAACATTTTTTTTAAAGTCCTGGGCATGTATAGTCTTGAGAAGAGCAGACCGAGGGGGAACCTGATATGTTGGCACATGGGTACAGCGTATTACAAAGAGGACTGTGATCAACTGTTTTTGATGTTCGCTGAAATTAGAAGTTGCATTGGGCTTAATTGGCATCAAGAGAGATTTGGGTTAGAGATAACTAGAAAGGTAGTTAAGCTGTGGAATAGGCTTCCAAGGGAGGTCGTGGAATCTCCATCACTAGAGACTTTTAAAAACAGGTTTCACAAATATCTGTTGGACTGGTGTACTTGATCCTGCCTCTGCACAGGGTAGGGCAGGACTTGATGCCTTTTTATAGTCTCTTCCAGCCCTATGTTTCTGTGACTCAAAAAGCCCTGAGATATCACACTAACCACTGGGTCATGCTTCTAATGATACACTTTTAAACAGGTAATATCAGTTTGTCTTTGGAGGCCTTCTATGTTGCAGGGTGTGATAGGTTGCAGGCCCATTATGTAGAGGGTTCACATTTACAAAAACAAGCAGCCCCCCTTCTTCCCGAAATTCCTGCCTACGGGCCTGGGTTGGATCAAGCTGCGACAGAACGTAAAGTGAATCCTGTTGTATAAGGGACCAAAGAGACAATGTGGAAGTACCTCTGTATCTTGATAGGGTTCTTTTTAGCCAATCCATGCTCCTACCTACAGTAGAAAGTCTAGCATTATTTATAATAATTTGTTAAAATTATTAATATGGCAGTGGATTTTCTAAACTGACATTATTATTTTAAGTGATTGCATAAAGCAATTACATTCATTAATACTAATAAAGCATTGGTAAGTGAAACTGGAATTTAGTGTTACTAAGAGAAGCATACATTACAAAAGATCACCTTAGTGGAAACATTTATGTTGTTTGTTTTGACAAGGACAACTGCACTGCAACTAAACTATTGCTTTAAAGTAGTGCTTGTGCCATATTTTTATAGTCCTAATGGTTATGGGTTATTTATGCCCCTTTGTTATTGAGGAATAAATGTATAATATGACATTGTCTAGAAGAAGTAATTACAGGGGAAAAGTGACTTGTAAATTTTTCCTTGAAAAAAAAACCCTCACCATATAAAATGTCTGAAGTAGCAATGTCACATAAAACCAAAGTGGGATTTCTTTTTTATGTATAAGGCAAAAATGTAATTTATGCCCATGTAATTAGTGGTGTTTTAACACTGAAATATACACCATATACAGAAATAAAATCACTACCACTTTCACACGTGCATAGCATATGGAATTCCAAACAATTAAAGCAATCAATATCTACTGAAAAAGAAGCAAATCTATAGTACATTTATTTAGAAAAAGACCATATGGCAGGACTGGAAACAAATGCAGTAAATAGAAAATGTGATAAGTGAAATATGGATTAGCTTTGAAAAGTTTTTTCATTATCTAAAATGGACATGGAACAACTTTGTAACCAACTAAAATGTTATGAATCTTCATTTATTCAGGTCAGCTTTTTGGTTCGTGTTTTTGTTTGTTTTTAATAGTAACATGGAATCAATCATGTGTCTGATTGTAAAAAAATTGTTTTAATCCACTGAACAAAAATATAATGGAAGAAATCTATGGGTTAAAAATCATACTTAAGAAAACAAATGAGCTCTCTTTCTAATTATGATGCAAATTAAAACAAATGAAAGAATGTTTAAAAGATATTATTACTGGAGAAAGTACATTGTATTTTCTCCAGTGTATGCAATTAGTTTGTTATTTACATTTAATTCAGCCTGGAAGATGTTTCCATATGATAACTGGATCAGTTTCACTTTCTGATTCTCATCTATCATACAGGCATTCATTTGCCATAGTTGTTTTGTTTTTCCCATTAGTCCAAGAGACTGACATGATTCCCAAATGGGCTTGATGCTTTATTTACCTGTGCGTCCACACGTAAGGCCACTTGCAGCTCCCATTGGCCATGTGGAATGGCGATCTACTGCCAACAGGAGCTGCAAGCAGTCACACCTACCAGGAGCTAGCCCTGGTGAACCATGTCTGGCCTGCAGGCTGCTTATTGCCCATCCCAAATGTAGACCCTTGTTACAGCAACAGAAAGGGTTTTTACATAGGCATGGTTAATCCAGCACCTTGAGAGATGGGAGCTTGGTTAATGGAATTCTTCTGTCAGCCCCACAATGGCCACACGAGAACTTTGGCTGGCTTAAGTATATCTCTCAGAGTTGTGAATTGTTCATATTCCTAGCATAGATAAAAGTGATTTAAGTTTTAGGTGCAGAGCAGGCCCAAGTGAATTCCTCCCAACAGCTTTCTCCTTTCTATCTTTTTTTTTTTATTTTGTATTAGTTAAACAGAAATTAAAAGGTACAGTGCCAATAAATGAAATTCCTGCAAGGTGCATGGAAACTTTTTAAAGACACCATACTAGAGGCTCAACTTAAATATATTCACCAAATTAAAAAGCATGATAAGAGAACTAAAAAAAGCATCACTGTGGCTAAACAACAAAGTAAAAGAGACAATGAGAGACAAAAAAGTGTCCTTTAAAATTGGAAGTTAAATCCTAGTGAAGAAAATAGAAAGGAGCAGTATACCTGCTTTATACTAGTAACTGCAGTATAAAAATATAATTATGAAGGCAAAAAAAGAATGTGAAGAATAGTTAGCCAAAGACTGAAAGTAATAACAATTTTTTAAGTACATCAGAAGCAGGAATCCTGCTAAACAACCAGTGGGGCCATGGGATGGTCGAGATGCTTAAGGAGCATTCAAAGACGATAAGGTCATAGCGGAGAAACTAAATGAATTCTTTGCATCAGTCGTCTCAGCTGAGGACATAAGGGAGAGTCTCAACCTTGAGCCATTCTTTTTAGGTGACAAATACGAGGAAGATTTTGAAACAAATTGATAAACTAAACAGTAATGAATCACCAGGAGTCAGAACCATATGATATTTACCCCTGGCATGCATATAAAATTATAGGGTCTAAATTAACTTTTACTACACAAGAAAGAGTGGAGTCATTGTGAATCATTCTCTGAAATCATCCATTCAATGTGCAGCAGCAGTCTAAAGAGTGAATGGAAAATTGGGAATCATTAAAAGAAATAGCTAATAAGACCAAAAAAATCATATTGCCTTTATATCAGTGGTTCTCAAACTTTTTGGTCCGTAGCCTACTCCGCTCAATGTCAATCTTTCCAAGGATCATCAGCCAACTATCTATGATGACAAAATGGATGTAGGAGGGGGTGGGGTACAAGGGCAGGAGGGAGGGTGCAGGAGCAGTCTGAGAGCGGGGGAGTGGTCTAGTTGGAATGGAGGCTGCAGGAGCAGGGTGGGGGTGCGAGCTCTCTGTGGGATGGTGTGTGTGTGAGGGCGATGGAGATGCAGGGTCTGGTATGAGAGGTATAGAGGGCATTTGCTTAGCTCTGTGTGCCCAGGCACTGCTCCCTGCTGCTCCCATTGGATGGGATTTTGGCCAATGGGAACAGCACAGAAAGCCTCCAGACAGAATGCCCATTCACTGCTGTTCCCCCAGCCAGAGGGGAATGGCAGGCAGTGGCAGCGTGAGTCGTTTTCTCATCCACAAGCTGGATCCGGTCCACAAGGCTCAGGGTTTCCTTCCCCGCCCCACTGTGGGGAACCCGTGCTGGTGCTCTAGCCTTGCAGGGGGATGTGGGGCTGGAGGCCAGCATGCGCTCCCCACAGTGTTGGTGGGAGAGGTTGAGTCTCATGCCTGCGGCTTAACTGCAAGACTGTCACAGACCACTAGTGGTCCTCAGGCCATGCTTTGGGTACATCTAAACTACAACCCTTTTCCGATAAAGGGATGTAAATTAGATGTATCAAAATTGTAAATGAAGCCAGGATTTGAATTTCTGGCACTTCATTTACATAATGCTGTCTGTGGCTTTTTTTCTAAACGGGGCTTTTCGGGGGAAAAAAAGCAATTAAGACGGGGCATTTTTGACAGAAATGCCCCATTTCGAAAGATCCTGTAAACCTCAAAAAATGAGGAGTACAAGATCTTTTGAAATGGGGCATTTCTGTCAAAAATGCCCTGTCTAACCTGCCGTTTTTTTTCAAAAAGCCCCGTTTCGAAAAAAAGCGGAGGCAACCATTATGCAAATGAAGCGCGCAATATTTAAATCCCTGCTTCATTTGCACTTTTGATATGTCTAATTTATATCCCTCTGCTGACAGAGGGGTGTAGTTTAGACACGGCCTAATTTACATCCCTTTATTGAAAAAGGGATGTAGTTTAGATGTACCCTTTGAGAACCACTGCCCTATGTAAATCCATGGTGCACCCACATCTTGAATACCGTGTGCAGATGTGGTCAGCCCATCACAAAAAAACTGTATTGGAAAAGGTTCAGAAAAGGACATGGAATGGCTGCCATATGAGGAGAGAAAAATAAGATTGGGACTTGTCAGTTTGGAAAAGAGATGATTAAGGGGGATAGGATAGAGGTCTATAAAATCAAGACTGGTGTGGAGAAAGGAGAAATGGAAATATTATTTACTCCTTTTCATGACATAAGAACTAGGGTTCACCAAATTAAATGAATAATCAGCTGATTTAAAACAAAGATTTTTTTCATACACTGCATAGTCAACCTGTGGCACTCCTTGCTAGAGGATGTTGTGAAGGCCAAGACTCTAACAGGGTTCAAAAAAGAACTAGATAAATTCATGAGGGATAGGTCCATCAATGGCTGTAAGCTAGGATATACAGGGATGGTGTCCCTACCCTCTGTGTGCCAGAAGCTGGGAATAGGCCACAGAGGAGGGATCACTTCATGATTCCCTGTTCTGTTCATTTCCTTTGGGGCACCTGGCATTGGTCACTGTCGAGAAACAGGATACGGGGCTAGGTGGACCTTTTGTATAACCAAGTACATCCATTCTTATGTTCAATACAAATAATTATTTGAAACAAAACAAAAAGCAGACCCCCCAAAGGGTTGCTTGGGAAGTCAATCAGTGTGTTCCCTCTTTCCATCTGTTTCCTTAACAATCACCTCAACTAGATTTCATGGCCTAGAGCCTCAGCTGATATAAATTAATGTAACTCCCCTGAAGCTGCAGATCTGCCCCCTTATGTGATCTGCTGTCCTGCTCCAATCTCAATCTGGCTTTGGTGTGGTATATTTTAGTCTCCTCCCCTGTTTGCAGCAGTGGGATTTTATTAAAACTGGTTTTTACCTGTGTTTCTAATGGGCATGTCTACACTAGGAAATTATTTCAAAATAATTTATTTTGAAATAATAACTCCCAAAACAACTACAGAGTGTCCATCCTACAGAGAAGCCTTGAAATTATTCTGAAACAGGCTCCCTTAGGGTATGTCTACGCAGCAACATTATTTAGAAATAACTAGTGTAATTCTGAAATAACTTACTCTTTGTCTACACAGCAGGCAGTTATTTTGAAATACTGTCTAAATACTGTCAAGCTGGAGAACTTCTTACTCCTACTCCTGTAACCCTTATTGTATGAGGAGTAAGAGAAGTCGGAGGAAGAGTGCTCTATTTCAAAATAATTGCTGGGTTGACGTGCCCAAATTTGAAACAGCTATTTCAAAGTAAGCTATGCAATTGATGTAGCTCAATTTGTGTAGCTTATTTCGAGTTAAGCCCTGCTGTGTAGACGTGCCCATAATGTGGACGTGCTACCTCGATATAGAGCCCGAAGAAGCACTGGGGAGTAATTACTTTGAATGCCTCTGGGGAGTAGTTATTTCGAAATAGCAGCAGCGGAGCATCCACACTACCTCTACTTCGAAATAGCTATTTTGAAATAAACATTATTTCTTGTGGAAAACAGGAGCTGTTATTTTGAAATAACCAGCCTCTTACTTTGAAATAATGGGTTTGGTAGTGTGGATGCTCCGTGTGTTATTTCAAAATAACTCCCTACTGTAGACGAGGCCTAACTGGGTTTGCATCTGTTGTCAGGCCTGTGTGAAGATCAGATGGGTTCGTGAAGTTTTCTGCAAAATTCGGGGAAATGGGTATACAAACTGAGGACTGTCAGAAAGAGGTAGGAAGGAGTGTGTGTGTCGGGGGGGGGGGGGGGGGGGGGGGGAGGAGGAGAGAGAGGAGAGGGGGATTTATGCCAGAAGAATGAACCCTTTGTTTCCATTGTTGTTTTTAGATTACCTCTGATCACAGGAGAAGGGAACTTTATAAAGTCTGTTCTGGTAAACAGTGGAAGTGAATTTTTTTGGCCAGTTAAATTAGAATGAGGCACAATTCAAAGCAACATAAAGATCTTGGTCCAGGTCTTGGATCACCCATATTTGTCAGAGTCCCAGCCTACTTCTTAGTTCAGGTTCCACAGAGGTTGTCTTTATTAGTGGTTTCACAGCAGTCTGGGGCTATGTTTAGACTGCAGGCTTCTTTTGGAAGAAGCTTTTCCGGAAGAGATCTTCCGAAAAAACTTCTTCTGAAAGAGAGCGTCTGCACAGCAAAAGCACATCAAAAAAGTGATCAGCTTTTTTGACAGATAGCGTCTACACTGAATGGACGCTCTCTTGCATTTAAGCTGTGATTACTATGGACGGAATGACCACCACGGCACCTGTGCTTTTTCCTCTTTCCTCTTCTTTCGAAATAACTCCCTCTTTCCTGTCCACACATGCCTTTTTCCGAAAGAGCTCTTTTGGAAAACGGCTTCTTCCTTGTAGATAGAGGTTTACCAATGTCGGAAAAACCTCTCCGGTCTTTCGATTTTCTTTCAGAAAAACATGATTGCAGTGTGGACACAAGTGAAGTTTTTTTGAAAAACGGCTGTTTTTAAAAAAAAACCCTCTGCAATGTAGATATATCCTGGGAGTTTGGGTGCAGGAGGGGAGACCAGGCTGGGCTAAAGAGTTGGAGTGCAGGAAAAGTGCAGGATCCCGTCTTACTGGCGTGGCCTACCTCCTGTACCCTGCTGTGGCAGCCGAACAAAATCTTGGAAAAAATCACATGGCTGGGTGGGGGAGAGTCCCCAGTGAAGATACTGCATAAAGCTCCTGCAGAAGCTGTATGTAGGACACCTTGCAAGCCCAGGGGCAGATTTGGAGCTGGAGAAACATGATCGGTACAATGGCCAACACACATAGCACTGTGGAGATTTTGGGCAAAACTGACACTCATAGACAGCTGGGGATGGGTTGCTGTAATTTATAGGACTGGTTAAATTGTTTGAGGGTTAGGAAGGCTTACAGTTCAAGCTCATGAAACAATACAGAATCAGGTGCACCACTGGCTCCGCTCCTCCAGTTTGCACTTGCATTCTGCACTTTCACGAGGTACAGCGCATAATGGTATTAGCGTGTAGCTAGCCCTGCTAATGAAATAGCAAAGGAAGTAATGCAGCCAGATTTGAAGAAGTGCTAGCTAATTCTGCGACTTGTTTAATATTTGCAGTTTATTGTATTGATAGACAGTTCTGAGATGCTAGACAAGGCTAACAAACTTCCTGGGTATGGGAGAAGCTCATTGTTTCAGGGGTCAGAAAGGAATTTTTCTCTCCCTCTGCACAGCATTGTGTAACAAGGGGGGCAGGGCATGGGTTAACCTCCTTAGGAAGGCCACTGCTGAGGCAAGATATAGACTGGATGGACTAATGATCTAAAATGGGATTACAAATCTGGTGTATCTATTATTGAAATATTTATATGGTTCAAGGCTCAGGTTCTTCAAACACTGCGAAACAAAGCATTTGTACAAACTGCAGTTTTCAAAATAAAAACTAAAAGACTGTACTGCACTCCGTTCGTGTAACTCACAGAAGTTGCTCAGTTTAAATCAGTGTCCAGTACCTCGTAACCAAACTCCATCTTGCCATCAGGACACAGACTGGAGGAGAAATGTTACAAACGCTGAAATGAAAAAAATGACTAGAATTGCCGATTGCAAATTAGCTTGTCTCTAACAAGTGAGAGAGTTTTGGCAGCAATCATGCTAACCAGGGATTTTCCAAGCTTGGCTGCTAACACGAGATTCCTTGTTTAGGATCACATTGCTTGTAGATTACAGAATTGGCCACAGAATAGACACACTGCTCAAATGACAGATTTGTCCAACCTGTGCTGTGTTACAGGAAACTGGGCCATGTTTTGTAAACCAGAGATAATATTTTCCATCTGTAACCAAGTACAAGATTGATGAAGGACATACAGAATATTCTGCAGTGCAGTGACACAATGGGAAGGTGCAAGGCATCAAAATCAGAAAAAGGACAAGATTACATTTTGTCCTTATTTCCTGCTTTTCTATTTCTCCCTTTATCATGTGGTGTTCTGAGCATCAGTATTTGTCTCTTTAGAAATGGACCTCTAGAAATACGACCACATCAGAGCAGGTCTCAGTCAATAAAAGGATCCTCGATAGAGGCTTTTGTGGACTCTGCTTCACTTTAAGCAACAATTAGGAGTCAATTTTGACATTGTGCCCAAAAACAGATGTGGTGCCTTTTCATGGGAACGTTGCAAAGGAGAGGGCTAGCATTGCCAAAGCTGATGTCTTTCCTAGTATTCTCAAACATGCACCTTTTTTTTCAGAAACCCCCAAATCCCCACTGTACATTACAAAATCAATCTGGAAACAAGAAGCCAGACAGCACTACAAAGGAGCTTCCTGGTTCTCATAATGCCATCCCTTAGCAAGTGCTCCCCTCCTCCCACCCAGGAATATTTCCCCCTCTATTAAAATTAAGAAACATTTATTTTATGGCTCCTGGTCACTGTCGTATCTGAGCACTTCACAAGCTCTGTCCTTGTGAGGTACTATCCTTTCCATTTTGCTGATAGAAATTTGAGACAGAGAAATTACATGACTTGCTAAGGTGACTTCAGAAGTCTGTGACAGAGCAAGGATTTGAAGCAGGTCTCGTAAGTCCTAGGCTAGGAATCTAACCACTATATGACACTCTTTCTTCTTCTGCACCAGGTGTGATGGTTCCCACTGCTTTGGGTGTGAATATATTTAGACTTTGTAAGGTGCTCAGCTACCAGGATAACATGCTGTGCTAAACCCTGGATTATATACCTTGCTCCCAATTTAATGCTTACTAAGTATCGATTTATTCTTGGGCTCCTCTATTTAATTCCTCATGCTACAGCTTACCTCTCTTCTCTATTTTCCTTATTTTTTATTTGCTCTGTGGTAGCACCAGTCATGGATCAAGAGCCCATTGTGATAGATGCTGTACGAACAAGAATAAAGAGAGCCCCTGACTATAGAATACTAACAATCCTGTTCCCTACTATTCAACTCTCCAGTAAATGAAAGCATCGCTTTCTACAGAGGAGAGTTTCCATGCTTTTGCTCACTCTAGTCATCTACCTCTGAACCATCTTTATTTCTTCTATAGCTTTTTTCAGATGAGCTGCCCAAGTTTGAATACTGTATGCCAGGTAGGGGCACACTGTTGATTTGTGAAATTATATTTACATATTTTCAGAATTATCTAATCCTTTCCTTATGCAGCCTAAACCACTGTGTCATGCTGAGTAAAGGTCATAACTAAGCTTCCCACAATGAGGCACAGCTCTTCTTTCCTGAGTGGATACAGTTCATTTGGAATCTGTCTATGTGTAGGAGTTTTCTGAATCATGGAGAGCAAACTGCCTTGTTGGGCCTCTGGGCAAGGTGGGGGGCTCCTGGCCCCATGCTTGCAGCATGAGCAGGGCCTTGCGTGGAAGGGGTAGGACTGGGGCTGGGGCAGGCAGGACTCTGCACTGCAGAAGCATACTGTGCAGCACTCCAGAGGTGACTCAAAGGGCCTGAGGCTCCTGGTCACCACCAAATCACTGGGCCCTGGGACAATTGTCCCCTTTATCCCCTTTGTTGGCAGGTCTGCTTTGAATGATTAATTCCACAGGGCAGTGCTGTGCACTTTTATCAGTGTTTCATTCAAGCTTTGCTTTCTCCTTCTTACATGTACTTTAACATTAGGCATTATGTTGTTTACATTCATTTGGAGGGTGTCATTTGTTGTTGTTTGAAGTAGAGCATGCTCTCTTGGAAGCTGGCATTAGATTTGCTCAGATGACTGGGATCTACAGCCTTTATAGGTGCGTGACCAATGGTGGAGGTGAAGAATGTAGACGGAGCCATCTCCAATGACTGCTCCTCCTCTTTTCCCCCATAATGGGAGTCTGTATCCGCATGTCAGGAGAAGGAGAAAAGGTGTGGGATCCAGGAACAACCATTCCTTTCCAAGTACTTTTTGGATTTCCACCATCCTGGAAAAATGAACAAGTTTTGGTAAGAGCTCCCACCATGCGAGGCACTGCAGGGAGACCTAATCAGAACTAGTCCCGGCCCCCAGAATAGGCAATGAGTTAAGTGACTTGCCCAAAATCACAGAGCAAATCAAAGGCAGAGTCAGGAATAGAATCCAGACCTGCTGGTTTCATGCCACATCTAGTAGACCACACTCACTTGCCAAATAAGGTATGGGTTTTATGGGAAGATAACTCATGGCTACATAACTGACATGAAGGAGACTGGAGAGCAGCACCGAGCAGACCCAGGATTTGCAGGGATGGAGGCTGGTTTCTCCAGGGAGTTGAGCAATTTGGTGGCTTTTAAACTTGCCCCTTGTGTGAACCTGAAAACCTCTTCAAATGAAGGTAAGATGTGGAAGAAATGATGAGGAGAACCTTGTCCAGTCCTCAGTAAACTTAATGGCACAGCTCACATCAGTAAAACTAGGCCTGGGTTTGCAGGATCAGAGATACTGTTTGGAAGGTGGTCATTGTTGGGCTGGGGAGAAGGAGGGAAGAAGGACTGGGAAACCCCAGTTTGTAGTTTGAAAGTCAAAATGCATTTTAGGGAAAAAAAACTAACCACACCAGGGTTAAAAAGTAGTTGGAAATGGGCAGTAAACTGCACGAAGATGATGGCTAGCCTGCCAACATGGGTCTCCCAAGGAGCAGAGGCAGCATACCTAGGACATTATGCTGCGCTTGTGCTGCACAGATGTCCACAAAAATTTCACACTTAGGGAAAGAGAACCCTTAGGGAAAGAGAACACACAGAGTTTGATGAAAATTCTTTCTTCCAGACTGAACCCTGCAGCAGCCATTTTCACTTGTCTTAACCACTGTCTGACAAATGCATCATGTGTGAATCGGGTGGTTCACTGCTCAAGTTTATGGGTTAACCAGCTGGTTTCAGAAAACCCACAAGAGTTTCTGATGTCGTTGTGTTTAATGGTTTTCCAAGAGAGGAACATCTTGCACAGATTTCTACTATAGTCTAAGGTCGGGTCCTAACTAAGTTTCTTAAACACATGTAGAGAATATTGCTAGAAGTATGTCCTGTGCAAATAGATTAACCATTGAGTTGACTGCCAATTTTCATTTAGAAAATTTCATTTAGAAAATTTCATTCAGAAGGCATGTATTTTTTTAGCTATCAAGAGAAGAAATCTAATTTTCTTTTAACGATTCAACAGGTATAAAATAGCCAGACAGATTAAAGCAACAATTTTAATACTAAACAACATTACTTCGCAGTTTAGTATGCTTTCCTAGAGCAAAATTTTCCAGTGATGTTATAATCTATTGAAAACTGGGGTTATATAATGGAAATGTTGACCGACTCTTAGACTCTTAGTGGCATATCTAGAGGGTGCCACTCTAATAAAACCTTCATCCTACCTAGACTAATCACAGTGCATTTAATGTTTGCTGGAAAATCAGTCACCGTTCTCCTTTATTCTTGCTGGTTGACACTAAAGAGTGCTTAGAATGTAGGTATTAGGGTTGTGCCACGGTTGCCAAAAGTGAGATCCCTACAGCTGTTTCATCTAATCATTTTCATTCCATTTAATCTCCCTCTGTAGTCTGTGTTCCTTCCTTCCACCTCATCCACTGAGCAATATGTTGAAGAAGATTTGTAAAGTAAACTATCTGATATTTTGAGAAGTCATTTCAACGTCCTTTTGTTCCTGAATGAATTATGAATCAGAATGCAGTAACCAAGCCTTGAATGGCTGGCAAATTAGATGCACAATATTAGATACCAGAATAGATGAAGTTTTAAGTTGTTGGCCTGTAAGAAGATGAAGTGCATGGAGGTTCAAATCTCACTTAGCCAGGATGGGCAGGAATGGTGTCCCTAACCTCAGTTTGTCAGAAGCTGGGAATGAGCGGCAGGGGATGGATCACTTGATGATTACTTAGGCCTGGCCTTAGGGCAAGGCGAGCAAGGCCGTTGCCTTGGGCCCCACACTGCCCGGTGCCCGCCTGCTCAGCCCGGCAGCTTGGCTCAGGCAGGCCAGCACTCATGTGCAGAGCTCTGCCTCTTGCTCCGCCTCTTGCTTGACACATCATAGTGGCCCGGCGGGTGCTCCTTCCACCAGCCAGGACAGGCCGAGACCTTGGCCCCTGGCTAGCTGGCTGCTGTCTCCCTGCCTCTTTGCCTCCTTTTGCCCATCACAAAACCCCGCCCCTCAGCTTGCCACTGCCTGGCTGGCTGCTGGGCCTGGGGCCCCGCTCCCAGCGTCCTGCCTTGGGCCCCGCAAACCCTTTGGCTGGGCCTGTGATTACCTGTTCTGTTCATTCTCTCTGGGGGCACCTGACATTGGCCACTGTCGGCAGACAGGATACTGGGCTAGATGGACTTTTGGTCTGACCCAGGATGGCCTTTCTTATGCTCACTTCTGATGTAAATGCGAGTTCTAACACATTTTAGAAGGACTATTCAAACTCATAGCCAATATCTAATTGTTTATGGGGACAGGACAGGGATGGGGGAAAGATCATAGATCTACTTTGTGAGGAGGTTCTCTATTCCTTCCTCTGACACATCTAGTTTTTGCTCCGGTCAGAGACAGACTATTAGACAAGGGCTAATCCATTCTGGCAATTCCTATGTTTCTAAATGATCAAACCGTGGCAAAACCAACCTCTTTTGTAGTCTCTTTTTCCAGCCATTCACTGGCCTTTTCTTTTCTAAATCTTTAAATGATTTTAGGTGAAAATGAGGTATTTTACCTGAAAATGAGATAGTAGGCTTTTGGCAGAACTAGTCAAAAGCAAGTTACTCATAATCAGGTCATTCAGTTCTGTCAGGGAACTTCTGTTTCAGTTCATCTGTGTTGGTGCCTCTGGAATTTTGCTTTGAGGCTCGGGTTCAAGCTCATCTGAAATGCAAAGAGAAACTCGGTGATGATTGCAGTGATGACCTATGACAAAAGAGCTAAATGTAACCAACCAGAATTACTGGAATTGAGAGCTGCTCTGTGATGGGGTATATTGTGGAGTGTTAATGAGCTGCTGTGGGCCTACTTTGCCCTGCAAGGTTACACTTGCACTCCCTGTCAGGGAACAAGGGGACAATTAAAAAGGGAAGAAGGACAGCTCAGTGGCTGGCTGACTGGGGGGAGAGCAACCCCCATTTCCTTTCTTCTCAGAGAAAAAGGTTCAACCCTGTCCTTCTGCAGGGAGTCTGAGTTGCCAGAGCCACTAGAAAGAAGGCAGGTCTGGCCCAGGACAGGTAAATTTTTTAAGACTATTTTTCTGTGCTTAATAAACAGAATTGGCCCAGATTACCCTGCTTGGGAACAGCCTGGGGTGCTGGCTAAGACAATTTCAAGGAATCCTGGCATAGGATTGATATAAGGGGACTGTCTCAATGAAATCTGTGAGCTCTTGCACCTTGCTGGAGCCTTCTGCATGAGTTACCTGGAGCCCTAAGTGTTTGTGATCACGAGATTAAGTAGTAGAAAAAAGTAGTCCTGAGTTTGATCTGTTCTTATGGTCTTAACGGTGAGTACTTGGTGACACTGGTTAAAGTATCTGTGAATTCTGATTGCTTCATGAATTTTAACGTCTGCTTGAAAAATCTTCTGTATAAATCTCTCTAAATAGCACGTCTACTCTAGTCAGTCATTATTCATCCGAAAATGTGTGCTCTAAGTGTATCATTTATATTACAATAGCACCTAGATGTCCCAACAACAATTGGGGGTCCAATGTGCTAAGGGCTGACCATGGAGTAAGAGTCTGTCCTTGCCCCTATGACCTGGCCATCAGTTAATTACTCTTCTGTTTAGCTAGAAGAGGCGGCCAAAACACTGATATCGCACTCCAGCATACAATTGGAAAGGGCAGAAACTGAAACCTTACAAATAATTGTTCTGTTTAAATAAACTGATAACCCTTTGTGAGAACAATGAGGAGTCCTGTGGCACTTTATAGACTAACAGATTTATTTGGGCCTAAGCTTTCATGGGTAAAAAACACTTCATCAGATGCATGGAGTGGAAATCACAGTGGTAGGGAAATATATTGGGTCAGATCCAGAGCACTTGATAAAAGGAAAATATACTGGCCACTGGACAAATAGTTTTCTGTTCCCTGCGGGTGTGTCTACACAGCAAAGTTATGTTGTTATTCCAAAATAACTATGCGAGCATCTACACAGCAATTTCATTATTTCAAAATAATTTCAAAATAACGGGCGGCTTATTCCGACTTCTATAAACCTCATTCTACGAAGAATAATACCTATGCCAAAATAGCTATTTCAAAATAAGGCATGTGTAGATGCTCCACTGCTGCTATTTTGAAATAGCCCCTCACCCTAGCCATTCTAAGTTATTCCTCCTAGGGCTCTGAATCGAGCTAGTTCGTCTACATTAGGGAAGCTTGCCTCGGATTAATTTTGAGGCTTCCCTGCAGTGTAGACATGCTATTTCGAATAAGCTTTTCCGGAAAATCTCTTCCGGAATAGCTTATTCTAAAATAACTGTGCAGTATAGACATACGCTGAATGTCCAGGGCAGAGGCTGTTGTACGGCAATTAAGTCAGGCATACAACTGGAGCCCATTAAGAGCATGCCTGAAGCAAAAGAGGGACGGTCTAATCAAAACACCTGCAGCCCATTAAGGACCTGTTGGGGCCAGTTTAAAAGGCTTTCCTTCATGGAAGGCAAAAGAGGCCAAGGACTGGAAGTGAGGAAATGTTCTGCAGAGGAGCAACAAGGATATGGTCAGGTAATGGAAAGGGGTGTTTGGGAAAGTGGCCCAGGGAAGGGCTGCAGTGCTGCTAGTTGATAAAACTCTGCTGGTTCTACTGCCTTAGGGTCTGTGAGCCAGAATCCGAAGTAGTAGATGGGGCTGAGTTCCTCCCAACCTTCCCCACACCCACTGCAGAGACTACCCCTGAGAGGAGAGGCTGGGACTAAGGAGGGGTTTCACCCCAAACCCATTGACTGACCTATGATGAAGGTGGCTCAGTAGGCTGTGGCCCTTGCCTCTAGTAAAGGGTGAGAGGCTATGTTGCGGGCCACAGCAAGCCTTTGAGGTAAATGCTAACCGTACAGGAGTGCAGGACCCCAAGGCAAAGCTGGAGCTCTGCAACTAGTATATATATATGTAATTTGTGTGCACCTCTCACAGAGGTTTGTGCACTTCTCACCTGTTTGTGTGCGCCTCTCAGAGAGGTTATTCTGTGAGGCTATATCTACTGCCAAAATGCTTCTGAAATAAATGTAGTCAACAAACTTTACTAATTCTGGGTCACTGAGAACGAAAATGATGCTTAAAATTGTT
>CM057848.1:99910213-99924414 GCA_030068395.1 Apalone spinifera
AGCGGCCAGTGTAGACAGCTGGCAAGTTTTTCTGCAAAAGCAGTTGCTTTTGCGCAAAAACTTGCCAGTCTAGACACAGCCGTAGTGTTTTCCATTGAAAAACAAAACAAAACTTGTTTTAAAAACTTTTCATTGTTCCCAGCTTGTGTGCTGGGGAAGTGCTTTGGTTTTGACAGTTCATCTGTGTAACATTAGCTCTCTGCAGCATGAATAACAATGTCTGAAAGCAGCTTAGAAATATGAAAACATCTCCATTCCATGGGGAGAAGAAAGTCTTAAAAACCGGTCTGTTTTTTTTAAGCACTGTTAAAACATGCCAACCGTGCACACAAATCTCTTCTGGATTTGTTCTTTAATGAGAGAGTGCAATGTGAATATTTGTCTATATCCAGCAGCTCCATGGTTGCCACTCCACTCCCTGCTGTTTAAGAAACAGGGTCAATAAAGGCAGTGCTGATGTACACCTAACACAATCCTGCTGTAGTCAATAGGTTTCCCAAAGGCTTTGTGGGATGGTGGGACAGTGAGGGAAGCAAGATCTGAATGTGGATGATAAACTCCACACAGGGATCAAGGAATAAGATGAGGACCTCAGACCTGAAAAATAAAACTCATTGAAATGTGTGCAGCAAGCCTGAATCTAATTTTTCACTACCTTATGAAAATTCAGGCTGCTTTGACCATCTTCCCACCTACTGATCCTATGCCTTTCGACCACACAAACTGAAAAATTTTCCTCCCCTGAAATTTATTTCTGAATTGTCACATTTCCCCCTAGCACTGGTCAGAAAGGGAAATTCACCTCTGTGTAGAGGTACTGTCACAATGCCTGCCTACCTTTATCTAATGGTTGAAGTAGTACCTGCCTTGAGCTGGCTGTGCGCACAAGGGTGTATTTCAACTCTGTGAAAATAAAAATTATATTCAGCACCCATTAAATCAATATGAGTCTATCCATGGACTTGAATGGGAGTTGGATCAGACCCTAAAGGTACAGCTAGACTGTGGGGGAAACTCTGCTGCATCCAGGGAATGCGTTTGCTCTTCCACTTTTTTTTTTGCGAAGAGCAAACATGCTCTTTCAGAAGCCCCTGTATTCTTCATTCCATGAGGAAGAAGGGGGCTTCTGAAAGAGGGTTTTTTTCCCAAAATTTAGCCAAATTTTGGAAAAGCCTCTTCTGACAAAAGTATTGGACAAAGATATGCAAAATGCAGAGCACATTTTGTGTATCTTTTTCTGATAGATCCTCACAGTCTAGATGTACCCTAAATGAAATGTAGAGGAGCTAGTGTGTGTTGGTTGGATATCTGAAGAACAACCAGAAATCCTTATACATCTGGTGCTGGACACGAAGAGCAGGTTTCTCAGTCGTAAAGGGTGTTCTTGGAGAGGACCGCCAATTGGCAGTTGTCCATTATTTAGTGCCCCAAAGAATCTTGCACTGGCGGTCTTATCTCGAAAATATGTTGATGGCATATTGTCACATTCATGAACATGCACATGCCACGCCACTCCCCCACACTGAACATGACCTCTGAGACTAGCATTGTCTCTCTCCTTCCCACAGATCACATCATTAAAAATAAATATTCTTCATGGTTAAATTGCATATTTTGACTGCCTTCCTGAATCTCCAGGTTCCTTGTTTGAAAACCATTAATCCACATTTACATGGTTCATCCACTGAGCCTATCTATCAGCATTAAGTTTAACTCCAGCAGTTGGGTAAATATATGAGTTTGCCTGACCACATATCCATTTCGGCCTTATGAACTTCTTTTGCTGCCTCTGTTAAAAACTTAATAACCTTTTAGTTCAAGTGCCCCATCTCAGTAGGTCACTTTAATACTCTCTGGTTTTAAAGAACTAATTCATAACTCGTGTAATCTTGTATCCACTTGCAGAATTGTTGCAATAGATGTTGTGTGGTTCCATCATCTTCAGTAAAATTATAATAGGCACCAAAGTATGTGACATGGAATATTGTTATTTGTTAAACAGTATTTTTGCAAGCAAAAGAATTATCACACTGGATCATAACAGTGGGCCATCCAGAAATAGGAAGGAAGGCCAGAGGCATCAAGGAAAGGTTCAGGAAATCCCACATTGGACAATCTGAAGAAGTAGGCTCTGCCACGAAAGCTATTGATACCACGATACCGTGGGTTAATTTAGTTGGGATTGGTCCTGTCTAGAGCAGGGGGCTGGACTTGATGACCTTCTGAGGTCTCTTCCAGCTCTATGGTTCTATGATTCTATGATCTACATGTTTTGTTAGTCTTTAAAATGCTACCAGATTATTTGTTGTTTTAAAAGTTTTTTACCTACTATATATTTGAGAGTCTCTCTGTCTGTTTGTTCAAGGATTCCTCCTAAACAGTAAGAGCTAAGACCACCAAATTTAGCATACAGCTTCCTCTTGCCATAACTTAAAGCAAGGTAAAGGTTTGGCTGTGCCAGGTAAATGGGATGTGCCTGGAATGGGATTGCTTCTCAGAAAACCATACAGAAAAGAGACAAAATCACTAGGCAGGTGAAAGGGGCAGCCTAGGAGCACACCTTCCCCTTCTAGGTCTGCCCCACCCTGAGCTTACTACCCTCCAGGTGCCCTTTAGGAAGAGCAGGGGAGGAGGAGCTACTCTCCCCCCTGCCCCGATTTGTACGAGAACATGACTGGCTGTTCTCCTTCATCAGGAAGCAAGGGGAATGTGCACAGTTTGCTGCATTCCTCACCCTGGCTGGGGAGTGCAGGGGGCAGATAGACCTGCCCTAGTTGGAGGGACAGGCACCCCTTCCTGGCTGTGCCTGCTGGAGCTGCAATGCTCCTGAAGAGGTGCTTCTCACCTGGCCCCAAGTTGCTGCAATGAGAGAGGGATGAGGTTGTCCTCTCTTCCCAGGGCAGCCTGCACACTGAACCTTTCATACCCAACCCCACCACATAGCAATGATTTAAATGAAGTATGTGTGGCAGCACAAAGGAAACACCAGACATTGTAGTAACATAGGCCAAGTCAACGCTGTGTGGGGCAAGTCAACTTAAGGTATTCAACTCCAGCCAAATAAATAACATACCTGGAGTCCACATTCCTGAAGCTGAAGCTGGTGTCATCTCCTCAGCACGAGGTTGATGAGTGAAATGCCCCCATTGACTTCCTTTATTCTTCATGACATCGAAGCGCACCCTCAGCATTTGATTTAACAGGTCTTTACTAGACCTGCTGAATCAAATCCCAGAAGCGCCTTGATCCTCTGGTAAGTGGAGACATGGCCGTAGTGTAATAGCACTCATGATGGGACTAGAAGTATGAAGGGAAATGGGAATATAGGAAGGGTCATGGGATTGCTTTGTACAATGAAGTGGCAAATTGTAGTGAAATACAAAATGATAGTATGGGCAAAACAGATCCTGAGTGGGCCAAAATCACTTTGGGGAAGCATTGTAAAAGAGGTTCTGATGGGATAGGGTTAAGGGGCCTATACAGATTCCCAGAATCTGACTCTGATCTGAATAGTATTCTGTTAGAGAGAGAAATAATTTTGGGGAATTATTCTAATGGGAGACTAACTTCCTGGATATATTTTGGAGAATATATGCTGCTAATAATGGTAAGGTTATAATAGATGACAGTTTTCTTCACCAAGCAAACTGAGCCAACAAGAGGTGATGCAAATTTAGATTTGGTTTTGGTAAGTAGTGAGGACACATAAAAGAGCTAGTTGTAGGAAGTGATACTGGATCCAGTGACCGTGAGTTGATTTCAGTTTAAATGGAAGGATAATCAAAACCAGGATGGCATCTTTGATTTTTTTTATTTCAAATGAGCAGTATTTAGGGAAATTAACGAAGTAGAGAATTTATAGGGAATGGATAAAAGGATAATTAGCAAAGAAAGCTACATTACGAAGGTCAGAAAATATAGGAATAAAATGACAATTGCTAAGAGTCGAGTTGAATTAGTTTTTGCCAAAGAAATTAAAATGAGATATTTTCATTATATGCAAAAAGGAATGAGAAAGGAAGGAAGATTTTGCACTGTAGTATGGATGGGAAAGAGATTAAAAAATAATGCATAGTCCAAACATGACATGAATACTTTGCCTCAGTTTTCAATGAGGATGAAAATATGGAATATGTGCTTGAAGGCAGTATGGCCCATGGAAATTAATGTCTAGAAACTGAAGCTACAGCTTCTGAGGTGGAAGAATAACTTAAAGAACTTAATGTGCTCAAATCAGAGTATAGATAATTTCCATTTTAGAATACTAAGAAAGTGCTAGCTCAGTAACAAGGAATTCAAGGATTGTACCCTATGACTGGAGAATAGTTAATGCCATATCTATATTTAAGAACGAGGGGAGGGAGCGGGGGGAGAAAGGGAATGATCTGGGTAACAATAGACCCATTAATTTAATCTCATTAGTATGCAAGATTTTTGAACAAATGGGCTGCGTCTAGACTGGCATGATTTTGCGCAAATACTTTTAACAGAAACGTTTTTCCGTTAAAAGTATTTGCGCAAGAGAGCGTCTACACTGGCACGGATGTTTTTGCGCAAAAGACATCTTTTGTGCAAAAGCATCCGTGCCAGTGTAGACGCTCTCTTGCTCAAGAAAGCTCCGATGGCCATTTTAGCTATCGGGCTTTCTTGCGCAAGAAATTAACGTTCCTGTCTACACTGGCCCTCTTGCACAAGTATTCTTGCGCAAGAGGGCTTATGCCTGAGCGGGAGCATCAGAGTATTTGTGCAAGAAGCACTGATTTTGTACATTACAAAGTCAGTGTTCTTGCGCAAATTCTCGCAGCCAGTGTAGACAGGCGGCAAGTTTTTATCTTGCCAGTCTAGATGCACCCATGGTGAAGGAGAGAATAATTAAGTTCTTCGAGTGTGACAGGGCATTTGCCCTGCACTGGCCTTTTAAGGGCAAAACCCCCAGCCCTGAGTGAGGACTGAGAGAGAAGCCCCAGCTGAGACAGTTCTGGCTAATGAGGGCCCAGCTGGGGGGCTATATAAAAAAGGGCTCCTGGAGGGTAGGGGAGAGCTGACTGCTGCTTTGGACAGAGAGCAGTAGGGACCTGGCTGCCAGGTAAGCAGAACAGTGCTGGGGAAGGAAGTAGAGCAGTGCTTGGGGAAGCTCTGGCCAAGCAAGCTCCCAGGCTGCAGGGCCTGAGGCAAGGCCTGAAGCCACTAGGGCTGCAGACAGGGGCAACAGGTCCACACCCCTTTGCCAGTGTGAGTGGCAATTACAGACTGCAGTTTGCCCCTAAGGTAGATGCTAGATGAAAACTGATGGTGGGTTACTTAGGCAAGGGAACTGGGGTTTCCCTGGGAGAAGAACTGGGGGCCCCCAGGGAGGCCAGGACCCTGGAGTGCGCAGTGGAGTAAACAACACCTCCCTCTGCCGGAAGGTGGTGCAGAGAGACTGGAGTGGGCACTGCCAGAGGCAGTGGCATGAAGAGGATGCCGTGGGGAGACACCAATTAGAGCGAGGCATGCAGCAAACCAAACAAGCTAATTCCCAGGACTGGAGGTGCTTTGGTGATGGGTCTGCCCTGTGACATAGAGGTAAGTGGTAAAGGGGCTTTATCACAGTGGATGGTGCTGACTAGTGAAGTTCTTCAAGGATTGGTTTTAAGACCAAGCTTAGTTAATATTTTATTAATAATCTTGGCACAAAACCAAAGGCTACTTCTAGACAGAGGGCGCTATTTTGGGATATGTCTGGTATCCTGAAATAGCTTTCTACGTCTTCGCAACATGCCCATTATTTTGAAATGCAATCAAAATAATGGGCTTGCTATTCCAATGTCTCGTAAACCTCATTCCGTGAGGATTATGAGATTTGTCAGAATAGGGTTTGTTATGAAATTTGGCACTACTTAGATTTCAAAATAGGCTATCTCAAAATAAGCTAGAAATAAGATAGGCAATTTGCGTTGCTCAAATTGTGTAGCTTATTTTGAACTAGTGTGCAGTGTAGACACACCGTAAGTGTGCTAATTAAATTTGATATGAAGATTGGAGACAGTCGATACTGAAGAGGATTGGAATAGCATTCAGAAAGATCTGGATGACCTTGAAGATCAAAACGATAGAAGTGGGATGAAATTCAACAGGACAAAGCACAAGGTCAAGCACTTACTAACAATAAGAATTTCTGCAATAAGCTGGGTGTTCGTCAGTTGGAAGAGACAGAGGAAGAGAGGCGCTGGTAAGGCCTCATTTGGAATACTGTGTACAATTCTGGTGACCCATGTGCAAAAAAGAGGAATGTAAATAAACAGGTGTGGGAAAGAACTCCTACGATGATCTTGGAACTCAGATTGAAACCTGAACCTTCACAGCAGCACTCAGTGGCGAGAATCAATGGCAATAGTGCCCGATACTGAGAGTCAGGGGTAGGGAGGCCTAGGTCCTACCTGCACCATTGGGTTTCAACCCAGGACCTTGTGAATAGTAGCTCAAATATTTGGCTTAGGGGCAGGCTCTTTGGTGTGTTCTGGGCCACTTCCTACCCCATCTTTGGCTCCTTCATCAGTTCTATTAGTCATCTTTTGGATTTAGTTCTCTCTGGTCATGTTTAGAAGGTTCTTCCTCTATCAGCTGTGGTCCAGCATTAGCATTCATTTCGGGGCATCTTTTTCTGCAGCATGTGGGTGCAGGTCACTTGCCAGAATCAGACCAGCTGATGGGTAGGAAGCGGGTCCTTTAAATCTCTGCCAAAGCACTGTATTGCACGCTATGTGCAGCTCTGAGGGGTGGGGGGCAGCACACCACAAGGCTGGTTGCCCCGGCTCCATCCCCTTCATGTGCTCTCCCCCTCCTCCCCCCCATTGCTCTGGGGCCTGTGGAGGCTGTCAGCTCACTGGGCAGGATTATTTATCTCTCTCATTTAGTCATTTTGTTTGTTGCTGTGGGTGGCATATAATAGTCTAGCCTCCTATGGGCTGTAGTACTTTTCATGTTGGGTTTAATGTGCAGATGCTGGACACTGTTGGTGGCCTAGAATATATGGAAAGCCAGACTTGATGATATGCTGAGCCTTTCTGGCTTTAAACTCTGATTATAATACTTCAGTGTTATTTTTTTATCCCTTTAACACAATCTAATTTCTTATTTTTTAAAAAATATTCTCTATACATTGAGCAGAAATGTTCATAGGGCCATACACAGTGATGTCTAGATAATTTTCATGAGTAATGCAGTTAATTTATACTGTAACTCATTAATGTGTATGCATAATTAAAATAGGTCCTTATACCAAGCAGCATTTTGCAAATTGAAATCCATCTACCATAATGTTTCCAAATCGTCTGTATTAGCAGAGTCCTTCCTTAATTTGTCACAAGTGTGACCAAGCTAAATAATTTTATGACATCTGTAAAATTTGCACTTCTTATATAAGTCAAGCATCTGATCATATATCATACTGAGTGCTGGTGACTTTTGGCTGTGCAATTGTATAGTCCATATCTGCTGCTTAGTTGCTGGTGTCTGTGTTTTGACTGACAGTTTGACCTTCCTAAGTCACTTGTAACCTCTGATTCACCACTTTCTGAAGTATCACTGTCTGATAGTTGGAGCAAGTTAATATGACTCCTGTTGTTATAACTTTTTTTGCTATTTATCAGGCTGTCTGAACCATTCATAATGTGCCCTCAGTAAAGATTATCTATGGGTAACACAAAACTGAATTCATATGGATGTCCATTGCTTCATAATAACTCTCTCTCCAGGAAAATACATTCCATGTTCTCAAATCCTCATGGACCCGAATACTAAATAAACAAACAATTAGTTTGAAGGGAGCTAGGATCTCTTATTGAAAATACTGAACATTTGTTTTCTTTTTTTTCTTGCACCATTTTCTGTCATTCTTTTAATGAAATTTCTCAGTAGTTTTCTTTGGCTAATGCAAGAAGTTGTAAATCAATTTTCTACATAGCTCTGCCAGACTTGCCATGTGGTTTAGTCTAACCTAGTTCAGCTCCTGTTCTGACAACAGGCAGGTGCGTGGGAGGGATGAAAGGAAGGAGTATCCCTGTCATAGTTATACAGCTATTACAGAGCCATTCTGTGAGGATGACATCAGTCTTTTGGCTGAGTGGCTTGGTGTGTTTCGTACATGCCCCTGAGGAGGGCAAGCAACTGAAGGATCTATGCGAGGTCAGGTTCTCAACTGTTCCCTGGAGCTTGATTGTCTTCTGCCTCTTGTGGAGTTGTACTGTGCACCAGTCAGGGCACTGGAAGTTTCCACATCTTGTTGAATCCTGTCCTTTTAATGTGCCACCAATTCATTCCACTGCAAGGGGACCCTCGGTCAGGGCTGGCATGCCTCCCAGCTCATGCTAACTCAGCTTGAGTTAGCATGCTAAAAATAGCGGTAGATGGGAACACTGGGGGAGGAGGGGTGGAATCAAAAGTAGAAAGGTCCAGGGTTTCCAATGCATGATACTGTTTTCTCCATCACTAGTGAATTCAAGTGAACTTATTTTCAAGTAAGGTTGAAAAGTCAGAGGCCTATTACTAGGATTTTGAACCAGACAGTCCAGTATTTTAGCTTTCTGTTCGGGAACAAATAGAGAATATAAATGTCCAGTATTTTCTAAAATAAGATGTAATGTCAATGTGTCCAGTATTTTTTTGGTGAAATCATCTGGCAACCCTACCTATGACCAGGCCCAAATGCTAGCCTCACATGTTTTGCCCTGCTGTATACTGCAGCTATCAGGATGTACAATGCCATCTCTGTCGTACGGCATCAGGCATTACTGCTTCCCACCATAAAGCAATACAGCTCAATGTAACAGACTATTAGGAGTGTAACCATGAAATTCAAAGTCCAGCATAAAACCCAACAATGGAACATGTTTGGACACCAATGAGAAGAGATTTTTATTTTAACTTTTAAAGCCCATATCAAATGGGAGAGTTAGCCATTAAGTTTCAAACAGCAGGTGTCCTGCACAGAGGGATTTTCTCTCATGTATTTTCAGGAGCTTGAGGTTAAACATTTAATTTAAAACAGAGAAGCCAGAATGCCCTCTACGAACTACAAGTAAAATTATTCCCTTATAACCAGAGACAGCAATTTTACTCATCAGACTAATAGCTTAGTCACTTCCTCCTTAAACAGAGTTACTTCTGTCTGTCAGTGAAGTACAGCATATTTATGTGATTTCCTAGCATAAGCATTTAGAGGCTGATTCTTCTCCCACTCCCAATTCACCTTCCTTATATTCTGCTGTGGTGGGGGCATATAGAGGCTGTTAAAAAAACAAAGGAATGAGGAAGAAAAATCTGCCAGTACTGGAGCAGTGTCTCCCCAGTGTAAAGTGCCTTCCCACTGCTCCCCCTTACAAATGGCATATATGGAGAGTGCCAGGAAGGAACAAGAAAAGGAGGAATTTATATCCGGAAAGTGGATATTACTGAGATATTGGACTGTTGCACAGCCCACAAGCTGCCCCGGAAAGACTTTCTTAGGTTAAAATAGCTTTTCTTGTTGTTCTGACTTAGCCTGGGTCCATTTTAGGGCTAGAGAAGTCCAGAATCCAGAGGACTCAGTGATGGCACAGCCACCATTCTAGCCTCTTTCCCCACTCCACTCTCTCCGTGTGTATTATGTGACCATAGTTCCCGATTGCCACAGATCCAATGGTAAACTAGGACAATGTCTATTAGTCGAGAGAGTCAAGAAAGAAACTAGTGAGCATCTAATTCTTTGACAGGTTCCATGCTAGTAGAATCATGACAGTGTTTGAAAGTGTAATAACTGAGTGGATAAATTAGGCCTACAATGTTTTGATAACATTTTTCTATTTTTGTTTTAATTTTGACTCCCTTATCTACATGTAAAAGTATAAGGGATGCCATTCCTCTGGGGTTAGAGGCCTGCAGCTGGCTGATTAGCCACACCACCTGCACCTGAAAAACAGCTGGAAATTAATTACTGATAGTTATTTAAAAAGGGCAACAGGAAGTTGAGAGAGAACTGCAACAGCTCCCTCTGCTCCCTTCCCCTGCAAAAGCTGAGGGGTTCTGGAGCCTGCTCCCAATGGACTGCTACTAGAGTTACTACAGAGGAATTGCTGCAGAAACTGAATTCACAGAAGAGACTCTGTGGACTGTTTTATTACAGAAGCTGAGTTAAGAGACAGGAAATTTTGATTACTGTAGTTACTGGCATAAAGGACATACTTGGAAGGGTGAGTCTATTGGGCTGCACTCTTGAGGGAAGAGCCTGCAAAGTTCTGGGTTTTTTAAGAGTCAAAATAAAACAGTGAAACTGCTTCCCTGGATTCTTTGAGAAAATTCAAACAGGATAACTCAGGGAGTAAGCTGACTCAGTAAGGGCATGTCTACACTAGGAAATTATTTCAAAATAACAATCGAAAGAGCATGTCCCCACTATGGTGAATCTGAAATGGGAGATGAGTTTGTACATTTTAAAGTTTAAACTTATGTAAACCTTATTGCTGTCAATAATTCTGTGTGCCTGACCACATCAAAGGTGAAAACAAATATCAGTTTGTAATTGGGAAATTGGAAAAGAAAGTAAAGAGAAGACAGTCAAACAGTAACAAATATGATCCTTGTCCTTTGCTGTTCAAGTTAACTATAGGGTTCTGCCAGACCGCCAGAAGCAGCAGGTTCCCTAGTCTGTCCCATTGCTCACAGTGGTTTGTCCCTAGCCCTTCAGGAGTCTGTATCTATGACCCAAACCATGAAGGGCATGACGGAGAGGCTAATTGCAACATTCCCATGTTGTGCTCCCAAGTACGGTCTAGTAATCTCGCTATTTCCTGACTCACCTTGACATTAGCATTTGGTTACTATATGCAAATAGCTGTTACATTAAACATGTTTTTTGCTTATCCTCATTCCTCTACGTCATTGAAAAATGTTAGTTAAGCTCTGTTTATCCTTGTGAAACATTTAGAAACAATGTCCCTGCGGGCCTGCCAACAAGTAGCCTGGTGGAGCGTACATATCCTCTCACCAGATTCCTGCCATTCCCTTCTCTCATTGAGCCAGTCTGGAATGATCAGACTGCAGCCAAACTCCAAAAACATTATGCAGGGTACAGCTTGTTCCAGCCATGACAGGAGACTGCATGATGATCAGGGAATTCAAAGCCCAGAGGTGAAATTTCAATCGAATGCCTCTACATTTTCCAAATAGATGATTTAAGAACATTATACCTGAGGCTGAGACACAATCTGAGTGCAGTTAGAAAAAGAGGGTCATAACATGTGATCAGTTTTGAAGCACAGTTTCCCACTGAAACTATTGAGGATCTGATGTTAAATGTGGATGTCATTAAATGATGCAAGGGAAACACGGCTTTGGGGTAAGATTCTGGTATCCATTCTCAATAGTAGCTGTTAAAGAAATCTTTGCCCTGTTCTACACTAGGGCTTTATTTTGAAATGACCCACCTTAGGTTGAATTTATGAACAGAACAACCACACTACCAAGCCCGTTATTTTGAAATAAGGGGCTGCTTATTTCAAAATCTGTACACCTGCTTTTTTGGGGGGAATAACACTAATTTTGAAATAGTTATTTCAAAATAGTGTAAGTGTGCCACTATAACCACTCAGAGTAATTCGAACTAATTAATCCACAGTGCTTCCTGGGTCTCTAAGTTGAGGTAACATATCCACAAGCCATTCTCAGACTACTTTAAAGGCTTCCCCATAGTGGGGACAGGCTATTTTACTTTTGTGCAATGGGGCATTAAGTCAAATTTAGTGATTTTGAAATAGTTTCCTAGTGCAGACATAGCCTTTGAAACTAATAAGGCCACTTGTGGAATAAGATGTTATTCAATGGGAGTAAGCAGGGAGATTTTCAAAAATCTCTTGTATTATAGTGGTTGAGGATTTGCTTATAGGAGGCAGTGTTGCCTAATGGATAACCAAAGTTTTCTGAATTGCAGGCCCTATCTATTCTGTGCCAGTTTGTAAAATAGGCTTAATGGCCCACATGATCTAAGGTAATCAGGCACCCAACACTACTGGAGTATTTGGACTAATAACTAACCTCCTTTGTAAAGCACTATGACTTCTACTGATGAAAAGAGCTACATAGATTGTTATAATTACATCTCTGCATTTAAGATTTTTACTGAAAAAAATAATTGAGTTAAGTCTCAACTTCTGAGTCGTTAGTATAACTTGTTTGGGTGCTAAAGAAATCTTGAACAAGAAATGCATTATCTAATATCAGCTATGCTAGGGGAGAAACATAGATATTGTTAAAATTAAGAAACTAGACTGCAATGGATATGTGATGTAAAACATATAAGATCTAAATTCCTTCTATGACAGGAGCCAAAATTCAGAAAGAATGTGTTAGGTAAAAAGGTAGAAACATTTGTTGACATGGGATGAAAACCCTTTTATGTCTAAGTTTGTCTACACTGCAGCCAGAGGGGTGGCTGCAGCACATGTATAGACATATCTGAGCTGGTTTGGATTTAGCTAGCTTAAAATTACAGGAGCAGTGAAGTCATGGCAGCATGGACTATCCAGCTCTACCCAGGACTCTGGTAGGTACTCAAGCAGCTAGCTCATGTTGCTATAGCTTTACCACTATTGTTGTTCAAGCTGCAGATAGATCAAAGTTAGTTCAGGTATGTCTCCACTGCTACAATCTCTCTTCTGATTGCCATGCTGAGACACCCTAAGTCACTGGTTTTAATGCAGAGCAGGTTCCCGGTGGCTGAAATTGTTTACTATATGATGACTGTCCCCACTTCCAAGTGGATAGGTTCCTAAATTTAAGAAAAGCTTACAATTGTAACTGGAAGGGTTGCTGGCTGATTTACAGTTTGACCCTAGAGAGGGTCTTTCCATTGCAGGACAGAAGCAGCATGAGGTAAGTATCTTTTGCTACCTCTACTGTGCTTGTTTCCTAGACAAGCAGGGCCAGATTTTTCAAATGCTCAGCACCCACAATTGGGGCCAGATTTTTCAAGAGCTCAGCTATCGATCAGCGACACTTATGGGCAGATTTGTGGCTGATTTCTTTAGAAAGAACTGGACATGCATTGGCTGTAAAAACAGGAGCTGTGCTCTCTTGAACATTTGATCTTGATAGCGGATGCAGAGCTAAAGTGATGCCCTGGAGAGCTTGTGCCAGATCTTCTGTCATTCCATTGACTTCAGTTCAGCCATGTGGATTTCCATCAGCTGAGGATCTTGCCTATTGCATTTCAATTTTATAAATCTGGTATCCTCCATAATCAATGAGGACCTGATGGCTTGAATGGGCTCTGTACCAGCCTTAAGTTAATGTAAAATCAGTACATACAGCTTTTAAAGGAATGTAAAGGACAGAGAATCCATTTCAGAATTATAAACCGTGATCTCAGGACCAATTAACACATGTGATAATAGAAGTAATTCCTTATGCAAAAAGACAGAACTACAACCAACAAATTTTCACCATACGTGCTATGCACTGAGTCTATTCTAACCAAGTCCTCATTTTTGTGCCTGCAAGTTACAGGTTCAGTTTTCATCTGGAATAATTTGATCATCCAGTTTAGGCCCCTTGTTCATCTGTGTACCTGATTTAGGGGTGACATGCAGATACTGAGATGTTAAAATAACCTAACACATCTGCAAATCAGTCCTTTCCAGGTACAAAACCAGATGCTGAAAATTTGTCTTTCAAAGGGTAGGGTTTGAATCTGACCAAAAATCTTAGAGGCTTAACAAAGAAGTGCCTTAGTCTGCACTGGAGAGGTGTACATTAGTGTCCACTAGTGTGGCCCATGAACACAGTACTCTTTGAACACTCTTTAAAGCACACTAGGAACTCTTAGTTCACACCAGCAGGGTCCATGAGGGCAAATTAGTGCACAACACATGAGTTGGTACTAAAATTTACACCTTTCTGGGGCAGACCACAAGCACTGTGTAGATAAGCCCTAGACCCAGATCTTGTCTTAACATTAGAGCATCTTTCACTACTCTGTAAAATGCCATGCACATCTTCAGTGCTACCTAAGTTATAAATTATATTAACCATTTTCATCCAGATTCAGATGTCCGTTATAGGCAGAAAGGATGGTCTAGGAATTTATCTCCAAGACAATGAAGTATAGCAAAAACTCAATGTCCACCAGGAAGATGACTCAAACATTATGGCTACGTCTACATTGGCGCGCTTTTGCGCCAAAGCTATGC
>CM057848.1:99938555-99956585 GCA_030068395.1 Apalone spinifera
GGAAAAGCAGATGATTTTCCGCAAAAACTGGCCAGTCTAGACGCAGCCTCTGTTTTTAGCTGTGACATACTATCTGGTTACCCAGACCTGAAGAAGAGCTCTATATAAGCTGGAAAGCTTGTCTCTCTTACCAACAGAAGTTGATCTAGTTGATCACACACCTTGTATCTCTGGTTCCTTATTGTCATTCCACAAAGGAAACCAAGGACAGGTTTTGGATCTACTCCACATCCGCTTCTAGACCTTCTATAAAGTTCCTTCCTTCACAGTCTGTTATTTAATTGTTAATTTTTATTTATTTCAGTGTCTATCTAACTCTGTAGAAACATCTTTCATGCACTGTCGGTACATTTAACACAAAGGAAAGTAGCATAAAAATAAGCTGCCCACCGGCACTCCCCAGGGTCAGCCCAGGGTGGTGGGAATTGTATAGTGGTCAGCAGTTGTCCCCCGGGACAGACAGGGGGGGCAGGAACCATACTACTGGCCAGTGGTTGCTCACTGAAGTGCTTACTGCCCCCTGGGGTTATTTGCGAGTATAACTATCCTCTGGGCTTGCTGCCCCCCTCTGGTCATGCATGAATATAACTGTCCATGCTATCACACCCCTCCCTTCCCATTTGATATGAACCAATTGCTTTCCATGCACATCCCATTATCCTGACGCAACCAAACACTGACCTTGCTGTTAAATTAAGACAAGAGGAAGCTGCAAACCAAATGTGGTGGTCCTAGGTCTTACCATGTAAGAGGAGTTCTTGAAAAGACTCACAGATGGATGGACAGACAGATGCATGTTTCTAAAACATGCTAAGACTGACATCCCAAATATTATCAGACAATAGCTCAGACTCCCCTCACTCTTTTCAAAGGCTAGTCACAGCCCATAAACGTAGACAAATTCAGGCTATTTCAGACTGGGACAGGAAGCCTTTCCAGAGCCCTAGGGCCCTCACAGAGAACATCTTCCCACCAGCTTCATCGTATTATAGCACGGAAATAACATGAGTGCTTCTGCAGATCACTGCTCAGCTAGGATGTCATGGCTACAGAAGTGTGTCTGAAATCCAAGCCATTGGGGACTTTAAGTCAAAAGCTGCATTTTCAGCTCTTCCTGGATGCCCACAGGTCATTCTAAAGGCAAATGACAACCATGCACCCGCAATTAAAGGGGCAGATATACACCTGACCAGATGTTTCAGTTCCTCCCTCAATTTAACAGTATTGCCTCAGTCTGCTCAAGACGGAGCTTCAGGAAGCAACTTCTCAACAATATTGTTTGGTGTGTTGAAAAATCGGTCAAGTGTCAGAATTTAGGTCTTTTCTGCACCCGTTCTAATCATCAGCAAACTGGCATAGGCAAGAGCCTTTTGCCTTCTGCTATCTGAGAGCTACACTTCAGAACAGGCCCATTGACGAGGGGGGCAAAAGATGGCAGTTGCCCCAGGGCCAGGCTGGAGCCCCAGTTTCTTTAAATTGCTGCTAGAGCACTGTGCGGTGCACTCCGGGCGGCTGAGGGCTGCCTGGGAGGGGGGCAACATGGTTCACTCTGGGCAGTGCTGAGGCTTGGCTGCCCCAAGCCCTGCCCCTTCTTCCCAAGGCCCCGCCCCTTCCAGGAATGCAGGGATGGCCCTCCCACTTTGCCTAACAGTCCAGCAAGTCTGTCGGCATCCCTGCTTCCGAACAAACCAGGGCATATTGCTTCCTCCACAAGTAGCACCCAGCACATGGCACTGATGTAAGTTGGAACAGGGCTTTCTAATCAAGCAGCTTCATCAGAACCATAGTGGATCTGAACCCCGGTGAACTGAGGTATGGTTGAACATGAAGCTCAACTAGCATGAGTTGAAATGTAAAGGCTACATGCTTCATTAGTCTGCAACCTCCTTAGGCAACATGTTCATTTGTAGTTTTGAGAATGATGTGATGAGTCACCCACTAAAACACCCATCTGATAAAGCATCTATTTTGCTGCTACTTGCTGTGCAGTACTTTCTCACCCTGGAAGATATGTGTTTGCCAGACTTTGTTCTGATACAGCATAAGTCTTGGTAAATTTTCATTCAAGCCCAGCACTGTTTTGTGTTCTTTTTAGCAAGGGAATAATATTTAAGGCTAGATCTACCCCTCCACAAATAGTTTCTCGCTAAAGAGGAAGGGCCACTCAGCAGCTGTTTCTTTGAAAGCAATAAATTACTGCCAGCATTAGAGGTGCTTGATATGGCAGCAAAAAGACGCTAGTTCTCACCAATAAAATTGTGTCAGACAACACGGCAGCTAAATATACCTGGTGACCATCAAGTTGATTCTTTCACATCTGATCCAATTTCTCTCTTTGATAGGACCAGCTAATATTTCATTAGACAACTGCAAAGAAAGCTCCTTGAGATGCAGATTTTAATGTAAGTACTGGATGTGGGAGAAGGGGCGCCTCAGGTAAATGGGATGTAATGGAAAGGGATCCAACCCAGAGCCAACTGTATTTTAAACCGGTATTTCATGGGAAGCTAATATAACAAGCTGCTGGTATATTAATAATGTGCTGAACTAACAGGATGCAGCCAAAGCTATAAAGTTTATTTCTGCAACACTAAGGCAGCTGTTAGTGTGAAGTAAAAGCTTGTGAAGTAGACTCATGTATTGTAAACGGGCAATCTGAAAGCTAGTGGCATGGAATTCCATCTTGAAGCCCTGTTAAAGAAACACCAAAAAGTTTGTCAGCCATTGAGTACAACTGCAAAGGTTTCTAGAAGGAATACTGCCTGGGATTCACCATTGTGGCTCTTGCCTTGATCCAAGTGGGCAAGGAACCACGTTCCAGCCGGCAGACAGATGATGGGAGTGCAATGGCCTGGTCTGCTTCTGAAGGCAGCCTATGACCCAGGCAACCAGAATCCCTACAAGCTGTGCCCCTCTATGGCCACATCCTGAGCTCATGGACATTGGCGTTAAAAGTGAAGCTACTCCAATTTACACCAGCTTGCCCCTATGAATCTAATGATCTTGATTTTAAAAGTGGATTTGGGGGAATTCAATTCCTTCCCCCTATATTTGCCTGTCAGGAGCTGATTTGAGAATTCTTTGCAGTCTGTGGGCTGATGATAAAGCTATTTCTGTCTTGCCTGAGCCTTTTCAGCTGTAAGCACTGATGAGGAACGATCCTGGCCTTATGCCTTGCCAGGGAAACACAGGACTCTCAACTCACTTCTTGGTAGATCAGTGAGAGAGGAATTGATTTTAACGTATTTCCTTTTTAAGATATAACTCATCATTTCTCACACCTTGTAAGTAGACTGTGAGCTGTGTTTAAAGCTGAGGAGTCAGAGGATCTAGGCTCTGGTTCTAACAACATCTTGTGTGACTGAGTTGGAATTAAAGCTTGTGCCATGAGGCATAAGCCTGAGCAAGGAGCAGTGACTGGGAGAGATAATGCCACAAGATAGCCCTCTGAGATGCATTTGCTTCAGTGCATTCTTGCATTGGGATCAGGGGAGAAAGTGATGCATTACTACAAGGCCCCACGCACACTCTTCCTATGTCCACCCAGCACCACTGACTGATTTGTAACATGTCAGGGTGCAGAGCTATGGTCTCACCCGTTTATTCACAGGCGCCAACACTGGCTGTGCTGCCCTTGCTTTTCCCTTGTACCCCATGCTATGACTCAGTCAGGTCACATGCAGGTGTAGGCCTATTTCCCCAGCATGGCCACTTTAGAGCCAGCCACAAACACAGTATCTCTGTGATTGAGTTTCCCCAAATGAAGACAGTGCTTCCCTGCTGTACTTTGTGGGGCACTGTGAGGCTTAATTAACTGAAGTTTGTAAAGCACTTTGAGATCCTTGAATGGAACATGCTAGAGGAATGGGAAATATTGTAACTCAGCCGGCTACCTATAGAACTCATGGCTGTCACTGTGCTGAATACCCTGGCTGCTTGGAACTTCTAAGAGTCTAAGCACCTTCTACTTCAACTAGATGAGAACCTCCACTAGCTTTTAGCACTGTGATCCTAATCCTGAGTCCTGCCCCATGCAGAGAGTCCTTTTGTCATAGAATCCTAGAATCCTAGAGTTGGAAGAGACCTCGGGAGGTCATCAAATTGAACCCGCTGCTAAAAGCAGGTCCAATCCCAGTTAAATCATCCCAGTCAGGGCTTTGTCAAGCCAGGACTTAAAAACCTCTAGGGAAGGAGATTCCACTACCTCCCTACGTAACCCATTCCAGTGTTTTACCACGGTCCTAGTGACATAGTATTTTCTAATATCTAACCTAGACCTCCCCCACTGTAACTTGTGACCATTGCTCCTCATTCTGTCATCTGTCACCTCTGAGAACAGCCTCTCTCCATCCTCTTTAGAACTTCAGGTAGTTAAAGGCTGCTATCAAATACCTCCTATCAATGCATAGCAGAGCAATTTGCTCAATGGGGACCTGAAAAGGGACCCACAGATGAGCACTTGTGATTCTATCCAGTAGAACCTGCCTCTAGAAATTTCCACTATATGCATCTGACGAAGTGGGTCTTTGCCCACGAAAGCTTATGCTCCAACACTTTGGTTAGTCTATTAGGTGCCACAGGACTCCTCGCCGCTTATCCAGTAGATGGCAGCAGAAAGCATAAGGTACTTCAATATTATTTAAAAACAACACATAATCTGGTAGCGCTTTCAGGACCAACAAAACATGTAGATGGTATCATGAGCTTTCGTGGACACAGCCCACTTCTTCAGATGACCAAAGTGGGCTGTTCCCATGAACGCTCATGATACCATCTACATGTTTTGTTAGTCTTTACAGTGTTACCCCCCTGGAATTTCTTCACAGCCCTCCCCCCCGGGGGGGCATGCCCCCCAGTTTGGGAACCTGTAATGGAAAAGACCACTGAGCTGAAGAGAACAGTGCAGTTCATGGTAAAATTCCATTATGCTTTGTATTGGGTGTGTCCAATTACTTCCAGTATAAATTAACTAGGCACTTGGGTGGATGTTTGCTTTTCATCACTTCATATAAATCATTATAATTACAATTAAATTCATGTTTTCTCTGAGAGAGCAATGGTTTCACATGAAATTAAGGTGACAGAGTCTGCAAAATATTGAAAGTTCTGGAGTGACCTTATGGAATTATCTCAAATCCTATAGAATCCTTCCAATTTCCCACAAATTCCATTGCCAGGATCCAATATTCTTAAGTAGCATCACTGAAAAATAAGCTTGGGAACATGCCCATTCTTTTATTTGCAATGCCACTGTGAACACTCTGAACGTATTACTTAAGAACCGCATGTAAGTTTTTGGTACTGCAAATCCATAAAAAGTAACTGACTGGTGGCCATTAGCATTGCTGCTCATTAGTAGAGATTTTTAGCTAGTTCAGTGCTTCTGTTCTTGGAAAACAACTCACCAGCAAGCACTGGCTGAAAGTTTCAAAGCAACCCAGAAGATTTGGTCACACATCTTTTCTACTAGATGATAAAGTGGAAAATATCCAGTTGGATAATCCACTGCAAGTCCATGCACAGCAAGTCCATGCATAAAGCAGGAAGAACAATATTCAGTAATGTTAAAAATACTTGGCACTTATATTTTGCCTTTCTTCAGAAGATTTCTATGCATTTTACAAATGCAATCATGAAGTGTGATAGTTCTCTGGGTGTAGACATTATATCCACTTTGCAGACCGTTAAACTCACGCCATGTTCTCACTGGCAGATGTAAAGTGCTGGTAGTTACAGTGCTGCTCATGGATTAAGGCAGGGAAATTGCTGTTGTGTGTCCACACTGTGCTCCTTGTTATGACGGAGCATGTCTATATTAGCAGCTCTTGCAATGCCATAGACAGCAGTGCATTGTGGTACCTAGTGCTTTTTTTGTAAAAGAAAAAGATGCCGGTACTCCAGGGGAAAAGTTGTTGAGCTCTGACTGGAGGTGCTGATACTGCGTCTGGAGGTGTCAGTACTGCATACCGGACAGTACCATCACAAAAAAAGCACTAGTGGTTCCTATCCCACAATGCAACTGGATGTAGGCTGCTTTGGAAAGGGTTTGCAATGCCACATGGGGCAGTCAGTATCAAATGATGCAGATTTCCCAATCCCATTGCTCCATGCTCATCCTGCTACATGGACAGCTGCTTTTCCGTAGATGTTAGGGGAAGGAGGGAGAATGCAACAGGGAGTGTGTGTGTTTGCGGGATGTGGGGGAGACAGTGTGTTTTGGAGGATGTCAGCATGCTAACTTGTAAGTTCGAATAGCGGCAGGAGACAACCTCTCCTGAGGATGGGGGACGGGGAAACATCTCAGCCCCTTCCTACTTCCCTCCCCAGCTCTTTGCACAGTAATCTCTCTCTCTCATACACACACTTACCTGTCTGTGTGTACAACAGCATGAGCATTTCATCTGAATGATTTGTTCTGTGTCCAGGAACCAATCAGCACAACATGCGGGCTGTTGGAAATGGAGCTCTGAAAGGGTATATGCGCATGACTGCAAGGCAGACAGGCAAGTTCCAACAAGAGCAGAGGGGGCTTGAGGGGTTATGGACCATTTGCTGAGCAAACAATTCAAGGGCATGTCCACAGTAGCAAGAAGATGGACCCTCCAGAGGTCGATATTCTAGCATTTGATTTAGCGGGTCTAGTGTAAACCTATAAATTGAACACTGAGAGCAGACTTCGCCGGTGTAAGCCCCGCCAAAGAAAGGGATTGGGAAGCTGATGGGAGTGTGTGCTCTTGTTGGCCTCCCACTGTGTGGACACCGTCACGGCTCAGCTAACGGTAAGCTGACTCTAGCTACGCATTTTGTGTAGCTGGAGCTGTGTACCTTAAACTGACCTACCTGGTCTAAAGTAGACCAGGCCTGAGTGTCCATACTGGGCCCCTAGTGCTATATCCAGAGTGCAGCAAGCTCTATGCTTCTCAATGAGGTGGTTTATCTAGAGCATAACAAGGGCAGAGTTAGTGCACAGTAAGTACATTGCTAGTCTGGACACCTCAGGAGTTACGCCGCTGAGAGCCAATTTACTTGCCAGCATAAACTTGGCCAGAGGCACAGACAGTGAAATCCTGGCTCCTTTGCAGTCAGTGGTGAAATTCCATTGATTTCAGTGGGGCTTAGATTTCAACCAGAGAATATACGTGAATTGCCCAGTGGTGCAAAACATCTCCGTGACGGCCAGGAGTCATTACTAGAACTGTTCAAAGTATTCATATGGAATCCATTCAAACACGACCTTGGATTTGAAGTTTAAAGAGTCAACAGTGTCAATCTGTGTTCAGTGGTTCACATTCATGGCCTGAGGTTTGCACATGCAGCTGCACCTGGTGAATGCCAGCTAAACCTCCCTTCTCTCCAACTGTCATGCCCTCTGCCATCACAGGAATTCCCTCCTGTGACGGAATTACCTCAGACTCCCTTTGGAATTTTCAGTTTATGTGCTCAAAGCTTTAAAAAAACAAACAAAACAAAATATGCCGAGGTGGGTTATCTTTCAGCTCCTGCAAACTAAATTCATAAGGTTCTGGTTCGGAAACTGTCACAAATTTCTTGCAGATTTCATCTAGCCCTAATCCTAAATCTTAACCACCCATTTTTGCTGCTAGACACTGTTGTCTCTCCAGAGAATTGTTGCATATATATTTAATCTTGTCTTGAACATCAGATACACTGACAAATTGCTCTATACTCTGGAGTTCGTGGGTTGAAGATGTTACGTTCAAAACTGTGGAACTTATTGCCACAAAATCTCATTGAGACCAAGAGCATAGCAAGATTCAAAGATGTTAGATGTTTATATAGCTTTAATAATAAATAATTTTAAAAGGTGGAAGGGATACAAACCCATCATGCTTCAGGGCATAATCCAAGCTTTTTGGGGGTTGGGTTAGGTAACTTCACAGAGGGTAGATTATCCCATATCCACCAACTGCAGGCTTTCTTGCACTAGCTTCTGAAGCATCTGGTTCTCGTCAGTGAAAAGATATTGGACTAGATGAACCACTGGTCTGATCAACGATAGAATGAATGATACATAGAAGCCTCTTTTGCTAAGCAGGGGTGAAAGTAACTTAATTTCTTACAGGCACTGTTGTATTATTCTCCCCCCAGGGCTAAGGACTTGGGGGGGGGGGGTTGCGTGATATAACAGTATCTGTAAGAAATTTAAATGTGGGGTGGCTCAGGGCAGGAAGTTAGGTTGTGTGTAACTCTGGAGGGGGCTCAGAGCAGGTTTGGGGATGTGGAGGGTGCAGGAGTCAGGATAGGGGGCTGGGGATGTGTAGGGATGTGCAGGGATCAGGGTTAGGTGTGTGGAGAAGCTCAGGGCAGAGGGTTGGGGTGGGTGTGTGTGGGTGTGTGTGTGGGTGTGTGTGTGTGTAGGGATACAGGAATCAGGGCAGGAGGCTGGGAGTGTGGGGCTGCTCAGGGCAGCATGTTGGGTGTGGGGGGGCAGTGCAGAGGGGGCAAGAGCTTCCTTTATGGGAGTGGGAAGCCTGAAGCCCCTCCCCCAATTCCAACTGAGGATGCCTGTTACTTCCTCTTTCCCTTCTGTCGCTATCAGGGAGGGAGAGGAAAACGCACAGAGTGGGTCACTCACTCCTCTGCACCCTGCCCTCAGCAGCCAGGAGGGAGAGGAAGGCAGGTGATCTGTGTGCTTTTCTCTTGCTCCCTGACAGTGACAGAAGAGGAAAAGCAAGCAACAAGCAGGGTCCGTAGGAATGGGGAGGCTTCAGGCAGTCCTGGGTCAATATGGTGTGTGCCTCCAACCAGCCTCTTTCACTTGCCTGATGCTTAGCACGGCAACCTTCAGGGGAGCCCTGGGAGCCCGGCTGAAAGCGCACCACACCTCCTCCTTCAGCCAGAGTGGCGCACTGGGGCACACCAGCCTACTTTCACCTCTTCAGCTGAGTGAGTGCCTCAAATCTGTGTGAGCAGCCATGCTCTGTTCTGGCCTACGCTGCAGCTTGTCTGACCGTGCACTTCAAAAATAGACCTTATACGGAGCCTGCAAAGATGGGCAAGTGTCTGACAGCTCCAGTATATGCTTGCGCGTATTTTGTTCATTGTTGGGACCTGTGTTTTTTTTCTTTTCCTTTTCACAGACTATATTCAGTTCCCCGATATTTGCTAAATCTCCTTCCAACGTGATGAATCTCAGCTCTGTCTTCCCACAGTCGGGTGGAGAACCAGGGCAGGTATGTAACATTCCAGAAGGAATCCTCAATACATGTCAAAGATGAAACGAGACACGAAGCATGTTGTTGGCAGCGGTGAAGCCTTTAGGGCTTTCTCAGACCAACTTGTCAGTAAGTATCAGACTCACAGGAGAAACGTTGAAGAGCAAGCTCCACCTTAGCCGTGCTGTACAGTGGCAGCAAAAGAGAAAGACAGTTGGAATTTTCATTGCATTTATTGTCTCGAAACAGCTATTTGCCAGGCTAATCAGAATTTACCACAAGGCTGGGTGCTTTTGTTAGCACTGAATTTCATACAAAAATGCTAGTGAGCATCCACTCTTGTCAGGACTAGCCAGATTTTAAAGTAAAGACAATTGTACCATGATATTCCTTTTTATTCAAGGCAAACCACTGACCACAGTCCACACAGGAAGCTCTGAAAGAAGCAGATTTTTCATTGCAGGGAATGCTTTTGGGAAAACGTATCTTATCACATAGGGCCTGCTACTGACTCCGGGGGCACAGGACTGGGCTAGCAGTTTCCTGCACGAGTGAAGGCTGTGATATTGTGAACATGATGCTTTTAAGCCTTAGCCACACTGTGGACTAAACTCTACCTCATGTTGAATGGGCACAGTAAGGCCCTGAATCTAAACCCATACAAGTCAATGGAAAGACTTTCATTGTGTCCTCTAGGTCTTGGATCAGACTCTCAGAGAGTTAGAGCAGAGGCTCCATCTTCAAACTGTCACCCCAATGCAGGAAACAGAATGGTGATCTGTCATTTCAACTCAGCACAAGGTAGCAACTTGGCTACAACACCTGGTGCTGCATCTCAGCTCCAAAAAGGCATGTCCGTGTAGATCGGCAGTGTTACCAATTCCCTGTGTTCAGGACTTGCCTTCCCTGTTTCTGGCTCAGTAACAGAGCTCAGCAAACACTTCCATCTGTCAGTTCTGTCCAGCCAGTTATGGACATTTCCAGCCTCCACTGACACAGCATCAGCAGACTCTGATTGCCATGAGTTTTGAGTTGTTGGATGCTGGAAACACAAACGCAAGTTAGTGAAGAGGTCCACAACAATGACAGGAAAGGAACAGTCCAGAAGGCTAGCACACAGAAAATACCCACCAATCATTAACTTCCAGTGAACTCTTTGGGGAGCTCGTCCCGTGTGCGAAGATAGGCTGCCATCTTGGGATCTGATTCTATACCACAGAAGTAAATGGAAGCTCTGAGATTAACGGAGGCTGGACTGAACCCTTCGGTCACAAATGGAGGATTGCCTTCAGCTTTCACACTCAATTCAATATAAACCTGCACATTTTGATTCTCTTCCCTAAGTAAAACCCTGGGGGCAGGAAAACAGTCGTCACCACAAGACTGGGTGTTTGTCTGTCAGTCAGTACATCTGTTTGAAACATAATTTCTCTCCATGTTCTCTTCAGTGTCCACCTTCCTGGCTTTTTTTAAAAAGTATTTTGGTTTCCCACCAACCAGCAGGAGGCTTCCAAGCTGTCACAACAGTCTTAATCCAGTGGAAAATGATTTTATTGTTGGAAGTCGTGCCGAGTGTGAAAGTTGCATGACAGATGGGCTTGAACACAGAAAAATAGTCTCTTAGGGAGAAGCGTTAGAACGAAGTTGGCTGAGAGTCAAAGGTAAGATTATGATCACATTGACCATTTGATTCTCATCTTAGTATCAGGTCTGTTGGCCATAGTTTAACAGACTATGGTCTGTTAATGCCGAGACAAAGAGCAGCTATTATGAACCATGAAGAACCATTATAGATAACAGAGTGTTCCAAATGTGCACTAACACCCCAAAGATCTGCCCTGGCTCAAAACTTAAAAAAAATATATAAAAGAAATGGCTTTGTAATGAAATTTCTGGGGACGTGAACAATTACAAAAACTTGCTTTTAAAAAACCAACTATATATGCAATAACCCTGAAAAGGGATATATATGGTAGGCATGCAGTAAAGGTACCATCAAGCTTCATTTTCTACAAACCAAGGGATTTTTCTTTATTTTTCATCTTCAGATATGTTGTGATCATTTCTAATGAGTCAGAGACACTCTCATTTGTTAGGGTCTGAACTTCTAAGAAAGCCATATACATAAGAAAAACTTGAACTATGTTTAGGGTGCAGGCACTAACACCTCAAAGGATGATTCCAAGAAGGACCCAAAGTGATCCAGCTTTTCTGGGCCTGCTACCAAGCTATCCTCAGGGCCATTTTGGATAGGTATTTCATAGACAGGTCTTGGTGATATTTCAGCATGTTGGGCAGGCAAGTATAGAATGTGTGTTATTTCATTCTCAAATCTTTATGTAAATGCCATTTAAAATTGCTACCCTGACTCTTAAAGTTTGGAATATTATAATCATGGAGGATTATTTTAGTATCCCTTACAATATCTACCATTTTATAGATGTATGGGTTCTTTTTGGCTTACACCACTACCCAGGGTAAAAACAAAACACCATGGTATTTCACACCTTCCATGATTGTTGCTATTCAGTGGCACGTTCTTTTATGGATCTTTGGTGGACTGTCAGTCTCTATGCAGTCCTATTATATCCTAGGAGGGATTAAGGCTAAAAGCTGAAGATAATATAATGAAGTGGACAGGCCAATAAACACCCAGGAGAGAACATGAGAAAACAGGCTGGTGAATCCTTGAAACTGGAATATATGAAAACAGGAGTGGATGGAGTTATGCTCTATGTATAGGAGATGTCTCGGGGTGTGTTCTAGAATGATCTAGTTAAGATTTCAGGTCAGCTTTCATCCAAAGCTGCCTATTTTCATTCACTGATCACTTACTCAAAATGCTTTGTTTGCTTGCCCTACCCTTGGTAGGCCAGTATGATTCTAGTCTTTTACTGTAGTTCTCAGTCCTTGCAGAGTATGAAAGTTAATAGGCCTCTTGTTCTCCCATTCCTCCTATTACTCGCCTCATTTGTTTCTCAGTGAACAGTACACTGGTCTGGGTCTTTGCAAGTTGATATTAGTGCTCAAAGCTTTGTCTTCTTTTCCTATGTATTACCAGACTTGTGTGGTTGCTTGCAGGTAAAGGGGACCACAGGCTAGACTGGAAGAATCTGGCTTTCCCCCACATCTAGTCTTTATACTGCTTCTCTTCTTCGACATCTCAGCAAAGTCTGACTCATGTTTCAGGAATGTACTACTAACTGCTTTTCACATTACTCCCAGGCTACGTCTAGACTGGCCCCCTTTGCCGGAAAAGGCATGCAAAGGAGGCCAGTCGGAATTGCAAATGCAGCGGGGATTTATATTTCCCCCGCTCCATTTGCATGAACATGGCTGCCGCTTTTTTCCGTCTTAGAGCTTTGACGGAAAAAAGCGCCAGTCTAGACAGGGCTCTTGCGGAAAATAAAGCCTTTTCCGCAAGATCTCTTATTCCCTTTAAAAAAGGGAATCTTCTTAGCTCCAACTGTGTAAATGCATACTCTGTATTTGCTCTGTTCTTTCCTTTTCTATCTGCAGAAATCTGGTATGTTCTCATTCACTTACTGCCCATACAAAATTATGAATTATGAAACTGAGATTATAGAAACTGTTCTGATGTGAAAAATCAGTCCATGCTTCTGGGCCATTTTGGCTACTATGTGTCCCAGACAAATGGCAATTAATTCAGAAAGGACTTCTTTTTAGGTGTAAGGCAGATGTACTTTATTGTGCACCAGACAGATGTACCACAGCCATATTTTAGATCACTAAAGCTCGCAGTTACACATTAAAAGAAGTTCAAGGCGTTTGATATTTTTGTCTCTTGAAGCACTCATTTCTGCCACTCCTATAGAACCTGCGCTTATGTAAAAGGACACTGAGGCAAGACACATACAACTGCTATGACACTCTTCTTCCTTTCATTGTGATTTATTTGTATTTTAGGTGATTCCTCATAGTGCTACTGCCAGTGGGTCGCCTTTGGGCTGGTCATTGTAGAAACACATACAGTCCATGCCCCACTGAGCTTAAGAAGATGATATGGTCACGCTATGTCAGAGCAATGGTCCTCCTAGCCTGATAGCCTATCTTCCAACAGTGGCTGATGCCCGATGCTCCAGCAGGAGTGAACAGAGCGAGGCAATTTGAGTGCTCCATCCCTGTCATCAAGTCCCTCCCAGCTTTCCAGCAGTCAGAGATTTAGGGTCACCCAGGACATGGGCTTGCATCACTGACTGTCTTGCATCACTGTCCTTTGTCTCCATATCCGTCATGGAGATCGTGGAAGTCATGACTTTCCACCACTTCTGTGACTTCTGTAGCAGCCAGTGTGGCTGACGTCAGGACCAGGTGCTCAGGCGGCCTTGGAGACAGTCACACCGGGCACTGCTGGAGCAGCTCTGCAGGCTAAATAGCTGGCTGCATTGAGGGGTGTCCAGAGCACCAGTAGGTGGGCAGCCCAGCGATACTAGCTGCTGCTTTGGCAGCCCTGGGCTAGGGATGTAATATCCCCTTTAATTGGTTAACCGGTTAAACATTAAATGTAACTGTTTAACCAATTAAAGGGGCAGCATTCCAGCCCAGCTGGGCTAGAGGCTCCCCACCACACACACAGCTGGGCTGGAGCAGCTCCCCACCATAAGCCTGGGGGAGGCAGACCTGGTCTGCGCCTTCTTCCCTCGGCCACCATGGACAGATGCTGCTCTGCGATGCACCTGGGCCGCTGCACGGTGGGCGGGGAATCCAGCCCCACTGATTAACCAGAACCAGTAAGCATCACCCATTAAGGGTGATGTTTACTGGTTAACCGGTTAACCTTTCACATCTTTACCCTTGGCAGGTGGCCCTGGGACCACCTGAAATAGAGATAGAATGGCTCCAGTCCCGGGGCAATGGGAGCAGCAACGGGTGGCCCTCTTTGCCCCCCAGGCTACCCACTCCCCCAGTACTACTGCTGCCATGAGCAGCACCCCCCGGCCCTCAGACAAGATTTAGTCAGGGGTATATAGTACAAGTCATGGATAGATCACAGGATGTTAATTTTTGCATGTTGCCCATAACCTTTCCAGGATTTTTGCTTTTACTAAATCATGGCCATTGATGGACCTTCCACCATTAATGTATCTATTTCTCTTTGAATCCAGTTACACTTTTGGCCTTCTCAAGCATTTGCTTATCAGATAGTCAACTAGTACTTAACGCCCTTAGTCTCTACACATAGTTGTTTCCTACAGATCTTCACCAGAGACTATAGTGACTAAATATACTTTTTAGTCTATAGTGCGGCCTAAAAGATAGTGTGTCACCTGAATCTTCAGCAATGGATTTGTATTTTCTTACTGTGTGTCTACACTGCAGAACCTAACTTGAAATAAGCGACGCAAATTGAGCTCCATCAATTGCATATCTTATTTTGAAATAGCTTATTTCGAAATAGGGAGTGTCTACACATCACTTATTTCGAAATGGAGATCTCTTTCTCCCACTTCCCTTACTCCTCGTACAATTAGGGTTACAGGAGTTGAAGTAAGAAGTCCTCCAACTTGCCAATATTTTGACATTATTTCAAAATAACTGCCTGCTGTGTAGATGCGGACTAAGTTATTTCAGAATAGCGCTAGTTATTTCAAAACAGTGTTGCAGTGTAGACGTACCCTTACAGTCCACAGCCAGGCCTCCTACACAAATACAGAAAACTCACCCTCTGTCCTAATAAGTCCCTGTGAGCTCCTCTTCCAGTGATCTCTAGAGCTACATGGCGCTCCAGGGTGGTCTAGACACAGCAGGGCCAAAAGTCTTGCTGAGACCCTGGGCAAGGCGGGCGTGCTTTGCTCCACACTCCAAAAGGGGTTGTGCCTTGGGCAGAAGGGGCAGGGCTGTGGCTAGAGTGTGCAGTGTGGCACTCCGGCAGCAATTTAAAGGGTCCCAGAGCAGTTGGACCCCTTTATCCCTCCTCTCAACAGTCCTGCCTAGACATCATAATCAGTCGGTGAAGGTGGGAATAAGATTTACCTGTTGCCAAGCAGATTTTGGGAGCTAATCTTGACAGAAGCCACATTTCCTGGTCTTCCATTTCTATCACCCTGCTGAGACCAATGACAACTCTCATCAAATCTTGTATTACTCTTCCTTCCAGTCCGATTGGCTCAGCCCCTGAGCTGAGAATCTAACAAGACATATAAATCTGCTTGCCATTAACTGTGACTTGTGTGGATTTTTTTCTAGTTTACACTTAAGATCTCTGGTCTGCTCTGCACACCTAACTAAAACACCTTTCTCCTCCCTGTCTAGTACTCTGCCATTCTTTGGTCTTAAATATGTAAGTTACACCTGAATCCAATGATGTCAACAGCAAAATTCCCATTGACATCATGGGTTCAGACTTTAGCTAGGAAAATGTTAATGAGAACTGACACCAACCCTAATCGAGTGCTCACTGACATCCACTGTGGGTCTTATCCAACTCCCATTAAAAGATTCGCATTGCCTCCATTGGGCATTGGATTTGACCCATGAGTTCTGTTCCCTAACATCCTAGTTGCCAGCAGAGTTGATGTAATCATTGTAAGAATGCCACTTTTGGAGGCAGATGAAACACAAATAAAATAGAAACAATGGGAGAAAATAAAATCAATTTAAAATGGAAAATAGAGTACAAAATCGATTTTCTCTGTGTGAAGAAAAAAAAATCTCTCTCTCTCTCCAACACACACATACAGCCCTAGTCCTATAAAAAGAATGAGTAAATCTTGCAAGAATGACACAGTTCATTAACAACAGCTAATTCGTGCCTTTTGTTTTCACTGCCTAATAGAGGAGTCAGGGAACTGAAAGCAGAGAAGAGGGAATCCATAAAACCTCTAGACATTCCATAAGACTGTGTACAGCCTAGATCTTTTTCACAGTTTGACACACACATTTTCATCCTGCCCCCACAAACGGACCTTAGCAAGACATGGAAAAATCGGCACATAACAGCCATGTTTCTGCTGTGAGTAATCCAGTATACTCCAATTTAAGGTTACTTGCTGTTGGTGGAACTAAGTTTCTTGTGATTATGTGGGAAATCTGTACTTTCCTGTTACAGCAAACAATGGGAAAAAATTAAACCACATGAAAATGATATTTATTGATGAGAATTTTCCTGGTTCATTTAACATTATGCAGCACATCAACCCTGTGGAATTTCATCATCTTGCACTTCTTCAAAATTTTCCCACATTGTTTCCAGTTATACACAGTCATGTTTTCCAATACAACAAAAGCAAAAAAGTACTGTCAGTCTGGAGAAGCAATGGGCCAAGGAAAGAAACAAGCTCTTCAGAAGTATGGCATAATGTGAGTGTTTTATTCCATAAGAACCTGTGTCTTGAAACGACACTCAGCCCAGAGACAAGAAAACTGATACTTTGCATTTAAAAAGTAATGTACACAGAAAATGGTATCATAACAATATCTCCTTTACCTTTGGGTAGCTAGAGACATGGACGCTGTGAACAAAACACTGGGGAACTACCAAGCTAGAAGCATGAATCCTCACATAGCTGAAGCCAGCCTGATTTGAGGGCTGAAATAGACTGACATACCCTATAGACCACAAGGGAACACACAATATACAAGAACCAGAGGGTTACAGGTCCACCAGACACATACCTGTGTTACCTGTTTTAATGATCAAGCTAAAAGGGGGTCCTAAACCTGTTGACCTGAAATCTGTGCCATTCAGGCTGGACAACAGGGACCAAGCAAGGTGTGAAGGGGGAAGACAACTGATTTGCACATGCTACTTGCAAAATGCTGGTGAATCAACTTCTGTAATGTACATTAATCAACAAAACCTCTAGATAGTGAACGTTAAGCTTACATCAGTATAAATAAGTAGTTAAGGGGAAAGGTACCAGCGTTTCTCTCCCCTTAACATTGCCAACAATGCTACTGATGATACTCTCCACACCGCTGGGTCACCTCCAGCTCCAACAGATGCATTGTTCTTTAGCGTACCCCAGCTTCATCCAAGTTGTTCTCCAACAGAAAACCTTAAGGGTAACCTCAGTCATGTTAAGGCAGAATAACTTTGGAAGGGCATGGGATGTGACGGTCACTTGTGAGCTGGCATGACTGAAATAAGAACATATGCCTTAAACAGGGCTCAATTACTACTAATAATTGTTATGATCCTTTTTCTAGAGCTCTTGCAGGGCTAGAAGCAGGTGCCGAATCCCCTTAGGAAACTGAAAAATCTCCCATTTCTGAGGGGATTAAAATCCTGTTTCTAGCCCAGGCGTACCTTAAACTTCAACATTTCTTTATATCCTGAAAATCAATCACAGGTCCAGTCCTGAATCTTGCCCATCCATGGCCCTGAGCAAAGCTAATTTAGAGGAAAGAGGAAGAGAAACTGCTTTTATGATTTTTAAACAATGGAAGCTCTTCACAGGTGTTAAAATGACTTGGTTGTCAAAAGGGTAGGGGAGGTGATCAGAGATGGATAATATCCATCTTATATCTCTACAATTCACCTGAAACATATCAGCTCTATATATGTGGAATATATGTGTGTGTACACATACTACATGATGATTGTTGTATTAATTATAATACTGATTAGAAGTAGACAAAATTCACAACAAACAATTTTGTGACTATCACCCTTACCCCAACCTTTCCTGCAAAGGGGGACTGTAATTTTGCCTATTTTTTTGTTTGTTTGTTTGTTTGTTTGATGTGGGTTATTTGAGAGCTGTTCCTGGGAAGTACTCCTTTGATTATCAATATTCACAATTTGGGATTGGAGCTGAGTGATTGGAAACATAGAATAATAGACCTGGAAGAGACCTCAGGAGGTCATCAAGTCCAGCCCCCTGCCCAAGGC
>CM057848.1:99964495-99979154 GCA_030068395.1 Apalone spinifera
GAAACCTCATCTACATGGCTCCATCGACGGAGCCATGTAGTCTAGACATACCCAAACTGTAACACAACTATCAGTACATAGCTGAGATTCAGGTTGCAGTCCTGCAATGGGTAGTGTGTAAATGCTGCACCCTGAAGAATGCCAATGAAATTGGTGGTTCTGTGTGGGTGTAGAAATCTGGCCATACACCCTTAGATGTACTGTTACTCCTTTAAAGACAAACTTTTGAATTGTGCCTCTCCCATGTCCCAACCTGATTTTATTCCCTTCTTTACAAATGCTAAATGGTTGTTTTCTCTGTATCTCTTTATAGTACTGAAAAAGTAGCCAACAATTGCATGGGACAACAAGTCTGCTTAAAATTACTCAAAGTTTGAATTAAAGGAGGGAAATTCCTTTGATTTTCAGGATGCTACTGTTAATCCAAGGTTGGCTTTAAAGGGTAAAATGCCTGTGTGTATTATAGAGTAGAGAAACAGATTATTGCCAGAACTCATATACAATGAACAAAGTTCTTTTGCCATAGAAATAGCCATTTTGATGGCTAAAAGCATAACTGTATCTGCTTTTACTGCACTGACCCCTGAATTAAAGTATTATAATTTGAGAACCAGCTGTGTTTTTAAACTCATGACACTGTAGTAGGTTTCTAGGTCTGTCATACAAGCATGAGGACAAGAGGCATTCTTCTGGGTGATTGTCATGGCAATCATCTCCAGAGGAAAAAAAAAGCTGCGCCCTGCTGATTGAAACAGGTGTATGTTATTGTCACAATCTCAGCAGGTGATTAGTCTGGACAGTGGCATTATAGGTGAAACTGAGATTTATTGCTTTGTTTATGAAGTGAAAGAGGTCAAAGATAAATAAATAGAATTCCTTCAGATCCTGTTAACAAAAATTATTCCAATTCTATTTCTGGTTTAAAATAAATGTATAACAATGCACTGGGTTGGGGAGCACAGTCTAGATGAAGTGTGGTGGTACTGAACTTTTCATTTTGAGAGTCGTGTCTAAAGTAGAGAGGCTTTTTATTCTGAAAAGAAAAGAAGGGCAAATTGTTTTTGTTCTGTAGTGGATATTTTGCTTCTGCTATCTTGATTTTTTTTTCTACCAAAGAATTGGTCAAGAATCTATTGTAATCTAGTAAATCATCTAACATACATTCATGGAAATGCCCATCAGGTTACTTATTTTAGAATTGCTTCTGGACAGATTAATTCTGAGAGGTTTTTAATGCATGCATATCTGTCAGAGTGAAATGATTATGCAGATCCAAGGATCCAAATTAAACCTTCTTGAAGACTGCCTATGAACTTAGAAACTAGAAAAATCTATTAAGTATAGTGCATGCTGGTTCCAATCCCAGAAATACTTCAGCACGTGTTTAACTTTAAGCAGAAAAGCAGTCCCATTAACACAAAAAGTTTAAGCACACTCTTAAGTGTTTTGCCAGATCAGCCATAGTACTCAGCACGTGCAGTGCTGAACCGTAAGTAAATTACTATTTGGAAAACACTGTGTAAATAAAGGTTGATTTTTTTAAAAAACAGGACTGTCCATTTTCAAAAGGCTTCTAAGCCTAAATGTTACTACTTTTCTATTGTGGCAGGTGCTATCACTGGCTAAGGTGACAGCTGCTCCACTGTGATGAGTCACTACCTCAGGCAATACATGTCTAAAGTTGCTGTTTCAGCCTTTGCTTTAGTGGATGTAAAAATCTTATAGTAATATTTACTCTGACCACAGGCTTGTCCGCTTCAATAAAGGCCATGACATCAAATCAGAAACCCAGCGTATAGCCTGCTGCATGGCTTTTTGTTTAAAATCTCTGCTACCTTCAATTAACATCAACTAAATGTAGCTCTATTGAAATGACAAATGAAGCTATCCAGATTTGTTTCTTTGGATCAAATTCTGAAGTCCATACCTAGATTTCATTCAGGAAGACAACTATTCCCATTCTTTGGCAACAGCAACAAAACACAACAAAGGCAGAAAGCAAATATTCATTTCAAGAGCTAAATCCAAGTTGCCAACGTTTTCATCAAAGAATAAAAGCCTCTATTTTGTGGCTGACAGTAAGAGTTCAGTTCAAAACATCAGACCCTTCTATTACAGTTCAGGTCCGAGCCATTATCTGCTGTTTTGTGAGCATATCGGAAGGGGTGAAAGATGCCTGGGGTGTATTAGATGTGGTAGAATGGAGTGGGAATGAATTATGCTTGTCTCCAGGTGTTAGACACTAAATTTTAGAGGTTCACTATAACCGTTGATCTAAACATGAAATGAGGCATCCTGAGCCAAGCTGGGCCACTCTTCAAAACTTATTTTGATTTTTTAAAACATGTGAAAAGTAAATAAATACTACACCAGATTTCCTTCTGTGCCCCACTCAGTGTATCATCTGAAATATATCATCATGGTCATTTTTAATTACGATCACATGTTTGACATTGCTAGGACTTTACCAAAGGGCAGTAAATCTGAGTAAGGAGTTCATGACTTGGCAAGTTATTTACCAAGGAATGTACTTACAGAAAACATGTAATTGCAATCTATTGGATGTACCAAAATTCTATTCAGAACAATATCACCGGTCCAATGGGTTTTGATCCTGCAAGGTGCTGAGCACATTGACTTCAATGGGAGTTGAAAATCAGGAGCCCCTGCAGGTGTATGGTGACATGGAGCCGTACTACTCTTTAGTCTCAAATACTGTGGGCCCACCTTTCATGTGTTCATATGCTTACATTATGGCACCCAGTTGTTCACTGAGACATTTAGGTGGAGAATTTCAGCCATTTGTAACAAGATAACAAGCAGACCACCCACCATACAAAGGTTGTTCCTCATTTCCTACCTGCTCCTCCAAGCACTGGCCACCTCCACAAGTCAATATTCAGCTGGTGGGGTGTATCTCTAAAGGCACCTGTTAACGTTGTCAGTCTCCAGTGATTTGTAACACATATGAAAGATATAGCAGGGACTTCTGTTGTTTATGGCCTGTAGTGACTTCTGTCTGTGTGTGTTCCATCTGCTGTTGTTCAGAGCATTTTCCTTACTGGTTAGGATCAAAGCACGGGCCAGTGTGAACACAGAGGTGTTATAAAAGCAGGGCATTCCTGTATGTGTGTGATGCAGATGCTCCTTAACTTCTCTCTTGCTGAGCTGAGTTTTGTATCATTGCTCTAGTACGTGTATAAGCATATGTTTAAATTAAAGAGCAGATAAACTAGAAAGGCAGGGACTAATAACTCCTTTGAGAGGTGACTATATAAGTGAGACTATTTAATAAATAAGTTAGAATTTTTATCATTTTAAGGTCAAATTGTGAAATTCTTACACGGTTTAGAGTAAAATCTGGGTGCAGCTGCTCCATCGTTATCACATAATCAGATGCACATCCTTTGCTCAGATTTAAATAGATCAATAAAAGGCGGTAGCTTTTTAGTCAAGAATAAAGGGTTAATTCATCTGGCCCTGGATCCACTAAAGCATACACTTAATTTTTAAGTATCTGAATAGCCCTGTTGACTTCTGTGAATCTAGGCACATGCTGAACTTTACAGATGTGCTTAAGTGCTTTGCTGAATTAGGTTCCTGGTCTTCTATCTGGATCAGTTCCATCAAGTGCCTCAACAGGCCTTTTTTAAGAAAAAAAAAATTAAAATAACAATTACCTCTGTTGCATGCAAATGAGAGATTCTTTCCTTTTAAATTACTTAAATTGAAAATGCTGAACTGTACAAACTGAGGCTTATATAAAATATTAGTTATCCTACAAATAACTCTCAGGTCATTTGAAATTTCCTGCACTATTATTTTGCTGAAGTCCCTAATTTCCATTTTTTTTCTTTTCTTTTCTTTTTTGGGATGTAGGGGAAAAGGAAAGGGGAAGAAAGAGAGTTGTTTCTGCATCCATGTTGTGAGGAATGAAATCCAGGATGAATTGTTTATTGTCTGTATGTATCTGTGAGGAATATATTTCTCTTCAAGAGCTTTTTTGTTTCCACTTGGCAGCTCTTGAATTTGTGTGGCCTCTCTGTGCCAATGTATTGTTTGTGCTTTTGTAAGACCCTACTTTAGAGTACTCTATGTGTTTATGTAAGAGGCGTTGATGGCTAACACAGGCGTAGGCTCAGTAGGCCATGCAGAAGAGTGTCACAGAGGAATGTCCTCATCTGATTTATGAGCACATTATAGTTATTCAGGTGGAGTGGCAGGACCTTGTAGTAAGCCCCATCATACATATCAAATGTGTTTTAAGTTCAATAGATCAGACTGGAGTGGTACTGTTGGCTAGCGGGTAGTTTCTGCGGCCTGGACTTAAAATCAAAAAGAGGTCTCTGAAGAATATGAGCCACCTCCTCCTTGACCTTTACAAGCCAAGATCACGGTACTGTCTGTTTTATGAGTCTTTTACTGCCATTTGATAACCCAGTGCACGCAGATTCAAAACAACAACAGAAGACACTTGTACTGGCCTGCAAATCTGGCAGTCTCGGCATAACCGAACAGTTAGCCAGAAATTCTCAATTTCAATTTAGTTTTTCCAAAGACATTTGCTCGAAATACTCTAAAAGGAATTCTTTAACCTACCCAATCCATTTGACCAATTTCCAAAGAAATATATAATTTTATAATCAATTATAGGTCACATTCCATCCTCAGATACATGTGTACAGGTGAATCCCTAAAACCAACAGAGCAAGTATGCCTACAGTATAGAAGGATTTGGCCAACAGACATCAAATGTTCAAAGATTCACTTGGACATATTAAGATATCACTGGTCCTAATACTGTGGTCATTGAAAAGAAATGTGAATGAGGGCATGTTAACATTTGAAGACACTCCTCTGTGGGGGGGAGGGATAGCTCAGTGGTTTGAGCATTGGCCTGCTAAATGCAGCGTTGTGAACTCAATCCTTGTAGAGGGGATTTGGGGCAAAAAATTGTCAGGGATGGTACTTGGGCCTACTATGAAGGCAGGGGACTGGACTTGATGACCTTTCAAGGTCCCTTCTAGTTCTAGGAGATAGGTAATCTCCATTAATTTAATTTACTGTATGTTTAATATAGTAGGTTCTTCAAAGACCATCAGATTAACAGGTTTAAGGCCATAAGAGACTATTATGATCATCTAGTCTGATCTTCTGGATAACATTAGCCACAGACCTTCATCAAGTTATCCTTGTATTGTACCTACAAGATATTCTAAAACATTGAGTCTAAAGCACAACCTTATATTGAGACTAAAATATATCTGAACGAAAGTCCTGATTGGAAGGTATTAAGAGATGGAGCATTCAGTGCTTCCCTTGATAGTTTGTCCCAAATAGTCAATCACCCTCTCTGTTAAAAGTTGAGCCTTATTTCTAATTTCAATTTCTCTGGCTTTAGCTTCCAGCCCAGTGGTTTTGATACCTTTTCTCCACTCTTAGGGTCCGTCTACACTTGCTCCTTAGTTCGAACTAGGGATGCAATTATAGGTGACCAAAATTGCTGATGAAGCGGGGATTTAAATATCCCACACTTCATTAGCATGATCTCGCCGCGCGTTACTCCGCTCAACAGCTGTTTCGAAAGCTGTTTTGTCACCTCAACAAATGAGGAACAGCAGTCTGGTAGGAAAAGAGTTACAGTCTTCCATTACATTTTTTGAAGAAACAAAATATTTTTCTCAAAATTTTTCGGTGGGGAAAAATCAATTTTTTCAACAAAAAAGGATTTTTTTTTAAATTTAGAAAGTAATGAAAAGGTCCCCTAATAAATTTTATTTAACTCATTTTTTATAAGCTCTACTAAGGTACTTTTTTAAACTTCCACTCTCCCTGCTTAAAAGAACATAGTACTCTGCTTGGTATGTAAGTAATGCAGATAGAGTATTGGAAATATGCTATTATGATTGTATGATATCAGTGGGTTGTTGATGGGCTTTGTATGTTTCTAATAGGCCAAATCATGAAGCCGTTACTTAATTTTTATTCAGTCCTTACTGAGGAAAGCTCCATCATCAGTAGAAGAACTGACATTCAGTAACTAAGGGCCTCAGGATTTAGCCCAAGACATATAAGAAGATCTAGAGTATCTGTTTTGTGCATTTGTATTATATACACGGCTAAATAAATCCTCACCAGATGACTTTGGTCACTTAACTGAAATTTCTAGACAAACTGTTTATATTTACCATAGTAAAGGATTAGTAACTAATGCTCAAGTGGCTTTCTAGTTTTGGAGAGAAATACCAGCATGCCTGAAACCTGAGACAGACCCAATGCTTAATGAATCTATCAGGCAAGACTCATGGGAGAAAAATCAAAGTTTCTGTATGCTAAGAAGTAGTTAGACATATTACAAAAGAACAGTTCAGATATTATAAATTGGATTTTGGATTTTTTTCTTATCACTTCTTTCATCACATGCAATTTCAGGGAATAAATCAAGTTTTATGGGTTAATTAATAGCCATTACAAGAAAGAAAAATGAATCTGAGAATATTTCTTCAATTCCTTAAATTCAGAATTAAAGGCCTAGTTCCCATTTTTCTACCTTAAAATGAACCACTACTTTTTTTTTAACTTGGAAAAAGGAGGATTCATCTTTCCAAGCACTTGGAAAAGCTAGAGAAAACCAGGAGACAACTTGTAAGCTGCCACATTCTTCCCACATCAGAGAAGACACTTTAAAGGTAAGCAGTGAGCATAGGTTTGGGTGAGGGAGGAGGGTAGGCTCTGGAGAAATACATTGGTTTTGTTAGATAATGAGTGAGCTTCATTACAATTCATTCTAGTTTCATTTGGAACTCCTACAAATGTGAAAATCCAAGTGAAACCCTATGACCCACATGACCCTGCAATGCAAACCTGGCAAGCATTATTCACTAGCAATGAATGTGGTCAAAAAGAAAGAGTTTTCAGCAAAAAGAAACTCTGGATAGTATTTTGAGTAAAAATACTAAAAGGGGCATGAATTATTTTGCAAAAAGTGATTACTTTGCAAAAAGTAATTAAAAAACCCTTTGTTATAAAAATTGCCATTAGCTCAGTTCACCAGAACTCTGTGAACTACAATTAGTAGTTTTCAATAAATCCTGCTTAAATAACTATAGTCTTTCTGCCACCATTGGACAGTATTTTGTGATCATCACTTTCCTATTCAATGGGAAAAGGCTTTGAACTGAAATTTTTCAACTCACTGTTCAATCTGGAAAATGAATTCAGCTCTCAAAAGTATGATTCAAACAGTTTCTTGGGTCTTTGGGACACCAGTTAGTCCTTTATCACTTCATGGTTCTTTTTTCCTGCGGCTAGTTTTAGAGAAAAGGTCTACATGCAAACTTGAATATTGCTATACAACATCAAATGCCAATGGTAAGGGTTTTTTTTTTTTAATTTTAACATGACAAAACTATAAAAAAAAAGTAAGATCAAATAGATTAAGTAATTGTATCAGAAAACTATATAGATTAAAAGGTTTTTAACTATACTCAAATTAATTGAATGGTTTCCTAGAGCCTGTTTTCATAGAATCAAAGAATCATGGGACTTAAAGGGACCTCAAGAGGTCGAGTCCAGTTCCCTTGGACAATGCAGGACCAAGCATTGTCTAGACCGGGGGTTTTCAAATTCTGGTTGTGGCTTGTAAGGGCAAGCCGCTAGCTGGCCACGAGATGCTTTGTTCACCTGCACCTCTGAGGGTATAGGTGATTGCAGCTCCCATTGGCCTAGATCGCTGTTCCCAGCCAATGGGAGCTGCAGGAAGCAGTGCAGACCAGGACACCACTTTCTGCAGGTCCAGTCAGCCAGGAATGGCAATCTGTGGTCAATGGGAGTTGCAATCACCAGTACCTGTGGAGAAACAGGTAAACAAAGCCTCTCACAGCCAGCTAGTGGCCTGTCTTTAGAAACTGTGAGAATTTGAACCCCCCTGATCTAGATAATCCCTGACAGATGTTTGTCTAAATAGCTCTTAAAAACCTCCCTAGACAATTTATTCTAGTGCTTAACCACCCTGAAAGTTAGGAAGTTTTTCCTAATATCCAATCTAAACCCCCCTTGCTGCAATTTAAACACACTGCTTCTTGTCCTATCCTCTGAGGTTAAGAAGAATTTTTTTCCTTCCTCCTTATATCAAGAACTTTTTAGATACTTGAAAACTGTTATCGTGTCCTCTTTCGGTCTTCCCTTTTCTAGACTAAACAACCCCAGTTCTTTCAATCTTCTTTCATATGACATGTTTCCTAGACTTTTAATCATTTTTGTTGCTCTTCATTAGACTTTTTCCAATTTGTCCACATATTTTCTGAAATGTGGTGCCCAGAACTGGACACAATGTTCTAGATGAGACCTACTCAGCATAGAGTAGAAAAGGAGAATTACTTCTATCTTTTGCTTACCACATTCCTGCTAATACATCCCAGAAAAATGTTTGGTTTTTTGCAACAGTGTCACTCATATCTACCTTCTGATCTACTGAGATCCCCCAGATCCTTTCTGCAGTACTGCTTCCTGGGTATACAACTGATTGTTCTTTCCTATGTGGTGTACTTTGCATTTGTTCTGACCGAATTTCATCCTATTTACCTCAGACCTTTTCTCTAGCTTGTCCAGATCATTTTGAATTACAAACCTATCATCCAAAGTACTTGCAACCCCGACTCATTTGGTATCATCCACAGACTTTATTATAAGTGTGCTTTCTATGCGATTATCTAATCATGCCATTATTTAATCATTGACTGAAATATTGGACAGAACTGGTCCCAGAACTCATCCTTGCAGAGCCCCACTTATTATGTCCTTTCAGCATGACTGTGAACCACTGATAACTACTATCTGGGAATGGTTATCCAACCAGTTTGTGCACTCATCTTATAGTAGCTCCAAGCACTCTGGATGCCTTGCTAGATCTTTTCCTTTTCATCAGAATTAAAGGTTATGGAACAGTTTTGCAGGTGCAAACCTCACATACAGCATCAGGGTTAGAAGTTAGAAATCTTTGGTGCCACAGCCACAGACCTCCTTGGAGCTAATGGAGAATCAATGTTAAAGTTTTATACATTGTCTATGGCTGTAACCAGAGGCTACCATCGAATTAGGTGGTATTCCTTGTGGAATGAGGTTTACCACCTAATTCAATTTAGGGGCTTTATTCCAGAATCCCGTTTCACTGCTGTGTGTAGACATGGGCAGTTACTTCAAGCTAGTCAATTTCTAAAATGGCGACCGGCTGGGAACATGCAAATTAAGTGCGGGATATTTAAATCCCGGGCTTGATTTGCAATTTCGGTCGCCCTCATTAGCCTCCCTAGATCGATCTAGGGGGCTAGTGTAAATGTACCCTTAGATAATGGACCAGATCCTTAGCAGACACAAATCAGCATACCCCATTACTTCAGCAGAGACACCCTGCTTTATACCAGCTGGGGATCTGACCTAGTAGTTTTAAAATTCATTGTCAAGTAATTTGTATCCACATCTCATTAAAGTATAGTAAACCTTTTGAGGTATACCACCAATACATAGATACACAAATAATGGTTCAACAAAAAAAAGAGCACTTTCCTGTCTCATAGCAAACCAGATGATACTGAACTAATTTATGGGCATTAAAAATTAGATTGTATACATTTTAGTCATAGCTTAGTTACAGATACATGTTTTGTGAATAACACAAATGCTAAAGTTGTGAAATAATACTTTTTCCTAGATTGGGGGCAAAGAAAGTTAATTTGATTAGTTAGTTTTAAAATGATTCCTGGAATATCCTCCATATTCAAACGTGGTAAATATTTAGTCACTCTTATCAGGGGAAGGAAAGAGTTAAATTAACATGTCTGCTGTTCCAAATACATTGTATTTAGAATACGTAAGCTTAGCTGCTGAAAAAAAGACTTCTAAAATTAAATGCAAAAGAATAGTTATCTCCACTTGTAGTACTGGCCTGTTCTACACTACAGTGGAAAGTTGAATTAAGATATGCAAGTCCAGCTACATATGTTACATAGCTGGTGCTGATGTATCTTAAATTGAGTTTCCATGCTCTCCACACAGCGGGAGTCTTTACTAAACCTGTTAAATTGAACCCCAGAAGATCAATTGTAGAGGATCCATCTTCCGCAAGGTGAAGACGTGGCTTCAGTGGTTCATGAAAGACTTAGCAAAATTTGACTGTAAACAATCCAGTTTAAGGTTTTAATATTAAGCTATTGCGAAGAATTTCAGGCAAGTGTCTTAAAGCTGCAATGAAGAATCTTTCCTCTCTCTAATTTTGTGGCCCAGTTAAACATAGGTGAAAATGATGACATTTGAGCATCTAATTACCTGGGTTGACTGTACAGTCGTGATGCTATATGTCACAATAGTAATTTATTATTACAGTTTTGTGTGCAAGATTTTTTAAATGTACCTCTAAGTTAGTGGGCTCCATGTGACCAGACCACCTGTGTCTTCTCTTTTTAAAATATATTTCTCGGTAGTGATGCCAGTTGCTTATCTCACCCTCACAAAATATTTTTTTTAAAATAGTCCATATGACAAGTCAGTCTGAAGTTACTAACAATTACTAATATGAAAAGTTATTATTGTAGAGTGATTGCAGAGTACCACCAGACATTTCAGGGTACCTCCAACTCAATAAATAATTCAAGTTCCTATTGCATATAGGCTTTGTGTGAGGAAAATAACTAAAATGTATTCTCTTTTTTTTATGCTATCAAACTGTAAATGGAATTAAATATATACAGTTGGGTGAAAACTGTTACCGAGATTTTAAGCTGTTTAAATTTTGGAGACGTGTGATTTGAATCCTGGCGTCAGAATCCATCTGTGTGGCATGGATTGCAAGTCAGATCCAAAATCTCAAGGGGCTTCTTTTTCTGAACAACTTTCCAACAGCCACAATCTTTTACAAATAACTCAATAAATATCAGCACTTTTAAATCTAAACCTGAACATTGGCCTCATTTAGCTCCCAAAGCCTTGGCCTAACTAAGCCCAGATTCTCATTTACTTCAGTGTATATTGGAACATAGCAATATAAAGACAGGAATTAGATTCTGCTATCTAGTCCAACATCTAGTATCTTACAGTGGCGAGCAATAGATTCTGCAGTCTGCAGATATAGGATGATGGGCCTCCTTCTCTCTAATGCTATGTGTACACGGTGTGGCTATTTCGGAGGTAGCTACCCTGCGTCTTAACAAGCTGCCTGTTATTTTGAAATATTTTTCAAAATAACAGGTGTGCTATTTCGGCATCCCTGTAACCCTCGTTCCATGGGCGATAAGAGATGTCTCAAAAGAGTGCGTCATTTTGAAATTTGGCACAGTGTAGACACACCAAATTTCAAAATAAGCTATTTTGAAATAGAATTGAAATAAGATACGCAATTTCCATAGTGCAAATTGCGTATCTTATTTCGAGCTTAGGGTATTGTGTAGATGCACCTAATACTCAAAGGCTGACAATAGCAAGAGGTTTAACACCCCTTCCAAAATTAGTTGTAAATAATGATGCTCACTTTAAATATTCTTGGTTTCTTTATAAAAGATCTAGTTCTCTTCTATAGTGTAAATTGGGAGTAACTCCACTGAGTTACTTTGATTAACAAAACTGTAAAAACCAGACCCAAAGTTGCTCTGGCCCATCACCCATATAATATATTCCTGGGTCTTTTTGCTAGCAGGGAATGGCTGTAAAGAAACCAGTTCCTTTGAAGAGCTCACTAAGCAGGCTTCGTAGGATGCTAGGGAGGGATAGTTTAGTGGTTTGAGCATTAGCCTGCTTAAACCCAGGGTTGTGAGTTCAGTTATTGAAAGGGCCATTTAGGGTTCTGGGGCAAATCTGTCAGGGATGGTACTTGGTCCTGCTGTGAGGACAGGGGACTGGACTCAATGATTTCTCAAGATCCCTTTCAGCTCTATGAGATAGGTATATCTCTGTATATTATATTATTATTATCAATATAAATATATACATGGGGCTTTGAATACCTGTTATGCCCAGACATACTTACTCTCAATAAAGCAAGAGCAGTAAGAACCATCATTGGTCTCTTCTCCAGAGGGACTCTCAACACCAGAGCTTTTTTCCAATCCCAATTTACATAAATCATTTAAAAATACCTCTTGACAAATGTGAGCCTAAATTATTTAGCCAGATCCCCCAACCCGTTCCTTCTAATGAATCAAAACTGCTCTCAGCATGTTCCAGTGCTGTCATGATCCAATCAATTGCACCACTCACAGGCCAATGCCATTTTATCTTAGCTGGGCAATCCTGTTTTGGTTCCAGGCTGCAGGGAAAAAAGTAGAGTTCTTTTTTTTACAGTCCTTTACTAGCTTAAATGCTTTTAGCTTTTTTCAGCTGTGTTACTTTGCTGAAAACAATAATACGTTTAAAGCCTAATTTAATGACACCTTAAATGTGAGTTTGTCACAGCCTGCCCAAAAGTGCCTCTCTTAATTTGATATAATACACTGATGTGTTGCACCTTTGGGTATCTGTTTCACTCCCTTAATGGTGAATGTAATTCAAAGGGTATTATGCAAAGTAATAGCCATCCTCCATATGGGGCTGTGGGACAGGCACATCTAGATGAATAATGAATGTCATGTAGTCAAAGCTAATTAATTGCTCCATATTCATCATCATCTTGACATTGTAAAGTTGCTTTGCCTCCCCCTGTCCTCTCAATTTTTCCTCTTTGCTGTCTGCCATTTCTACTTCTCCCTACTGGTGCCCAGAGACACTCACCATTGAAAGCAAAGAATAAACTACTCAGGGCTGGTACTATTAACAGTCATCTGGGACCAAACTAAAGTTTAATATGATTCTTTGCATTTCCTGTCCTGTTTTTGTCCAAACATTGTGTATGACGATCACGCTTAGGAAAAACTGCCTTTGTCTTCAGAACATGGCTCTATAGCAGATGTCTGTTTGGCTCATTCTAGGGCCAGGTGGCATGGGATCAGGGAGCTGTAAATGGCTCCATGCAGCTCCCCACCCACCCGTACACACTGCATCTGAGCTGGAGTTCAGGCAGCTCAGAGAATCTAACAGTCCTCCCTTCCCCCATTCCAAGTGTAGGCCGAGGCTCACCAGTGGAGAGGTAATGTTCTAACTGACAGCTGGCACCGTCTGTCTTCCAGCAGCAGAGCATTAATAACCATTAAAACAATGTGAAGTTCTGACATGATGTCAGTGACGTTAACCCCTGTCAATCCTGTATCGGTACCTGTATTGGTGGATAACTAATTTTAAATGTTTTTCTTTAAAATATGTTTTTGACAGCAGCCTCAGAATTAAACATGGCACTGAATGTTCAAAGTAATTTAATTTTTTCGCAGTTTAGCACCAACCCTCATGTCAAGCAGCTGCTAAATTTATTTACAATTGAGTCGTTTTAACTGATTTTTTGTAAAAAGTCACACCTTGTGCAGCATTAGGAAACTTCAGGGATTAAACTAGATTTTTGAAACCCATGTTATTTTTGGAGAAATTACATACTTTGTACTAGTCCTTCTAATAGCCGGTATTTTGTAGTAAAACTGATCTGGCCTTTAAGAATAAGGAAGCCAGGTGATTTTTTCTTAATTGAGATTAGGAGTCAGAAAATATGGTGAATTTTAAAAAGTGGTACATTAACCATGCCTTACCCACAGGCCAATAGTATCTAACTATTTCTGCTGAAATAGCCATGAGTGAGTTAACAAACAATACTGTCAATGTGAATGCCATTATTAAGTTTCAGAGTCAACATAAATTAAACTGAACAAAGAGTGGTTATACCTCTCAGGGTTATTGATTCTGTTTGTATTTACAGATTTGGAAGGCAACATTACACTCAGTCATATTCAGAAGGTTGTCTTTGCTTTTTTTAGGCTGAACTGTTCAAAGCTGTGAACAGGATTTGAATTGCCAAGGCCAATTCAACCTAATGGGAATTGGGTGTCCACATTCCCAATGCTGCTTTGAAAATCTCGGCCTCACTTTAAAGAAAGCTTCAATCTGTTGGAAGTGGGACCTCTTGATAAATGGCAGTATTGAGTACTGGCATACGCCAGCCTTTGGTTTAGATTCTTGTTTATCAACTGTTAATTACAAGAAAGGAATGGAAATGTAGAGACAATAGACACATAGGACAAGCAGAGTAACTGCCTTGCACTCATGTGGCAGGGAAAGGAATCATGCAACTGTGCTTCCAGCTGGGATTTGACTTCCCTAAAAAAAATAGTGCAAGGGGTATTTAATGGAATGTATGCCTTAGACTGAGTATCACATACAGATATTGACAACCTGATGTATTCACCCTGTGCTCCATTTGTACAGCTAGACTGGATCCAAATGAGATATTAGGCAGTAATAAAGCCCTCCACTCCAGCTCCAGTAGATAGCACACAGTATCAGGACAGCAGAGCAGAGCTGGCTCTGTGCCAATTACAAACAAGTCTCCTTTGCGGGGAGTATTCCAGGCTGGCTATAGGTAGAACAGGAGTGACAGGAGTTGACGTGACCCACAATGGCACACACAAGCCATTGAAGGAGGGGTGCCTTGAGAATTGACCTAGTGTATGAGAGAGACTGGACCAGCCCCCAGTAGACCTAGGCTACGTCTAGATTGGCATGATTTTCTGCAAATGCTTTTAACGGAAAAGTT
>CM057848.1:99979254-99996462 GCA_030068395.1 Apalone spinifera
GCTTTTGCGGAAAAACTTGTCAGTCTAGACGCAGCCCTAGTGTTTGAGAGGCAAAAGCGGCAACTCTTTTACCCCTCTGCCAACAACAGCAGAGGGATGAATCTAGCCCCAAACTCTTTTTACAAAAGGGTGGCAAATAGTATCGAGAATCATTCCAAAAAGCATGTTGGCCCTGGCTTTATCCCTGAGAATATGAGAGAGAAAGGGGCTAACCTCTATTTTCCATGCGGATTGTGGTGGTGGGTTTCTTTCTCCACAAAACCTCCCACTTCGAGCCAGCAGAAAGGCAAAGCGCACAGCAGCTTTGTGGCTGTTGGCCCCAACACAATTTACCATTTACAAACTAATCCTCCTGAGTTGGAGAGCACAAGGCCTGCTAAAGCTCTAATGTCCACTTCTCTGATTCTTCATTGTCCGCACTGACAGAGAGAAGCTGAAGTCCTAATCAGTGTGTAATTCAATCGGTGTCCGGGCTGTGTCACAGTACAATGCTTTGCTTGTAGTGCCACGGGTTAAGTCAGCCAGCTACTGTTATGCTCCACAGCAGGTGTGAAGAATGTCACTGGGTGTAATTATGTGTTACCACTTTGTCAAGTTCCATTTCTGACACGGCTTTTACTCACCACTTAATGATTGTTTTTCCAAGTGGCAGAGAGCTAATTGTAGGCAATACAGTAAAGGTCACTTTTAATATTTTTGATACTGTTTTGAGGATTCCTCATAGCCTAACGAGGACCTCAGACAAAGTAAAACTCCTTCTGTTGCAGATCCCTGAAAATATATGCAGTTGGTACAGAGTCCTACATTTCCTACCTTCAGACCGGGAAATAATGACATGTGAGCTCATATTCCAAGTTTCTTTCTTTATTTCCTCACCAGAAAGTGAGTTTGTTATTCCCACCACTCCTTTTGACTATGGATAAAAGTGCCTATGTAAATTTAGGCACCGAAGTCCCATTTTCAAACATGTCTTAGATATTCCTTGGATAGATTCTCAAAGATTTGTGGATGCCTAAGAATGAAGATAGGTGTCAGGTGTCCTATCCAAGAGGCTAACTTTATGTAAAAGAGGAATGGTCTAGAGGCCTGAGCATAGGTATGGGAGCCAAGACTTCCTGAGCTGCAATCTGGATTCTGACAGAGATTCCCTGAACGGCCTTGAGCAATGAACTCCCTTCGTTTCTTTACCTCAGTTTCCCCATCTATAATATCATCATCAATACCAATAATAATGCTTCAGAGGGGTAGCCAAGTTCATCTGTAACTGGAAAAACTTAAAAAACAACAAATAGTTTAGCAACACCTTAAAGACTAACAAAACATGTAGATGATATCATGAGCTTTCCTGGGCACGACCTACTTCTTTGGATGAATGGATAATAATGCTATTGTGCTTGGAGGCCAATGCTTCATAATAAAGGGACAGTTCTTGCCCCCAAAATCTTATAATCAAATATAAGACCGTGGATCATGATGAAACAAAACATTTGCTGATATACGATATTATCAGATTAATACAGTCTTCTGACCAGAGTTTTTGATGTAATCCTACATATAGAATATGGCTACTGACTCTGGTCTTTTGTCACCAGACCCTAGATCTTGTGGCTGGGACAAGAAAAGAGAGTCCAGGTTCTTCTATCAACTGTGTGTCAGCTCTTATTACAGAAAAAAACTACATATTTGTTACAGATGGTATGAACTGAGTTAGGATACTTAAGAGGTTAAATACGGCTTATTTAGCACAGAAGAGAAGCTGCTTATTTCATCCATGCTTGCCTGCTGCCATCAGTGACGGCCAACTTCCAAACACAGTCACACTGTGGTTTACATGGCAGGGGTCGCAAGACATTCTTGAATCCTGAATCAGGATTTAGCAGTGCTATGTGCCAAGCCTTACAGGCATGCAGAGCATTTGCAACTTGGCACCTGCGGAAATCCTATTTCCTGATGAATAGAGGCCTTCAATATTAATGTTTTTCTCCTTGAGTTAGGCTGGGCCATGTGGTAATGAAATATCGCCTGAATAATTACCTCTTACAATCTTCTGCTGTCAGGACATTGGGAAAAGTCCTTGCTCAGCATTTCCTCAGTCCTTACAAAGGATTCAATGAGAGGCTTGAGTAAGAACTGAGGATTCATGGAACAACAACAAAAAGTAAGGACCTTGGGATTTAGCTCTAAGAACTGGAAGACTGGAAGTATGTGACGGTTTTGTGGTGCAAACCAATAGAATAGCCTGGCTCTTGGTGATGTGTTGAAAGCGTCAGATGCAACAAGGTTTGGTTACAGTTAGGGGAGAGCCATTTCACTAGAGAAAAGAGGGAAGAAGCCAAATTACAGAGGATCTAGGGCACAGTTGGAAGGGAAGGGGAGAAAAGGGGGAAGTAGAAGAGGAAATAGGGGAATTGGCTGTATCCTAGAATGGAGTAGAATGTATGCAGGATATTCAAGGAGGATTCCATAGAAAGAAAGCATCCTAATGCTCTCCACAGAGCTGTGCAGTTCTGCACTGCCCCTTACTCTAGGCTGTGCCTATGAGGCATGTGCTCCACAGTACAACTGCTTCTGTTTGTATTTTCGTTAAGCATCCCTTTCCACAAGGAGATGCTAGAATGTTGAGTTCTATTCTGAGTGCTGGGTTCCCAAATCTGAACTCCTCTGAATACCCTTGTCTCCTCCCTCAGGCTGGGCTGAGCAGTGAGGTAGCCAAAGGACAGCTGATGTGATGTACATTTTTCAGGGTCTTCCTCCCTCCTATTGCTCATAACTATGTGCATCCAAACAGCTGTCAGGGTCTGTACAAAACACCTGCTGTGGTGAGCAGCAGCTGGGGTTCATTTGGGGTCCAAAGGGTTGGAACCAAGCAGACTGACTGCGTGTGCACTAATCCAGCACCACCATCACCACCACCACCAACAACAGGTGCCTTTTTGAAGAGAGGAGGTACACGTATCTGTGGAGAATCATAGATTTATAAAGGATACCATGGGCTAGATCCTCATTTGATGTAAATCAACACATGCAGTTGACTTCAAGGGAGCTATTTACACCAGCTGAGTATCTAGTCCACTTTCTTCATAGTGCTTTTCTTAGTTTTCCATTTTTACAAGAGACTGTGGGAGGGTTTTGTTTGCTTATTTTTTTCCTCTGCTTGTTCATTTTTTTCTTTTTATTCTGACTTGGTCTTTCTTGACATTTCTAAACCATTTTTTTCTTTAAACTTCCCAATGGTTCTTTAAAATACCCTGCTCAAAGTCATGTGCTATGCTTAAGAACATAAAAATGGTCATAATGGATCAGACCAAAGGTCTATCTAGCCTCTCCGGTCCACCAACAGTGGCCAATACCAGATGCCCTAGAGCAAGGAAACACAACAGGTAATCCTCACATGATACCTCTCCTTTCACTCACTTACAGACAGACAGAGACTAGGGACACCATACCTACCCATCCTGGCTAACAGCCATGGATGGACCTAACCTCCATGAATCTACCTAGCTCTTATTTGAACCCTGGTAAAGTTCTAGTCTTCACCACATCCTCTGGCAAGGAGTTCCACAGGTTGACTGTGCTCTGAGTGAAGAAAAACTTCCTTTTGTTTGTTTTAAACCTGCTTCCTATTAATTTAATTTGGTGACCTCTACTTCTTATATTGTGGGAATAAGTAAATAACTTTTCTTTATTCACTTTTTCCAAATCAGTCATGATTTTATAGACATCTATCAGATACCCCTTATTCTCTTCTTTTCCAAGATGAAAAGTCCCACACTTAGTTTGCTGAGATCTTTTTAAATCTCTGCACAGTCTGTTGGTTGTAATTGCCTTGAGAAGCTTGGTATCATCTGCTAATTTTGCCACCTCACTATTTACCCCTTTCTGTAGATCATTTATAAATAAGTTGAATAGGATTGGTCCCAGGACAGACCCTTGGGAACCCCACTAGTTATCTCTCTCCACTCTGAAAACTTATCATTTATTCCTACTCTTTGTTTCCTGTCTTTTAACAAGTTATCAGTCCATGAAAGGACCTTCCCTCTTATCCCATGACAACTTAATTTACTTAAGAGCCTTTGGTGAGGGACGTTGTCAAAGGCTTTCTGGAAATCTACGTATACTATATCCACTGGATTCCCCTTGTCCACATGTTTGTTGACGCTCTCAAAGAACTCTAGCAGATTAGTAAGGCATGATTTCCCTTTACAGAAACCATGTTGACTTTCCCTCAATAAATTATGTTCACCTATGTGTCTGACAATTTTATTCTTTTCTATAGTTTCAACTAATTTACCTGGTACTGACATTAGACTTACCACTCTGTAATTGCCAGGATCACCTCCAGAGCTCTTTTTAAATATTGGCATCATGTTAGCTATCTTCCCGTCATTAGGTACGGAAGCCGATTTAAAGGATAAGTTACAAACCACAGTTAATAGTTCCACAATTTCACCTCAATCTGGGACAATTCCTCAGATTTGTCACCTAAAAAGAATGGCTTAGCTTTGGGAATCTCCCCAATATCCTCAGCCATGAATACTGAAGCAAAAAATTCATTTAGCTTCTCTGCAATGAGTTATCATCTTTGAATGTTCCTTGAGCATCTCGATCGTCCAAGGGCCCCAACTGGTTGTTTAGCTGGCTTCCTGCTTCTGATATACTTAAAAACATTTTGCTATTACTTTTTGAGTTTTTGGCTAGCTGTTTTTTGAATTCCTTTTTTGGGCTTTTCTTATTATATTTTTACACTTAATTTGACAAAGTTTATGCTCCTTTCTCTTTTACTCACTAGGATTTGACTTCCACTTTTTAAAAGATGTCTTTATCTGTCACTGCTTCTTTTACTAGGTTGTTAAGCTACATTGGCACTTTTTTTGTTCTTTTACTGTGCTTTTTTAATTTGGAGTATACATTTAAGTTGGGCCTTTATTGTGGTGTCTTTGAAAAGTTTCCATGCAGCATGCAGAAATTTTACTTTTGTCACTGTACCTTTTAATTTCTGTTCAACTAACCTCCTCAGTATTCAGTATGCTGAGGTGTTTTTTCCATCACAGGGATGTTACATTTTATTGCATTATGGTCACTATTTCCAAGCGGTTCAGTTATATTTACCTTTTGGACCAGATACTGCACTCCACTTAGGACTAAATCAAGAGTAGCCTCTCCCCTTCTGGGTTCCAGAACCAGCTGCTCTAAGAAGCAGTCATTTAAAGTATCAAGAAATTTTATCTCTGCACCCCATCCTGAGGTGACATGTGGGGATAGTTGAAATCCCTCACTATTATTGAGTTTTTTATTTTTATAGCTTCTCTAATCTCCCTTAGCATTTCATAGTCACTATCACAGTCCTGATCAGATGGTTGATAATATATCCCTACTTCTATATTCTTATTATTGGAGCATGGAATTATTATCTATAGAAATTCTATGTAATACTTTGGCTCATTTAAGATTTTTACTTCATTTGATTTTACATTTTCTTTCATGTATAATGCCATTCCCCCACCAGCACAACCTGTTCTATCCTTCCGATATATTTTGTACCCTGGTATGACTGCGTCCCATTGATTGTCCTCATTCCACCAAGTTTCCATGATGCCTATTATATCAATATCCTCCTTTAAAATGAGGCACTCTAGTTCACCCATCTTATTATTTAGATTTCTAGTGTTTGTATATAAGCACTTTAAAAATTTGTCACCATTTATTGGTCTGCCATTTTTCCTGGTGTGTTAGACTTTTTTCATTTGATTGTGTCTCATCTGATCTGACCCATACTTCCATCTTCTCCTCCTGACTAGAACATAGAGAATCTCTATTAATAGATCCTCCCCTAAGAGATGTCTTTGTCAGATCCATGTGCTCCTCTGTACCCATCAGCTTCAGGGCTGGTCTTACCATGAGGCGAACTGAGGTGGCTGCTTCAGGTACAAGACTGTGGGGGGGCACCACTAGGACCCAGAGTGTAGAAAATTGTGTCTGGTGCATAAGTATTCTCTCTGCTCTAGATGCACGGAGATGGTGGAGTACTGTGCTGGAGGAAGGAGGGCATAAGTTGCTGGTGCATAAGTATTCTCTCTGCTCTAGACACAGGGAGATGGTGGAGTACTGTGCTGGAGGAAGGAGGGCAATAGAGAAATACCAGACAGGCAGGAGAAAAGGTGGCATAGGGGCGTCATTTGAGCTCCCCGCCTCAGGTGCCAAAATGTTGTGGGCCAGCCCTGGTCAGCTTTCCCCCACCCCTTAGTTTAAAAACTGCTCTACGACCTTTTTAAAGTTAAGTGCGAGAAGTCTAGTTCCATTTTGGTTTAGGTGGAGCCCATCCTTCCTGTGTAGGCTCCCCCTTTCCCAAAAGTTTCCCCAGTTACTAATACAGTAAAATTCCAATAGTCCGGCATCCAATAGTCTGGCACTCCTGATAGTCCAGCATCAAAATGGCAAGAGCCTAGTGTGTGAGCTTCGGCAAAAACGAGTCACAAGGTAACAGTGGCAGCAGCTGAACTGAGCAAAAAGGGTAAAAAAGGCTTAAAAAAACTAAAACATTATAGTATACTGTATACAGTATGTACAATAAAAAGGGTTAAGAACACTCTATATACAGTATATAATGTATACAGTATATATATAACCTGCTTATAGTACCTCCTGATAGTCCGGCATATTTGATAATCTGGAACCATCTAAATCCCATAGGTTTCGGATTATCGGAAGTCTACTGTAAATCTAAACCCTTCCTCCCTACAGCATCATCTCATCCACACATTGAGACTCTGAAGTTCTGCCCGCCTACCTGGCCCTGTGTGTGGAACTGGTAGCATTTCAGAGAACTCTACCATAGAGGTCCTGGATTTCAATCTCTTTCTTAACAGCCTAAATTTGGCCTCCAGAACCTCTCCCGTACCTTTCCTTATGTGATTGGTACCTACATGTACCACGACCAGCAGCTCCTCTCCAGCACTACACAGAAGTCTATCTAGATGTCTCGAGAGATTCGCAGGTAATCATAAATGCTACATTGGGTGCAATAAACAGGATAGCCCCCACTCTGCTACTGGGCTTCTGCCTTCATTCTCTCCTGCAGATAATTAGATTATTGATAGGGGGTTTATTTAAATCAGATAGTTTTGGTTTTAGTTTAGTTTAAAAGTGTTAAAAAATGTCAAGTGTACCTCGCCCTCTTCCAACGCTCCTTCTAAACTCCCTCATGAAACTCCCTGTTTGCAAAGCTCCCTGGTTGCTTACTAGCAGGTTTTATAAAGCCCTAGCCTTCCTCGTAGCCCTGCCCTCTGACTAAGGCTTGACCAATTAACAGAGGGTTCTAGATTTCAAATCTTCATTAAGAAGCTCATAGCTTCCAACTGCTGGCCACAGCACATGGTCCTTCAAACAAACAGTTCAGCACATGAATCTCCAAACAAACAAACAAACAAACAAACAAACAAACACAAGGTCAGCACACAGTTTCTTTCAGGCAAGCAGCAAATAACCCCCAAATACAAACACACACACTACAGACAGACACTTACTTCAAGGGTCCCGTAATCACTCCTTCTTTACCTGGAGAACTCTTTCATGAAACTCCCTGTTAGCTGCCCTGGTCGCTTACTAGCAGGTTTTCCAAGAATCCAAAATTTATTTTCTCTGCTGAAGCAATCTCAGCTAGAACAGCAAATCTAGCACCATATTCCAGTACCAATATCCTCAGCCATCCAGTCCTTCATCTTTTCTCTAATGATTTAGTGTAACCTAGTTTTGTTTGCAATCATTTAGAAAGCACCTCTTTTTTTAAGAATGTGTCCATTGACTGAGGGTATGTCTACACTGCAGAGTTTTTACAGAAAAGCAGCTGTTTTTCCAGAAAAAAACTACACTTACATCCACACTGCAATTGTGTTCTTTCAACAGAAAGTCAAAAGAACACAGGGGGTTTCCCGACAGCGGTAAATCTCTTTCTATGAGGAAGAAACCTTTTTCCGAAAGAGCTCTTTCGGAAAAAGGCATGTGTGAACAGGGAAAAGGGGTTTTTTTCGAAAGAAGAGGCCTCCAGGAAAAAGCACAGATGCCCTGGTGGCCACTCCATCCATAGTAATCACAACTTAAATACGAGATAACATCCAATCAATGTGGAAGCTATCTATCGAAAAGGCAGGTCACTTTTTTTATGCACTTTTGGTGTGTGAATGCTCTCTTTCAAAAGAAGTTTTTCCAGAAGATCTCTTCTGGAAAAGCTTCTTCTGAAAGACACTTGCAGTCTAGGCATAGCCTGAATTATACAACTATAAGAGGAAAGGCAAGAAGTCCTCCAGCTTGACAGTATTTTGACACTATTTCAAAATAACTGCCTGCTGTGTAGATGCGGACTAAGTTATTTCGAAATAGTGTTGCTGTGTAGACATACCCTAAGTCGAGTTAGCGTGTCCACATTAAGGCAGCCTGCCTCTGACTTATTTCGAAGCTTCCCTTGTAGTGTGGACACACTATTCAAAATAGCTATTTAGCGAGTTATTTCTAAATAATTTCCTAGTGTAGACATGCCCTTGGAGATCAGAAAGTGCAAAGATAAAGTGAGAATTGCCAAAAGCCAAGCAGAGTTGGACATTGCAAAGGGAACTAAAAATAAATGGTAAAGGGTTCTATAACCATGTAAATAAAAGGAAAACCAGGAAAGAAATGGAGTCATTGAGGGTGGGGTAGAGATTAAATATAATCAAGGCATGGCCTCACACCTAAACAAATACTCTGCCTTGGCTTTTAACATGTCTACTGAAGAATTTAGGACAATAGAAGAATATGTTCATATAGTCTGGAGAGTCATTATTTATTAGCACAATGTATGCTGTGAGCATGCAACAAAATGGGGATGTTGATTAATCGCAGTTAATTCATGATTAACTAAAAAATTTAATTGCGATTAAACCACAGTTTTAATCACACTATTAAGCAATAGAATACCAATTGAAATTTTATTTTTGATGTTTTTCTACATATTCAAATATATTGATTTCAGTTATACAATACAAAGTGTGCAGTGCTCACTTTATATTATTTTTATTACAAATTTTTGCACTGTAAAAATGATAAACAAAAGAAATAGTATTTTTCAATTCACTTCATACAAGTACTGTAATGCAGTCTCTTTCTCATGAAAGTGGAATTTACAAATATAGAACTTGTTGTTACATAACTGCACTCCAAAACAAAACAATATAAAACTTTAGCGCTTACAAATCCATTCAGTCCTACTGCTTATTCAGCCAATCACTAAGGGTGCATTTACACAGCACCCGAAACTCAAAATAAGATCTGCAATTAGTGCTACGCAAATTGCGTAGCTTATTTAAAGTCTTTCGAAATAGGTTATTTTGAAATTTGGCACTGTCTACACAGCACCAAGTATCAAAATAATACACTATTTCAAGCCATTCTTTAACTCTTATGCTACGAGGTTTACAGTGATGGTGAAATAGCACACCCGTTATTTCGAAAAATATTTAAAACTAACCGGAGCATTTCTAAGATGCAGGGGTAGCTATTTTGGGATACCTTGGTATCCCAAAATATCTCCACTATGTAGACGTACTCTATATACGTACCCTAAGACAAAAAAGTTTGTTTACATTTAGATAAGATAATGCTGCCAGCTTCTTAGTTACAATGCCACCTGAAAGTGAGAGCCGCCCTTAGTATGGCACTTTTGAAGCTGGCATAGCAAGGTATTTATGTGCCAGATTTCTAGATATGCAAAACATTCATATGCCACTTCAAGAGCAACATTCAGATGTGGAAACTAAGAAAACGAACCATCCAAAAAGAAAATCAACCTTTTCTGATGGCATCTGACTCAGATGTTGAAAATGAATGCATATCGGTCCACACTGCTTTGGATTGTTATCAAGCAAAACATGTCATCAGCATGACACATGTCCTCTGAATGATAGTTGAAACATGTAGGGACATATGAATCTTTAGCACATCCTATCTATCTATCTATTAGTCCTTTGGGTTCCTAATGGAGCATAGGGCCCCCACAATCATTCTCCATCTCTTGTGATCCTTAGCGATAGTCTTGATTTGATCCCATGTTAAGCCAGCGGCTTTTACTTCATCCAGGCAGCTTCGTCGCCATGTTTGTTTGGGATGTCCCCTTTTCCTCTTTCCCTTTGGATTCCATTCTAACACTTGTCTTGTGATACATTCCTCACAGTACTTACGGAGAATGTGGCCTGCCCATCACCTCTATCATACCACTTTAGCTGGAGAATGTGTCTAAGGCATTTATTGACAAACGTCTGAATTCTTTTAGTGTTGCTCTGGACAACACGCCACACCTCCGAGCCATACAGCAGCACTGATTTCACATTGAAATTGAAAATACATAGTTTAGTTCTATTGAAATGGCTCTTGTACCCCAGACTGGTCGTAGTATGGCAAAAGTTTGTTGCGCCTTTCTTATTCTTGCACTGATGTCCTCTTCAGTTCCCCCATTCTTGCTGATAACACTCCCCAAGTATACAAACCGATCTACCTCTTGCACTGCTTTTCCTTCAGTTGTAATTTCACCTTCCTATCTGTTGTTAATGCACATCAGCTTGGCACATCCTACACATACATATCTTATGATGCCCACTGCAACAGTGCTAGGCAAACACCTGTTCTGATTTTTAGGTGATGATGTAAACAAAAAGCAGACAGCATTATCTACTGCAAATGTAAACAAACTTGTTGAGCTATTTGCTGAACAAGAAGTAGGACTGAGTGGTTTTGTAGGGTCTAAAGTTTTCCTGGCTGCCCTGGCCAGGAAAGGAGGGGGGCTGTTCAGGGCGGGCTTGCAGAACCACATTGTGGGTGGAGGACTGCTCTGGCTGGGCCAGACCCACTGTGCTGTATGTGGGGGGTTTCTTCAGCATCGCTGGGCTGGAACAGCCGCCCCCCCCTCCAGTGGCATGACATGAACAGAGAGCTGCTGCCAGGCCCATTGCGCCACAGGCAGGAGGCTGCTCCAGCCCAGCTTGGCCTGGCTGGAGCAGTGGGCCCGGCCAGGCTGCAGCAGCCACACATCCGATTCAGGGAGGAGGTCTGTTCCAGCCCGGTCATGCTCCTAGTTAACCAATTCCTATAAGCATCACCCAGTAAGATGCTTAGCAGGTAACCAGTAAACCAATTAACTCTTTACATCCCTAAGGAAAGCTTATGTGTATGCACAGCCCTTAGTTTCAACAAATTTCAGTCCAAAAGTTAAGGAACAAATCTGTTTCCATTGATCCAGTGAGCATGAAAGCACTAGTTTCAAGAGTATCAAAATCTAACATAAAGTAACCATCAATTTCCTTAACATTGCTAGCACATACTGATGTTTGCAGCATTACAAGCATATGGTGTTAACTTTTCTGAACTTTTTGCATTTCCCAAAAGTTTATGACATAACAGAAAAATATTTCTCAGTAAGTTCCACTTGAGGCCTTAGTCATACCGGTCTGTTCATCTCATTGTCATACCATATTTTGCTGATGACCACTTTTACTTGAAAGAGGACTGAAATTCTTTCCTGATGTTTTGCTAGGCAGTAATCCCCTCAACTTCCAAGGTGCTTTTCATGTCACTAGTCATATCATGTAATCAGTCAAAGAAACAGCTTGGAAGCGCAGTCTGTTAACTTATTCTCTGCTTTTCAAAGCAAAGGAAAAACAGAGGGAATGGGGCAAGACTAGTGAGTTCATGTCTTTTGAGTATATGGATTTGCTTGTCCAGAGGTGGCACTAGAATTAAGGGTTCTGAGGGTGCTACCACGCTGCCTGGCTTCAAATGGTTTCCATCACAGATAGGGTTTACCATTTTGTTCTCAGCACCCTCCCTCGGAAAATTATTCCAGCAATCCTGCTTATGACTAAGTTCCCATTTCCAAATGATGGGTTTAAGTTTCACTCAGCCAATGATAAAATAAAGTCACGAGAACAGACAAAATCAAATGTACACAGCACGTGTATGATAGGAATGTAAAATCCCATTGAATTGGTTATTATATATGCAGCTGTGCATTATATTACTTAGTATTTTATTGCAGAACAATCCCAAGATATCTAAACATAAGATAGCAGGGAAGAGACTGGGAATGGCGCCTGCTACCTGGTGGTTGGGAGGCTTCGGCTGTCTGAGAGGTCCCACCACCTCCCAGCCATGGGAGGGCAGGAGGGCAGGGAGGTGACTGGTGGCTCGTGCCATGCAGGACACCATGCACTCCATCACTGAGGTGAGGGAGGAGCACATGGCATTGTGCTGGCTTGCCAGTGGACCCCAAGTGGCCTTCCATTGTTCCCGGTCAGCCCAGCACTCCTCCCAGTCAGCCAGCACTCCTCCTGGTCAGTGGTCCACTCTTGGTACTCCTCCTCAAGTCCCTCCCACATCAGGTCCTCACGGGTGTGTTTCCTCCAGCAGATCCCGAAGAGTAGGGAAGATGGTGTGGGAGGTGGGAGACGTGCCAAGCTCGCAGCTGGCCCAGTTGTGAAGAAACATGTCAAGGGCAGTCACCCCAGGAGACACTGTGTATGAAGCCTACCCTTAATCTCTGAGCCAACACTGAAGATCTCAGTTCAGACGAAGACGATGTCCTTCAAGCAAGGCCATGTGTTGCCTAGACAGTGGGCATGTTCCTGCAGAGGCACAGATGTCGCAGAGGAGAATCGCTACACGCACAGCCTTGGGACAAGCAGGCATGGAAAGGTGCTGCCCAGGCCAGGAGTCTGCAGGTAAGGGGGGGGATGGGACAGCTGGACTTCCTTCGGTGTCCCACACATGCGGGGTCCAGCACTGGCGGCTTCCCACAGACAGAGAACTTCCATCCCTGCCAGCTGGAGGGGTGGGGGCAGGTGCGTGTGAGTGACAGACACCACTTGCCAGAGAGAGTGCTACTGGGTTCCCCTCCTCTGCCTCCCGCAGGCAGGTTCCCTGGCATAGAATCAGTCTCATCATCATCATCGCACTTGACTGGGAGCAGATGCTGTATGTGGCACTGCTGGGTGGTTCCATGATCCCAGCCTCCTTAGTGGTGGCTTGACGTGGAAGGTGTCCCACCATGGAGGTCTAAGTAAGTCAGGCCTCTCCAGGAACCAAGTTCTTGTGTGAGAGCCTCATGGAGCTGAGTGCTCCAGACTGGCACTCCATGGGCACCCACATGCAGATGCTGTTGTGCAGTTCTCAAACCTATTAGGCTGAAAGAGGAATGTGCAGCCCCTTACAGCCCGTCGCCTGCCCCCATGTGTAGATAGGGAAAGTTATAGAACTCACCTGAAGTGCCTTCCCTGGGTTGCTCAGAAGCCTGGGAAACATCTTGGGAGAAGGGGGACTGGCTGCAAAGTGAGGAGCAGGTCCTGGCTGGTGGGCATGGTTGCCTGGCTGGCCTTCTCCTCCTCCACCACCTGGCCCTCTTGGAGGCTAACGATGGGTGTGTCCTGGCTGGACTCCACAAGGATGGGGGAGGAGGGAAGGTGACAGGCCCCCCTCCTAAGATGACATCCAGCTGGTCAAAGTACCAATAGGTGTGCTGTGCCACCCCGGAGTGTCCGCTCTGCTCCCTGACCTTGTGGCAGGCCTGCCAGAGCTCTTTTATTTTCATGTGAACCTGGTCCAGGTGTGGCCTTTGTCGGCCAGGCTGGCGGCAATCTGGCTGTAGATGTCTGCATCCCTCTTTCTGGTGCAGCGATCCTGCAGGTTGGTCTCTTCCCCCCCAGACCTCGATGAGGTCCAGGATCTCTGCACCAGTCCAGGCCAGAGTTTTCCTGCGTCTCTGGGCAGTGGCAGCCAAGGGAGCAGCAGGAGTGCTGGCAGCCATGGGAGGCTCTGAGGGAGTGTTAGGGTCGCTCATGGCTCCCTTTCTGGCTGCAGTATTGAACAGGGCTTGCAAAACTGGCCACATGCAGGAGAGGTGTAACTAGTGGTGTTCCCCAAGGGTCAGTCCTAGGACCAATCCTATTCAACTTATTCATAAACAATCTAGAGAAAGGGGTAAGCAGTGAGGTGGCAAAGTTTGTGAATGATACTAAACTGTTCAAGATAGTCAAGACCAAAGCAGACTGTGAAGAACTTCAAAAAGATCTCACCAAACCGAGTGATTGGGCAACAAAATGGCAAATGAAATTTAATGTGGATAAGTGTAAAGTGATGCACACTGGAAAAAATAACCCCAACTATACATACAATATGATGGAGGCTAATTTAGCTACAACTAATCAGGAAAGAGATCTTGGAGTTATCGTGAATAGTTCTCTAAAAACATCCCCGCAGTGTGCAGCGGCAGTCAAAAAAACAAATAGGATGCAAGGATTTATTAAAAAAGGGATAGAAAATAAGACGAAGAATATCTTACTGTCCCTATATAAAACTATAGTATGCCCACATCTTGAATACTGCGTACAGATGTGGTCTCCTCACCTCAAAAAAGATATTTTGGCATTAGAAAAGGTTCAGAAAAGAGCAACTAAAATTATTAGGGGTTACTAACGGGTCCCATATGAGGAGAGGCTAAAGAGACTGGGACTTTTCAATTGAGAAAAGAGGAGATCATGAGTGGTGTGGAGAGGGTGAATAAAGAAAAGTTATTTACTTGTTCCCATAATATAAGAACTAGAGGACACCAAATGTAATTAATGGGTAGCAGGTTTAAAACTAATAAAAGAAAGCTCTTCACACAGCGCACAGTCAACCTGTGGAACTCCTCGCCAGAGGAGACTGTGACGGCCTGGACTATAACAGAGTTTTAAAAAGAGCTAGATAAACTCATGGAGGTTAGGACCATAAAAGGCTATTAGCCAGGGGGTAAGGAATGGTGCCCCTAGCCTCCGTTTGTCAAAGGCTGGAGAAGGCTGGCAGGAGAGAAATTGCTTGATCATTGTCTTCAGTACACCCCCTCTGGGGCACCTGGCACTGGCCACTGTCGGCAGACAGGATACTAGACTAGATGGACCTTTGGTCTGACCCAGTATGGCCATTCTTATGTTCTTATGAGAAGCCCTTCTGCTGCTGCTGGGAGTTTTAAGTTCTGCAGGAGAAGAAGAGTAATGGAGATACCAGGTGTGGCCAGAGCACTCAGAGCCACAGCTGTGAGAGGCCTCCAGGGTACATCTAGACATCTACCTCACATCTTTTAAACACACCCATTATTTCAAAATATTTTTCAAAATAACGGATGCGCTATTGTGGCATTGTTCCACAAGGGCTAAGGGATGTGTCAAAATAGGTCGTTATTTCGAAATTTGGTGCTGTGTAGATGTACCAAATTTCAAAATAAGCTATTTTGAAATACAATTGAAATAAGATATGCAATTTCCGCAGTGCAAATTGTGTATCTTATTTCGAGTTTAGGGTACCGTAGATGTACCCACAGAGGCCAATTATTTCGAATTAGCTGCACTGGATTGTCCACACTAATGCTATTTCAAAATTAGTGTTATTCCCTGAGAAAAGCAGGAGTACAGATTTCAAAATAACCAGCCCCTTATTTCGAAATAACAACTTTTTTAGTATGGACACTCCACTTGTACATTTGACTTAATGGGGGTTATTTCTAAATAACTCCCTAGTGTAGACCAGAGCTAAATGACAGTAGCTATGTCAATGCTTCTGTCAGTCTAGCTACATCTGCACTTGGGGTCAGGTTGGCATAGCTACAACATTTGGAGTGTGCTTCTACATTGACAAAAGTTTTAAGTATGCATCTAGCCTTATTTGGATCCAGTAAACATTTAAACACATACTTACTTTACATGCATATAATTTTATTGACTTCTATAAGACTATTCAAAGGCTTATAATTATGTATGATCTGCCTCATGTAGTCATATGTAATAACAATTAGAAGGTGCAATGGAATACAAATTCACACCAATGGAAAATGTATGAATAGACTTTGGGGGAGTAGCATTTTATTTAATATATCACCTGATTTGCTTGAAAAAATATTCCATAGAATAAAATGTGACATTAAACTCATCAAACAGAAAATCACTGAACAGTAAATTATCAAATTTGAAAGGTACAGAGATGAATCATGCTTCAAGTTCATTGACTTTTGCACATATTACTTAAGGGTTTATCTTTAATAATATACAGAGATGCAGCTATCATTATATATGATAAAGTAAACTGAAGTTGTTACCCTAGAAATATATATTTTTAAAGCTATTCTAGAAAGTAGAGAATTAGACATTTATTAAAAATCAGTGATATTTTAATCTGCCCAGATAGGGTTACATTAACAGACAATAGCTTGAGAATTATCACATCCTAAAGGACTAATTCTGTTATTCTGATGACAAAACATATATTAGACTAAATTTATTGGTTCTCCACATTTTTACAAATTACCTGTGTCCTTGGAATATATCTGATTGCACAAGTTACGACCAGCCCTTTTAGTCCCAGAAATACCTTAATATTAAAGGAAAGTATGTACATGTGTGTGTCAGTGGAGTGTGTGTGTGTGTCATATCTCAAAGGATAATGTCCTTAGTTGTCTGTTTAAGTTGGGATTGCTGTCTTTTGCAATTCTGTTATCCACTTTGCTCAAGTTTTAAATAAAAAGAAACAAAACAAATATAGGTTGGATCTGGGGTTGCCAGATGGTTTCAACAAAAATACCGGACACACTTGACATTACATCACAATCTACATTACATCTTATTTAGAAAATACCGGACATTTATATTTTCTCAATTTGTTTCCCAAACAGAAAGTTCAAATACTGGACTGTCCGGTTCAAATTTGGACACCTGGCAACTCTAGTTGGATCCCATAGATCAGTGTTTCCCAATTGGTGCTCCGCGGAACCCCCAGGTTCTGCAAAGCGAAAGTAAGGGTTCCGTTAGAATGCAACACTCCCCCGCCTCCTCTTAAATAGAGGGGGGTTTTGCGAGGTTTTTTTGCACGACCAATTCTAGCGGGTTTTGGGGGGTTTTTTTGCTTGACAAATCTTATGCTGGCAACCCTAGGAAGTCCTTGAAATTCTTTTAAGCTGAAAAGGGTTCCGTGGCCAAATAAAATTGGAAAACTCTGCCATAGATGGTTTATTAGCTATACGTCCAATACAGATGTGTTGCGTGCATGATCTTGACAAGACTTGATAAGAAAATTTTGAATGTTGAGTCTGCTGTTTCCACTGGTCTACAGTTTTTTAGAAGTCTGCTTCAGAGATAAAATGTGCTATTTATTATGTATTTTGAT
>CM057848.1:100010922-100025017 GCA_030068395.1 Apalone spinifera
CCACAGACCCTGGTCATCTCCGCATGAACTAAAAGCCAGCTGGCTCTTAGCTACGGCTGAAGAGCAAACTCATTATTCTCTCTGTAAGTGGTCTCAGTGCCACTAGATGGGACAGGCCATTACACCCAGAAGGTGTGTGTGTTACATATCCAGTGTACGTATGACTTATACAGGCCACCCCAGGAGTGCCGACTCAATTTTGCTTTCTCAATAAGTTGTCATAGTATTGCTGAAAGAGAAAGGAGGACTCCAGAGAGCTCTACCTAAGCTCTTATCTGGTTCTCACCCTTTTCACCTGTCTATCATGGCACCAAATGAGGAATGCACACACAAAATTATAAAGGAAATCTCTTCTGGAAAAGCTTCTTCCGAAAGAAGCCTGTAGTCTAGCCTTAGCCTGTATAACAACAGTTAGACACTCTGGACACCCAAAAGATGAAGTGTATGTGAAATGTTTTTATTAATACTCAGTGATATTCCTAAGATCTTTGGAAAAGATAAATTCTAGATAAAAGGCTCTAGATAAGCTTTGGTGATAAGCTATTCTCAATTTACTATATATATTGGGGTGAGAAAGTGATGGTCCATTGGCTGGCTCAAGTCTGCCAAACCACTGGATCTGGCCCACAGGCCGCCCAATCCGGCCCAGGGCTGCCCTGACGGCACCCTCAGGCACAGAGCTGCCAGCCACTTCAGAACAGCCTTACACCACTTTAAATGGATGGCTGCTACCTGTGCTCTCTGCTCCAGGTGCTGAGGGAAGAGGCAGCTTCACAGAAACCAGCCAGATATTAAATTTTATTACATTATGGTCACTTTGTAAAAAACAAATTACTGCTATTTACACAACCACATTACTCCTCTAATAATAACATATTGCAGTTAAAAACAAAACATTCAAGAAGTTTGTGAACAGTTCGCCCAATACCACTCTGCCATGCTGCTTGAATCTTTTACCGTTCCAGAATCTGTTGTAGGCTCACCCAGTTTCTATTTTGAAAGGCTAATTTAGTCCCCTAGCCAACTCCCAAAATATTTCTCATTGCAGGATAAAGGGAAGTCCAACAAAACAAATCCAAAATTAATCCAGTTTTACAGTCCAGGGACTCTTGTGTCATTTTTTTACTACTGGATTTCTGCCACAGGCCTTTGGTGGTGACCAACAAATAGCTTCTGCTCCCTTCAGATTTTCCCCAGGCTCTGGCTTAATAGCTCCAAAACACCACCAAATCCTCAGTATTTTAACCAGCCCTGTCATCCATTGAAACTTTTCCCCAAGATTCTTCCAAAAACTTCCTAAGACCTTTGATTGGAGAGACCCAAGAACAAAATATGTTCAGCTGGAATAACCCTCCAAAGGTATGTCTACACTACAGGACAAAGTCAAATTAAGATACGCAACTTCAGCTATGTTAATTGCATAGCTGAGGTTGAAGTAGCTTAACTTGGCTTTTGGTGCTGTTTACACTGCAAGAAGTTGAAGGAAAAAACACTCTTCCTTCAACTTGCCTTACTCCTCATGAAAGCAGGGTTACCGGCATCAGCCGCAGTGCCCCTCTCACTTCAATTTAGCTATCTTAACTAGATTGCTAATTCAAACCCTGGAAGATCAACAGTGGCAGCTTCGATCTTCCTCTGTAGCGTAGACGTACCCTTGCAAGAGACCTCCCTAGTCTCTACCTTAGGGTGCGTCTACACAGCAGGGCTTAACTCGAAATAAGCTACACAAATTGAGCTATGTCAATTGCGTACCTTGTTTCGAAATAGCTTGTTTCAAAATTGGGAGCATCTACACAGCACTTATTTCCAAATAGAGCACTCTTCCTCTGACTTCTCTTACTCCTCATACAATGAGGGTTATAGGAGTTGGATTAAGAAGTCCTTCAGCTTGACAGTATTTAGACATTATTTTGAAATAACTGCCTGCTGTGTAGATGCGGACTAAGTTATTTTGAAATAACATTAGTTATTTTGAAATAATGTTGTTGTGTAGACGTACCCTTAGTGAGGAAAGGGAATGCTTTATATTTCTGCTTCCTTTCCCAGCAATCGTTGCTGCCCAGCCTCCAACTCCCATAGTCTATCTCAGGAGTGGCCAACCCATTAAACGAAAAGATCCGAAACAGCGGCGGAAAAAATCAGAAGAGCTGCACCAGAATTATTTTGTTTGAGCAATTTTTGTTGAGCAGAAAAACCAAAACCGCTGCCCCATTAAAAGACAAGGCTTTTTGGTCACATCAGGGTTCCGTCGGCCGCCACCATCTTGGTGACGCCATTTTGAATCGCCGCACTGGACGGCTCCCCTGCCCCGGTGAGCACAGGGAGCTCGGGGCCAGGGACCATTTCTAGGGGCGCAGGGGCAGCTTCGCGAGTCGCAGGGGAGGCTTTGCGAGCCATACTTTAAGGGGGGGAAAAGCCGCACGCAGCTCGCGAGCCGTGGGTTGGCCACCCCGGTCTAGCTGCACAAACTCCAGAAAGTTTTATTTGTAGGCTGAACAAGGAAGAGGTTTAGAGCTTGACCCTGAAACCCTCTTAAAGTGTCAGGTTACACTTGGTGATTTACCTGTTCTCTTCATTCCCTCTGGGCCACCTGGCACAGGCCATTATCAGAAGACAGCATACTGGACTAGATGGACCTTTGTTCTGACCCACTATTGCCATTCTTATATTCTTCAGCTATAAATTATTCCCATTCTGCTAATGGGATAACGACGTTAAAGAAAAAGTTAGATGCCTTGATACGGTCATTTAGTAAGTGTCTGACATAGCCAGAAGAAGAACCAAGCAGCCCTATCTCCCCAACTCACACTCTTAATAATTGTAATACAACACCCTTCTTCCCAATTTCTCATTCAAAATAAATATGGTTTATTACACATCTAATATTATTAAAATGTATATATTTACTTTCTTTCACTGTTAGGAAAATACTTCAGGAAAATAACTTTCTGGTGGGGTTTTTTTTGTTTTGTTTTGTTTTTTTGTTTTGGTGCATGAGAATCCCTGCAGCAAAGGGTTGAAACAAAAAAAGTTCCACAATTTTGCTACTTTGCCTCTTAGAAACAGCTGGGATATATTATTATGAATGTGTTAGGGTGGTCAATAGCTGATCTCATTGGGACATATCACTTTTCAGCACTGGGGACACAGTGAAAGAAAGAGATAGTACAGAGTCAGAATGATATTAACCCTAATCAAGTTTTCTGTTTGAAACAAAATAGATTTTTGGGGGTGCAGGTACAATTTGACTAGAAGATCTCCTCTTTGAAGGCATAAATACTTTTCAGATGGAAAAGTGGGAACTGTTGAAAAATGAAATTACATAATTAAAAAGAACAAGTCTGTAGCACGTTAGAGACTAAGAAAAAAATGTGAGCTTTCATGGGCAACATCTACTTCTTCAGATGAGCAGAGACAGTAAAAAGATAAAGAGATAATTTAAATGAATAATTAATAAAGAATCAAATTAAATTGTTGCATGAACAGGAATTCAGAATTGGAGCACAGTAAATATTTTAATTTTATGTACTATGCATGAAATAGAGGCCCCACTGAAGTCAAAATGAGCTTTGCCTTTGACTTCAGTGGAGCCAGGATTTTACACTGTTTATAACTGCAGAAAGGGACCTAATTGTAGGCCAGATTAGATTTGTTTTTAAAAAAATATTTTATTAAGTACTACTCTGTTGTGGGCTAAGAATCACCTCTTGCTTGTAATTAGAATCATTTTTGTTCCAGTGTTCATTGAAGGTCTAATCCTGAACACTTTGCCCAGCCAAAACCTTCATGGAAGCCAATGGGAGTTTCAGATGTATATAACATGACCAGGTCGATGACAGAGTATGTGCTACATCAGATGAATTAAATTAATAATTTACTTAGATCAATATAATTATTGTCAGTTTTCTGACTTTTTAAAATTCTTTCACTTCTGAAATACACACAAAAATACATTAAATATAACATTGTCTCATAATATTGCTGAGTATGTTAGTGCAAACTCAACAATCTCTTACTTGATTAGTGGAAAGTAATCCACCAAAGTGGAAAGAACTAACCAAGCCATGAAACCAGCAAAGTAAGTTCTGAGTTGAACTTGGGTTGTGTTTATTTCAAATATTTGTTATTCCTTTATGTCATGAACAATGTCAGAGGTCTGGCAAATACACACATACACTGTTGTACCCTTCCAAGCAGAAGCACCTAAACAGTTTTAAAAACTCATTTATCATTTAATTACCATAATTTTGTTTGTTTATTTTGGGATTCAAGGTTATTAAATTCCAGTTAATAATAACCGCAAACACTTGTGCAAGTACCCTAGCCCTGTGGGGAATTTTTATCTGTGGAAAGTTAAGTCTTTTCAGGATCAGCCCCTTTAAAACGGAAGCAGAAATGAAACACTCCTAAATTAGTAACCAAAATAATTAACATCAGCTATAAAGTATAAATAAGTTATACTCAAAATCCCGAGCAAAGCATTCTAAACTATATTATGAACTCTGTAAAGGGATTCAAAGGGCTAGCTGTGTTAGTCTGTAACTTTAAAAACAATGAGTAGTCCTGTGGCACCTTAAAGACTAACCAAAATATATAGAATCATGAGATTTCATGAGCAAAACTCACTTCATCAGATGAGCTGGAGTGGAAATAACAGAAACCAAGGGAGATATATATATATATATATCTTTTTCTGTATATATATATGTAACAGAAAAAGTATCTGCCAATTAACCTATGTTAATGGGGCTAATTAAGTAGGCTGGATGCCCCATACATAGCCTTTAATATGGAAACGTAGATGTTAAAGGCTGGAGAAATTGGACCTGGATTTGTTTGGTGCTAACATTTTGTTCTAAGGTCAAATTCTGCCAACTCTGTTCATCTCAGTAGCAATTTACTCCAGAAGCTGCACCACTGAAATGTCTGGGGGTATGTGCACAGCTAGGATACATCTATACTGCGGCGTTATTTCAGGATACTATTACTAATCTGCATCTTGACAGCATGCCCATTATTTCAAAATAGGTTTTGAAATAACAGGCACACTATTCTGATGTCCCTGTAAACCTCGTTCCACGACAATTAAGGGACGTTTCAGAATAGTGATTTATTTCAAAATTTGGCACTGTGTAGACTCGAAATATACTCAAAATAAGCTACATAATACACTAGGAATACACTCGAAAATACACTCAAAATAAACTACATACTTTGCGTAGTTCAAAATGAGTAGCTTATTTGAGCTAAGGGTGCAGTGTAGACACCTCTCCCCCCCCCACCACCAGTACTTAGTATGAGTGAACACAGGTGTGTCAGATTCCCTCTGTAAGGGTGTGTCTATACTCCACTGGAACTCGAAATAAGATATGCAATTTGAGCTATGCAAATTGTGTATCCTATTTCAACACAGCTTATTTCGTCATTTGGCGCTGTCTACACAGTGCCAAATTTCAAAATAAAGCGCTATTCCGAAACACCCCTTACTCCTTGTAGAAAGAGGTTTACAGGGATGTTGGAATAGCAAGCCTGAAATAACTGGCTTGCTGTAAAGACCAGGATAGCGAGTATCCTGAAATAGGTTGCAGTGTAGACGTACCCTGAGTATTTTACTAACAGATGCTCTTAGGTGAACCGGTAAGGTGCAGTGCAAATCTACATGCCACACATAACAGGCAATGTCAACCCCCTCTGTTGCTCTACTACACTGAGGCGATAGCTACAAATAGTTGCGAACTCACTCTCCTAAGGGGCGTCTGTACTAATGCTGTAAGCTTCCTAGAGGAATCAATTTGGCCCTGAAATATACGACTGCAATTAACCACTGCTAGGTCACGTCTCCCACCCCAACAGGGGGCCTCCAGTGATGCTCCAGCACTCACCCACCCACGCACACAGCTGGCCACGCTTGCAATAGCTCTGCCTGGGCTCGGCACACGCTGCCCAGCGCCAGCGGGCTCGGGGTACGGCAAGGCGCGCCCACCCCGGGAAGCTGGCGCCATGGGCAGAGTCAAAGGATGAGGCTCCTCGCTCGCCTGCAAAGCCGCCCGCGCCCGGGCGATCCCCACGACACTGGTTTCCTCTGCAGTTACGATCAGCGCCACACGCGAGGGCTGCGACACACTCCGGCCCCCGCCCCCGCCGGCCATACACCCCTGGAGAGGGCGGCGGCGCCCCCTGGCGGGCGCGCTGTGCCGCCGGGACGCTTCTAGCTTTCCTGGTTGGCCGCGTTTGGACGGTGAAACCCCCCTGCCCGCTAGCCGGGTGGGACTCGGGGGGAGTTTCTAACCAAGCTCTCCCCGCGAAAGAGCCTTTCTGCGCCGGGCCCGGCAGGACCAAGGCTCCGCTGGGCAAGGCTCTGTCTCCACCTGCTGGCTCCTTCGCTAGCGCCTGGCTCCCCTCGTGGCTTTCTTCTGCCTCCCTCCTTCCCCGGCCTTGGCAGGAGCGAGCCCGGGAGCTGGAGGCGAGGCAGCTTACAGGGGCGAGCTGCGATGCTCCGACCCTAGGGCCCGAGCGGGAGCTGCAACCAAAGCCCGGGCCCGACGGCCCTTGCCCGCAGCGCCAGGCATTTCCCGTCCCTTCTCTCCCTTCCCCCAACAACACGTCGCCCCTCTTCTAGCTTTACACCTGGTTTCTCCGACGTGTTCCCGCCCCCGCCCCCGCGCTTGATCAGCTTGGAGATGGTTTGGGAGCGAGGGGCACAGATCCTGGCAGGCTGATCAAAAGTCCGCGGGGGGGAGAAAAAGAGGAGACTGGATTAAACACTAGGAGGGAAGGAAAGGCGGGGTGGCCGCCGCCTCCTCTTTCTGCAAACAAGTCCACGTCCGAGAATTGCAGCGATCCGTAATTACAAGCTGCTGGTTAGACTCAGAATCCCCACAAACCCCACGTAACGTCTTTCTGGGTCAAAAGGCTGCAGCGTGACACGAATCTATTGCCAGTCTAATGTACGGCCATGAATCATACAGCCACCCTCTGGCGGTGGGGGAGAAGGTTAGCGATGGGCAAGGCCAGATGAACGCAGTTTGAAAGTACTACGCGCTCTACCGCCTCCCTCCCCCGCCCCCCACACACATTTCCTTTACTGAACGGTCCCCTCTCTCCAGTTTTCTCTTAAATAAGCTTTTATTCCTGGTCCCTATTCCCACAGCGTAGAACACCGTAAAAAGCAAACCCGAGCCAGTAACGAACAAATCAATTGCATCTTCAGATGGAAGTCGAGGATCAATTGCAGTATCTTCTTTAGAAATGGGGGAAATGGCAAGTGGGCACCCACCAGGCTGGTCGGCACAGTTTCCAGGAAAAGGCGGATCTTTTACAAATCAAACTCAAAAGCATTATTATCTGGCCAGAAACATGGCAGAGCAGGGTCTGGCATAAGGTAAAAGGCATTATTATTACAACGGAGTCAAGTCCGTTTAATGTGATGTGTAGGCTACGTGGAAAGTTTTCGACCCATTCGATGTTTTCTGCTATCAGACCACAAATTAAGTCAATCAAAGAAAATTATTTAGAAGGAAAAACGCAGATAATATAGTAGTCCTTTTTGCCTCCAGACGGTTTCTCGGACTCCTTGAAAATCAACGGAACCCGATTCCTAGATACAAAAGTTACACAGAGGTTTTTTTTTCATTTTTGAAAATGATTAGATGGGAAAATATTAGGTTCCTAGGAGAGAAACTAAAGGCTGAAGAGAGAAAGAGAGGGGGAGCATAGGTGTAATCCTAAAAACAGCACTCAGTTCACTCGCATTTCCTGAAAAACAAATTACAAGAAAAAAATATCAACCTGCAATGCGAAACTTTATTTCCATTTGAACGAAAAAAACGGTTATTAATATATTTAGAAGAGGGACAAAATTCACTAAAAAGCGACACCAACTCAATACACCTACCACCACGAAAGAAATATATTTAAATGTATGTATATTCCTGCCACTAACGGAATTATCAATAATTTGGTTCTCTTGTTTTATTGTCTTGTTTCTTAATCGCTGAACGGAATAGAACTTTTGCAAAGTTCAATACAAGAAATGAGAAATATATTTCTCTATCTCTCAGTAGTCAGTGGTTTAACAACAAAAATCTTTTGCGCGTAGCAAAAGCCTCGGTAGGGAAGAGTCCAGATCACAAACTGAATATAAACCGTTTGTGTTTATTTTATTTTCAGTATTATTAATGTAGAAGCCTTTACATGAAAACAATAATAATAACCTACAATCTTTGCATAAATACATAAGCCCCTAAATACCATAAGAACAAGGGTGAGAACAGGAGCGCTCATGCAGAAAAGAGTTAAAATAAAGATGATCCCACTGTGACGCTTATTTTCTGGCTGCAGTTTGACATTTGCAAAAAGTTTCCTACAACTTTTGCCTGACAAGGGCTCCAGCTGCCCTCCAATCAGACGCGCCCCCTTCCCTGTCCACCCCCTCCAAGACCCCAGCCGCTGCCTCCTTGGGACTAAGGGATTGGCCGGCAGGTGAAAGGGAGCTCGTCCTGTAAGAATCCCCACCCTCCCTCGAGCAAGGCTTCGGGATAAATAAGAGTCACAAATTGTGCTATCCGGATGGGCACCAGGGGAGGGTAATTCAGTGCCATGCCAAGGCTGAGCTGAACTGGGGAAGGGAGACAATCACCAGCCAAAGCTGAAGAACTCTTGTGCCCAAGCCTAGGAAAGCGTCTCTCTCCGAATTAACTGGAGGCAGTTGCGTGAGAGCGGCTCTGTTAAAACTCGGGGGGGACGTTCAACTCCATTCATCTGGCGGCTGGGAAATAATCTCCCCGGTTCAAGCTCAGCTGGGTTCCCGGGACGCTCTGCCCCTGCCCGCCCCGCCCCTCGGCTGCCCCCATGGACTTGCTAGGCCCCATGGAGATAACGGATGGCTCCCTCTGCTCCTTCTCGGCTGCCGACGACTTCTACGATGACCCCTGCTTCAACACCTCGGACATGCACTTCTTCGAGGACCTGGACCCGCGGCTGGTGCACGTGGGCGGCCTGCTGAAGCCGGAGGAGCACCCCCACCACCACGCGCACCACCACGAGGACGAGCACATCCGGGCGCCCAGCGGCCACCACCAGGCCGGCCGCTGCCTGCTGTGGGCTTGCAAAGCCTGCAAGCGGAAGACCACCAACGCCGACCGCCGCAAGGCGGCCACCATGCGCGAGCGGCGGCGCCTGAGCAAGGTGAACGAGGCGTTCGAGACGCTCAAGCGCTGCACCTCCACCAACCCCAACCAGCGCCTGCCCAAGGTGGAGATCCTGCGCAACGCCATCCGCTACATCGAGAGCCTGCAGGCGCTGCTGCGGGAGCAGGAGGACAGCTACTACCCGGGCCTGGAGCACTACAGCGGCGAGTCGGACGCCTCCAGCCCCCGCTCCAACTGCTCCGACGGCATGGTGAGTGCTGGGGCGGGACGGGGCGATGCCCCCAGATCCCTGGGCGGGGAGGACCTGCGGGCCCTGAGATGGGAAAGGAGCCGCCCCTCCTAGAGCCGGTCCTCTGGGAAAGAAACGGAGAGTCCCCACGTGTACCCGGACTCTGGGATGGGAGATATGACCCCCTCCTGTACCCTGATCCTGGGGGAGGAGGGGAGAGGGAGAGGGCTCCGATATACCCTGGTCCCTTTGAGGGGAAATGGGGGGCGGCTATGGAGGGGAGTCCGTCTTCCGACCCTGAGCAAAGTGTCGGATGGGATCTCTGGGAGAGGAGAGCCAGGGACCCCCCATTATTCTGTGCCTGTTGCTCTTAACTCTGACCCCTGCAGAGACAGACCTGGGGCGGAGTAGCTAGGATCCACTGTGCCATAAACAAACATAGGATTCATAGGAGGGTTGGTGAGAGACAGGGCTGTTTTGTGGCCTCAGTCACAGTGGGTGCTAGCACACTTAGATATCAGCAAGGAGATCTGGGGTCTTTATGAGGTACCCCTCTGCGGCCATAGTGGCACTGAGGTTCCTGATCACCTGTGAGTGCAGGGCTGAAGATGTCTGTCTTGGGTTCCCTGTTCTCTGACCCTTATAAGGGGAACTGGCAGGGGAGCTCCTGAGCCGGGTGTAGGGACACCAGGGGAATCTCTTCATCTCATTGTACACCTACGTTGGCCCTGGCCGCCTCTCCTACATCCTAACGCAGAATACCTCTGAGTTGGGAATTACAATAAAATGTTTAGACACATTGGGACAGAGAGCGGTTCTCAGAAGGGGCTGCTCCTTTCTGTAACTGAGTATTTGAAAGAAGGGATTTATGTACAGAATTCCTCCTCAAAATACAAAATTCTCTTTTGGTGGTAAGATCCCTGACATTGTGTGTGTGGAAAAGTACCAAAGGTGAAAATAAACCATGCCAGGCAGGATGTTTTTCCATATGAAATGACAATGGAAATAGACTACTGGCGGGGGGAACCTTTAAAATATTACGACAATTAGGTTCTTTCCCCACCATCTCTCTTAAATCAAGGACCAAATGTTCTGTACCATAATTCAAAGATACAGAGCAATCCCTCATTAAAATGTTTTGAATGTTTCTTCCATGAGTACAGATATGGCAAAAATCCTTGCAATAATATAAAATATTCTGGATTTAGTATCTTCCCAGAAATGTTGTTTTCCCTGATTCAGGGAAGCTGAAAATACACTAGGAACTGGGGCTAGGGCACAGACCAAAGACTGAAATATGAACTGAGATGGTTATAGGAGACTTTGTGAAAATTCTGCTTCTGAACTGGTGACATGCTACGTCCATTGTTTTCTGGTTTCCAGATGGAATACAGTGGACCCTCTTGCAGCTCTCGAAGGAGGAATAGCTATGACAGCAGCTACTACACAGAATCACCAAATGGTGAGTATTTGCCTTAATGCCCAAGACAAGTGCATGAAGGTAGAAACTCTCAGTAAACTTTGCCTGCCCTTTCTGTCACGTATGCTCAGCAAACTCCAGAAGGAAAAACTCCCCAGCAAGCTGTGGGCAATGATACAGGACACCTCCCCCCTCCCCAACTGTTTCCATGTGATTCTGTTTGCAAATGTGGGGCAATCTTGCACATGCATTTCCTGTAATAATTATAAATCCTACACTATGCTTTGGCATGAATATTTATCCCTGAAAATGCTTCAGATTTTAAATTGCTTTGCAACAAAGACTGACCCACCCAAAATCTTGGATCCAAACTTTGGAGAAGTTCTTATTTGACTCCAGAGCAGCCAACCCCCTTTCTTTACCTAACCAAAACCCTGGCTCCAAATTCCTTCAGGCTGGTAGTAGTTCACATCCAAACTTTGAGGCATGGGCTCTTCTCTAACTTTTCAAGTTCAAATATTATCTCTGCTTTTTTAGTGATTGGCATCTTTCAATAATATATATTTGGTATATATTTCCATTGAATCTTTATCTGCTCAGAGCCATGCAAGGCTGGTGCTCTGGAAGAACTACCTCCCCTTAGCATTAATTACGCATTGGGTTCATTGCTTTCTTTTCCCCTCTTTCCTTAGATCCAAAACATGGGAAGAGTTCAGTTGTCTCCAGCCTGGACTGTCTATCAAGCATTGTGGAGAGGATTTCCACAGATAATTCCACCTGCCCAGTGCTGCCCACAGTGGAAGGTGGAGCTGAAGGCAACCCCTGCTCACCCCAAGAAGGAGCTACCTTGAGTGAGAGCGGAGCCCAAATCCCCTCTCCTACCAACTGCACCCAGATTCCCCAGGACACCAACAGCAGCAACCCCATCTACCAAGTGTTATAAAGTCAGGTCCAGCTGCACTGCTGTGCAAACATAAACTGCTACATGCTGCAAGCTCCAAGACTTGCCTTGAAAAGACTTAAGTATTTCTTTTTCCAGTTCTAAAATCTCTCTCAAAATTCCTTCAAATGTTTAATTTTTCAAGCCTATATTACTTCAGAATACACTCAATTATTTATTGATTGTTGAACTAAAGCTATTTTATATGTCTAGAGGTAAAATTGTCTAGAGGCACAAGATGGCCAATGTTTATAATCTGTGCTTTGGGGCATGGGAACCTGGCTCTTGAGTTCTGGTAACACTTCTGAAAAGAAGAAAACCAGATGAACTGCAGGAATAATGACATGAGACTTTCTTATTGCTATCCCTAACTCTGCCCAAAATAAGGTTGTGGACCATTTTTTATAATACTTTTTTTGTATAATTGTAAATAAGAGTTGCTTTGCAAAAAAAACCCCATCAAACAAAAATACAAAAAAAGGAATTAAATATTTAATGTTGCTTGGTTTGTCGTGCCAAACTTTAACTTTATATATTTATACAATGTGGTTGCCAAGAATGTTTTCAACAATATTCTAAATAAAGAACCTTATTTATAAAACCAGTAGCGTTATCCTGACTTTCCTTAGAGCTTCTAGAATTACGACCACGTTTAGGAGTGGTGCTCTGAATGCTGGGCAGGGGGGAGATTAAGGCTCTGATTCAGCAAATGAATACAGCCATGTCCCACAGAGTCCAGATGTGGTTGCCTTGACATGCTTTGCTGGAGTGGGGTCCATTTTCTTGGTATCCTGCTGAGCTGCTTTCTTACCTATTTCTTCCTTAATAATCCTGAGATTATTATGCGATCTATATAGAGCCAGACATACTTGGCACTTTATAAGCATAAAGACTCATTCCCTGACCCAAGGAGTTTACAATATAATGGTTCAATCTCATGAGGCACTGTATAAGAGCTAAGTACTATAGAGAAGCCTCAATTCCCCTGGATTCAAGGGCATTCAGCACCTTGCTGAAGGTACTCAGCACCAATGCAGAATCACATACCAAATTAGCAAATGACTGTGTAGATAAGAATTTATGTTCTAACTCTAAGATGGCATCCTGTATTTGAATATTCATGAGCAGCAGAAAATAAATGGAGCTATAGAGCTCAGGTCTGTGCCTACATCCAGGCCTGCACCTCAGCTTTACCTAGGGCCGGGGATGATCAGATTTGAGGGTCCAGACTTCACACAAGTCTAAGAAGTGAAATCTAGATTTGAGCTTTCCCTGTCTTCAGAGGTGCTACACTCCAGGAATCTGGTTCTGGTTTGGAGCCCTCTCTAAAAATAATCAGTGAGCTACGTCCCCTTCAACATGTGGAATCTTTTGAGCTTGCTATGAAAGTTACATGCCCTGAATACAGACTTACATCAGTAAATTACCATTAGCTCACATGTTCACACTGGGCAAGAATAACCAACTGCTCTAACACAACGAAAAAACCCATTCTTTTCATATCACTGATTTATGCACTTTTAACATTAAATAAAACCTTTAAAAAATTACATAAGCAAATGACCATGTGTTCTACGCAATTCAGTAATGGGGCAGCCATTATGTTCTCTGAGAATCACGTAAACTGTGCAGGCCTCATCTCTTCAACAGGAAGGTGTGGAATAGCTGCCTCCTACTTCCTAGTCCCCGCTAGTCTGCTGAGGGGATCCCTCAGTGAGGACCAAGTCTCACAGGGGAGAGTGGGTACTTAGCCCCAGGGTGGATGGAGCGATGCATCATCCCCTGTACCGCCAGCTCTGTGGAGCCTACCAAAAGAGGTATGTTCGGAACCCCTTCCCACCTCATGTGGGGATCCCTTTAAGGCCTCGTGAGTACAGCAGCCGCCAGGGGAAATGATTGGAAGCATGAATCAGACATGGGAGGCAGTAAACCAGTATGGAGGCACATGTGGATTGCCTCCCACCAACATTAGGTGACCTTGTTGGCTGACTCCATAACACAATAACGAGAGAGCAACTTTGGGAGAGGCACCTCTGGAAGTTTTCCTCCACACTAGTGCCTCTCATTGGCTTTACTGTGGGAAGGGGTGATTCAGCCCACAGAATTTAATACTGCCCCTTTATCTAAGACATTCTTCCTTTAAAATAGGGGTGAGGAACCTCAGGCCTGGGGGCTGGATGTGACCCCCTGGTGTGCCTGGCTCTGGCCCCTGAGGCTCAACGCTAGTGCTCCAGCCTCCCACCTGCAGGGCTGGAGCACACAAAACCTACTAGCCTGGGGCCCCCCCAGCCTCTGGTGTGTGAGGGAATGTGGGGAGTGTCTTTCTCCTTCTCAGTCAGGGGCTTCTCACTTGTGTG
>CM057848.1:100031797-100053691 GCA_030068395.1 Apalone spinifera
AAGCATTTGCTTATTGGATAGTCGACTAGTTGTTCACATCCCTACAACAAAGTGTGAGGGCAGGAATGAGCACCCAGTATCTATATTGTGCACCTTCCCTCTCACGAGATGGATGTGGATAAAAAGAAGCTCAGACTATACATTGCCTCTGCCAGGGCTGTTTGCAGGGATTGAACCTGGACATCCAATCCTAAAAGCATGAGTGCCTCCTCGCTAAAATGAAGGGCCACGGTCGATTGGTTTAGTGGCGGTAGCAGACTCCTAAATCTTCATGTTAGCTAGTGCGGAAGAGGACCAAAGACACACACAACAGTGTGGATTAAATAAATCCACCAATAAAAGAAGATTCCCAAGTGAGATATATACTAATATAGATTATAAGATCTTCAGCCTCAATGTGGATGTTCCCATACTAAGATTCAGGGAATACTTTATTCCCTCAATGGAAATGGCAAACATTAGTGAGAATGCTCCATAGCACTTCATTAGTTCCGGGGCTCATGCCCAGAAGCTGACTAGTGGGGTTTTTTTTATAGCTGCCTTTGCTATTACACACATTGACTGAACCTAGGCTTTCAAAACACTCAAGGACTCTTACGGAAACATTATGAAGACTTTTCATTTATCCATCCTTTGCAATTATTCTTATCCACTTTTCCTTGAATGATTCTGCATGATCTCTACGGCCTTACCTATACTACTGCAGGCCATCAACCTAAGTTATGCAACTTCAGCTAAGTGAATAATGTAGCTGAAGTTGACATACTTAGGTCTGTTTACTGCAGTATCTTCACAGGGGTAAGATGACAGATGATGCTCTCTAGTTGACTCCGCCTACTCTTCTCATTTTGATGGAGTGCTGAAGTTGATGAGAGAACACTCGGCGGTCCATTTATCTTGTCTATAATAGACACGATAAATTGACTCCCGCTTGATTGATCGCTGTCTGGCGATCCAATAGGTAGAAAAGACATACCCTGAGGAAAAGCAGAAAGATAATCACAGAGTGGTCTGCTTGTTGTAAGCTAGTTGTTCATGTTTTACCTGAATCTATTACCTTACCTCATCTGTTCTGTGGCTTCCTTTTCCAGTAGATGTGTGTTCTATTGCCTTGTAAGGAACTAAAGAATACTTCTTGGATGCAGAGAGGGAACCATTATGCCAGGGGAGAGGTGCACAATGGGATCTTAAAATTATAGATGGTAAAGATTGATCATTAAGTGCATCCACCTGTCATTACAGTATTCTCTATAATATGTCGTCTTGTTCATACTATATTTTCTACCTATTGACGCTTTATATAATAAGCAATAAGAAGGTGATTCCATTTAAAAATGTCTGTGACTCTGATTGGAAGCCAAGGATTTGCATGCTATTGTAAAACATATATTAAGGACCAGATTTTAAAAAATGGCCTCCCATTTTGGGTCCCCAACTTGAGATATTAATAGTTGGATTTTCAGACATGCTCAATACTTGCAACAGTAATTGATGCAAATAGAATCTTTGGCTGGGCTGGCGGACACCTATGAATATTAACTATACTATTACCCTGGTCCTCCTAGCCACCCAACGCTCGTTGCCTATTTATTGACCTATCTGAATCCTAGATTGCAATCTTTTGGGGCCAGTGAGAGTCTCTGAGTTATTTTTTGTACCTTGTACAATGGAATCCTGTGCACAACAGCAATAGAAATAATAACAAGAAAATGTCTGGTGCTCAGTGACTTTGAAATTCAGGCTCAGTGGTTCCGGTACCCAAAGCAGAGGCGTACAAAGGCAGAAGCCTCTTTGGAAAAGTGGACCCCAAAGGAATTAATACTATTTGTGCTCCTCTACCTAGCATAACAGGAAAACCAAAACAGGTTACTTTCCGATGGGAGGAGAAATCAGCGATGTGGAGTCTATGCAACTGGTTCAGCTATACTCTAACACACTAGTACTTGAACAGAAGTGGGCATAAACAGCCTCCACATTATCCCTTCTTTCCGAAATCGTAGCCCAAACACCAATGCCTAGTTCCCAGGAAGAAACTTTGCCTCAGGAATTAACTCTGGATAGAGAGATTAAGGCAGACACCAGACATTCTAGCTGTTTTCAATATCTCCTTTCTCCCATGATCCTGCCAAAGAACTTCACAAAACGAACAATACTGCATTTCTCCAAAGACTGTACAGCTTCAGGCATGCTAAGCAAAAGAACTCATAAGATTTTGTGTAACAGTACCATCTAGTGACTCACATCATAACAAATCTGTAGCACTGAAGTTGGAAGCCCTATATTAGTTCATTCTCCATTTTCATATGGTCCTTGACCCTTCTGCTTAGACAACCAGAAATTGTGTGACCTGTAATGACAGCTTTTGTCTTGTAGAAATCTAGCCACTGAGACTTTGATTAAGCGATTCAGATGTTTCTCACTAGCCAATGAGCAGCTATCAGATGGTAACAACTTCTAATCTCTACTACAGTAGACTGAATTTGAACTGTCTCTTTAGAGGTGAAAAGATCCATATTCCATAACCAGCATCACATCAGAAAGAACTTTTAACTTTCATATCAAGTGTAGCTCCTGGAGCATAATACATAGAATATGTATAGCTCTCTATGTATTAGAAGAGCTTTCTAGATATTCACAAATTAATCATCATTGAGGTAGTATTATTAGCCCCATTTTACAGATGGGGAAATAGAGGCAGACAAGTTGCTCCCAATGTTTTCTCCTTGGTCAGAAACAGAGTTGGGACTATGTGTGAGGAATTCCTGACTCATAACCCTGTTATGAAGGTGGTCCAATGAGAGATATTACCTCAGCAACTTTGTCTGTCGCAGAACCCTGTGTTTATTCCCATACATCATTCGGCCTCTAGATGGATTCCCTAATAGTAGGAAAGACTAATAATGTATTCATTATTCACTAACTATTGGCCTGATGGTGCCCTGGATATGTGTGCACTCTGATTTTGCCAGGTCTGTACTCTATAGGCCCTCTACACACTAGGGATCCATGAGCAGGGAGAAACCCAGGAGTCAACAAAGCGGGACCATATCCAATTTAACCATGATGATGTACTAACTTTACCATAGCTCCCCTCTGTGCTTTGGAAACCTTTTGAAGGGAAGTTGCTGGTGCCACTAGACCCAATGGCCAGGATCCAAGGACAGCACTGGTAGTGTAGCTCTGCTGTAGCTGCCCTGCTGGACAGCAGCAAGAATATGGAAAGATCCTCAGAGCTAATGCAGACCCACCTGCTCTCCATCAAGGTGGCTCTGTGTGTCCAGCGGGCTCTGCCACACAGACTCTGCCCAGTCAACACCAGGTAAAACCCACTCCTAAAAGAAAGGGTTTTGGAATAGCTCATAAGGGGAATTTCTTCTTGTTTCCCGTCTCCCAGCCTCCTACTGTGGCTTTTTATGCAGAAAGAGTAGATCCAGGGCCTGTATTTTGAAGTCTGCTGCAGACAACCTGGTATGTTCATGTCACATCAGCATCAAATCCACACTGATTTGTTTACACCAAATACGTTCATTTTTGCAGTTACAAGGCATATTCTCTGTTCATTTAATCTAGAAATCCAGATGGGGAAATAGAGGCAGACAAGTGTCAAATAGAGGCTCCCTGCTTCTGGAGGATGGTAGACATGGGCACATCCCTTTAATGCCTGGGGATCCAGTCCCTGAGTGGCATGTCAATAACAGCAGCACTCAGCACCTTTAATAGCGCAGTACACTTCTTGAAGGAAATACTGTCACAGTTGTGGACTTAAACTGAGCGACTAGATCCACTGCAAAGGAGGCATCATAGAGTCTCGCCCAGAAATGCAGAGCCTGTCTTCAAATACAGCTGCGCTTCTATCTGCTTTAGTGAAGATGTTCCTACACCAATGGGAGCATTTCACCCACTGGCACAGTTAATCCAGCTTTCCACAAGGCAATGGCTGTGTCCGCAGGAGAAGCTCTTTCGCTGATGTAGCTCTGTCTATGTGGGGAATAGGTCAGTATAACTTGGTTGCCAAGGGTGTGTATTTTTCACACCCCTGAGTCTGTATAAAAGCAATATAGGTATGTAGTGTAGATCTGGCCAAACTAACCTAGTCCCTTCCTAAGAGATATCGCCCCAGAGAGTCACATGGTTACTGTTCAAGCAGCTTAAAATTAATAAAAATATTTAGTTTGTGGAGCAGCATATTCATTTTCACCTTTTCACCATTGTAAGTCTGGATTCAAATATAGAAAAAAATAAATAAAATATAAAAATAATATTTGGGTCTGACTCTGAGTTAAGCTTAAGGCTCCTTTGCACTACAGTGGCAATATAATGAGGCCTTAAAGTGGGTGTAAGTGAAAATTCAGGACCTTATGTTTGTATAGAATCTTTCATTCCAAAAGATCCCAAAGCACTTCATTAACTATGACTCGAATCCTGCAGTCTTGACTCAGTCTGAACTTAGGCAAAAATCTTATTGGGATCAAGAGACAATGCAGAACAGCCTAATATGGCAAAGAAGATGAAGAAGAATCCAGTATCAATTTCCAATGAAGCTCCATGAGGAATTTAGATGACCACAAGTCATTATCCACATTTTTACCCAGATACAGGGCTAACTTTCTATACTTTTGCAAACTCTTCCAGGGTATTCTTTTAAAGTTTATCATTAGGACCTCAGTTTTGGACCTCAGTGTAGTATGTTTAGAAGTTTAGCATCCAGCAGATGCTTGTGACTGGCCATGTGATAAAACCACCATATACTTTTGCACAATTGACAGTCCCTTACAAGAAGACCCACAAGACCATAATAATGGAGATGCTACAAGTCTGAGCTGACCTGGTCCAGCTTTGCAGGAAGTTTTCAAAGGACATACCTGCAATTTGACTGCCTCTAAATAGGATTATTAGTGTCTTACTTTCACAAAACATGCTACAAAATAATTGGAGTGGAGGTTGGGAGGGAAAGAGATGTATGCACTTTTGTGCAGACTATCTACCTACTGGACACATCACCATTCGCATTCAGTGCCCAGGCTTTTGAACATATGCTCCACAGTTTTACTCATATAGAACTGGAACTGATCTACATATACCCATAGCATTATAGAAGTACTACTTTGGGAATATTCACAGAAACATGGGTTTGTTGTAAGTTGCTGCCATTGTGTTGTAAATCAGATGGTCTTTTAAAATAGCTTGAATTGTTTTATTAAAGGAAAATCCAAGTTGGGTCTTTCCACTCATCGCAGAAGTAACATCAGAAATAAATACTGTTTTCCTTTGCTAATCAAGTTACAAGTTACAAAGAAATTTCACTAACTAATTACAGAAAGAGTCTGAAGAACTGGAATTCATCTGCAGGTTTGATACCATTATCCTGGGCTTGAACAAGGACATTAACTGGCTGGTGCATTACAAAGCCAATTTCTCCTGCCTTTAATATCTGCATTTCCACATCAAAAGCTATGGATAGGACACATCCAACCCACTTAATTAGCCCCATTAACTCATATCATACAATTGACAGGTACTATTTTTATCTATCTATCTATCTATCTATCTATCTATCTTGATTTCTGTTATTTCCACTCAAATTCATCTGATGAAGTGGGTTTTACCCATGAAAGCTCATGGTTCTATATATTTTGGTTAGTCTCTAAAAGTGTGTCTAGACTATAAGGGTTTTTTTGAAAAAACTTCACCTGCGTCTAGACTGCAGCTGTGTTCTTTTGAAAGTAAATTGAAAGAATGTGGCAGTTTTTTCTATCGCAGTAAACCTCATTTTACAAGGAGTAATGCCTTTTTTTGAAAGTACTCTTTTGAAAAAAGGTGCTATTGAATGCAAACTATGCTTTTTTGAAAGAGAGCGTGTAGACTCTCTTTGGAATAAGTGGCTCGCTTTTTTGAAAAATCTGCTTGTAGTCTAGATGCTCTTTTTCGAAAAAGCATAGTTTGCATTCAATAGCACCTTTTGAAAGAGGCTTGTAGTCTAGACATAGCCCCAGGTGCCACAAGACTACTTGTTTTTAAAGATAAAGGTTACCATTGCTGTCTACCCAGAAATTCTGTCTCAGTGCTTTTGAGAGGCAAGGTCTTTTCAGTTCTCAAATCTGCAGAAATCTTTCCCACACGATATCTGCAATGGGTTATATTGTTATATTCAAGGCTCACTGTAAAGCCTTTTTTCTCAGATCAGTCCAGCATTCCTGCTTGAACTTCTCCTTCTCATTAAGGCCACATCTACACAGCAGGGCTGAAGCCGAAATAAGCTATGCAACTTGAGCTACGTCAATTGCATAGCTGAAGTTGAAATAGCTTATTTCGGCTTTTGGCACTGTCTACACAGCAGGAAGTCTGAGTCAGAGCACTCTTCCTCTGACTTCCCTTACTCCTCATAAAATGAGGGTTACAGGAGTCAGAATAAGAAGTCTTCTAGCACGACATTGTGTCGAAATAACTGCTTGCTGTGTAGATGGAGACCATGTTATTTCAGAATAACATCAGTTATTCCGAAATAACGCTGCCGTGTAGACATAGCATAAGGTTTTTTCCTTTTTCAATGGATTTTGGAATGGCTGCTTTTACTGGGCCATTTTTTTTTTTTGTGTGTGTTATAGAACTCTGTGTGTGAGTTTTTTTTAAAGTGCCTCATAATATTCAGAATAAATCAGTTAACTAAATTGTAAGGTGCCAGCATTAATGTTATATTTGGATTTACATTCATGGCTGAAAGAACATGTAAATTACACCTGTCCTGCACCTCTTCTGTTCTCTGTCCCCCAGGAGAAATTCATGTTTTGTGCTCTAGTCACGTTTATTGAAGAGTCCTCTGGAATTTAGTGGAGCCAACACAAATAAGGTGCTAATAATTCTAAAAATATAAGAGGGAAGGAGAATCCTTTTCTGCACTTTGTACACTCTTGTGGAATTCTGTAGTAAGGATGTATTTCTCTATTATATTCTAGAGGGTACATAAAAAAATAGAGAAATGTAATTAAATTTTATAGTGTTTCCCGTGGGATTCCACCAAAGGAGAGCCCTGATTTTGACTTTGATAGTTGTGCACCCATTTTTTCAGTCTCCACTCAGTGGCAGCCTGTCAATACAGGTGACCTAGGTGGTTGCCTAGGGCGCCAAGAAAAATGGCCGTTGAGGGCTTTGGAGGCAGAGGCACCGATCGCGTGCCGAGCACATGTTTTGCCTAGGGCGCCAGTTGCCGGCAGCTCGTTTAGGGCCGCTCCTGTAGACTCCACTACATGGCACACTCCCCCAGAGTTCTCCCCACAGACCAAAGACCCATGAGGCAGGGTCATGCCTACAAACAGGACTCCCTAGCTCATGCTACCCACTTTTGCAGCTGTACTGGGCACCTTGTATTGCTGCAATGGCCTCCCACTCCCTGCTGGGAGGGGGGAGGAAGGGACGGTGGCATGTGCTAGTGGAGTGGGATCTGGCAGAATCCAGAGATGAATCAGATTCTACATCAGTAAGTAGTGACTAAATATGTGGTGTCTTAGGAACAAGCATATCACCGCACTTCACAAGCACATGGACTGTTGAAATATAAGCCTCCTGCAAATCTCCAAGCTCAGAAGGATATTCACCCATGTTGTGAATCCACTAGTCTGCATAGGACAATGAGGAGGGTTTAGGTCTGGACTGGTTAGGGACAGAATAGCGGATGGGCTACACTATCGATATTTACTGAGAACGAGAAGCTCCCACTACACCTACTGAAATGGTACAAAGGAGTTGCTTGTGCTTTCAGACCCACAGGCTGAAATAGCAGTGTAGAACCACTGCACTCCTAGAAATTGGGCCCAGGATGGAAAGAGGGGGTAGATTTTGCCTTTACTACCTAACCCTCACCCATGGAAACCGCCATTGCTCTGGATCTTTGTGGGGGGAAAAACGGATTTCACCTTCAATGCCAACAATTTAGCTACCTCATAGCTCTTCATATGCAGTGTCCAGAACAATGACTTAAATATGGGCATATGCCATGTGATTGGCTTGGAAAATATTCACTCAGGTAGAGAACAAGAAACAAATCACAGAGTTATTGATTTGTCACATATTGGGAAATGGGATTAATCTAGAGGTTTATTCTTAATGCTTTGATGACTTAAATCAACATTACTGAGATTTGCTCACCAGGTTCTTGCTTTTCAAAGTCCAAAGTTCCACATACAGTTTTAGTTATAATGATTTACAAGTAGTTTTCTCCCATATGCTTGTCTAAGCACATATTAATCACTGCTGTGACCTCAGGAGCAGTAACAGCTATAGGAGGTTATTTATCCAACAAAGATACAGATACAATATAAATACACCAATGAAGGGAAACTTGTTACCATGTTGATATGCAAAAAATACTCAGTTGATAGCCAGACATCCCAGTTTTATAAAATATAGCCCACAAGAAGATTTACCCCAGAATTGCTTAGGACCTTAACTCAAATATATTTTATTTTTCTTCATTTAAATGATTGCTCTGGGGTGGGGCAGAGGATGAGGGGTTCAATATGCAGAATGCCCCGGGGAGAGAGGACATCCCAGGCCTCTATCACGGCAGCAGCTTGGGGCAAGGTGAGATGCACCTGAACATGGCCACTGTAGCTGCAGTAGGCACAGCCAGGGGAGAGGTGCATTTCCTCTGACTGGAGGACAGACAGACACACAGACAGAGACACAAACAGAAGAACTCTCTCAAACTACAGTATATAACTGTCCCTTTCTCCAACCCTGCCCCTTGCTGCCCCAATGGGATTATAACTCTGCCAGGCCCCATCTCTGGCCCTTTGTTGACCCCCCTGTGGTCATTATATAGTATAACTATCCCTGCTAGCAGAGCCCTCCTTTCCCATTTTATGAGAAACAATCACATTCCAGGCACATCCCATTATCCTGGTACAACCAAACCTTTGCCTTGCTTTAAGTTAGGATAAGAGAAAGCTGCATAACAAATTTGGTGGCCTTAGCTCTTACTGTTTAGGCTAAGTTATTGAATAAACAGAGACACAGACAGACAGACAAACTCTCTCAAATATATAGTAGAATCCATTTTATACATTCCGAAACATGGGCCCTAAACTTTTCCATGCTCAAATGAAAGAAAATACTTGGAAGGGTTGAAATAAATGCATGGCTAAGTCAAGAAATGATTAGAAAATAAAAACACACACACAAATTAGCCACATTTTTTTTTAAAAATGACTAATTTTGGTTATCTCAATTTTTGAGTGTCCAGCTTGAGACACCTTAAAAAGTCCTGATTTTCAGAAACTGCTGTGCATTCACCCTCTGAGAAATCAGGCCCCTTAGAAAACTCAAATTGGCTACGCTCCCCGCCCCCTCCCCTCCCCCGCCCCCAAAAAACTGAGGAACTCCAGATCATGAGTCACTTTTGAAAATCTAGGTCATAGTACACTGCAGGAACTCCGAGGCTTAATTCAATGCACCCCTCAGCATGCTTTTATAAAGATCTTTTTTTAAAGCCATAGAAATATTCACACCCTCTAGTCGTGCTATAGCTTGTCAGATCTCAGCAGCATGTATTCTTTCTGCATTTGCAATAATCCTCCAATTTCATATGTTCACATTTCTGTCTGGGAACACTTACGCAGGACCCAACCCCAGGGAACTTACAAAAGTAGTACTGATTTAAATCTAGTGGTATGGGCCAAGTGCGGATGCAGCTATGCCTGTATAAAGAGAAAGGGACTGAGCTATAATGGTATTAGGCTTGGACAAACGCATCCACACTAAAGGTGGTACCAGTATATCAGTATTAAAAATCACACCTTTAACCAAAATAGTTACACTGGTAAAAAAAAAAGTCTATATGTAGACCAGATCTAAGAGCTATTTTGTGCCATTTAAGCGCAGCCCTGTACTGGGGACAGTGCAGAACTACCCTGGCCCAGGTAAAATTCCTTCCTAGTCCACAGAGGAAGACACCCACTGGTGCACCTTTATGGGGACAGCATAGCTTCCCCCCCCACACACACACACTGTATACTTGCCCTAGCCCATGGGCCAGTGCAGACAGTGGGCAGGGAGCAAGGTGCTATATAATGGTCCTTTGGAGCATTGTATGTCTAAGGAAGAATCTTCTATTTTATTGAGCTCCAGCACTACAGCTGTTTCTGGTTCCATTGCAAGAGGTGGGAAGTTCCCAATCTGGCTCTATGTATTTACCAAATGGACTTCAGTGGGAGTTTGCCTGAGTCAGGCTTGAAAACTAAGCAACCCAGCATATGGTCCATAGTAAATACGCCTTTGGTTATGTTTGAGATTTTTTTTTTAAGCATCAGTCTCTGTGGCCTGCATTTATCTAACTGTACTATAGAGATCTCCTAATAAAACTCTATTATGGTCATCCTTTTCCAAAGTAATTTTGTTATCTGACATTTTAATTTACATCTGTACAGCACTAACAATTCTTTATGTGAAGGATCCCAAAGGGCTTTGCAAGATAGATAACAACAGATGAAAAGAATCTTCACTCACTGATGAAATGCAGCCCATTATGAATGGCTAGAGTGATATAATGAATGATATGCAACTCTTTAGGGTAGATTGTAGCAAATACTTAGTGCACAGCAACACTGTGCAACTATTTAAAACAAGAAGCGAAGGACACTATATCCAATCAAAGCTTAGCCAATTAGGAAAATAAGAGGAATCCAGAGAGGCAGAATATAGAAGCTGGAATTTAATTAGGACACTGTTGATTACTCTACTGATCTTGTAAAAAAACTTCATAACCTCTACAGATCAAGCTCTTAGCTTCACACCTCTTCAGAAAGGACATGTTCACACTAGGGAGAAGATCTTCTGGGACTCCTTGTTCTGACAGGAGGAAGGGAAGCCAATGGGCACATGTGCTCCCATTGGCCTCCCACGATGTGGATGCTGCCATGGCTCAGCTTAAGTTAAGGTAAGCTGACTCCAGCTACACATTTTGCAAAGCTGGAGTTACATGCCCTAAACTGACCTGCCTGATCTAGTATAGACCAGGCCAAAGAAGGCTTAGGCTTTGTGTACACTGGGAGTTTTTGCGGCAGAAAATATGCTAATGAGGGACTCATTACCATAAGTCACAATATTATTAGCATTTTTTCTGCCACAAAAACTCGCAGTGTAGACAAAGCCTTAGAGATTTGTGTTATCTAACACCTTAACCCTTAGGTTTTTCCATAGAAAGCTCTGAGCCAAGTGATAGGTCCCATCTTGTTTATTTGTGAGATCTAGATAGATCACACAATCTGAAGTAGTATGTCTACCCATTCAGAAAAGCAATAGCACATTGGAATCCCGCTTATACAAGAATGGCTTGGTTTGTTTTTTAATTATAGTTTCAGGAATATACTGAGTACAGGATGTGCCAAAGTGTATCACAGACTTCCATCACAGGATCTTCAACTGAATGGTTACAAGAATCAGCATTAACAGCTAGAGCAATTCTCAGCATGATGCAATCACAAACAGTAAATTAGGACACAGATTGAATTACACTGTATAAACACATTTGCAAGAATAGTGTTCTGACCCTGGCTCTCTTTTCTTTGAAGATTATCACTCAGAGACAGAGTGTGACACTATAATGTGCCTCTAATGACAAAGTATTTTGAATTTGTTCGTCAATTGCACTCTTGACTTCTCAATAATACTTTTCTCATGAATGTCATTGCCACTGTAGTTAATTTGGTAGAGCTGGTCAAAGAGTTTTTAAATCAAGGTTTTCGTTGTTGTGATTTTGGACAAAAACCTGGTAACATGGCCACCTATGAAAAGGGTCCAGCAATTCCTGTGTTGCTCAGTTTCCCCCCTCTACTGAACTCTAATGGAGAATTGCAGCAATATCTAATTTGGGTTCCACACTGAACATTTTAGAGGACTATATCACCCCTTAAGCATCTGCTATCCCACAAAGCCAGGCACCATCACAAGTGTTAACTAACACTCCCCGCTTTATGGAGACTTTCAGGGGTGCAAAAATTGGGGATAGAATTGTGTATGGAAGTTAGAGGCATTTGCTACATTCAGAAATATACGCTTCTGGTGCTTGTGATTTGGCAATAGTGATGTGCTCTTTTGTGTCTGCTAATACTTGTGGAGCTTTTAGATAGAGGAGAAGGCAGTAAAATGCAGGCGCAAAGTCTCGGGCCCAGTTCCCCCTTCATTCATATTAATATAACTTCAGATGTATTATTCTTGATGTACATTGATATAGGTGAGAGGTGATTCATGTCCCTTAAACAATTGTTTCTTTGGAGAACAATCCTCTTTATTCCCATAAGTAGTTTTCCTTTACAGCCTGCAATTGGCTAAACAGGGAGGTCTTAAGTGTAAAGTCTCGAAGCTGGTTCAGCTCAGGTGTTGTCCAGTTATTCTGTGGGTTCCTCTGGTTCTTTTTACTCTGGTGGCGAAATGGAGCAAGGGCAGTTTTGGAAGTGATAATCCTCTGTAAATGGTGGAATTCCACACTTATATTTTTGTTGAGCCAGATCTAGTTTGCAGGTGGGATTGTAACAATGCACCAGGTAGTGCCATTTCAAAATAAATAAATGCATGAAGCTTGGAAAGAGGCAGTTTAAGAGAGTTGATTCTCTCATTTCAGGAGACATTTTGTTGTAGCCAACAATTTCAGTGGCAAACTTGGGAAGGGAAGGGGAGTGGGCATGGTAGTTGGCAGAGTTCTGAGTTGTTCCTAGATCTAAGACCTTTTTGTGCCACCCTATGTAATTAGGCACCCCATTCAGCAGGATGTAGGCTTAACTTTCAGCATCCGAGCAATCCTCTTGACTTCAATTGGCCTACTTGTGTGCTTAATGTAAGGCGAGTTTTTAAGTGCTGTGCTAAAGCACAGCCTCATTAGTGACTGGACAGATTCAGTTTTAATACCTGGGTTTTGTCATAATTTTAAAAAACCCTAATTGCCAATGCCTTTCCTAATTTGTTCTATTACTCACCTTCATGTCTCCAAAGCTCTGATGAACCAGGAAGAGTAAGCACTTTGTACGCGTTTGTATCTTGAGATCTGGTATCATCTTTGTTGCCCTATGTTTCAACTCCCTCAAGGAATAGTATCCTGTGTGTGGTGTAAGCCATATATAGGCCTGAAGGCCTATATTACATTCCTCTAAGTCAGCCATGAACCCTGCTGGCAAAAACACTACGTGTTCTTCATCAGATGTCCTTCATCAGCTGCAGTCCTATGCTTGCTAGCTGAGAGCCAAGTATGAACATGACCTTGGTTCTCAGCTCCGTGGGAAAGTTGAGAGTGGCATTGAGCCAATGCGTGCACACTCAGTAAACAGCTAAGGTATAAGATCACTGGGAGTCCCGCTCCTTATGAGTCTCATCAGGGACCTAGACCTTGGAGGGTGCCCTGGATTTCCCCACCTGGAGCCACGTCCACTGCAGCCCTGGTGCAAGGTGACAGGAACGGGACTCCCCACAGACTGAAGGGGCGTAAGCATTTCTAAGTGCCTGTTACTCTTTTATGCAGTGATCTGCCTGCGCTTATTGATATGTCACTTTGCAGTAGCTGTGTAACCATTTGGAAGTATTAACCCTTAATAGTGGTGATGTAGTGAGATTAATAAAAGCAACTATCTCTAATTGACTTTGTGTCGAAGCGAATCCATAATCCTGTTTGTCCAGGGCCCTGTGAGCAGACACTATAGTAGGTAGACCATGTGCTAGGTGAGGTCCTAACAAATGTTGTTCACAGTAAGAGCATCGACTCTTGGGTTCATAGTCTATTCCTCTGCTAATACAATCTGGACCATTTTTGATATTTTGCTACCCAACCATCTCAGATCATTTTTTCTGATTGGCATGCTCGGTAACTGTTCCATTTAGCTCATATTCCCCAGTATTCCTTTGCTCAGTCACTTATGCTTTTTATGTTGGTCATCTGGAGGCTCAGCAACTAACACAAACTCAAGCCTTTTATTTTTAAAAAATGATTTTACAATTCATGAAAGAAGCTGGATTGGCAGACCAGAAGAATTAAGTCTTCTTCAGGATTCAATAAAAGCAGGCTGCTCAAACTTCCCTTTAAGGCCCCAGTGTTCTCCTGGAGGAAACACACACAGGGCTGAGAGGATATCTCATTCTTCATGCCCTTTTGATTTCCCGTCTCTCCACTGAGACTCACAGAGAAGACATCAATTTCAATGGCAGCTATAGGCCCTGATCCAGCAAAGCACCTGCTCCTATGCTTAACTTTAAGCCATAACTAGTCCCATTGACTTCTGTGGGACTTAATCCCATGTTTAAAGTTAACTGGACTGACACCACATGTTCATTTTACATAAGACACCAAACGCTCACTGGACGATAATTCTGCCAGTCACCACCCAATTGAACTGAATCTCAAGTTACAACCTATATTATAAACAAAGGTCTTGTATTCTATCATACAGGGGGTAGCCTGAGTCATTAGTTCCTTCAAACCAGCGTGTCAGGAATTCATTGATTCCAATGCCAGAAGAAGGCACTATTGTGATAACCTAATCTGACCTCCTATATAACAGAGAGAGGCAATAGAACTTCTCCAAAATAATGCATAGAACAGATCTTTTAAAAAAAACATCCACATTGATTTTAAAATTTTCAGTGATGAAGAATCCACTACAACTGTTGGTAATTTGTTCCAAGGGCTAATTACCCTCACTGAAACCCTCCTTCCCGCATTTTATTTCCACTTTATATCTGAATTTGTCAAGTTTCAACGTCTAGCCATTGGATCATGTGCTACCTTTTCCTGCTAGATTGAAGAAACCTTGTTCCCCACCCATGTTTCCCCATATAAATACTTATAAAAAAACTAATCAAAACACACATTAACTTTCTCTTTATTTAAATAGATTGAGTTCTTTTAGTATATCTTTGTAAGGCATGTTTTCTAGTCCTTTAATCCTTCTTGTGGCTCATATCTGAACACTGTCCATTTTAATCAACATGCTTCTTGAATTGTGGACACCAGAACTGGACACAGTATGCCAGCAGCAGTCATACCAGTGCCAAATATAGCAGTAAAATAACCTCTCTGCTCTTGTTCCAGATTCTCCTGTGTATGCATCCCAGAATTTCATGAGGCCTTTTGGCCACAGCATCTCAGTGGGAGCTCTTGTTCTTAGCTGAGCTCTTGCTCAGCTAATTGTCTGACATGACTCTCTAAATTCTTTTTTTAGAATCTCTAGTTTCCAGGCTAGAGTATCCCATTGCGGAAGTCTACCTACATTCTTCATTATTTGATCTTGTCTCTTTACATCAAAGTTAGAGGAGGAAGAAATATTAATTTTCAAATTTGAGGATATCTTCCCAACACCTGCATCAGAAAAATCTTATGCAACCACAAAGTCTATATGCCAAGCTCTAAACTTGAACATTTTCCACTTATACACTTATAAACTATAGTTTATAACGATAAACTTTTACATTGCTCCTGAGAGAGTTTCCTGTCCAGCCAGTTATTTTGCTTTTTCCACAGCTCTTTATCTCATCCATTGATCTTTGATGTAGAATCTTGGCAAATGCATTTTGAAAATGTAACTATAACATAGCCACTGAGATTCTTAGCAGTATCTTCAAAGACCTGTGGCAGGTCACCTAGGAACAACCACCATACCAGAGTCAATGAAGGCAATTGTCAAGCAAATTATATGAGCCTCAAGACATCTGTTTGGATAATTTCTGGTCCTGGTGCTACCCTTCTTCCCAGTCTTTCATGATGCCAAGAAGAAAATGCAGAGTGGAATGAGAGGAGACAAAAATGTCCCTCTTTCCTTCCATAGCCAACTCTATACCAAAACACCATGAAATCTATGTGTTATATGGGATAAAATGGCATGGCAAAAAAGGGGTAAGAAGTCAAACAGCCATTCTGAGTAATATATCCCCTTTCCACCATGAGTTATAAAGCAGGGTATTAGTTAATGATGCCTGAAGAAGCAATAATTATTTCCCTACACAACTGAGCTCCACCAGAGGAATCACTGAGCATAAGCATCAGCAGAGTTCTTAGGGGCAAGACCAGGAATGTAGCCATTACAGAGGGTGGAACAGATTCACTTACAGGTTTCCCAGCCTCCATAGCTTTTTCATGTCCTGTCTGCAATGAATCCCCACTTGGCCCTGGGATTATTATATTATTATTACTATTGCTAAAGGAATGAACGTGGCTCAACCACCAGGTACCAAAATCAGTGCAGAGTTTTTCATTATTTTCTTCCCTTTCATATGCTTTTATGTGGGAAGGAAACATAAGGACCTAAAAATTGGTCCTTAAGAAATGATTTCCTGATTTACCTCTTGGTCTTTGTATTTTTAATAAGGTGATAAGGTAGCCACTTTTCAACACTCAGCAATTTATCTGGAATCTAGCAGAAAGCTTTTATAACTTGAAAGCTTACCATTTTCAAACACTGTAGTAGTTCTACTGAAATGGAACTCTGCCAATTTACACCATTCGCGGATCTGGTTCAATATGTGTATCAGGTACAGTAAATGTAAATTCTAAAAGATAATTTCTAATAACTTTGTGGATAAGTCAATGGAGCTAGGCAGATCTATACCAGCTGAAGGTCTGGTCCATTAAAATTCTGCATTGGCTATGCAACTGCAATTCATAAATAATTAAATTGGCAACCGTTTCCTCCCACATCTTACTTTTAGTATGACACCTCCACATCATGATCAACATGTGGCAATATGACGATTGGTTCATTAAAATTAATCTCTCAGGGTTCGACTGAAGCATTTTGTCCCTTGTTTGCAATAACTAGAAGTGATTATTATTTATTCATTGTTAAGCACTGACAGTGTGCTTGCTACAGGACAAACAAGTGAAGAAAACATGGTTCCTGTCCAAGGAGCTAAGCAACCTCAGTTTAGTGTCAATTTATCATGTAACTGCTTCTTGTAGCATTTCTTGCTCTGAAGGCAGCTAGGTCTGGCTGCTTTTGGTGGCTGGACACTTGACTAAATGGACATAGGAACATAGGAACTGCCATACTGGATCAGACCCTTCATCCATTCCAGTATCCTGTCTCTGACAGGAATCGGTGCTAGCAGCTTCAGAAGAAGGTGTAAGAATCATGCTGTAGGCATCTGTAGGTTAACCTAACTCCTCACATTAGGCCTCATCTGATCTCTAATAGTTAGAGACTATCTTAATCCTGAAGCATGAGGTACAATGTCACTTCTAGAGTTTTGTTTGCAGTAAATGAGTAGTAGAAATTTGGAAATTCGTGTCATCCATACAGACATCCAACCTCTTTTTGAATCTTGATAAGTTCTTGTCCTCAAGACCAAGACTGAATCAGACCAGTTAGGGCATATCCTGTTTAAAAGATTTATCCTGTTTGTTTCCTTCTACGCTTTCACAACTGTGACTAAGTCGTCCGAAAGCCTCAAAGGAGACAAGCATTTCTACTTGGCATCATGTCATGTCCATTAACTGCTCTGCAAATCGCAGGCTAGATCTTCAACTGGAAACTACATCTTACCACTGAAGTACTCTGGATTATAGCATCTGAGGGGCTGGCCCAGGAGATACCATAAAATTACACCTAGTGAGCAAGTATTATGGGTTGCCAACACCCTCCATATCCATACACTACTTAAAATAATATATTACTTCAAGCTCATTAAATTAAGCTAGGCAATCGCCTCTGGTTATTCTACGTGCTCTGAGCACAGTCCCAACTATATGCTGATCAGTTCAAATATGAAACTTAGTATTTAAAAATAAACAAATAAAAATAAAAACAATCTGTAATTGTCTCAATAATTCAAAGTATAGAGTAGAATATCCATAAGGCAAACTCAGCTATGAAAAATATCTACTAAACGAAGTCTGAAAAATCCCATTAAACAGAATATTTAAAATAGGCACTAGTTGTAATAAGTGGAAAGAAGGCATGGGCTCAGTATGCTTGGAGCTGCCATGAGTCCTGAATATCATAAAATAGACTTTAACTGGCTTGTGTACAAAGCTTAAACATTTAACAGACATGTTCTGAAGCATCTTACTGAAGGTCATTTAAGGTCCCATTGGCCTATTCTTCCGTCAGTGCACAAGTTCATAGATTCCAAAACCCACTGGGATGACCTAGTCTGACCTTCAGTATTACAGAGGCCACAGAACTTCCCCAAAATAATTCCTAAATTATATGGTTTTAGAAAAATCCAATCTTGATTTAAAATTGTCATTGATGGAGACTCCATCATGACCCTGATTAAATTGTTCAAATGGTTAATTGCTCTCACTGTTAAAAATGTATTTCCAGTGTAAATTTGTCTAACTTGAACTTACAGCCATTAGGCTGTGTTATACCTTTCTCTGCTAGATTGAAAAGGCCCATTATTAAGTATTTGCTCCCCATGTAGACATTTATAGAGTAATCAAGTCACCCCTTCACCTTCTCTTTGTTAAGATAAATAGATAGTCTCAAAGAACTCCATCACTATAAGGGCTTGTCTCCACTATTGGGTGGATCCACACACCAGCGGTCGATTTAGCGAGTCTAGTAAAGACCCTCTAAATCAACTGATGATCACTCTCCTATTGACATCAGTACTCCAGCAGAATGCGATGAGTAAGGGGAGTCAACAGGAGAGTTTTTTTCTGTGACTCTCCCTTAGTGTGGAATGTGCGGTAAGTAGATGTAAGCTATGTTGATTTGAGTTACGCTACTAACATAATTCAAATTGTGTAGCTTAGATTGACCTCTCCCTGTTGTGTAGACCTGCCCTAAAACAGGATCTCTACTCGTTTACCCATTCTCATGGCTTTTCTTTGAACCATCTCAAATTTATTAACATCCTTTGTGAGTTCTGGGCAACAGAATTGGCACAAGATTCCAGCAGTGGTCACACCAGTGCTATACACAGAGGCAAAATAAACTCTACTCCTGCTTGAGATTCCTCTGCTTTTGCATCCCCCTTTGTCCAGTTTTGCATTGGAAGCTCATGTTTAGTTGATTATCTACCATAACCCCTGACTCTTTTTCAAAGTCACTTCTTCATAGGATAGAGACTCCCACCCTGTAAGTATGGCCTATAGTATTGGTCCCTAGATGAACACATTTACCTTTAGACATACTAAAATGCATATTGTTTGCTTGCATCCAATATTAACATGAGATCCATATTGCTTTGAATCAGTGCCCTGTCCTCTTCATTATTTACCACTCTCCCAATTTTGGATCATCTGCAAACTTTATCATTGATGATTTTATGTTTTCTTCCAGGTCATTGATAAAAATATTAAATGCCGTACGGACAAACTGAAGCCTGCCGCACCTTTCTGGAAACATACCTGCTCATAAAAATTCACCCTTTACAATTACATTTTGAGTCCTATCGGTTAGCTAGCTTTTACTCCATTTAATGTGTGCCATGTTAATTTTATATCTGGCTAGTTTTAATCAAAATGCCATGTGGTATCACATGAACTGCCTTGTAGAAGTCTAAGTATATTCCAGCTACACTATTACCTTTATCAAGCACTGAAACTTTTTCAAAAAGAGATATTATTAGTTTGACAAGCTCAGTTTTCCAAAACTCCATGTTGATTTGCATTAATTATATTACTCTCCTTCTATTCTTCATTAACTGAGTCTCATATCAGCCATTCCTTTATTTTGTCTGGGGTCAATATCAGGCTTACAGGCTTATAATAATCTGGATCATCCCAATTAACTTTTTAAAAAATTGGCAATTTGCCTACATTTCAAGAATGGGCTGTAGTGAAATAATTCAGAGAAAATCTCTGTCGTATGGTGGCTGGGATTTTCAAAGGAGTAGGTGTCTGTATCCCAGTGAAATAGTTTGCTTTGAAAATCACAGCTATTATCGTTATGTTATCAACATATATCTTTCCAAATAGATGAGGCTAAAGAATATATACAAACTATTTAACATGGTGTACGCTCACCCAATGGATTGTCTGAGGTGAGGCATACAAAACAAGATAAATAAGTATATCTACACTAGAACTGGTACAGTAGCATAGCTGCAGTTGCACCCCTGAAGTGCAGATCCTTAGTACACCATGTAGTAAGTGTAGCAGTGTCTACACTAGGACTTAGATCTATTTAATTTCATTGCTCAGACCATGTCTAGACTTATCAGGCAATCGGTGCTGCAGCAATCGATCACCTGGAGGTCAATTTAATGGCTCTAGGAAAGACCAGATAAATTAACCATTGAGTGCTCTCATCAACTCCGGTACTCCACCAGAACAAGAAGCAAAAGGGAAGCTGATGGGAGAGTTTTTCCCATTGACACCTCCAAACACAAACACAGGTGAAGACCCTGCAGCAATTCGACCTAAAGTACACTGACTTTAGCTATGGTATTGATGTAGCTGGAATTGCATAAAATAGATTTACATTGCCCTATAGTATAGACCACGGATGATCAATTACACGGTGGCAGTTTACCAGGGTTAGCCCTGGACAGGCCTCCTCCACTATATTTACCTGCGGTGCTGCAGGTACCAGCGATTACAGCTCCTGTTGGCCTTGGATCACCATTCCCAGACAAAGGGAGTGGCAAGAAGTGGCACAGACTGCTTCCCGTAGCTCCCATTGGCCAGGAATGGGAGCTCCCACTCACCATCTATCTCAAAGCACATCCACAATTGGATCTCCCATTGGCGCTCCCATTGATTACCTATTTGTTTGCAAAGTGCTTTGAGATCTTTTGATGAAAGATGCTCTGTTTCACCTAGACAGTTTTGAGGGGGAGATAACAATGTGGGTGTCAGTCCAAAGAGGATGCGCTTGCAGTTATCAATAATTTTAACTGTCCTGTTTTGTCTTAAAAGATATATTGTTTCAGGGACACTCCTCCTTTTCATGATCCTTTACAATTACATAACAATCAGCAATTCTATCAGTGGTGGTCCATGGGAACTATGATCATTGGTAGCTGCAGTCATGCAGGTAAATATGGCTGAGGGGGTCTACCAGGCATTAATCCTGGTTGACCAGATTCAGTCCATCGGCTGGTATTCTCCCCACCCCGTGTTTTAGACCTATCCACTGGACATGAATTTTTTCATTACCCAAAGAGGTGTAGTTAAGCTGATGTAGACCAGTTCTATGTCTCCTTAAACCAAGTGTCCTGCCAAAGGCCATTCCTGCAACTTTAGTGATGAAAAGACCTTGCTATATTCCCTGAGAAACCATTACATGATGCTGAGCAATTAGTAACTTATATAACATTTGGATGCCTAATCAACAGCAAACTGGAATGTTACTATTTTGTACCCATTTCCCTTGCATGTTCAACAGTGGTAAATAATTGCACAAAGGTGCAAGATAATGGAAAAAAAACAGACCCAGAGTATTTATGTTTATTATATGGGCAATGTATGGTTGATGAATTCCTTAGTTTTATTTCCTTGCTGTGCATGCTTTGTCTTTATAGATGATAGCAGGTGTCACATAGCAATTTAAACCGACTTTAAAACTTTTTTTTCAGAGCAACCCAGAGTTTGAAGTGGGACAGAACTAGAGAGAGAAAGAAACAAACAAACAGGTGTTTAGGTACCATATTGCTTTTCACCAAACACCTTTACCAAACTGATTTGGTTTAAAGAAAATAGACATTTTTACCATAATTAAAACTAAGAGGATAAAAGTTCTTTCAGAACCGTTGCCTGAGTCCCAGATCAATGAGGGACACTGGTCAATAATTGCTCCTCTCTAGACCAGCTTTTCCCAAACTATAGTCTGCAGTCCAGTACCAGGCTGCGGGAAAAAAATACCGGGCCTCAGCATGGCTGGTGGCTGCTGGGAGGGGAGCAGAGTGGGGCAGAGCAGTGCAGGCTGGGAGGAGGTGGCAAGGGGGAACCAGCCACCAGGAAGCAGGGTTGGG
>CM057848.1:100061376-100083544 GCA_030068395.1 Apalone spinifera
CGGCACCCCCTGGGTCCTAAAGGTGCCGGATTATCGGAAGTTTACTGTAATATCTTAGTGTAGACATGCCCTTATAGTACTTCTAGAATGAATATTATTGTTGCTTTGAAATAAAAGGCTTAAATGAAAAGCTAGTGCAGCTACAGTAGAGTTCTGTGGAAAGCCGCAGTCAGCCGCTTGGCTTTCAATATTCCCTGTGAGTGGAGGTGAGCAAGGAAATCAGCAGTTGAGAGTTGGAAGAGGGGAGGCTTTTGGGAACTTAAGGTAAGGGTGAGTGATGGTTCTGCAGCATGCTCCCCACATTTCTTTTTGACCTCATGGAAGCCCCTGCTTACTTTGGTCGGTGGTCCTTGAGGCCTGGGTGGCTTGTGTGAGGATGGGCTACAGCAAAGTGGGAAGAGGGACTGAGACCATTCATGGAGTTGCCCTCACTTTCCCTTTGCAAACCCCAGAAGAGTGTCAGCCCTTGTTAAACTCACATTAGTACCTCCTGCATCAAAAGAATCCTCCCCTGTGGGAATGTGGATGGTGCAGATGATGGAAACACATGACACTAGGGGGACTAGAGAGCAAGTGTGAAAAATTGAGATGGTAGGAAGGGGGGGTGATAGGAACCTCTAGAGGAAAAAGCCTCGAATATCAGGATGGTGCCTATAAAATTGGGACATCTGGTCCCCCTACATGACATCATGGATTCAGAAGGAGCCATACTTCCTCCATGTGGTCTGGACGAGCTAGCAGCCCTTGTTAGCCCTTTTTACACGTATCAGAGGGCTCAGAGGGATCTATTCTGACCCCACCCCCCAAAGGGTTTGAGGCCCCATAGAGAGACGCAGGGTATTCTCCTGGATGTTTTCTTTTTGTTTAATGAAGTTGCCCAATGAATTATTATAATGTGGTTACTGAGTGTCTGTGTGTGTTGCAAATATTTTATATTCTCATCTTGTAATTAGGATACATCTAGCTCAACATCCTGCTTTAACCATACACAAGACAGTTAGATAACAGCCTTCATAATAAACCACTTTTCCAAGTGCTGCAGTGCTCTAGTGAAGGGAAGAAGGAGATTTCATTTCAGTCTCCATTAAACTCCTATTAAAGTATATGGTGTTTCAGCGTATAGAAGGACTCTAAGGCCAGGTCTACACTGGAGGAGAAAATCAATGTAAGATACACAATTCCAGCTATGAGAATTCATAGTTGGAGTTAACATACCTTACATTGATTTTCAAGGGCAGCCCCACAGCGGGAGGTTGACAGGAGAAACTCTCATGTTGATTTCTCTTTCTCCTCATGACTGTAAGGATTTCCGCAGTCAACGGGGATACCCTCAGCATTTGATTTAGCGGGTCTTTAATAGACCCACTAAACCAAACCCCAGAACATTGATCGCTGGAGCGTCCATCTTCTGATAAGTATAGACAAGCCCTAAAATCAGACCAACCTGCAGTATTCCTAAAACCTAATCCTGGTCCCACTGCAGTCAATGGGAGTGCTACCACTGACATCAACTGAGTCAGATTCGGTGTCTAGTTTTTTCAGTATTTTCTTTGCTCTATGTCCCTATAAATATTCTTTGCCCTTACTTCTGACCTTTGCTATTTTGGCTTTGGTTGGAGAAAAGGCAACAAATGTTTTGTGTTGTGTGTACTGATGTTTTGTGGTGTCACATTATGTGTGGAGGGGAGGGCAAGAGAGAACTGAAAGCAGTTAATAGCATTATTTATAATAATATATATTTATAGTTTATGTTCATTTTACAGTAGGGATTTTAAGATGTGCTTAATTCACTAATCGAGTAGTTGATAGAATTTTTATCGACTACTCGATTAGTCAGTAAAGGAAGGTGGCCCAGCTCAGTCCCGGCTATCATTGGGTCTGGGACCTACTACCGCTGCCTGGTCACCCAGCTCTTACTACATTTAAACTGCAAAGCCACAGCGTGGGTAGATCCTGGACTCGGTGTGAGCCAGGACTGAGCTGGGCTTCCTGACTGACAAGAGCAGCCTCTGTCCACGGACAGCCCAAGACGCCATGGACAGAGGCTGCTGCTGGAGTAGCCTCTGCCAGCAGAAAGCCTGAGATAGCCTCCCCTGTCTCCCTCCCTGTGCTGCTGCCTCTAATAGAGGCAGCAGCATAAGGCGGGGAACAGACGGCACCATGGAGATGGCGATGGGTGGAACTGGCTTTAAGCTGGCTCACATCCCAGCACCAGTACCTGCTCTCCCCCTGCTTGCTGCCTCTGATACAGCAGGGGAGGGGAAGAGTAGTCGACTAGATTAACCAATAAGCCTAGACTTATCAGTTAGTCGACTACTCGCTTACATCCCTACTTTAAAGTAGGATACATAAAACTGATTACTACAAATTAACCGATACATCGTAACATTATTTTTCCATATACAGTCTAATATTCTAGAGTATTTTTTGTCTTCATCACAAAACACACATTAGATACTGAGCGGTGTACATAATGGTGCTATTTAAGTAATAAATGGTATATATGTATTGCCTCATTTTTAATGTAAGCTGAGAATTATATGAAATCAGCTACAAAGGGCCCAATCCTACTCTAACTGTAATCAATGCCAAAACTCCCATTACCTTCAAAAAGAAAGCTAATTTGTCAAGAGTGTTGAACAGAACAACAGATCGTTTACAGTATGTTTCTTGAATAGATACATTATATATATTGATTCTGAAGCACTATGGCATAATAAACAAATAAATCTTTCTCTTGGTAATTTATTGGCAATGAAGTTGAACAAAATTATACAAATTATTAAAAAATGGCTCTCAACAAAACCTTAAATACACTGAACTCAGACCAATATTATTTATGCAGACAAACCTCATTAAGTCAGTGAGAGATTTCCCTGCATAAGGACTACACAGGAGCTGATCTTTATTCAGGCTACAAGACTTAATTATATGTCTGTTTATGTAATTTTTGATCAAATGCCATCTGAGTGCTGTAAGCAGAAAGGGCAAATGGGGGACTGATAGATTGTTAACCAGGGGCCAATTCAGCAATTCTTGAGTCAAGTGTGTATTCCTTATTCATACAGACAAGGATGCAGGATTGGGCCCATATTTTGTACAGATTTGATTTTTATGCATTTCCGGTGCATTCTTGAATAAAACAACAAGAGAGCAGCCATTTTGAGGTCTCTGCAACTGTACTGCAATTAGCTTTTCAGTTTCTGTATCCTGCATCTAGACTGAGGGGGAAAACAACAGTATTAGAAGACTTTCTCTTCTAAACACTGTATTATATAAATATGTGATACATATACATTTCCTACATACAGCATTTGAATAAAAACATTATAGGGAATCAGTGAATGGCATGAAATAAAATAAACCCAGTTTCAGTGCAATTTTGACATTACTCTTCTCTGCTCATTGAGAGCCCAATCAGCCACCATTACTCACATTGAATAGTACCTCACTCCATGAGTAGTCCCCTTGATTTCAGTGGGACTAGATACAGAACATAGTACAACCCAGTATGAGCACAGGCGAAAAGGATCAGGCCCTAACTGATTTCCATTTTTCTCAGATAAGATTTATGGGATGTAATGGGGTTGTAATAAATCATGCTATAAAAATTATGAATAAATCTAAGTCCAAAGCTTTTTCCAGTGATTGCTCATGATGTAAGAGCCTTTAATAACAGAAAGTTAAAATTGCATTGTAATGACTCTCTGTTAAATGCAATAAATCTCTGATTTCAGCGTACTGCAAAGAGCCAGCTACATATGTGCTGCACACATTCTTAGAACGCAGGCACAAGCTGCTGGCATACACTTATGTAATTATACTCATACTTCACTGGCAGTGATGAATCTGACCATAGGCCTATTTGATTTACACTGTGAAAGGGCAAAGTCAAGACAGTCATGATTTTGTGATAGCATAAAATAATTTAAAACATCTTTCGGGACTTTCATTTGGGTGAGGGAAAGAGAACCATTAAAAAAAACAGCCACAGCCATTCAGGAGAAGGTAGTTCTTTAAGCAACAAAAGCAAGATCTGCTCCAACTGAATTCTTCAGTACCCCAAGGACATATATGACTTACATAGGTATTTCAGCCTGCATGGCTTGGCAGATATGTCTACATTCCTTCATTTCCTGGGCTATCCACTCAACATTCACAACGCCTTCCCAAGTGGGTTCAGAACTCTCTCATATGCAATAGCTCTTAGTTTCCTTAGCATCAAACTGAACATCAGTTTCATCAACATACAGCTGCATTCCGCAGGCAAATACACAGAGCACTGATCAGTCTGGATCATGCATTGTTTGATATGTCATAGAGATTTTCACAAGTCATAAAGTTCAATTGTGGATTTCAATTTGAAACTGAGTTTCCACAAGTCTATTCTATTTTATCCAGGTTCTTACACAGTCCTCATGACTATGGCATTTGAGACGCTCAGGCATTTGGACCCAGTGTTCCACTTTATCCAGTTATAAATGATAAGTACAGGCTCCAGGTACAACATTTGGGATTGGATATTCAGGAGAATGTCTAGCACATGCAGGGAAAAATCCTGAGATGCTGAATACCAAGCAACTGTCACAGGAGTGGAGACAGTGTGGTCTAGTGGAAGGGGCAGTGGTGATGGAGTCAGGAGACCTGAATTAAACTCCCATTTACTTCTATGGGGCCATGATTTCATCCCGGAGGGGAGCTAATCCCTGCTCTTCCACTTGTCTACTGTGTGACCTTGGGAATGTCATTTCATCTCTCCGCTCTCCTATTTTGCCTTCCACCTTTTGTCTGTTCTAATAGACCAGGGATGAGGACTCTCTCTGGCTTTGTGTATATTCAGTACCTACCACCATGGGGACTACACCTTGACTGTGCCCTCTAGTACAATAACTACAATAGTCACATCATCATAACCTTGGCCATAATGTGCTATCATTTTTTAAAGCATGGCTTACTCTGTGGAGTCTTGATTACAGTCTAGCACAGGCCTTTAATAGCTTTCAGCATTTTTTCAGAATTTGGCCCACATGCTGCACATTTGCTTTCAGCTTGTGTTTTCCAGTCACACCAACCATGATTTAACCAGCTTTTTGCTACCCTAATCAATATCTTGTAGTGTTGGTGTTTTTTCAGTCCAAATGAATGCACTTTTACATGAGTTTTGCTTAAGCAAGTGACATCAGCTGGTTGGTTGATTAGTTCTTGATGTTTATACTTTCTAAAAATCCCAAGTGTATAAATTGTTTTATTAAAAGATCTTATGTTAATTTAAACTAGTATGGATTAGTTAAACTGTTAGCTATGCCTAAACAGTCATAAATCAATACTACAAAAGTGCACTCATTCTTCCTTGAGAAAAGGGTATTAAGAAAATCGACAGATGTTAGTAAGATTGCATTCAAATAGTATTTTAAAATCTGGTGCCTACATGCATCTGACGAAGTGGGTCTTTGCCCACGAAAGCTTATGCTCCAAACACTTCGGTTAGTCTATAAGGTGCCACAGGACCCCTCGCCGCTTCTCCATTTCTATATTGTTTTTCTTCCCACAACATACCGCATTTATACATGAATCATCATTAACTGTAGCAGCCTTTTATCTGGAGACTCCATTACTAACACAGCACACTGTCTAACTTTCTGGGAAGATACTTTTACCCAGGATAATAGGACTAAGCTCTGCTTTTCTAAAAATTGCCATAGGATTGGTAATGTTCATGCAGAGTTGACCAAACCTTGACATTTTTTAGATCTCTCCTAAAATACAGATACACAGAATAAACGTCCCAGGAACTAAGAAGACCTGAGCTGACCACAGAAAAAATTCATCCTGTGGCTCTGGATAGCCTAGCTACATGGGTAAAATCCATGCAAGGCTTATATACCATTTATGACCAAATTATTCCCTATTTTGATCAAGGCTGATCTTGTATTTAAGGCAGTGTCTTGAATCTCAGGAGATAGGGTTCAACTCCCGTGTCTGTCAGAATCCCTCTGTGACCTTGAGCAAGCCTATCTCTCTGTGCCTCAGTTCCTTATCTGTCAAAATAGGAGATATTATCACGAAAACTCCTTTGCATGGACAAATTATGCTTTTGTAACCAATCTGAGGGTTGTGACCAGACAATGCTACTTGGCACACACACACCAGTTTCCCTGTTCAATAGGTGGTAATGATTTGTGCCTCATGTGAACTGTTCATTCTTTTAAATATCATTCCTTGAAGAGAACAGGTACCTTTCTAATCATTCTTAATAATAAATACATAAATAATAAATCATAATAATAAAGAAGATTATGTGAATTATTTATAAGTGTTTCCAGTTCCCCAAATCGTCTGATGAAGTACAGAACTGCCCAGTGACCGTGTGAAACAACAGAGCTGCTATTTCTCTTTGATTTTTTAATGAGCTGATATGTACCATTTGCCCATTGCCAGCCTTCTACACTAAAGACACAAAATAACTGACCCATATACCAAATGTCAAAGAGGAAATGACTCCCCTAACCTTGGCCTCTATTTACATGACACTAACCCACAGAGCAGAAATCAGTTCTGCATCTCAACCAGAACCAAAATAATCTCAGATTTGTTCACATGGGAACACAGGAATTTTCAGTTTCAGTGAAACCAGTTGTCCATCTTGTCCAGCACACTGTCATCGCTGAAGACCAGTGCTAGCTACTTCATAGGAAGATGTAAAAAAAACCCTCTTTACTAGGCAGTTATGGAATAGTCTGTTGCCAAGGTAAATTTCTTCTCAATAGTCATTATTTAAAGGATTAAAGCATGAATATGTATATACTTCCCAACCCCTTTTAAAAATTCTTGTTATAACCAGATATTTAAGTTCTCCAAATAAAGATTCTTTTTTTGAGTCCTACTAAACTTTTGCTCTTAATGATATATTACGGCAATGAGTTCCACAGACCAATCAACATAGCAATAAAATATACATAAAGCAAGACAACATTTTCCAAAAACTTGGGGCCAGATCATGTTTTCATTATATTCAATGATAATTTCATTGTTGACTTGAGCTGGACCAGGCCCTGGTTTGATAGCTGGGGACAGTTAACTGTAATACCATGTATATATAGTTCATGGACTGGATAGCTCACACATTTGTTATCAGAATGTAACTGTGTTATAAATCACTGGTTAAAGAAATTCCTTACCATCTAATGACTTTAGGAGGTGATACCTGATATAAGTTGTGAGCTTAGTGCAGTTTCTGATGGGTAGATATTTACACCACAGACAGCACGCTAATTGAAGAGGAGATGGGTTTTTCATCCCTAGAGACTGAACAACATTCTCAGCCTGAGAGGTAGGTTCCAAAGTCAGGGAAGGGATACATCTGTTAATCTGTCCTGAAGAGACTCATCTCCCCATGCCATCATTCTGCCACCTTTCAGTCACTATGTGTAAAAACAAGAGTCCTGGAAACCACTGAAAACTATTTTTGTCACAGTCATCAATATTTTCTTAAAACAGGAATTTTCTTTTAGTGGAAACTGATCGATTCAATTTTCTGGACTGCAAAATGCCATGTCATCACTTTACAAAAGCGACTTCCATGGGACTCTCCCAGTGCATAATGTTAAGCACATGAACAAGTCTTTGCAGGATCATGGCCATAAGGAACAACATAAGTGAGAGCAGAAATTGGACCTTTTGCGATATGTGCACTATAGTTATGGTATAAGCAAACACCACGTGAGCGATCACTGAATGTCGCACATGTTAGATATGCAGCCTTCATGGTATATATTCTTGTACAAATGTTATGTAGAGGAGTCATTCAGAGGGGTTAATTGCAGAAGATCCCCCTCTGCTGCAATTTACCTGTTACTGGATTTTTGCCATTGGATTTCAATGAATCTGCAGTTCCTTAGTGTTTCTATCTGATGTCATGTCCACTCCAGCTAAAATAGAGATACAATCTTATTATAATTGAGAAGTACAGAAAGAATCTTTCTCTTTTACTGTCAAAAGAGCTTCTCTGTGCAGACTAGAGAGAAAACATTGGGCAAATTTAAATTTTAAAATGTATTACTTATTAAATTTTTAATAATCAAAACATAGCACATGGCCAAGTATAAGGCAGAAGTGCTCACAATATGCAAATAGAAACAGCATGCAAAACAATATGCAGTCACAGATAAGAAATCACCCTGAAACCCAAAGATACCCTTCAGTTTTGGGTAGATGAAGAATTTCAATTCAGGTTAACTAATCTGAATTGCAAAGGATTGAAAGGGGAGGATGAACTAATATTATTTCTGTTTTAAATATCAGTGTTGATGAAAATCAGAAATACAGAATCTGCCATCCAGTGGTTAGGATATATAACATTTTGGAAAGGATTAATGGGCTCAATCCTACAGTCCTTACTCAGGCTCAATTCCCATTGATTTCATTGGGCGGTTAGCCCAAATAAGGGCTTCAGAGTATGGCCCCAAAGAACGCTAAACTCAATCTCAGTCTTATATGCAGCTGATTTAAATGGAATCGTTAATATTTATATGAATCATTGTCAATGTCAAAAAAGATGAAGTTCATAAAAATAACAGACTCAAACCAGAGTATGAGAGTTTTCAGACTCTGGGTAAATGCCTCTTTACATATTGTATTATTTATAGATTTTTTTTCTCCCCCCAACCAGAGCTATCATATTGTGTCTCAGAATTATTAGGAAGATGGAAAGAAGGACTCTAAAGCAGAAGTAAATACAAGAGAAGTCTTGCTGAAAACTTCAGCATCTCATTTGCAATTAATAGGAGGAATGTGTGTGTAATGGTTAAAGCAGAGGGCTGGGATATAAAACTCCTGAGTTGTATTTTTAGTTCTTTTACTCCATATCCAAGAATAAATAATTAAATATCAGATGTAGCCACAACTTTTGGGTCCTCACATTTTTTGAATTCCTACCTTTCAGACCACGAGGGTGGGATTTTCAAAAGTCTGCAGGGTTGGCCTTCGAGGCCTGTCTACACTGCAGTCGGAGGCGAGAATAGAGCTAGCAGAGGCATACCCATGACAGATTTACATATTGCTAGCATGCTAAGAATAGAAGTGAAAGTGCAGCAGTGTGGGTTTTAGTGCTGGCTGGAGAAGCTCATCTGGAACACTGGGTAGGTTCTGCATTCCGAGCCCACACCAGGATCCATGCTACTATATCTTCACTATTATTTTTAGCCCTCATAGCTAGATTAATGCTCATGTGGGTATCCCTATGCCAGCTGCAATCACACCTCTGACTAGAATAGATGTATCCTTACATCTCCAGAGCACAGAAATTGTGGGCAAGTGGACAACCACAATAGTCAAGGCAATCAGAGTAAAATTCACTCACATGAAGAAAGAAAGACCAGCTGAAGATCTGTGGCATCTCCAGTTCTTCCTTAAATTCTCAGGAGCTTAAATAGGACTTAAAACAGGTGTGCAGACCTTGTGCCCTTTTGTAGGGGTAAAGTTCACCTTTAATTGTAAGGACCTTGGATGGTTACTAATATAGGTCATTATTTCCTATATATTTCACCATGAAGAGAATTCAGATGGTATCAGGCTTCTCTAACTCAGATGAGATTTTCTCTTGCTTTTATTTGTGGGAAATGATGGTCTAGGAAGGAGTACATCAGGAAGGAATCTGGGGGTCACAGTGGATCACAAGCTAAACATGAGTCAACTAGGGATGTAAATGAGTGGTCAAAATACGATTAACTGATAAGCCTAGGCTTAAAATCTGGTTCCCCCCAGCACTAGCTCCACAGTGCCACCTGTCACCATGCCCCCTGTCCTGCTGCCTCTATAAGAGGCAGCAGGGCAGTCAGAGGAGGCTACCATGAAGCAGCCTCCATCCACGGTGGGCCCAGGCTCACTGAGGACAGAGTCTGCTCCACATCCCGCCTGCCATGAGCAGAGGCTGCTTTGTGGGAGCAGCCTCTGTCTTTGGGGAACTGGGACACCACTCCCCCCCAGACAAGGGCTGCTGTCATCCCATGCTGCTGCCTCTGTGTCAACGTTTTGGGATGTATTACCAGGAGTGTTGTAAGCAAGACACAAATAGTAATTCTGTCACTCTAGTCTGAGCTGATTAGACCACATCTGGAATATTGTGGTCAGTTGTGGCAAGCAACAAAAATGATTAAAGATCTAGAAAACATAGCTAATGAGAGAAAATTGGGGAAAAAATGAGTTTAACTCAAGTCTGGAGAAGAGAAAATGGAGAGGGGACATGATAACAGTTTTCAAGTACATAAAAGGTTGTTACATGAAGGAGGAAGAAAATTGTTCTCTTTAATCTCTGAGGATTGAGTAAGACGCAATGGGTTTATACAGTAGCAAGAGCAGTTTAGGTTGAAAAAACTTCCTGTCAGGGTGGAATAACCACTGGAATAAATTGCCTAGGGAGCTTGTGGAATCTCCATTCTTGGAGATTTTTAAGAGCAGGTTAGACAAACATCTGTCAAGAGAGGCCTAGATAATATTTAGTCCTATTATGAGTGCAGGTGACTGAACTAGATGATATCTCAAGGTCTCTTCCAATCCCATAATTCTATGATTCCATTTCTACCAACGTGAGGCATTTTCCCTCAATTTTTGCTTCCTAGAGAACTGCGTAACAGTTTGTTGTCTGGCTATAATGACATACAAAAAATCTATGATTTTGGGCCAAATTTTCTGTCTGTGTAGATTGGTGTAGCTCCATTGACTTCAACAAAGATGCACTAATTTACACCAGCTTCACCCAATGTTTCTCTCTAATTAATGTTCCTGTTGTAAGGCCTACTTTTACAAATAAAATGCATACATACAAGTAGGTGCCCATTATCGTACATTTAAACATAAACCCTGGATAGGCACACTAGAAACATTCCTTTTTGCCACATAATGATTAATCACTTTACCTGAGCCAGAAATCTGTGGGGTTTTTTATTCAACCAAGCTCAATCCAGCAGACTTAATCTGCACTGGCTGTAGTTGCAAACTTACTATGAGTATGGTATCTGAAGAAGTTACAACACAAATCTAACTCTTGGAAATCAGTCTCTTAGTCCTCATTTTGACAATTCTAGACAGTGCATGGCTTACACCCAGATCATTAAAAATACACTTAATAGTAAAATTTTCTGGGACATGAAAACAGACCTTACTCCATATGTTTGGAAGGAAGATTGCCCAGAGATAAAACTAATGTCTGAACTGAAAAGTCCATAAAGAAACTCATCTGCATGGATGGTGAAGAGCCCAACATCTTATAAAATAGAATATTAACTGTTTCTGGCCAGTGGAGGTACAGGAAGGGAAACCATAGTGCCAGGCCCTATATCATGTTTTCACAAAGAGCAAAAACTGATGTGTGTATAAATATGGATTTGCACACAGATGAGGAAACTTACATATAATCCATTACACTGCACATAATATTAATCACAAGGGTGTTATTAAATCTTCCAGATGCCAGGCAACTTTTCCTCTTTGAATGGTGTACACCTCTGCTTTTGGTATAATAAAAGCTGTTATCCAGCATGTTAGGGAAATAGGAGGTGCTAGTTAATTGAATAGTCTGGTCAACTGAGAGTTATACTTTACCAATGGAATTTCAATTTTCAAAGAATTAGAATCCAATCCAATGAATAAAGTATAAAATAGTATTCAGGCACTCACCAATCCGGTAGTAGTACTGCATTGCAGAGTGGATGGTTTCTTGAAGCACTACAGGTAAAGTTTTCTATACAGTAGGTTGTCTTATGACACTACATATAACCATGGGCAATGCATGGCTTACACCCAGATCATTAAAAATACACTTAATAGTAAAATTATACTGAACATAATTTAATCATTCCTTGATTATTCAGAAGGCACTTCTGGATCTTATAGTGCCTCAGGGTCATCATTATCAGTATTAATTAATATAGTAGACAGAAGATATAGGAGATTGGGCTGAATCTGTAATGATCTTATGACACACCCTTAAAGCTGCTTTTTTGAATAAATCCCCACTTTTAGCTTGCTAACTTGTCTTCTGCCTCTTTGGCATAAAAAAGAGAGTGCAGAATATGCAATTGTATAATGTGCTAGGCAGTATACCAGTCCTGGTTACTAAACTGAAGATTTGTATTAGCAGTTAATTGAGCTTTCTGGTTAACTGAGTGCCAGATAATAGTACTTTTAGTGCACATTGCCTCTTATTCAGAGGCTGTGGTGAAAATTTGGTTATTAGGAAACAGTAACAGTAGTTTTATTGATATAGCTACCGTTACACCCCAAGCATATAGGTTGCTCTGCAGGAGAGTAGTTGTATATACAATATCAACAAACATCACAAGAACAGCATCTTAAAACAGATAAAAAACAAATCAGAGGGCCCACCTGAAGCAATGGGAAGGAGGTTTAGCCTTGTTAAAGGCACAGTGGAGGAAAGGGGGGAAAGCTTTCTCAGAACGAGGCACAAAATCAGATGCACATCAAGTGGAATTAATTCCACACTGCAGGGGTTATCGCAGCAAAAGCAAACATGCCTCCTGAGTCCAGCCGTTGGGATCCTAAACAGGGATTGGTGCATTATGTCAGATACCCAGCAGTGCAGAGCGGAGGGCAGCATAGATTTTAAACTCCACATTCGGCCATTTTAAAGCAAATCTATCACTTTGCAAACAGCCAGGATAAAGAACGTAGGTGAGGATGATGTCATCCTGGTGATTCTAAACAGGGAGAAATCATGCCCGTGCATTCTGCACCTGCTGCAAGAAAAGAACAGTGTGACTAAGAGCCCTTTGAAGAGGGGGTCTGTAATATCAACCTTCATGGTCACAATAGCATGTTTTGTTGTAGTGAGGTTGTGACTGAATGGAGGATCAAGCTGTTCAAATGAAAATATTCATACCATTTCTGACATTTTGCTTGCATTGGAAGGGCAGGGTCCAGGGACATGGTGGAGTTCCAGCAAATATGTTCCACTGTGTTCATTTTTTTCTGTGGCCTGTGAGTGACATATGCCAATCTGATAAGAAAAATTAGCAACGTTATCTCCTCAAAAGCACAGACGCATACAGAGCGACTATAGAACCCCTGCTCTATTGCGCCCTTTGTGCTCAGAAATCCCAAGTAGAAGCTATGGCCTTCACTACACGTACAAGGCCCTGAATCATATTTGGAAATATCTTAAGAGGGGTTTAAAGCGAAGGTCTTTCTCAGCAAAGATGCTGTAGCTTCAAGAGACTAGGGCATGTGTTTGCCATAGCTAAGAGACAAGGCACTCATTGCCTCTGAAAGCAGAGAGGTGGCAAGAAAACAGCAAGGCAAGCCTCTAGTAAGTATTACTCTAGGGCAGTTCTTCTCAAACTTCATGGGACCGTACTCCCTTTGGACAGCAAAAATTACCTTTGGGGTAGGTGAGCAAAACTGATGCTCAAGGGCTTTTGCCCTAGGCAGGGGGCTTGTAACCTTAGCCCTTGGTGGTAGGGCTCAGGCTTTGGCTTCAGTCCCAGACTCAGATGGTAGGGCTTGGGTCCTGGACCTCAGAAAGTCTAACAGCCACCTTGGGGACTCCATTAATATGGGGTCACGACCCACAATTTGAGAACCCCTGCTCTAGTGGTTTTTCCTTATATCCAGAAGTATTTATCATACACTTGTGCTGTGGCCTATAGGAGTGGAACAGAAATTTCAGATTCAGAGAATACAACAGATAGAATCAGCTTGTGGCTAAGTCATCAAACTCCTTGAGTTGTACTAGGTAACATGAGTCCTCAGTCTCCAGACTCAGAGTGTGGACTTCACTATGATTCTGGTCACTCTTAGAAAAATTCACTATCCACTCAGAATAAGTAAGGGTGCATCTATACTGCACCCTTACCTCGAAATAAGCTACAGAGTTTGCACTATGCATATTGTACAGCTTATTTCAAGGTAATTTCGAAATAAACTGCTATTCCGAAATGCCCCCATAATCCTCGTGGAACGAGGTTTACAGGGATGTCAGAAGAGCAAGCCTGTTATATTTTAAAATAACGGGCACACTCAAAAGATGCAGAATAGCTATTTTGGGATACTTCTGGTATCCCAAAATAGCTCCGCAGTGTAGACATAGCCTAAGTGGCTAGTAATGTGAGAGCTAGTGTGCCAAAAGAGATAACAGGGCATACATTTCAGGATCCTTGAACAATCCAAAGACTAAGGCAGAAAATATGAGGCACAGTAGCTGTCATCCCAAGAGGACATAGAGGACATTGGGATCAGTCATCTTGCATTTCCTAGAACAGAGGGTTTACACCCAGCAACATCAATACCTCAGCGATCTCATGACATAAGGCATCAAAGGCAGACACTGAAATTAGTTTTGCAGTTGCGTGTGGAACTGTATGGGCAGAAGCATCTGATGTGCTATTAAGAGTCAGTATAAAAATATGAGCAAAGGGGTCAGAAAAAATTTCACATACTGAGTATCCCCACAGTGCACACTCCTTACAGCCATGTGCAGAGAACATGTACTGCATATTTAGCTGAATAGAATACTGGCACACCTGAAACCTCAGGGTAGATAACCTGCACAGCTTTCTTCACACCTAACAGTGTAGCCAGGAGAGCTACTGCTTATATTTTAGCAGTGTAACATCTTGCTTTCTCCCTGCTGCCAGAGCCTTTCCCTACTGCATTGCCCAGACCAGAGCCTTTCACTGCCACTACACACTAGACTAGTGGGTGGGTGCAGTTTGCTTTTCACTGCAGCGACACACACCCTACACACTGCCGCCAATCTTGTGCAGTGTAGATATACTTAAAAGGGGCCACTTTGACCTCCTCCATTACTCGCATTGTGATGGGACACAGATGACGCTCAGATTAACTAAGATTCAAGCACGGAAACAAGTCCCATGCAGTGGATGTGTGATAATTACTTTGGTATTTCCTGTTAGCTTCTGAAAATATCCATTGAGAAGGACTCTGAGTGCACAGGATACACTGGAGACACCGGAACAATCTGAGGTCCACTAGCTGATGCCTCATGTGACTGCAACTTTCTTGAATATTTTTAACCAAGCAGAACTTTTTTTGAAAGTACATTTCTACATATTGGGTGTAGAACTCCTCAAAGGACCATATTGATTCTGGGAAGGTAGCTCCCTTTATCTCCCACTGGTTTGCTTCTGTCTGATGCATAATTATGGCCTAAAAGATTTTTTTTAAAACTTTAAAATTACCAGGAAAGTGAAGTATGATCTGCCTTGTCTTTTTCTAGAGGATCTCCTGTGGGCCCCAGAATGATGAGTTACACTTCCATTTTAATTGAAGAAGTTAAAAGGTGGCAGGGAGAGAAGAAATGCTCATAAATCATTGAAATTAAATAGATGTTAATTAAAAAAAAACTCTTTGCAAGTCACTTAATATTCAGGACCTGATCTTGTGTGATGGTGCTGAGCTGTGGAGAAAGGCCTTGGCTAATGGTACATAGCCCTGCAAGTGTTTTAAAACATGCTTTTTAATCAAATGTCTGTTTGTAATACTTATTATCTGAAGGGTTAATTTGCACATTAATTGTTAAAGTCAGCTGGCTAATTTTGCACTAATATGCAGCAAAGCCACCCTATATCTGACTGCATTCTATGTCCTTTTTCAACTGGCAAACAAGTGGGTAAATTATATTTAAAATATATTTAAATTTCTTCATTATATTTTTTTTTTTTCATGCAAGGGTACATAAAGGGGGTTTGGATTTTTTAAATGATTTTCTGACCATCAAATTGACATTTTAAAAATAGATCCATAATACACTCTTCCTGACTGTTGTTATATATTTATTATCTACATTAGAATAGTACTAAGAGACCCCAAATCTGTACCCACTCTGATAGGTACACATAAGTGACAGTGCCTGCCATGAGTAACTTTCAGCCTAAATAGCCAAGATGGGCAGAAAGTGGAAGAAAAGTAGTATTCATAGCCCCATTTTATAGATGGGGAACTGAGACACGGAATTTGAAGGGTCAGATTTCTAAAGAACTCAGATGAGCAAATTCAGACAATGACTTTTATGATAAATATCCTGAGAAATATGTCCTTCTTTCCCTCAAATGTGGATTTCTCCTGTCTTCAACACTATACTGATGGAGACCCGGGAAGGGCAGGATTAAATCCTGCAGCAATGACAGGATAAATTTGGTTCCTCGCAGCTCTCTAGAGCTAAAAATAAGAGATGAAAAAATAGGAGACCAATGGAGAGAAGAGAGTCCTTGCTTTCTGATGGGTCCCAACATTCACTGGTGGCCTCAGATGGTCTTCAGATATTTATTGAATATTAGAATCATATTATTTTCAGATGCAGAAATACTATTTTAGATTGTTTAGATTTTGGGGAGGCTCCTTCTGAGCTCTGAAATGATGGACTCATGGTAAGTAAGGGCTTTACCTTTGCCGGTGGAGTGACATAATTGTTCCTAAAAATGTGTAGAAATCTAAAACATTCTTAAAATAGACTTGTGTAAGATGAGTCACATATATAGAATCCATCTGATGTAAAAGTTTATTGACACTTACTTGGGATGACTGGCATAACTTTGGCACTTTTTGACTAAAACAAGTGGATATTCTACTCATGTAGATACAGTCTTTATAGCCTACCAAAGACTATCATTTTCGCCCCTGCACCAACATACAGTAAAAGAAATTAACTGGGGTGGGGGAAAATAACATTGCACTACTTCTCATAAGTCTTGTCTCTTCTGTACCATAATATTCTAAAGTGATTAAGAAATCTGCTTGATTTTGCCTTTAATACCAACATGAAACATCACCAATGCAGTATGTGGGATCAGTACACAGGAAGTCGCAGTAAGCAGCTGAATCTCTATGTTCTGAAATTTTCTTAATGGCTCACTTTGTCTGTTTTGTTACATGCATTCAGTGAAACAGTCACAGCAGGAAAATGTTTAATGCTAATTCAACCTTATATTCCTTATTGCAAGTGAGACAGAAAAATGGCTATAATACCTAGCTTGTTTTCAATGGTAGACTTGGCTAGCAGTGGATACTTGTACTGCATTAAGCAGCAATTTTGCTTCAAGTTGTTAGACAAGTACCTGCCACGGGAGCAGGGAGAATAAATCTGTAGTAAAAAAAAAAAGCAGGTGGCTAGAACAACAGCCGAAGCAAACACAGCTAATAGGAATAGCTAGTACTGCAGACATTTTAGTTAGTGAAAATGAACGTATGAATAATTTTCCAAAGTTACAACAGGGAGCAGTTTATTTATTGCTATTCTTCTAATATTAACCATAGGTCTGACAGTGTTTTTCTTTCTTGGACAAAACTCCCATTGACACTAGGACTTGGATATAACATATTATTAATGTTATAAATCCTTTAAAGAAGGTATTGGGTGACTTAGGTTTAGTAACATAACGCAGACCCCTTCACCTCTAGTTTCAAGAGATTCCAGCTATGAAAGGACTTCTAGAAGGGATTAGATGAGTTTGAATCCTATCCATCCTACCACAATCCCCCCCTCCCCTGCCCACCTTTGACAAAATATTTTGCGATAACAAGAATGGCATTCACAACACTAACACCCCATTCTACCTGCCCAGTTTCACTCTTCCCTCTTGGCCTCCCTGGGACGGAAACACATCCCTTGCTCAAACAGAGCCTCAGTACCCCAGAAAGGGAGAAGGGCCATGACATTTATTATGGATTGTGAGAGACATAGAGGATGCTCAGACCCTGAAGTGATGGCTGGTGCTATAAAATTCCAACACAGAGAGAGAGGGGTTCACCAGTGATAAACATCCATACAGTTAGCTTCAAAAGAAAAGTTACAAGAATGAATGGGCATTAGAGACTGAACTATCATACACTAGCCCCCCCCCCCTCTACAAAAGTGGTTGCTCCAGGCCCAGATAGAAGCATTGCTTGCACTGGTACAACCGGTTTTCCATGTTTCCCACCTAGCACCTTTCAAAACACTACATTCACTTAGAAACACAAGGGCCCGCAGGTCCACAGATGATCTGCATCAGTATAGCTCCATTGAGGGTAGTGGGGTAATGCCAGTTTAAACCAGCTAAGAATTTGTCCAATGTGCTTCTAAATAGAAATCCTTTGGAAAAACAAATAATTTTGATAACTAGTGAAAGCTGCAAAACAATAGAGCTAGAGTCTTTCATTGCTGCAGCTGTTCTTTGTGGAGAGCAGTAGTTAAATCATAGCTCATCTAGCAATTTCTTTGTAATATATATATTAGCTACGTACAGTAAATAATAGAAAATGCATTGAAACAAAAGATAAGAGCAGGAGAAACTCTTCTTCATTCCCTTTTTATTGAAAGAGATGTGATGTTTGTATGGATCTCCGGAAGTAAATTGAGGGCAGGATGCCAACTATATGCAAGCACTTCAAAGTGACTGAAAAGGAAAAATGATGAGGGTCAGGCTCCATATCTTTCACTTAAAAGGGCAGATTAAAATTCAGAGTTAAGAATTTGAGCACTCAGAATTTAAAATCTTAGACAACTCAAATTACCTTTGGAACATAGATTTGCAATGGATCAAACTATTAACGCTCTAGTTAGAAGAATATCCTCAGAAGAGTTGGCAGATGCTACATCTTCATCAAGCCAAGTTTGTGTAATAGCTTCAAATCCAGTCTCTGGTTTGTTAAATTTCTTCAGAATACTCCAGTACCATTGACCTGTAGCTACAGCATAATTTGCCGATCCAGGCAAGTTACAGTAGATGGAAGACAAATGAGTCTGAAAGGATTTTCAAAGGTAAACTTAAACTCTTGAACTCATTTTTTAATAATGTTCATCACAGCTTATGCTTGTTTTACAATATACATTTGAGTCTACAGGGAGTTCATCAGTATTCTATTTAAAAGTGCCAGCACCTGCTCAGAGGCAGCCTCAACAGCCCATTTCCTAAGCATCTTTTTAAAATGGGCCTTTGGGCTGTTAGAATTACAGAGTTGTTAACCAAACAGTTTTCCTGCCTCAGAGAATGACTGAGGGAAATTGTGATGCTAGCCTTCCAGTGACCCAAAATGCTCCTACCCACGCTACCTTTTCCAAGCACACACCTGCACCTCCCTACGTCAATAAAGCTACATCTACACTGCACGATTGTTTCGGAATAAGCTATTTCGGAGGAAATAATCCAAAATAGCTTATTTCGAAATAGCATGTCTAAACTACAGGGAAGCGGAGCGTCCACACTACTGCTATTCCGAAATAGCTATTTTGGAAGAGGCTATTCCTCATGGAATGAGGTTTACAAATGCCAAAATAAGCCGCCCATTATTTCAATATTATTTTGAAATAACGGGCTAGCCGTGTAGTCGCTCGCATAGTTATTTCAGAATAATGGACGTTATTCCAAAATAACGCTGCTGTGTAGATGTACTCTAATAGATTTACTCTCAAATTCAATGGGAGCAAGATTGCATCATCGATTTTGGCACCATTTACTGTGCTGGCTGCACAGCCTAGAAAGATTTACCATGTGGATTCTGGCTGAAGATCCTAGCAGGGTTCTCCCGTTGCTCCCAACTACACAGTCTGCTTACATGAGCCGCCCCTGCTGCAGTGCTGAGTCAAGTCAGTGCATTATAATGGAGATTCCTATATTCTCTGCAGCACTGAAATAATCCAAGAGGGACTCTATGTACAGCAGCTGTGATGATAATTTACACAATGCTTTGTATTTTATGCCATTAATTTAAATTAAAGAGACTCTGATCCACACCAGATGCTGTCTGTGGGGCTGTCTTATGAGGCAGCGCTGTTGTATGGTTTTAACATTTTCTTTCACATCAGGCAAGTGTTATTCGTACCACCCAGTTGGCTGCTTGTCATTGCTCTGGGTGATGTCAGCATGTCACTACCAGGACTGCTGCAGAGCTGCGAGCATAGCGCAGTCCGCCTTGGCTTGTAACAAGGGATAGGACCCCTGCAAGGCAGACAGCAGGACACTTCCAGCTCAACAGCTGTTCCAATGGCGACAGGCTGACATCACCCGGAGTGGCTGCGACAGCCAACAGAGCGGAAGCAATGAGGCTGCCCAGCGCAGCAGAGAATTGGCAAAAAAAAAAAAAACCCCTAGAAAGAAGCAAAGTCCCATAGGCCACACTGAAGATGTCCCCTATGGAGTCGCTTCCTTTTAAACAATTACAGCTGCACATCTGCCATGTGTCAGCTGGCACAGCAGCACTTCTTCAATTTGCCTCCCTCAGTAGCACCCCATGAGCTCTATCCTCCTGTCTCTCTTTCTACAATTTCCCACCTTCCACTTTCTACAATTTTCCCCTCCTCCTCCTTGCTCCAGTCTCCGTCTCTCTCAGGTGCAGGGCCGGCCCACAACATTTTGGCACCTGAGGAGGGGAGCTCAAATGACATCCTCATGCCACCTTTTCTCCTGCCTGCCTGTTATGTCTCTTGTGCCCTCCTTCCTCCAGCACAGCACTCCACCATCTCTGTGCATCTAGAGCAGAGAGAATACATATGCACCAGCAGCAGACACAATTTTCTGCACTCTGGTCCTAGTGACGCCCCCCCACAGTCTGGCACCTGAGGCGCCTCAGTTCGCCTCATGGTAGAGCCAGCTCTGCTCTGGTGTTCCCTTTCAGCTGCAGGCAGACCTGCTGTGCCTCCCTGCCTGAACGCATAGTGGCAGGGCTTGGTTTACCTATTGGTTCAGCTCTCCTATGGACAAGCTGCCTCACAATTGTCTGTCAACTTCAGAACCGACAAGGCAGGAGACACAGCAGCAAAATGGCAGTGCTAGTAGGTGACTCCAGCTCTGAACCGCCAACATCACTGTTCAGAATTTACACAAGGACAGGGGGCAGCCTGTGTGTCTTCTGGGCTCAGGCCACCTCTTTTCAATGCCCTGAAGTCTCAAGATATTATTCTATTTCTTAGACAAATGAATAGACAAGTCACTGAGAAAAGCTGCAGCTTGGCCTGAATATCTGTCACAGGGCTGTCCATAAATGTTATTATAGGCTTTGTGGGGCTAGACTTACAGAGATACAGTATTAGGCAACTATAAGAATTTTCAAAAGGTCGTAAGAGGGCAAGTACCCGACTCCCGTTGCTATCAATAGTGAACTACAGTGGTTTCATTGGGAGTCAGGTGCCATCCCTGCTGAGGTGCTTTTGAAAATCCCTCTAGGTGACGAACTATATCTTTAGGCACCTTTGAAGAGCTGATCCTGTGTGTGGCAGGCTTTGTCAACAGCACAATAGCAACTTCAGTGCTTTGCCACTAGCCAGGGCTGGTCCCAACCAATTGGCGGCCCCAGGAGACCGTCTGGCTCGCTCGTAGGGTTGCCAGATGACTTAAAAAAAATACTGGACAAAAAAGCCAGTGCTCTGTCGGTGGCCCCTTGAAAATGGCAGCCTCAGGCGAATACCCGCCCCTAAGATCGGCTCTGCCACTAGCTATTTCAACACTCAAATAAAAAAGAAGAAACCTGTGTATGAGTAGTTGTTGATGATTTTTCTGAGGTCAACAAACTTTTTACTCAGGTCAAAACACACAGAACAACATGTTGTTTGTCACAGACAATCAGGCCCGGCCTTTGGGCAAGGCGAGTGAGGCGGTTGCCTTGAACCCCACGCATTCAGGGCCCCACGCTGCCCAGCTCCCGCCCACCCAGCTGCTCACTCGCTGCCCTGACTGGGAGCCACCCAGGTGGGCGGCTCAGCGAACCACAGCGTGCTGTCTTGGGCCCCACAAACTCTTCAGCTGGGCCTGTATACAATGGTGACATGCTCTTCTGTGCTCCATTAATACTACATAAGATAATGGGCCGAATTCAGTTTGGCCATGTGAATTCATATCCACTAAAAACAAAGAATCTTAGAGAATCTGCAGAACTAGCCTTCATATGCCAATTTGATACTATCTCGTGCAGCATGAACAAAGACATGAATTGGATGGGTCATTATAGTCAACACCCAAATGACATCAAAAATTAAGTATCAGGCACTTATGGTCTATTCTATTAGCCTCCTTTAGCAGAGACACTTTAATTGACAGGGTTTTTTTCCCCCCTTTCTCCTCCCCCTCGCCCCTCTTTTTCTGCTTTAGATTTCAAACTCTGGGCCCCATGCTCCATATTTGTCATCTGAAGAAGTGGGTTGTGCCCACAAAAGCTCATGATA
>CM057848.1:100095376-100107796 GCA_030068395.1 Apalone spinifera
GATTTAAGCTCCTACGATGCTAAAAACAATGCAAATTATGGTCTCAGTCCTGCAAGCAACTTTGAGTGCATGGAGCTGCTTTTAGGATCAGGATGGTAGAGACTTTAAATTAACAGCATAAAGGGGCTACAATGGAATGGAAAATTTGGACCCATCCATCAATGCCCATAAACAGCAGTGCTGAAGTTCCTTGGATGGAAGTTGTGCAGGGAGGTTTGCACAGTGAATTTTGTCTCTGTCAAATTTCACTGATAAGAATGAAAAGTTAATGCAATGAATGTATACAGACAGGGACAGGCGAGTCAAGGATACATTCAATAGCAGAGATTGATCCAAGCCAATCAAGACTTCAAGCTCTATGTCCAAAATGTTTGGGGGCTTGGATACAGGATTTGTGCTGGACCATTGTGGGAAAAGGAGGGAACTGTGAACACCCAGTTGGGGTTTGGATACTGAATCTGCTGAAAATTTGGAGATGTTTAGATCATTGGTTTTGCTATGGTGCCTTCTCTATTAGATTGTAGTGAGCTTGTGGTTTTTGATATACAGTATCAAGTTGTTCTGAAGGCATATTCTTAGTTTCTAAAAAGTAAATAGCATGGAGGTATTTTGGATACTTTCCATTTACAGCCAAGGAGAACTAGTCAAAAATGTTGAAATATTTTTTCTATCAGAAAATGTTTAATTGAACTAAATGTTTTGCAGGAAAGCATCAATTTCAATACAACTGTCAATTGAAAAAAGTTGAAATTCAAATGGAGTATTTCATCTTGGTTTTATTGTTTCATTTTTACTTCTTTGATTTCATTACCATGATTATATTGTTTTGACTTAATTTTTTTAACTTTCCAGTTTATTATTTATTTACATATATTGAATATTTTTTATGTTTTATAGTTTATACTCTTTTGCCATCAAACAAAACACTTAGACATTATCAAAATTAAACATCTCCGTATGTTTTGCTACTTCCTATTCAAAATACTTTTGAATTTTAATTCCACTAAATATTTTTGCGTTTTCAACTTTTCAAACAGATTCATCATTGGTGTTTCTCCCAAATGTCAGAACTTCACAAAGGATGGAAATTCCATTTCCCAACCAGCACTCTAGCCAACACATGACTTACTATTATTTGTTATTTGTATATCATTTATGCCTAGAGACCTTGGGTTGATAATTGGTGCCTAGGGGTCTTAACCAAAACTGGGACCTTGCTGTGCTAGATACTGGGAACACTCACAGGAAGAGAGCTTGCACTTTAAGTAGACAAGACAGAAAAAGGGTGGGATAAAAGAAGTTTATCATATCCATTTAATCATTGGTAACTGAAACATAGAGCAGTTAAGTGATTCACCCAAAGTCACACAGGGAGTCTGTGACAAAACTGAAAACTAAACCCAGATCTTGACTCCCAAGCCAGTGTCCTAAACACAAAACACTTCCTCTAACTCTGCAGCTGTATTTTCAAAGCAGAGCACACTAGTTTGACTGATTCCTGATGACACAAATGGGGATTGTTGCTAAATCTCTCTTTATTACCTTGAAAATTCAAAGCCTTTGAGTCTGCAGATAACCACGTCCATTAGGCCGATCAAAATGGCAAGAGTCTACAGATTTATGGGCAAGTGGGGCTGTAATGCATTATTAGAACTTTTTCAATGTTCATTGGATTCTGAGTTCTGATGTATGTGCACACAAAAATGCTCTGAAATAAACTGCTGTTAGAATCTAGAATTGCCCTACTCCCTCAGATTGCTTGACCTTCCCCAAAAGACAGAGTCAGCAGAAGAGCCGTGACCAGCATCAAGAGGTTTGCCAAGAAGTAGAGAATTTATTTCACTGTTTAACACTATTTAATCTCGGAGAAATCTCTGTAGTTGTGCTTTGAAGCTGTTTATACACAAGGATATTGTATTTATGTAGAATTTATGACTCTTGTAACCTAAAGCTGCAAAATATTGCTTCATAAAAATCATGAGCTTGGGTTTGTTTCAGCAAACTTTGACAGAGAATTGAGTTCCTATAAATTTGCCCACTGTAAGGTTCACTTAAAGTTCTGAAGTCATCTAAAATCATAAGACCGGCCATACTGGACCAGACCATTAGTCCCACTAGCCCAGTATCCTTCCAACCATGCCAAATGCTTCAGAGAGCACAAACAGAACAGGGCAATGTATATAGGTCTCCAGTCCGAGCTTCTGGCAGTTAGAGGTTTAGGGAGACCCAGGCTACATCTAGATTACAGGCTTCTTTCAGAAGAAGCTTTTTTTGGAAGAGAACTTCCGAAAAAACTTCTTCCGAAAGAGAGCGTCCACACTGCAAAAGTGCATCGAAAAAGCGATCTGCTTTTTCGAAAGCGAGCATCCAGACTGAATGGACGCTTTATCTCATGTAAGCTGTGATTACTATGGACAGAATGGCCACCAGGGAACCTGTGCTTTTTCCTCTTTCCTTTTCTTCCAAAAGAACTCCCTCTTCCCCGTCCATACACGCCTTTTTGCGAAAGAGCTCTTTTGGAAAAAGGCTTCTTCCTCATAGAATGAGGATTACCAATGCTGGAAACCCCCCCCTATTCTTTCGATTTTCTTGTGGAAGAATGCAATTGCAGTGTGGACATTCCTCAAGTTTTATCAGAAAAATGGCTGTTTTTCCAACAAAACTCTGTAGCTGTCTGACAAAACTTTGTAGACATACCCTCAAGAGTGTGAGGTTGCATCAGTAGGACCTTCAATGGTTATTAGCCAAGATGGTCACCTACTTGGACTTATCTAGGTCCTTTTTGAACCCAGTTATATTTTTGGCCTTCACTATATCCCCTGTCAATGAATTCCACTGGTTACCAGTGCATTGTATGAAGAACTATGTATGTTTTTTTTAAACATGATGACCTATTAATTTCCTTGGGTGATCCTTCATTTTATGTGCTGCATGAAGGGGTGAATAACACTTCTTTATTCACTTTCTCCACACCATTCATGATTTTATAGACCTCTATCAGAGCCAAAAAATTCATCTCTTTTGCAAGCTGAATCGTTCCAGGTTTTTTTGTGTTTTTTTAATCTTATCTCATAGGGAAGCTATTTTGTACCCCGACTCATTTTTGTTGCCTGTTTCTGTGCATTTTCTAATTCTAATATTTTGAGGCTGGGCCACCAGAATTCAAAGCAGTATTCAAAGTGTGGGTATATGATGGATTTATATAGTGATATTATGATATTTTGACTTCTTATTTAGCCTTTTCCCTAATTGTTCTTAATATTAGTGACTGCTGATACAGACTGAACAGGTTTTTTTTCAGAGAACTATCCATGATGACTTCAAGTTCTCTTTCTTTAATGATACCAACTAATTTAGAACCCATCATTATGAATAGTTGGGATTATGTTTTCCAGTCAACATTGAATTTCATCTGCCATTTTCCTGTCCATTTGCCCAGTTCTGTTTGGGTTTAACAATCTCAAGTAATTTTGTATTGTCTGCAAACTTTGGCAACTCAGTGTTTACCCCTTTTACCAGATCATTTATTAATACTTTGAATAGTACTGATCCCAGGACAGATCCTCGAGGGACACTGCTATTTTCCTCTCTCCACTAGGAGAACTGATCGTTTATTCCTACGCTTTGTTTCCTAGTTTTTAACCAATTACTAATCCATCAGAGGACCTTCCCTCTTATCCTAGGACTCCTTACTTTGTTTAAGAGCATTTGATGAGGGACCTTGTTAAATGCTTTCTGAAAGTCCAAATTCATATTCCATAGCAAATTTGAAACATTCCAGATGCTCAGAGGGTAGGGTGGTAGGCAGAGCATTTAGATTAGATAGATGCAAAGGTAGCAAGACTCAGTGGCTTCCAAAACAAAGCTAGTGTATTTGACTAACCCTGTCCTCCTAATAGGATCCCTGCCTCATCTTTATCCAGCTTTTGGAGGATAAAGAGGCCTGATGGGCACAAGTGATGTGGAAGGCATGAGGGGGCATGTGCCCCAACCACCATAAGTGGTAGGGGCAAAGGGCTAGCCAGCAGCCACTGGGTGGGAGGTAGTGCTTGCAGCAGGGATCCAACCTCCTCTCCCTTCCTCCTTTCTCCCCCTGCACTCACTGGCAATGGCAGGGCAAGAAGAGCAACAGCTCCAGCTTTTTGTGCTCCTCCAGCTACATCCTTTGAGGGAGGGGCAGACCAACCAAGTGGCTCAATGCAGCTACAAGAGCAGGGTGAGCTGGGGCCACGTTGCTTTGCTTCCCCTGCTGTTGCCTTGCTTTGCTTCCCCTGTCTGGACCCCCGTTGCTGGCGAGACAAATCCTGAAGGCTGTCTGGTTTGGGGGAGGGGGAAAAGGTGGGGCAGGGAGAGGCAGGGCTTAGGGCAGAGGGCAGTTGTCCTGGCCCTTCCCTGTGCTGGGGGGACGGTCATGTGGCCAATATCCTTCCTGCCTCCCTTCACCAGTCACCCCTGCTGGTGGCTATCCACATTCTAATCTAGCCTGCTGTTTTGGGAGCCCGACAGGATAGGGTTATTCTCCTGCAATTTGTGCAGGCATTATCTTCTGTGGAATGGGCAGCACACACATTCCCTTTTCTCGAAGAACAAGAAATGGGAAACATTCCTTTATTTCCTCTGCTTGTTTAACAGCCCTTTAGTTCTTTGCATCTGAGATGTCCCACCATGCTATGGGCCATGGGAAAACTGTGACCTTGTACAAGTTATAACTGTATTAGGGTTTGAACTGTCAATTCAATACAACTCTTCTGAAAAGGGATAACCCTTCCTTGGAGTGGCTTTAACCGTATTAACAACATCCAATTTTTTTAAAATTACACAGTCTTTAAGCTGTTCAGGTTCATTTTTGACCAAAATGTGGTTGCAGAGGAGAAGAGCTTTTATCAGTTGCAGGGTACAGTTTCACCTTGACGTGTGGGAGTTTGAAAAAAATGCTAACTGACCTGTGGCAACATGTAGAGGGGATACAAAGTTGATTGGGAGAGGGAAGTTAAGGACAAAGATACTGTGTGTGTCTTTAGAAATAGACCCCACAACGAAGTAGAAAAATGCAAACATTTCGGGGCAAAATACAGACCTTCTGTACCGATATGAAATAGTTGGAATAGCTCCATTTTATTGAAAGGCTCCTGAACTCCAGTTTCCTAAGAAACATGGGGATTGTGATATTGGATGAGACTAAGGGCCCATCAAGCCCAATATCCTGTCTTTGGCCATGTCTACACTACACTGCGACCGATCTTCCAGAGTTTGATTTAGAGAGTCTAGTTAAGACTCGCTAAATCAAACTCAGAGGGCACCCCTGCAGGCATCTGGTACTCCTGCTCTTGGCAGGAGTAAGGGGAGCCAATGGGAGTGCTGTAGGGATACCGCCAAGATCGGCTTAAGGTAAGCCGACTCCAGCTACATATTTTATGTAGCTGGAGTTGCGTACCTTAAACCAAGTTGCTGGGTCTAGGGTAGACCTAGCCTTTGACAGAGGCTTATACCAGCTAGTTCTGAGGAAGTTACAAGAAACCATGTGATAGGAGGTAATAGAATAATTTGCCCCTGAGGAACATTGAATCACTGGCACTCCCTGAGCAGGACTGCATACTTGGGTATCAGTAAAACAAGTTAAATGCAGCCTCAGCACAGGACGTACTACATGCAACAGGCTTTCAATAAGGAGCATGAGCAGAGCTAACCATGGCACATGGCAAGCAGGAAGAGAAAAGAATAAAGTAAATGATGGAGAATCTCCTATTGAAATTAATAGGCAAAGGAATGTTTAGAGAGAGGGTAAGAATAAATCATTAGGCCTTTAATGAGAAGGGATCATTACATTTGCTCATTGCTGTAATTTTTGCTCATTAAAATGCTCCTCTAGAGCATGTTATGAAATATCACCAGTGCTAGAGATCAGAGATATACTCTCTCTGTGAAATAGCTCCACATGATCCTGACCCTTAACCTCCAACAATTTATTCTATTTACAGTATGGTTGCTGATGAGCTAATAGACACTGCAAAAACAGATTGCCATGTACAAACAGCTGTGCTCTACCTGCCAACACCAATCCCTCTGCCCAGCATAGTGCGTGCCTGTTGAGTGAAACATAGGGCTGGATGAAAGACAAAAGGAGGAAAACGCACACCACAGCAAAGACAATTTTCTCCCTTTAATATTCTACACATTTTCCATCTTTTCACTTATCTGTCATGTAAGGGTGTTGTATTAAATGCTGGCAAGAAAAAGTTCAACATAACATGACACACAGCATCAGAAATTAGAGCCAGCAAAAGGAGTTCTTAAGTTGTCTCAAGCATCCTCTTGGTAAAACAGGATTTTTTTACCTCTACCTCATTTTACACTTCCGTTTTAAAGCTCTAAAAGACAGGGCACTCTGTGGGACGAAAGGAGAATTTGGAGCACATCCTTCCCCCTTCTCCTCTTACTGAGTTGGGCAACAACAACAAGAGATGGCAGGTAAAGTTGTGATGTACTGGTAGCAGGGCAGTTTGTAGAGAAAGATTCTTCACACACAGATTGAAAAAGAGCCACTATGGTCATGGTGTCCAATCACTCCTGAAGCAGTAACCACTATAATGGCTACTGATATAGCAAACTAGCCACACTCAACCAGCCAAATAGCCACAAGTGGCTAGTAACTAGTGTGTTGGACCCCATGGCACTGTGGGCTGCATCTGCCATGATGCACTGTGACCATGGAACTCCCATGATGCAGCTTGGTTAGAACAGAAATCAAGATGCATTATGGAAGATGTAGTCTGGCCAAGGAGCCATAGAAGAGAATGGGGGCACAAAGCACCTTAACTCCCACAAACCACTTGGCACCTTTGGTCATGGCAATTTAATGTTAGACCGACAAACTAAAATGTTTTGTTCAGTAAACTGAACCATTTTGAATGAGGCTAAATGGACCTAAAATGAAATGTTTTGTTTTCCTGACAGAAAAATCAAATGATTTTTGAAAAATAGTAGTTTTTCCCCATGGAAAAATTCCATTTTCCAGAGTATTCTGTCAAAAAAATCATTTCAATGGGACATTCTTGACCAGCTCTCATCTGGAGTGAAAGTCACATACTCACCCCTGCTGTTACTATCTAGCTCATGCAGCTGAAGTGTTGCTCCTGAGCAAGGAACAGGCAGTGAGGAAGGTTTGCCTTTCAGCTCTTCCTTCCAGTTACTCATGGCTACTCACAAGGATTATAAGCAAATAGCCAAGCTTTCTTCTCCCTTCCCTCTGGTGGCTCCCTCACCTACACTGGGTCTTACTCCATGCAGCACAGTGGGGCAGGAAGTGGGGAAGAAAGGCCAGCACCACTGCTTCTCATCCCTGTATAGCAACAGATTCTACCCTATAGACAAGAGTCAGGACCAGAGAGATTACAAAGAAATTCAGGAAGAGACGGGACGACAAGTGAGGCTGGATCATGGTTGGTAAAAGGTCATTGCAACAGGATGAGGGAGAAGAAAGGGATGAAAAGACCCAGGTGATAGCAAAGGGGAAACGACCATTAAGAAAAAGATGAGTGATAAGGCACAAAGTAGGGAAAGGAAACACTTCAGAGAAAAATAAAGAAAGAATGGTGTTGTGGCTAATGTACAAGACTTCAAGAGGGAAGCCAAGTCTCCTGGGGTTCATTCCCAGTGCTGCCACTAGCTTATGGTGGGACCCCAGGGGTGGGGATTATATCAGCTCCCTCTGCCTCAGCTTTACCAATCAGTAAAAAAAAAACATTAATATTGATGTTCCTGACAGATTAAAGCCTTTTGTGATTCTGGGATGAATGTACCATTGTTGAAATACTGTTACTAGAAAGGGGAAACAGGCCCAGTCAAAAAAAGATCCAACTCACTCATTCAGACCTGCAAAAGCATCATTTGAGTAGCCACTGCAAGTTTGGGAGCTATGTCTTATGTGGAAAGCCTCCCCAACTCCTTCACACCACACCATGTGGTGTACTGCACTGGAACTATGAATTTGGGGAATTCGGTCAGGAAACCTAGAATGAGATCTAAAGGCCTAGGAAGTGAATGTGATACTTTCATTTGAGTCAGATGGTATTTGGCTTAAGCTCTGAGTTAGTCAGTTTTATGAGCCCTCTCCTCCCTCTCCTTTACCCAGAGTTTGGTTAGATTTCATGGAGGCACCATGAGCTCCAGTGTCCTGCCATCACTCCATTCCTAGGTATGGTGGTCCAATATCTTCCAGCAAAAGTATCCTGTTTGGTCCTCCACCATTCAGAATGATACAATAAACAGGCAAATGCCACCCTCTTTGGAAAAACTGGTATATATGTGTGTTCCAAATCAGTCCTACATTAAGAGGTTTTCACATTGTGCCACTGGACTTGTCAATTTTTATGTTATCAACATTCACCTTATAAGCCATACCTCATGATCAGACGGGGGCAAATAAGGGAGTAGCTAAATCCTTTGCTCACTAGCAGTCAAGAAAAACAATATCTGAGGCCAAATCCTTGACTGATAGAAACTGGCAAAGTTCCATTAAAGTCAATGGAGGAAACTCAACATACATTTATGGAGGAGTTGGCCTCCTGGGTCCAGTTCTCCTCTTACTCCTGACATACACCAATGTAATGAACTTCACCAAAGCTAATGGAGCTACACTGACACAGACCAGTATAAGTGAGGAGAATCATGCATATTGCTTACAGTAAATAGGGCTGCACAGTTCCTGATGATGCTTGGTTGAAGCGGTGTTAGTTGGCAGTCGTTCTAGAAAAGGACCAAAGTTATTTTTGCAGTCGCTGTTGAAGAACAAACTTTAAAAAAGTATTTTCTTGCTAAGTGATCCCCAGAGACATATGTCTCTATACAATGGTTAAGGAGAAGCTGATGACTTGCACTTAATGGGTTCAACAATTTGAAAATAATTAATTTTTGTTTTCAATCTTCCAGACCATTCAGGCAGCAGATCATAAGAGAGAGACTGAAATTTTCTTGAAAAAAATCCTATTTGGAAGATTAAGAGAGCGAACCTAAGGAACATTGAACTTATACTGGGAGGCAGGCACAATGATAGGTTTCTCTGCATTCCTGAGAAAGTCTAGGTCATTTCAAATGTTGAGTCTGAGTTCATTCGGTTTGAGGCTTTCCTGTACACATTGAGGGCAAGTGTTAGGACTGTGGGGTGTTTTCTTAAAGCAGGGGTGGGGAACCTAAGGCCCAGAGGCCAGATGCGATCTCCAGCTTGCCTGGAGATGCCCCCAGGGCTTTAGGGCTCCTCCCCCTGCAGCATTGGGGAACTCACACTGGCACTCCAGCCCCTGCTACCTCATGCCCAACTGATTTTTCTGTGGGTCAGTGGTTCCCAACTCAAAGAAGGTTCCCCACCCCTTTCTTAGAGGATGCAGAAAAACAGAAGTGGTGTCCCATTTGTAGTCATGTAAGGTCCATTGCCAGTTCCACAATTGTAAGGGCATTGGCCAGCTAACTTTCTACAGCCAGAGAGGTGGTTATTAAGCTGCTAGTTTTGATTTGGACGTCTAAACTTGACAAGGTTTACAGCAGCTAAGAAGCTCACGTGTCAGGGGAATAGGGCCCTTAAATAGACTCCAGGCAAGTGGAGCTCTGCACTGCCATGCTCCCTTCCTCCCTCAACACTGGGCCTGGGTGGGCAGCTGGTACAGGAGCCACCTACCGCTGTTTGACACCAGTAAGGAGTTTCTCTATGTAAGCTGAATTCCCAGCTGGCCATGAGCACTCAGATGGTGGCCCTTTTGTACTACCTGAGCAGCAAGGGAACAGATTCTCTGTGCACAGGAGACATTCCAATCCACCTAAATTCTCCCATTCTCTCATTTGGACATGTCCTGCTTATCCCAGTTTCACTCCTTAGTTCTTGTGTAGTGGTGGTGTATCACTAAACAGTTCCCGTGTTCACATTTTAATTGTGGATGAATGTGTGTGCAGAACCTCCACCTGATATAAGCTGTTGTACCTTCACAGAAGTGTAGACTAAACTTCTGCTTAGTTTCTGTCGGCAAAGTTCTTTGGGATCCTTTTGGCTGGGCATTATTATTAGTTTTAAAATTTGCTTTTGTCCTTATACCTAGAAGCAAGGATCCAATACAATGTAAACATGTATGGAGGAAAGCACCACTTGACAAGAGAGAGATTGGGATTTATTTTCGCATGAGTCAGTAGTCTCTGGATGTAAGCTCAGTGCCCACCTATGTATGCTTTGCACAAAGACTTGTCTAGTTAGACTTGGCACAGCTCAAAGTGGAGTTACTCCAGGAGTTAATTCAATCTTTGATACTTCACATGTATGGCAATTGTCCTCTTTGCTTTTACAGAAGTTAACCCAAAATGGAGGGGGAAAGCCAGAGGTCCATCCTATTGAGGCACCTAAGGAAGAAAGAATCTGGAAAATGACCTTAAAGGCAGCTTAGTCTAGAATGAATTAACAGCCTTCTTTATTCATTTGGAGTTGAGGAATAAGACGTATCCTACTGAAATGGCGCAACAGAGTCAGCATAGCCCAGTGGGAGAAACAGGGAGCGCCACGTAAGTAGAAGGGCACTAAGTAAGTAGAAGTGCTTACTACTACTTACTAATAAGTAAGTAGTGGTAAGTAGAAGATCGCCAAGTAAGTACAAGGGCACTAAGACATTTTTTATTTCAGAAAGAATCAACCAGAGAGCTAGTAACGGGATTAACGAAGGTGGGTTTGGTTATGGATTCCCAGCACACAAGAATAGGGCCCACGATTTGTTTTAATGGATGCCTAAATTTAGGGCCCTGCATCTATAGTTAGGCATCTACATGAATCACCTAATTTTCAAATTTTCAAAAAAGTGTAGTGCTCATTTAATGAATTAAAACAATTTTAGAGATCTCTGTTGGAGTTGTTGCACGCAGATAACATGTAAAATCAGACCTACTAATTGGAGTATGGTCAAGATTTTTGAAAATGTGTGCCTAAAATTAGGCTCCTGAATCCAAATTTTGGCACCTATTTTGCACTTTCAAAGTTTTTCCTGCATACATGTAATTCAAAACTGAAGCAGTAATTTCACTTTTCTATTTAAAGAGGACTGCATGGACAATACTTGCTCTGTTCCCTCTCTTCACAATTTTTGAAGGTCAGTGATATCAGTTATCCCACTTCCTCTTGCACATGCAACAAATCAAAGTCGCTTCTGTTAACCTCTTTTTATCCTTGTGGGGTCCCGGAGCAGACCTATAACATCAAGAATACTCAAGAAATATCATGAAACCTCAATCACACTATGACACCTAACCCACCCAGCCCAAAACTGAAAGCACCCCACAGGAAAGTTAGCCTGGGAATTTGTATTGACATCCAGACAGTGCTAAAAAGAAATGGAGTGCTTGCTCCACAGAATATTCGCAGATACAAACAATTTTCCAGAAAGCACTGCACTTTTGCACAAGCTCTGCAAAGGTGGGAAGAGAAGAGGCACATTTTAATGTTGTGGGTTTTTTAATTTCTCAGTGAATATTTCACATAGAGCTAGTGTTAATCATGTGCAGATCTTAATTAAGCTGTTACATATTGCCACTAGAGAACACTAAATATAGAGCTCTGGATATAAACTTAACAGAGTCAGAGTTTGGAAAGCTTCTTATAGAACCGAGAACAAATTTTGCTTAGCAAAACCCCTTTATACAGAGAGCACACTCAAATTTAGACACGTCTATGCAGGAATAGGGTTGTGATTTTATAGGTACTTCAAGCCATTCTAACAGAGAGGAAAGGTGATCCTTTTCAATAACATCAAATGTTAATATTCTCTGCACCCCACTGAAATCTGGTAAATTAAGATCAATAGTCTGATCCGAAGCTCATTTAAACCAATGGGAATTTTTCTATTCTAAATATATAGGAGTGAAAATACCCCTGGCAAGGGAAATGTCAAGATTATTTATGGCAGAGTTGTTCCTTCAGGCTCTAACTGAGATGGTAACCCATTGTGCTAGGTACAGGCCGTCCTCATTAGAAGTCCAAGATATGTTCCAAAAAACTTGGACTTATACTGAAACAACTTAAAGTAGGGCATTTTTTTCCTGCAGCTGACTTCCATTTGCGCGAATTGTGTGGGGTGAAGGGGCTGCACGACTAAAGAGCGAAGAATGGGAGGATTTATAACGCATCAGTTCCTACAAGCGTCAATGACCTTAGTATGGAACAGATGTATACAGGGGTGACTTATAGTGGGTACACCCTGTACTGTAACTCACTATGGATATCTATGGTCATTAAAAGCATATAACCTGCTATGCTAAGTCATACAAATAAAAACAGGCTAGTCAAAGAATGAGAAGCACAGAGGGGGAGTGACTTTCTCAGGGTTATCCACAGGACAGTGGTAAACCTGAAAAAAGGATCTAGAGAGGTAACCTAGTGACAGAAGATATGGGAAA
>CM057848.1:100123229-100152596 GCA_030068395.1 Apalone spinifera
TAAACTTCTCGGTGCGCCCATCAGTCTCCCCTAGACTGCCCGCTGCGATGGGACCTTGTGTCTCAGCAGTCAAAGGCTTAGGTGTTACACACACACACTGCCTTGACCGTTGGTTGACAGCCCCTCACAGCACTTTTTGCATATAAATTCCTAGGGGGAAGGAATATTATCATATATCATATTAAAATGATGTATCAATATATAATGCAATATATGAGATATTGATTAATGAATGAATAATAATGGCTTTGCAATGTTGAATTTTGTGCAATTATTATAGAATAGGTTGCATCTCCCTCGGATATTGTACATATTACTACCTCCTCCTGGTCACATGGTGAATGCTATTTCCCTGCTGTGAAAAAGTTCCAAAGCAACATGGCTTGCTTGAGCAGTAGGACTGGATTCAAGACTTACTTCATCAGCTTACTAGAATTCTGGCTTGTGATTTGAAGACCCTCAAACTCATAGGTCTTTTGCTGGTTAAAAATCACTCTAGCTTTCTTGTGTTCTGTCTCAGGAGCATCCCCACCAGACTGTAGTATTTGGGCAGAAAACGTATTTATTCACAAGAGGACAGAATAAGGCAAAAGTTTCTGTAGTACAGCTGGTTACATAACCTTGTCAGGCAGGATGGGACTCATGGGAATATGGCTCTCCGTAGGGAAAAGTGAACTAAAATAGCCTTGCTTCATTGAACTGATTCCATCAATAGCTCACATTGATAGCAAATCTGCTGTAAGCCTGCTTGTACTAGAGTATTGTCTTGTTGTTAGCAGTCAATCATGGCCTTAAGAATTCTTGCAAACAGGACGATGCATTTAAAAAAAATAAAAAAGGAGACAGGAAAGTCTTGGCTAGTTTCTTTGTAAACCACATTTGTTTTATGTAGGGTGTAGTGCTTTTTAAAAGGGAAAGAAAGAATATACAATGTTGGGGTGCATCTCAGAAATAAGTCTTTAAACTCAAGATGTCCTCAACTCAGAAGTGTTGACACTAAAAGGCAAAAAACCCTCAAGGGGAATTATTTTTGCACGTTAGTTTTCTACTTTCTTCAACTCTGTATGTATGCACATCCCTTGAAGAAGTTCGATCTTATGGTAACTCTCAAGACCAGAACTCTGGGAATCAATCTTCTGTCTTTGCCTCTGCCACAGCTTGTGTTTGTGATAAATTGCTCAGACCAGAACTTTCAGAACTTGGGTGCCCTGAGTTAAACACATACGTCTATATTTAGGAAGCTGTAAATAAATGGTGTGATTGATCAGAAGTGCAGAGCCCCATTGCAGCTGCCATTCATTTCAGACCAGCAATTTAAAGTTGCCATTAGATGTATAACTTTGGGGATCCATGTCGGAAAATGGTTGGGTGGAACAATAATGTATATGGGGCCACAATCAGACTCTATAAGAAGAAATTCATTTCCCAAACTCCATTACCTTTAGCTATGTAGCAGAAGACATTCAGACTGTAGGCAGATAAAGCCAAGTCACCAAATTTGGATGTAAAGCAAATTTTTCCCCAAGTTTAAGTGTTTTGGGATCTACATTTCAGTACATCATAGACAGGTGCTGCAAACTCCAGATCATGGATCTGAATTCAAACTTCCTCAGATTCTGGCAGGTTAGGTTGAAAAAAAAGCAGCAGAATGGATCTTGCACAAGAGGGGGATTTTGCGCAAAAAGGAGCCATGTAGACAGCTCCTTTTTGTGCAAAAGCCCCTTGTGCAAAAATGGCAGCTCATTAAATATGCAAATGAGGTATGACGATATTTACCACTTCGCCTAATTTGCATATTTTCTTGCGCAAGAGAGCGCAGTATAGACTTAGCCTAAATGTCTTGTAAGAGCCCACTCCACTTCCCAGTAAGCAGTGGAAGTGTTGGCAATGCTGCTAGACAATGTTGACTTCCCATGATTCGGCAAATTCTCTGGTTCTGTACCGGTCAGGTTCCAAAGGTGCCGGACTAGAGAGGTACAACCTGTACAGTTTTAGACAACCACATATGAAATCTGATCCTATCATTAACTGCATCTGATTTTTTTTCTAGGTATGATTACACAACTTAAGTGTCAAAACCTATTTCATTTGAGTCAATTACATTGACTTCAGTGTGAGGAGGATTAGGATCTAAATATTTTATTGAAACAGATACAAACTACAAGAAGTAAATTGGTTTCTTTAGGGGACAGATTTAGATTTGAGAAAGATGTTGCCAGAGTGAATTTTTCTTACATTGATAGTCACTTGTGCCACATAATTAGGCATAAAAAATGTGCTCAATAGATAAATGCTTGCTCCCTTTTCCCTTATTACTCTGATGAAGCTTTTAATATAGAGGTGAAATATCATAGTAAGATTGAACAGTGATAAACTTGAACGTAATTAGAAGACATTCTTCGTGTTATTCATGTGCACTCTAGTAACAGCTGCTTTGAGACATATCTATTGGGATGATCTAACTTCAATACTGGCTTTTGAAAGCTTTTCAAAGCCTCCTCTAAAATGAATTAAACTGCAACATTTATATGAATAGCACAGACAAAAGAAAGCAATTACTTTCTCCTCATTATTTTGATTTGTTATCTTTATTTTTACTTGAAAGGCCAAAGCAAAATACCTATGGTGATATTTTGTGCCCGAGCTTGCTTCAGAAGTTTAAACCAAATAAAATATAGCATATGTTTTCTCATTAATGGGGAAAAGAGGAAGGAAATCTAATGCTGCAATGGAGGATAAGATTTGGCTAGACTATGTTAGTATCTATTTGGAGCATCAGGCTTCAATATCATTATTAAGTGAGGTAAGTTGTCTGGATTCTGAATATACATGTGCGGGTAGCAAAACCTCTTTTCAACATACCACAGAATCTGGCATCATAGCCAAGAACAGGAATGCCAAAATTATTGCAGGTCACAAGTGTGGTAGACCCTTACAGAATACCTGCTTGCAGAGTGCATAGGGTCAAACCAGTGAGACTGGTGGCCTCATGTATTAAAATAAATAACACATTTTATAATAGCATGTCAAAAGGACCCTCTGTCCTTTGCCAAGAAATAAAAATAATAGCTACTGCTTGTGTTGGACCTGTGCAAGAAAAGTAGTTTGGGCTCCTGCAGGTTTTTCTGAAGCCACCAAGAACATTCAGTTTCTTGAACTGTTCTGAAACCATGGACAATCCCAGTGCCCAGACAAAAATACTTTGGTACATTCTCTGTTGTAATTTCTAGGTTATGTTTTAAACCAGTAGCAGCCATGTTACTGTAATTCCTACCCCATCAGTTTGGATGAGAGCCCGACCAGTCTATACTTGAAGTAGTGGTGTGAAAGATTGAGTATATTCAATGTCATGTGCAACAGTGACTAGGCATGTAAACTGCCCCCAGAGCTGTAGATTTCGGCTCCAGTTGCCATAGCTACAAGATCTCTTCAGGAAGCAGCCTTTGAAGACTAGAGAAGGTCAACAAAGACTTTCTGAATCCATCAAAATCAGGGACTATTTCCTGAGGCATGAGGGAGCTGGTAGCTGAGGAGAGACATCATGAGGAGAGACTAATGGGGAGGTGCTCCAAGGGCAATACAGTATTCATCCAGAGTTCTCAGTGTACCTTGTGTGAGCTTCCCTGTCTGCTGCTGACTCTCTTTGCCCTTCTAGCACAGACATGCTGGATCAGCCATTATTTTCCCCCTGAAATGTATGTTTTATTAACTAGGGAGAGCAGAGGTGAGGGGGGGATTTTTAATGACTTCCCTCCACATTTTCTCTGTACAAGCCAGCAAGCATGATAGATTGATGTTGCTATACCTACATCAACTATTACTTCATAAAAACCAAATACATCTCGGACCAGCAGCTATGCTTGCTCAGTACAATGCAGAGGAGAGTTTCTCAACCTAGCTACCAGTTTATGAAACCATAAGATCTGATCCAAAGACCGCACAAATCATTGGCTTCAACATAATGGCTCTGGATCACACCCGGAAATCGAAGCATAACTGGGGAAATTTGAAACAACATGAGTGGGTGAGCGCTCCAGCCGCCCTGGATGAGGACTCAACTAGCAGAAAGGAAAAGTGGGGAAAGTAGGAAGGGGAAAGCAGACAGAGGCATGCCAGCTAGGAGTGCTGCCCTCAAAGGACATGTTTACCTTTACAATAGGGTGGAGGTAGGGGGACAGAATGAGGTTGAATTAGCAAGGTAAAATAATTCCATCATGTATTTTGCATAGGGCTTACGCTATAACAATCTTGACTTTTTAATCTATATTTTACACTCATGCCTCTTTCTGCACAGAACTGCAGCTCTACCATTATTCCAGATTCCCGTCTGTGCATTCTGCCTCTTTGGGCACCTTGATGCTTCCTTCCTGACAGTTCTGACAACCTTAGGACATACTCTCCCTCTAGTGCATACACAAACTCCCAGTCATGCTAATTGAAATTACCCACACAGATCGAGGGAGAGCACAGTTTCCATCTAAGAAATTGAAATCCCTTGTTGATAAACCACTAAGTCATTCCCCACCTATAGGGGGCTACTCTGCTAATTCTATCCCTGCTATCCAGTGAACCCTTAGAGCAATGGTCGCCAACCTTTTTAAGCACAAGGTAACTTTTTGAATTTAAGTGCAATCCAGGATCCACCTCAACCCAAATACCCTTGCCCTGCCTCCTTCCCACCCCTTCTCTGAGGCCCAGTCACTGCTCACGCCGTTCTCCCTTCCCCCATCCTCTCTCCCTTTCAGCAGGCAGGGGCAGAGGGTTGGGGCACAGGCTACGGTCTTGGGCAAAGGGATTTGGAGTGAAAAGGGCTCTGAGCTGAGCCTGGGGCAGGGGGTTGGGGTGCAGGAGCGGGTTCAGGGTACAGGCTCTGTAAGGGAGTTTTGGGTCCAGGGGACTCAGGGCTAGGGCAGGGGCTTGAGGTTTAAGAGGGGGTTAGCAGAAGAAGTGCAGCAGTGGGGGGAGGGGCAGTTGAAGTGCCAGCATTTGATAGCCTCTAGGCCAAACCAGTCAGGATCACCTGTCAGGGGCTCCAAGATCTACCAGTAGATCCTGAGCTACTGGTTGGTGACCACTGCCTTAGAGAAAGTTGTTTCAGAACTGCCTATTGATAACTTATATTGTAAACCAAACATGAGCACAGAAGGATACAAGAGATGACTCCAAGTTCTCCAACCATTATTCCAAAGGGGCTCAATGTAGACTACAACTCTCAAATGCCAAGGGTGCCCCAATGGTAAAGGACTGACTTTTCAGAGAAACCTTAAAGAGTTTCAAACAGCATCAGGCGCCTAACTCCGTTAGGAGCCTTTGAAAATCCAGCCATAATGGCTGTAACCACCCAACTGGGAGCCAATATGGATTCTAATCAAAGTTCTATCCCACTTGTATGACTTTCGATAAGGCCAAACTTTTCAAAAGGACACAGTTACCCATAATCAGGGTCAGATTTTCAAAGCAACTCAGCTCCCATTTAGAGATCCAAACAAGAGGACAGATTTTCACTAGAGCTCAATGTATTGGGTGCTGAACTCTTGAATTTAGCCATAAGTGTCACAATATGAGTGCTGAGGACTTCTGAAAATTTGATCCCAGTTATGGGGAATAAACTCTTTTGAAAATCTGGCGCTTCACCCCTTTTCTGTGCCTCAAATGCCCCCATCTTCAAAAGAAGACGTACAGTACTTGCAGGCAGGCTTCATTACTGATTACGGTACTTTGAGATCCCTGGTCAAAAAGTGCAATAAATACATTCAAAGTATTATTGTTATTTTAGACTCCAATTTACCTCTTTACTGCCTACGTTTGGTATTTGCCTGCACTAATTGTTACCTTCAAGTCCTTTCACTGTAAATGTTTATTCCTGACCCCAAGGCTACTAAAAATGTAATTTCTGGTAAAGAAATTAATCCTAGATTGTTTAAAGCTTCCTGCCCTGCTATTTTTCAGTCAAGAATACATTTACAAATGGATTATACAGGGTTAATAAAGAATCAGTAAATGTCATAAGCATGTTTCAGACATGAGTAGGATAAGGTATAAAGATCGTTCCAGTCACGTCAGTAGAAGACATTATACACATGGCTTTGATCAATAAGCAATTTACTAGATTCTATAATAATCTATGACAATTCCCTATTTAACAAAACATGTATTAATAGTTTATACATTTATTTATAGATTTATAAATACATGCTTCATGTGCAGTGTCACCTCTGTAAGTCCTTTCTTTGGAGTCAGAAGTGTCCCACATGTGGAATTTGTCAGCATAATCATCCATGCTGATTTCCATCAGCAAAACCACACTGCAGAAAGACTCTGGCTTTGTCTTTGTTGCACAACGGGGTATTTTGACATTGACGCAGCTAATTTGAGATAGTTGCCTGCACTAGAATTTTACATCAAAATAGACACAAGTCATTTTTACCTTGATGTAGTTAATCGAGGTCAATTCCAGGAGAGGCAGATTGGAAGGCTTTGGGCCTAAGTCAGACAAACTGAATTCATGGCAGATTTTTTAAAAGCAAGACTCAGAGATGGAGCACAGTTCAAACTCTCTTCTAAACAACTGAAGCTGTGTCTACACTGTGGATTTTTTTTTTTTGCGGAAGAGGATATGCAAATGGGGTCCTGTAAACCTCGATTTTTGAGGAATAAGGGATCTTGCGAAAAAGAATTTTTTTCTGACAAATGGCCCCATCTATACGGGGCTTTTTAGCAGCAAAACCTCTTCCACAAAAAGAATCGGAAGAAGATATGCAAATGAGCGTGCCATTTGCATATCGTCTTCGGCAAAAAAAACGCAGTGTAGACATAGCCTGAGTGACTAGAGCTTTAGCTCTGTATTCAGCAATTTTCATGTTTACGCTCAAATAGCTCAATCCAGGATCTTCATCTCCCCAAAACAGAAGCAACTGCTTAGAGAACTAAGAACATGTTCCTGCTCCCCTTGAGGTCAACAGCAAAACTCCCATTGGTTTCAAACTCCAGAAAGCAGCCTCGTCTGGTGGATAGGACGCTGGCCTGGTGTCAGGTGACCAGCATTCTAATCCTGGGTCTGCTATGGACCTGGTGCTAAGTGATCTCAGGCACATCACTGCTTCTTTGTGTTCCCACCCACCTCTTGTCTCCTTAGATGGTGAGTCTTCAGTGTTTGGGGGACTGTCACTGTGTGTGTATGTATACTTCCTAGTACGATGGAGCCTGTCAGAGGGTAGCTAGCCCTCTGAAAAAGTGTGGGGCTTAGCCCACTTGTGAGAGGCCCCACAAGGCAACTCAGTTCACCTGGGACTAGTTAATGCATTGAGTTCCTGGAAGGCAGGTAAGTAGTTGAATCACCTAGGCAAGATAAAAGAAAGCTGGTCCCTTTGGGGCTTCACTAGGTGAACTGAGACTCCTGAGGAAAGGAACAGCTCCTAGGATGCAGCAAAAGCTCCGATAGAAAAAGGCTTCTTAGGGAGAAGCTTGAGGGGGGATCATCAACAAAAGGAAAACCAAGGAAGAATGCTCCGGGAAGTTTCAGAATTAAAGAACTGCTGAATACTAAGTTTAAGAAAAATTTCTCTGCCATAAAAAACTTTGCCAAGCAACAGCAGAAGTCCTGGAAAAAAGAGCAATTTTATGCTATTGTGAAGAAGGGACATTGCAGCCTCGCCTCTGTGAGGACCTTGACTGAAGAGACCCTCCAACAACTAGTAAGAAGAGGCCCCTGACTTCAGAATAGGGTTCTGGGCCATGAAGACCTCACTGATACAAGATCTTGGACCTAACTTGGGTTGGTAGACTAGACTCTGGACATAATTCTCTCTCCACCTAGAGATTTTGAAGGGGATGGCTATTCATGTGAGGTTCTGCCATTATGGTTAAATAAACAAGATATCCGAAGAGGTGTTGTTCACCACACAAGCCTCATTGGACTTATTAAAACTTTAGGAAAGGTGAGACAGAGACACAATGGTGACACTGCACTAGGCCAACAGAGGTTGCTCCAGGGGTGAGAGGCTCACCCCAGGACTATAAGCACTACTGTAATACAAATACTACTATTAAAGAAAAGCCAGAAATGGTTCTTTTTAATCTACCAGCTATTGGACAGCAAGTTAATCAGAAACACTTCAGTGTGTGAGACACACCATCCAGCAGCACAGGCAGACAAGTCATTATGTTATTGCGGGCTGGTGAGTGTACTACTATACTACTAGCAGTCCTATGACAGATAGAAAATAACCTATGACTGTATGTTACAGAAGACTATGTAAATGTAATGATGAAAAATAAGATACTAAGCAGCCAGATAGAAGAAGCAGAGCATGATGCAAAAAACCACATGAAAGCCTGTTACCTCAACTTATTCTTAAATAGGTGAAAGATGTTATTGAAGCAGGCCAAACTGAGTCTGATAGTATAATGAAGCTGTGCTAGTTGAAAAAAAGAGCTGTCTTATAAAAGCAGTTCAGATTATAAAGGTCCTGTAAATGAAATCTCAGCAGGAAAAGCAAAAAAATTGAGGCTCCTGCTAAGGGGACTTCCCTTAGTAGCCAAAACCTAAATTAAAAAATATATCTATCAAGTGTTCATAATCCACAGCTCAGTTGTGCTTCTGCAACTCACATAGCAACTGCTTGAGGGTGTGCTGCGCAGGAGAAATATAATAATCATGGGGAAATTAGATATTGTGCTAGAAGGTTCTCTCCATAGCAGAACAATTTCTATGAAATACTAGCTTCCAAACTTACAGTGCTTGTTCTATATTTACACAATGCCAAGTTGGTTAGAAAAAGGCCAGGTTGCTTAAGGCGTGACTACATCAATTGCTGTTGCAGAGGAATCTATTGACCTTGTAGAGCACATAAGTGTTTATTTTTCCTTTTGTGACTTGGTTAGTCTTTTTGACTGTCTGTGTGTGTGTGAGTTCGATGACTCCAGGTATGGCTGGTGAGCAGTCCAATAATGTTTTGCCTGTGTTAGGTTATCTGACTTGTTACCTCTCCCCTCCCGCACCCTTAATTTGACATTCCTGTGTATACCTCAGAATTTGACAATATCGCAATCAGCCATTTTTTATGTTTAACCACTGGCAGCTGAAAAAACAAATACCACCGAGTGAGGAATAATCTTATGTCTTTGCAAGGAAGATCAGACAGACAGCTGCATACTTGCAGTTTGATAATTAGAATGGGAGGATGGAACTGAAAGTCATGGAAGAGAGCGAGTGAATAGTGACCTTGGATTTAGGTGCCCTGACATTATTGTTTTGGCTAAAAATACTAGAAATCTTTTGTAATATTGAATAGTTTGTTGAAAATTAGGAGAATTGGTGACCCAATAGAGGTTATGATGTCAACTCACTAGGAGCCTTTATAAAAAAATTTAAATGAGTGGTCCTGTAGCACCTTAGAGACCAACAAATATATATATATATATCATGAGCTTTCATGGACACAGCCCACTTTTTCAGATGAATGGAGCAAGAGGCACAGAGGGACAAATAAGAACACAAGAACAGCCATACTGGGTCAGACCATCTAGCCCAGTATCCTGTCTTCCAACAGTGGCTAATGCTAGATGCCCCAGAGAGAGTGAACAGAACAGGTAATCATAAGTGATCCCTCTCCTGTCATCCATTTTCAGCCTCTGACACTCAGAGGCTAGGGACACCATTTCTCCCCTTCCTGGCTAAGGTAATAGCCATTGCTGGACCTAGCCTCCACAAATTTATCTAGCTTTTTCTTGAACCCTGTTAAAATGTTGGTCTTCACAACCTCCTCTGGCAAGGAGTTCCACAGGTTTACTGTGCGATGTGCGAAGAAAGACTTCTTTTGTTTGTTTTAATCCTGCTACCTATTAATTTCATTTGGTGACCCCTAGTTCTTATGTTATAGGAACAAGTACATAACTTTTCCTTATTCACCTTTTCAACACCAATTGTGATTTTATAGACCTCTATCATATCCCCCCTTAGTCTCTTCTTTTCTAAGCTGAAAAGTCCCAGTCTTTTTAATCTCTCTTCATATGGGACCCACTCCAAACCCCTAATAATTTTGTTGCCCTTTTCTGAACCTTTTCTAATGGCAATATACCTTTTTTTAGATGAGGCGACCACATGAGTATGCAGTATTCAAGATGTGGGTGTACCTTGGTTTTCTATAGAGGCAATAAGATGTTCTCTATCTTATTCTTTATCCTTTTTAAAATTATTCCTACATTCTATTTTCTTTTTTGACTGCCACTGCACATTGAGTGGATGTTTTCAGAGAACTATCCACAATGACTCCAAGATCTCTTTCTTGAGTAGTTATAGCTAAATTAGTCCCCATCGTATTGTATGTGTAGTTGGGATCATTTTTTCTGATGTGCATTATTTTACATTTATCAACATTAAAATTTATTTGCCATTTTGTTGCCCAATCACTTAGTTTAGTGAGATCTTTTTTAAGCTCTTCACAGTCGGCTTTAGTCTTATCTTGAGCAGATTAGTATCATTTGTAATTTGTGCTTTTTTAGAATTAGCTATAAAAGATAGGTAAAAATAAATACTTTGGAATAGTCCAAGGAAGCTTTTCTTACGGCAAGGAACTAACATCTGCTGGATTGAAAGAGGGCGGTGGAAATCCAGGTGGTGATCACCTAAAACAATCTCAGACTGTGGGTAGCTATATCTGGGATCTCCTAAACCTACTGCACGCATGTGAGTGTATGCATAATATATAAAAATAGTAGTTTTAGATAAGAGAATGCTTGATTGCATCAATCATTTATCAGATGGAAGCGCTGTGTTCCCACTGATTTATTCCTGACACCACCTGGAGAGAAGCAATGAAGTTAACATTGCTATGGGTTCTGAAATATCCAAGGTAAGATACGGTCTATACTTAAATTCCACAGATCTAGCTCCATGGTATTAAACTAGCTACTGATTTGAAACACAATGTGAGCTGGAGGAAAAAAATAGAGGGTTGAGAATTCATGCTGTCTTGACTCTGCCACTGACTTGCTGTGCAGCCTTGGATAAGACACTGCACCTTTAAGCCTACATTTCCTCTAGTGTGTGATGAGGATAACAATACCTACCCAGCAACCTCACAGGAACATGGCAAGGATCAACCAGTCCTTAGAATTCCTTGAACATACAAAGAACCACTACAATATTAAGCAATATCATTACTACTCCTTTAGTTCAAATTTTAAGGCACCCAGTTGAATCTCTTTAAAGTAGAAGCAGCCTGAAATAAGTTCAATATTAAACAAAACAAATGTGTATTATTCATTGTTGTTCTTAACTCCATTTTTAAACAAAGCTCTAATTTTTTTAAATTTTCCTTGAGGGTACTTCATAATTTCCAGTGTTGAGGGAATAGTTTGGGAGTGCCAGAGAACAAGGGAGAATTTTGCTGCAAAATTAAGGCACAGATTGCTTCAGAGTAGGGGAGAAGGGCTTGATTACGCTGTAATAGTAAGGAAATCCAAGTAATATTGAGCTCTATCCTGTTTATTTGTCAGAGGATGGTGCAGCTTTTCTGGCCAAAACTGCATATGATTCCCATGCTCAGTTTCAGTTCAGCTTCCTGACAACAAAACAAATACAGTAGTTACTGTGTTTTCTTTAGCAGCTGTACAACTCTAAGCCATGAAATATGCACAAAGATACCTTCTTGCATGCACCTGGCAACCCACATAATGTGCTCACCATTGTTCTCTAAAAAGCTTCTGCCTGCTGCCATGCCATAAGGCAAAAAGCAATGCTGAAAAGTCTTTCATGCGTAATAAACTAGTGAGCAAGCCAAATAAGCCCTGGAACTAACAAACTAATATACAGAAGTAAAAATAACCCAAACTGCTAAAGAGGTCTACAGTAAAGAACTCAAGCTAACTCTGAAAACAATTTTTACACACACAGAAGACTTCCCTCCTGATATCTTTTTACCCCAATCATGATAGGGAACACTCGTAAGAGAGCACTTACCCAGCACAATGATAGCTGGTACACTGAGAGAGAAGGGAGATACTATTACCTGTAGTTTAGTGAATTTACCTCGCACCAGTGTATAACCCACTCCTGTGTATAACACATAGTTTTTCTTTTTTGTGTAAAAGAACCCTTAGATTAGCTCGGACGTATAGCCCACGGGTCCTGCATTCATCCACTCACTGTATTCACCGCACTCACGCCCAGGCCCAGCACAACCGCAGCCAGGCACAACCCACCCTCCTCTGGTCAGGGGAATGGAGAGCCCCCAGGCCTCATGAGTAAAAATAAACATGTATACCCCGCGGACATGTATACCCCATGGGGGGAGAGGGCGGGGTTTGTAAAAGCATGTATAACCTGCGGCTTATATACGGTAATTTACAGTACACGTGCTCTTTGTCCTATGACTGGCTACGACGCAGAAAGGACATATGTACAATTAACTGCTATTTGTTTTGTTGTCAAGAAGCTGGACTAAAACTGAAGATGAAAACTGTATGCAGTTGTGGCTAGAAAAGCTACATTATCCTTCGTTTATTAAAAAAAAACAAAAAAAAAAACAAAAAAAACCCCAGGAGAATGGCCCATAACTACTTTAATTTACAGACTATTTCAATCGGATTTACCTGCTGCACTACAGCAAAAATCAACCCTCCTCCCAGCCCCCATGTATTCAGCAGCAATCTGTGCTGAACTTATGCAGCAAGACTCTCTCCGGTTGCTCTCCCTAGTTTTTTGGCACTGCTACATGGAACTCTACAGCCCTGGATATTCTGCAGTTGCTTCAAGGAAAATTAGAAGTGAGAGTTTTGCTCAAAAATGGAGATAAGTACACCATGGACTAGTACAGCCTATACAGAATTCTTTTGGAGACTGAATTTCTTTCAGGCTGCCCTTACACTTTTCATTTTGCTGCAGGTTTTTATGGGCGTGTATGGAACCGGATTGTTGAGGCTGATGGGAGGAAATTGGACATTTTACACAGGAAGCATCAGAAATGATGAACTGTGGGTAAATCTTTATGTTGCATGAATGGACAGAGTGAGAACTGGTGGTGCCAGGCTGCTTAAGGTGGAATTTTTAACCTACCAGGGGAATTCCCTTTTTTTTTTTTTTTTTTTTGGCATTCTGCTGGAGCAGTCTCGTCTCCTCCAATGACACTCTGATTCTGATAAATGTGGAGCACCCTGGGGACAATGGTAATGAGAGCTTGAGTTTGCTTGACCCTATGGTAGTGGGAGACAAGGCAAGATGGTTTCGTGTACTAATTGGTGCAACATACATAAACTGAAACAAAGAGGCTGAATCCTGGTTGTGTGTCCCTGCCTTGCAATAACTCTTGAGAAGGTAACTCATTAGTGAATATGTTTCTGCCTTTTCACTTCATGCTGCAGAACACAATGTTGGTGGCTAAGAACAGCTAACGCCAATTGTAACTTGACATGAAATAAGGCCTCAAACCTCAACCTGCTCAAATTCCAAAGGGCCATTTGGACTGAATGGGTTCCTCGGTCACTTCAGTGGCACCAGAGTCACCAGGGCTGACACTATTTGGCACTTTCAGTGTTCACACAGATAATTATTTTTTCCAAGCAAATACGGGACCATTGAAATTGCTCATAGAGATGGCTCACAAGACTAAGCACTCTCTGAGTCTGGTCTGTGAGTCAGGAGTGGCATCTGGAAGGATGGCTTTTCACCCTCTGTCCAAAACCAATCAGTATCTTGGCCAACCTTGAATTGTTATTTCTCATAGTCCACTCTCAAAAGCTGATCAAACCAATGAGCTTTCAGGCAGCCTGCAGAAATAAGCTTGGTCATCAAACTGTTGAGCTAGGACAATGAGATCATTCTAGTCATGCATAGAAAGGATTGTGTTACAATCTCTTGGAATCTGCTATCCTTGCAACTGATGCTGAATGCTCCTTCCTTCAGTTTTGTTCTCACAGAAACTAGAAGATTTCCATGTCAGCAGACTTCGGCTATTTTGGAAGTATGTGCCTATCTGTGAAATGCCAGACCTATGAAGGTTTGCCCATCAGCAATACACACCCAGTGCATTATGTATGGGTGGTTCTTTCAACTTCCCCTGACACCTTGATAATACCTGTTTTGAGTACATGGCAACAGCTGCTCCAGAATGCAGCTTATTGATTAGGAGCGGCAAGGATAAACCTTTCATGCGCTGTACCTCAGTCAGATGTGTTGATAAGAATCTGAAAAAGGAGAAAGCTATTGATTACTCTATATTCAGTGATGAAAACTCAATATAAAGGTTCACAGCCATTCCACTCAGTGGCCACAATGATTACATCATGGAGGACAAAAGAGAGATTGGGTTTTAAAAAAGGACCAAAACTCCAGAATGTCTCCGGCAAGTCACTTAAGCCAGGTCTACACTTAAAAGCTTTACCTATATAACTATTTCAGTTAGGAGTGTGATTTTAACTGTAATAATTATGCTAGTAAAAACCCTAATGTGGGCACAGTTATACCAACTGAAGGGTGACATGTCAGGACAGTGATTCCCCTTCCCATAAAGGAATTGCTATATCAGGGGAGGAGGGAGGGATGACATAGTAACTGCATAGGCTATTAGAGGGGTTGTACTTCTTTACTTATGGTGGTTTAGTGTAAGAGAGAGAGAATATTTATTTCGTCTGTCTTGCCATTTTAAACTGTAAACTCTTCAGGAAAGGCACTCTAATTATGTTTGAATAGTGCCTAGTGCACGATGGTTTCAGTCTCAGTTGGGGCCCTGTTTGCTACAATAATTAATGAGAGGAAAGAAATAATTTTGAAAAGAAAGTTCCCATTTATTTGTCTATCTAGCTGTCCAAGTTAACAAAACAACTGTCAAGGTTAACTTGGATCATCCAGTTTTGAGAGCCTAAGACCTTGTCTTCACTTACTAGGAGCGCAATACTGTGGAGCTCGATCTTCTGGGGGTCGATTGAGCATGTCTAGTAAAGAAGCGCTTAATCAACCACTGCTCATGCTCCCATCGATCCTGGTACTTCACTAGGTCACGAGGGTCAAAGGGAGTCAACAGGATAGTTTCTCCTGTCCACCCCCTGTAGTAGGGACGCTGCAGTAAGTCAAACTAAGGTACATCGCCTCCAGCAACGCTAGTCACACAGCTGGAGTTGTGTACCTTTGTTCAACTTTGACCCCTAGAGTAGACCTGGTCTTTCTTTACCTTGTTTTATATATGGCCTAATCCTGCATTCCATGTTCACAACTTCCTGAGGCATGTCACAAGAATTTTTCATGAGGAAAGCCTAGTAAGATTAGGTTCATAGGCTTCGAGTCAGTATAGCATATATTTATGTTTAAGCATGCACTTGAGACCATTCACTCAAATGGGTCTTAAACACATACTAAAATTCTTTGCTGAATTCTGATGGATATTAGCACATGGTAATGTGATGTGATGAATCAGGGCCATGAAGAGGCCATAAGTGAAGCCCATGTTTTAATAAGCTGTTTTGTTCTTCTAGACCCCTAAACTGGTTAAACATAACTCACAAATGTAACGTGAAATGGACATTACTTTTTTTGCTATACCCTCAGACATCACCAGGCCTCTTAGTATTGCACTGTGAAAGCATCATCACGACAATGCTGTACTAATCCAGACACGCTGCCGAGTAAGACCTTTTAGCTACACTCGAGAGCCTAAGTATTTAAATCAATTTTTTCAATTCAATAGAAGGAATAAAACAGCTCACATGGTGACCTATGGAGGATGAATACTTTAGAGGTGCTTCTGAGAGTCTTCTGGTTTTTCCAGGACTAGTCTGGTTTTGGATAGCCTTTAGTCCAAATGCTCTGTAATAAAGTAAAACTTACTAGACTAATATTTGTGTTTCTTTGTTGAGTAGTTAACTGCATCCTTAATGCAGCACATATCTCCTGAATAGTGGCATCTTAACCACACTATCCTGCTGTTTAGAACTTATTTGCTTACTTCACTGTGGAAGAATTCTTTCCTTACCCATAGTACCGAAAGAGAGAGAGATTTAAATATACTGTTGCCTGAATATTCATTCATAGACTTCATTAGATTTAGGACTGGGTAAAAACATGTTTTTCATGCTCTCTATTGGAGACATTTTTCTCAGTTGTGTCTGAAAATTTCTGGGGTTAAATTTTTTCTCAGTATGGAAATTTATGGATGTTTCGCAAGAGGGAAACAGCATTTAATTTCATCTCTTCGTGCCTCAGACTCCCCATATGTAATAGGGGGACAAGATATTAACCTCCTTTGTAAAGTGCTTTGAAATCTACTGATGAAATATGTGATATAAAATCTAGATATTATTATTTCAGTTAATAATTTGGGGATTTTGTTTGTCTGTTTTCATAATGACCAGTTGCCCATACTTTAACCCAAATACAAAGAACAGTTAATTGAGTCTGAAAGACAAAAGTAGAATGGTTTGCTCCACTGTCATGGATTAATGCACCACTGCAGAGTCCAAGAGATTCTGACAGAGATACGCACAAACATAAGGGTCTGTATGCATGGATTCAAATGCGAAAACAGGGCCCATGGAATGAAGGGAGTGCATGAGAAGGGGACAAATTTATTAGCATCACTTAGTAGTATATATTTATATTAATTATGCTAAGATCACAAACATCAAATTGTGGGGGTATGGAGCGGGGGGCACACTTACAATGATATTCAAGAAGTTCACCACTTCATTTCTTTGCTCCATATTATGTTTTAAGGATCAACAAGCAATGGGAAAGGAAAGAAAAGGGTCTAACTCTGTAGGGGTCAGTCCCATTAAAGCTAATTGAACTGTTTCTACATACATTAGAAACATGTATGTCTCTCAGTTTGGCCCTAATACTGCTACACAATTGTGAGTGGATTTTCAGAGATGATAGCTTTAGAAAAATAAGTCAGTCAAAAGCTTGTGGAAATAAAGAAAAGCAGAGAAATACTTCATGCTAACCTGCTTGTCAGCCATTGAGAACTTTCCTGTAACTTTAGGGGGGGGGTTGTTTGTTTTTTAAAGATCAACAAAACCCCTCATAGTTGATGTAAAAAGTCAATATTTGTTGTCTTCTGATAAGCAGCCTGATTGATGTGTTTGAGATTCCCAGGAGTGTTGGTACTGAAACTGTAACCACCACAGACTGTGTAGTAGATTCTGTGCAAAAAAATAAAGAATGAAGATGCTAGTCACAAATATCTCCAAAGGACTAGATCAAGGAGTGAAACAGAGAAATCTAATTTCATGATGCCAGCCACATGGAGTGCAACGTGTAAACAAAACCACAAATGGGGCAAAATAAAATATCCTCAGCTGGTGTAAAGCAGTGTAGCTCCACTGAAGTCAAATATATTTACATCTATGGTGCTAGACGCTCAGAGAATTCAGCCAAAGATATTTGTACTTAAGATACTGTAATCATATTCGATGTGATTTTTTAAATATAGAATTTGTTTTAAAAGGGTACAAATAAAGGATTAAAATGAGGCCACCAGAAGGGGACACTGAGCAGAGACTGACAGCCCTTGAGACCAAAGTCTTCCAGTTACTGATAAAATAGGTACAACGCAGAAAGCAGCAATATGAGCTTTCACATCCAACACAAGCACGCCTCATTTCTGTCTTGCAGGGACCAGTTCTGTAGGTTTCCCTTCTCTTTCCCCATGGCCCTTTCAATCTTTGGGACCTCTGCAGAGTGATAATTAGAGTGCCTGTCAGTGCCAGTTGTATTGGGGGTTTATATGAATTTCCACTTTGATCTGTATAATGCTGAAGTTGAGGGTGGAGAGGAAACCTAAAACTGGAGGTGAGGGGAGAGTCTCTTTTTTCATGGCTGATGTTGCATGGGCTTGCATCAGATCAGTCTGTCTAGAAAGTGTGCCAGTCCCCACTAGCATTCTCTGCCCCCCTCCTCACCTAAACACCATCTGTCCCTGCCCTCTGGGGTACCACCTCACTGGCAGAGTCCCTTTCATGTGGGAAAAATGAAATCTAGAGCGTGAGCCAGTTCCCAAATTTTCACCAAACAGGGATGTAAGTTGAGATTTTTAAAGCCCACGAGGGGGATTAAACCGCACATCTCCCATTAAATTCTAATAGAGTTGCGGAGAGAAATCCTCTAGGCCGCTTTGAAGATCTCACTGCTAGAAACCGAGTCAGGGATTCAAGCCACGGTTGCCCCATTTAATAGAGCTAAGTATTGTCGGGGAGTGGGGGGAACACTTTGCATGGCACTTATGGTAGATGTTCTTTATGTTCAGGCAAACAACTATCTTACTACATAGATACTTGTCTGGTGGGAGGGGGAGGGGGGAAAGTTGCAGCAGACAAGAACATCTTGTACTTGGGCTGTTCGTCAAGAAGGTTTGGAATGCAGACGAACTGGCAGACTAATTAGATTTTATAAAAATTTGGTATTCAGAAGCGCAATCCTTATAATATCCTGTCAGCTTAAACATATGTCTGTGTGTGCAATAACAAATTACCTCGGTCAAAGAGAAAACATCTACAGTAACATTTTAGCTTCAGCCCGACAGATTTCAGAGTTAGTCCTTTTAACAGCCAGTTCATTCAGGAAATGTCCAGTCTGATAAATGATCTATTTAGTTATTTTTTTTAAAAGAACAATATTCAAATGCAGGTTTGGCGTTGGAAAGATTTTGACCTTCCCTTCCTTTGTTTATTGAAAAACCAGAGGGAATACATGGCAGAATGACAAAAAAAAAGGGGGGGGGGAGGAGGAAGGGGGAAACCCATCTGCAAGCCAGAGGGCTGATTTAGGAAGAAAGAATAAAACAGCTCACCATACACAGCTTATCTAACCAAAGACTAAGGAGCAAAAAGCATTTTGGAGATATCTGAAGGGCACTAGCACCAAGAAGGAAAATAAACTATTTAGCATGCAACTTAGGAGTATAACTAAGAACAATGGGATTTTAAGTAAGTAAGGGGGAAATTAGACTAAATTCAAGGACAGTTAGGTGCATTCTCCTATCCCGAGGGAAGGATAGAAGTTTTATATGTTAGGCTTTTAATACTACAGGAGAGCATACTCCAAAGGCAGAATCACCCTATGCAGCAAGAAGAACAAAAGAAACCTTTTCCCATCTCTAATGTCTGAGATTCCTAAACATGATGGCTCATTTATATAGAACTGATTATGCCAGAAAACTCATCTTGGAGCAAAGTCTCTCCCTCTATTATATTATGAACTAGTACACTCATTGCTAATATTAATGGGACTTGTTCATGCAAAGAAGAGCATTATTGGGAGTTACTGGGAAGGCAGCAAGGACAGGAGAGTGATTCTTGCTAATGGCCATTACCGATGTGCATTACGAGGAGAGTCACTCTATGCTGATGAGTATTATGTGTGTGCATTGCTAGGAGAAAACAAGCCAGGTTCCTTTAAAATCAAGAATCACCATTATCTCCCATGGTAGCTACCTGAATACATCTGTGGGGTTCTGAGGGAACCAGGCTGCACTCCAATCTTACCAGCCCTTCTACCCACACACAATATAGAGTTGTGGAGGAAAGGTTCGTGCAGTCCTGAGGGAAGGCAAAGAGCAAGCCATATTACCTATGCTTCTCTCTTCAGCTCCTTTGAGGCTACACTACCCCAGTGGCTCATTTATCTTTGCTCACCTCTGGCCTCAAGTAGCACTGCTCACACAACACTCTAAAGGAATCTGGTTACACTTAATGGGTGATGCTTACCAGGTACCAGTTAACCAGTATCCAGGAGCTGCTCCCTGCCCATTGCCCACCATGGGCAAAGAACTGGTCCAGCCCAACAGGGCTCAGAAGCACCCCCTCCATGCTTGGGACTGCCCACGTAAGATCCTACTTAATGAGTTAAATGTAAGGTTCAACCAATTAACTGATTAACTGGGATTTTACGACCCTAGTTACAACACACTTTTATGCCAAACTGGTTCCATATGGGGTTTTGGTTAGTAACAATAACTGGAGCTTACTGAAAAAACTTAAAAAACAACAATGAAAAGTTCTGCAGCACCTTAGAGACTAACAAAAAATGTAGATGGTATCATGAGCTTTGGTGCTTATTGCTGTTTCATAGTTCGGCTGGAGTATTAGCTGGAATAACCTTGTTACAAATCATGAGTAAGGACCAATTTATTCTCTCTATTGGAACTATGCCTGGGAAGCATGGTTCTGGCAGTGCCCCAGGCCCCAGCTCCGCCACAAACTTTCCCTATAAACCTAAACGAACCACTCCGTCTTTGTCACAAAGTTCTCCAGTGGTAAATTGGGGATTACAATATTTCCCTGCCTCCCAGGAGCTCCTTGAGGATAAATTCGCTACCAGTGAGGCACACAAATTTTTTGGTAATGTACAGTGTTCCCTCTAAGCTGTGTGACAGCCCAGGTGATTAATCAGCCCTGCCCAATCAGAGGCTCAGGGCTCCATGCACAGGGCTGACTGACTGGGCGGGGCTGATGAATCACCGGTGAAGTTGTGTGGCCCCGCAGCCTAGAGGGAACGCTGGCAATGTGGACAGTATAAATACCAAGATAAACGGAAGTCTGGGTTCAGTTCCTGCCAATGTCACAGACTTCCTGTGTACCTTTGGACAAGTCACATGGGACTAGATTGTGACATTTGGGTCCAGCTTTGAGAAAAGGCTGGTGCATAAGCTGCCCCACAGGCCTTTGTGGGCTTAGAGACTTAGCTCCAAGACACAGTTCCTTCCCTGACTCATCCTTGCTCAGGAATAGGAGACTATTACTTCACCCCTTTCCAGGAAGTGGTTTTCTCCTGCCTTTGCACTCAGCCAGCTTGCTGGTAAATTGGGGAGAAAAGAGGAGCCAACTATCTTCTCACAGCTGGACCCCTGCCTACTCTTTCTCATTTGAAAGATCAGGCAAGTAACTGGAGTTGCACTCTGAGCAGGGAGGCAAGGAATTTCTTATTCTTACTCCCCAATAAAGCTGAGTAATTGTTGTGACTATCTATACTTCTCTTGACATTCAGATCCCCCTTTGTGAAATGGGGATAACAACATCCTCCGCACGCGCACACACAATCACTTCAACGTTTGGGAGGCATTTCAATACTTCAGTAATAAAGAGCTACGTAGACAGCTAGAAAAATAGCCGTCTTACAGCTAAGGAACAACTATGTTGCAAGCAACTTTCCTGATATGGCTTTATTTGCAGTATAGAACGGCCTTTCGGGCAAGCAAGTCTAACGGTTATTTTATTTTTATTTTTTTAAAGTTACATAACTATAAATAGTAAAAAGATCACTACTAGGGTTAGATAAGGCAAACCAAACAAACATGCTCGTTTGCATAAGTTGTTGTTGGTCTTATTCATTGAAACTATAAATGCTCTAATTCAGTTTTAAAACACAAAATCAATTGTAAATTTATTTAGACCAATTTAGCAGCTAGCCTGTTGTACATCACTGAGGCTGTATTGATTGTTTGAGATAGAAGTCATTCTCAATCGTATTGATTTAATTCATTAGCAAATTTTTAGCAAAGCCAGCTTTGTGGTCTCTGGCTAAAAGTATGTGAAGCTCTGTTTTAAGTTTGAAAGATTTCAGGAGAATTCATGGTTGGATTCTTTTTTAAGATTTCTCCCAGAATTAAGATTCCAGCCCAGTATTATTATGCATTATCCATTTCACTTTGAAGAACCAGTTTTAAAGATACTAATAGAAAGTAGCTAAGGAATCTTGAAAGAAAACATTTGCTGAAGATGGATGTAAGAGTATATAGGTTATCTTAATAGACAGTAAATTGCTTTTCTTATTTACAGATTTTGGGTGCCTAAAAATAGCTCGATAATCTATGCATTTTAAATGAACAGATTATCAGTAGGTTTGTCTGACTTTAGAGCAAACCTTATTACTGCACCAGTTACCCTAGTAACTGAATGCAACTCAGTTACCATGGCTACTGCTTTTTAAAACACATTTAGTGATTCCCATCCCCCTTCCCAAAAAACTCTGGATTTATTTTGAAGGGGGGAGAAATCTTAATATTCTGTAGCATTTGTCTTTAGATAAAAATGTCTGTAAAATGCAAATGCTAATATCAGAGGGGAACATTTTAAAAATGGGCTTATTTTTTCTGTCCAAAATCTTTAACTTGCTTAGGCCTGTATTATTAGGAGTCCAAATTCTCCCAAGGCCTCTCTCACATTGAGAAGTATCTTACTGTACTACTCAGAGTAAGGGAGGCAGAATGGGGTCCAAACATGGGCAGTGGGTAAAGGCCCAGCTGAGGAAAATAAGATGAAGCCCACCCCTTCTACCCAAAGCCCCGCCCCTTTCCCCGAGACTTCAACAACCTTCCCCCGTCCCTAGCCAAGCCCTGACCAACCCCAGCTGAGGGCTGGAGCTGCTGCATGGCAAAGCCCCAGCCCTCCCTAGCCACCAGGGAACCAGGCTGTCACGCGGCACGGACCCAGCCCATCTCATGGAGGTGGAGAGGGTAGGCAGTTTTGGGAAGGCAATGCCTTCCCTTGCCTACATTACCCTCTGTCCATGGATCCAAATTATGTGGTAGTTTTCTCAAGTTTAGTTTCTTTGGGGAGGCAGTATTGTCTGATTGTTAGAACATGGGACTAGGCATCAGAAAACTGTGGTTCTGATGCTGACACTAAATTACTACACACACTGAGGCAAGTCACTTTGGGGCTGATTTTCAAAAGGTCTGGGCACAGGTATCTGGCCCAAACTACCAGGCCTCACCACTTACCTGGTGTTCCGGTTTCACCTTACTCAAGAAGCCCAGCAGTGAAAAAGTTAAAGTGAGCTATGTGTGCAGCATGCTATTTTCTGCCCTTGTTGGCTCCTGAAAACAAACGACTGGCTTGAATAAAAGTAACTGCTTTCTTATTTTTACTTAGCTTTGCCTCTAATTTCCTGCCCTCCCCCTTTTTGTTTGGCGCAGCATATAATTAACTCAAGCTTGTTTGCTACCTACACCTCCAGGTACTAAAATATTTCTTCAGTTTAGCCTCTATGCTTGTTTGCTCTGGCCCACAGCTAGTTCTGCAGGATACCCTAAAATCTTGTTGATTAGGTTTCCCTTTCCTTGCAGACTTTCCCCCCAGCTTAATGTCCAGGTGAACATCTAGATTTTTCAAATAGACTTTTCTCCTAACCATATGCTCAAACTTTTATTTAAAAAAAAAAGAAGGAAATACTGCACAAAGGACATAGTATCACAGAACAATAGAACTGGGAGGGACCTTGAGAGGTCATCGAGTCCAGTCCCCTACCCTCATAGCAGGACCAAGCACCATCTAGACCATCCCTGATAGATGTCTATCTAACCTGCTCTTAAATGTGACATGTGAGATCCAGTTATGCTGTATTATGCAGGCAAAAATGCATTTCTTCTTCGACTGACCCATGGACTCAAACTCAGTTCAATTCACTTTCCCTTTGATTGTATGCTGTACTGTGGAGTTGCACTCATGGATTTATATCCAGGGCAAGATCTTCAGAAGTGACTGGGTGATTATGGGTGCCTCCATTTTTCAGGGTACAACTTGGGGCACCTCAACAAAGCCAGATTGTCAGAGAGTGGGGGTCAGCGCTTCCTAAAAATAAGGCCCCTCCTCAGGGGGGAGAACAGAAAAAATGGAAGCACCCTACGCCACTAGTCATTGTTGAAAATCTGGCCTGTAACTGTGCAGCAAATCTCTCCTTCCCTAGCAAAAATGGTCTTGGACACAGTAGGGCTATATGGAAGCTCAGCTACACAGGAAACGAGGACAAGTTTCCTGGAGCTTGCACAGAAGAGCTTGTTGCACTCCAGAGTGAAGCGGGAGAGTTTGAGCTAATGGAGGGTTGGAAGCAGGGTGGTAGATCCATGGTGTGGACATGACATACACACATAGGTGGAGAACATACCCCATCAAGGAACTACATTTTTGGCACAAGCATTGGAGGAAGGTTCCTTCTGCTATGTCACACAAACAATGCCTGCATCGAGCCCACAAAATTTAGGCTTGGTAAATCCTTTGGTAGCATACAGGAATGACGCTTAACATAACCCTCACTTGAAGCAACAATGAAATATATGGGCCCTGCATTTTTCAAAGTGACTGGTGATTTTTACATGACCAGATAGAGACATTTTAAAGGGGCATGATTTTCGGAAAGTTCCCAGAACCTGGCCTCAGACAATCAGGCCCCTTTAAGGTGTTTCAAGCTGAGCTCCCAAATATTGAGGCCGTGAAGATCACTAGCCCCTTTTTGAAAATGCTGGCACTCATTTTTAAAGGTATTTAGGCACTGGAGTAATCAGCATTGCAATGCCTAACTAATTTAGGCACCTTTCTATCTTATTTTCACAAGCGATTTAGGCACATAGGAGCTAGTCCGGCTGGCCTAAGATGCATATTTTTAAAAGTTTTCCTTAATTTTGGGTCTCCTGGGTTTTCATTGCTTAGCCCGAAAATCCTAAGTGTCTGAAGTTGAACACCCAAAATGATTGGACATCTTTGAAAAGATGGGCCTTAACTCTGTACCTCACAGTCTCGTTGTCTATAGAACAGGCCTCGGATTTACTTGCCTACTCCTCAAGAGCATTGTGAGAATGGATTCTTTAATTAATGTTTCAACAGCACTTTGAAGACATAAAGAGCTCCATCCATACTGGGGAGTGCTAAGCATTATTTTGTGTTGTTTGCGGTGCAGGTGGATGCTAAAGATCCCACAAGGCTATTTAAAACAAAGAATATCCCTTCTCCCAGCTGATAACCTCCAGCAATTATCTGGCACTTTTGCAAGTGTTCATAGCAGATCTGCATGTGGGCTATTGCTAAGGAAAGCATTGAAAATATACAGCAGATAATTATTCCACTCAGAGCTGAGCCCTCCTATTACCCTGCAAAATGTTGAATATTCTGCAGGACACAAGTTAAACAGTTGCATAATATTTCTGGTAACCTTTACAATACAATAAATTTCCTTCACTTCCTGTGGAAAGCAATTGTCCATTTAGTTCAGTTTTAAGCCACCCAACATTTCTTTTAAGGTGGAGTCCATCTTTTCAGCCCTTTGATTTGACCAAAGCATTGTCTGCACTAGGAATATTTTAGTGGAAATTTCTCACAGTTGCTTATGTAATCCACTGGGGTAACCCTAGTAAGTGGCAGCAATAACATAATGTCTGGTAAGATCTGCTCTGAGGTAACGTGGGATTGCCCACTGGAGCCTTGCTGCCACGGTAGAGCTGCACCAGCATTAACAGTGCACATTTTTCACAAAACGTTCCTATTAAAGGCCCTTTTAAAAACTACTGGGGGGAGAGAAGTAACAAGGGAGCTAGAGGGATGAAGGTGATGAAAATACTTGTGCTAAATCTAGATCATTAGGGAGCTGGTACATAAGGGGGGAGATTTTCAAAGGAGACTCAGTCTTTGTCTACATTGGCAATTCAGGGACTAAGCTTGAGAGGCAAAGCTTTTGTCGTTCACAGGTGCTTAATGCCCCCCTCCGTTTCCCCAAACAACAAGCGTTTTGACTCCATAAGTACTAGGTAAAGAGTGCTTTGTCTCCTCAGCAGGCCTGCCGATGGGGGAGAGGGGAGTAGCAGTGGTGCCAGTTGGAGCCCCGCGGCCCTTTAGAATCGCCAGTGGAGTACCACATGGAACACTCCAGAGCACTGTGCTGCATGCACCAGCCAGCTCTGAGGGTCGGCCAGGAGTGGGCGCCGCAGCCTCTGGGTAGCACTGGGGCAGCCGTGGCCAACCCACGGCTCGCGAACCACATACGGCTCTTCTCCCCGCCCCCAAAAGTGTGGCTCACGAAGCCATTCCTGTGCTCTCCCAAACGACCCCTGCCTCTCCCCCGCCCTCTGGTTCCCCTGTGCTCACCAGCTCAGCGATTCAAAATGGAGCCCAAGATGGCAGCTGTCGCCAGGAGCCTGATATGGCCAAAAAGAGACAGCCTTTGCTTGCTCCTTAAAGAGACAGCCTCCAGCAGGGCTTTCCTTTTTTTTTTTTTTGCTTAACAATTATGGTGCAGCTCTTCACATTTTTTCCGCTGCTGTTTTGGCTCTCTATGTTAAATGGGTTGGCCACCAGCTCCAGCCCTGCCCCTTCTGCCCAAGGCTTCCCCCCCACATTCCCCGGGTCCTGGCAATCCCATTGGCTTCCCAGCTCCTGGTGGTTGGAGGAGTTTTTGTCAACAAAAACTGGATGAGAAAAGGGAGAGTCTTTCTCAGCTCCTGGGGAAATCCCAACTCAAATTATTTTGGGTTATGCTACACACACTTGATAAAGAGTCTATTTTCGACAGTAAAAATGGCATCTGTCATGTGCATTTACCGCTGACAGTCTAAGCAGTAGTGATATTTTATAGCGGCTTATTGTACACCTGCAGGTCAAGTACAGAATGAGATGCAGCCTATATACACACACAACTGAAAGAATTTTAAGAAACTAATATCAGCTAATATACTACAATGAATGAATTAGCATGGATGTATCTATACTGGACAGCATAATAACGGCTCCACTTTTGTTTCTTAAACCCTATAATACTAGCAGCTATTCTCTTTTAATTAAAGTATTAGGCACCTGTACATTTGTTGCTTCCCTGAAATTTTCAAAGGCCACAGTGTGGGATGTAATTACTGCCATTCAAACTCCTAGGCAGCCATAGGATTTCTGATAGTACTTAAAATATCAGAAGTAGAGGTAGGAAAATCAACATGGATAAAACAGGAACTAAATTAAACTTTGATATCAAACTCACACAGAATCATTTTTGCAGACATATTTAAACTTGAGGACATCACTGCACTTCATGGGTTTGATTAAAGATTATAAAAAGAGGAATTTCTGAACCACCAATGAGAAGAATTTCTCGGGGGGTTGGGGGAGCTTCCAAGTTATTTGAAACTAGGAAACTATCAGAAATCTTGGAAGAAAAGTTAGTCTGCTAAGATTCCCAACTTTGTTTTTAAACTCAACCCAGAAATACTCCAAACAAACCCCATACCATTTGAGACTGATCCATCATACATCAGAATCCTGACTAACTTCATCAAGTTCAATGGCAAAATGATGTTTGTCTTATTCTTCCTGGATAAAAGCAATTATTTCCTTAAAGCTAAGGTCCTCTGTGGTATCAGGAATCTGAGAAGACTTTGTATAATGTGTAGCAGTACATAGTGGTTGCCACTCAGAAGTTTGCAATTATCAGATAGTGGTACCTGAGAAACTGCAGTATCTCACTAGTCCAAGAATGAGAACATACCATCATCTCACAGGAAAAAGAAAACATATCAGGAATTAAAAGAACTTACCTGCTGGAAGAAAGAAAACTGCAGTCAGTTTCTAAATGGCCACATCTGACTTGCAGTTGCTTGCTGATACCGAAATGTAAAGGGACAAACCCAGAACGGCATGCTGGGAAAGAAGGTCCTGATCTTTGTAGTCTTCTGATTTCCATAAAAGTTTCTACAAGCAGGTCAGGCTGATGTGGAGGGAGATGGTAGAGGCTGGATAGTCACAAAGGAAGATAATAATGGAAAGGGTTACTGTTACAGCTTGTATATCACTACTCTAACATGGGCAGTCTAGGACGTGACCATGATATGGTCAGTGCTGTGATTTGGGAAATATTGACACTTTATTAAAAGATAAGAATCATTTTGAACTGTACAGAATTGTGTGTGTTATTTTCTTACATAACAAGTGACAGAGAAGGCAACAGATTTACATAAGATAAGAATACAGGGGAGATGAGAAGCTGTAGGTTACAGCACCTGGTAATGAGGGGCATGGGGAAAATATCATAAGGAAAAGTCTCATTGGTTAAAGAAATCTTGCTCAATCTTTGAGCAGGAGCATCAGCTAGATTCTTGGTCAGTTATGGTTCACAGGAGATACAGAGGCTTAAACCCTGATTCCCTACATATTTTCTTTCTCTCTTAGGCCAGGTCTATACAAGACCCGGAAGGTCAGCTTAGGTACACAACTCCAGCTACATAAATAATATAGCTGGTGTAAGACATATCTTAAGCCAAGCTTAGCACCGTCTTCACAGTGGGAGATCTATCGGAGCAAACACTCCCATTGGCTTCCCTTACTTCTCACAACTGTGAGGAGTACTGGCACCGACTGGGAAGTGCCCTCAGTATTTGAGTTAGCAGGTCTTTACTAGACCCACTAAATCAAACACCAAAAGATCAATTTCTGGCACACAAGTGGAGACATGACCTCAGTTATTATATGGTAATTAAATCACACGTGCTCGAGCTCCATTTTGTGAAGTCTGTAGTATCCCACCTGCCTACATATGTGGAAATCCCAACCATCCACCCAGGTTCTTGTGACCAGTAAGGATGAGGGGATTCCATTCTGTTGGAGGTCTGAGCTCCCCAGTTTCAGCATCTACCTAGAAAGGCCTCCGACAGGCTTTGTGGAGTTGCAAATCGAAGCTTCCTTAATAAAGGATCACTCCTTAGGAGCCTAGAAGAGAGAGAAAGAGATACCTTGTAGTTGCCATGGTGGAAGGGGAAACTTGACAATCTTTGAATGGGAGAGGATGGATGGAAGGAGAGGGGGTAAGAGGGCTATAAGGAGGAAGGAAAGAGCCTGGAAACAGACTGTAGTGAAAACAGTTAAAGGACAAATTAGGGTAGCAGGCAAAGAAGACAGAGATATCACCATGGCAACAGAGGGCAAGAGATGTGTTCTTAGAAGTAATAAAAGTGGGAGCTGTAAATAAGACAAGGAGTGCTGGGGGGCAGATTCAGAAAGAGAAGACTCTGAAGGGAGAGACAGCCAGAAACAAAGCTAAATCACATTAGAAAAGGTCTCGACTAAGGAATCCCGGAGAGCAGGATTTTCAGTCAGGCAGGTTTGAATGCAGTTTGAGTACCACAAAAAGCCAAGAACTCTGTGCAAACATGAAGCTAAGTTGAAACAGTGCATGTCTGGCCAACCCAACCACTTATGAGCTGTGCTGGGACCCTTTGCTTCTCTCTCCCAAGTGCAAAGGAAATGGCAATAGCTTTGTACCACCCCATTTCCCGCCAAAAGGTCTGTCTCCATTTTGAGCTAAAACTCCCACTCGGGGAACTTGCAAATCTAGCTATTTCTCTGACTCTAAGAGGTCTTCTGGGGAGTGGTAGCAAGCCATCAATAAGTTCTCACTGGGCAACATGTACCCCTCATCCTCCTGCTAGCACTATATGCTAGAACTATGTATTCCAACAGCCCTTGTGCAAATCCCTAAATGCAGATCAATAAATAAATAGATCAGCAAGGGATAATCTTCCTTCGCTATTACATTCCACAGAAAGGTTTCAGATTTACATTGATAAATTATCTTTCCTTATATAATAGTAGTCTTCATAGAATCATAGACTACTAGGACTGGAAGGGACC
>CM057848.1:100152696-100167506 GCA_030068395.1 Apalone spinifera
CGTTATCCAAGACTCGTTATTGATGTCCTTTATCCTTATAGTCTGTGTGCTTTGGGATATTTTGGGCCCATCAATTGTATCCCCCTATTTTGCAATCAGAAGCACAGAAAACCAGTAAATGTACTGTGTAACCCTCAGGCCAAATTTTATAAGCATTCTCTTCTGAATAATCCCCTGGGTCCACATTCAGTGGAGTTCCACCAGGGATGAATTTGCCACTTCCCTCATGGGGTTACCCAGATGAATATGAGGGCAAAGTTTCGTCCCTCTTGAGCGAGCTGCACCATGTCATGTTTTAGAATCATAGAACCATAGTGCTGGAAGAGACCTTAGAAGGCCATCAAGTCCAGCCCCCTGCCCAAGGCAGGACCAAGCCTCATTAAATCAACCCAGCCAGGGCTTTGTCAAGCCGAGACTTAAACATCTCTAGGGATGGAGACTCCACTACGTCCCTAGGTAACCCATTCCAGTGCTTCACAACAGTCCTAGTGAAATAGTTTTCCCTAATATCCAACCTGGACCTCTCCCACCACAACTTGAGACCATTGCTCCTTGTTCTGCCATCTGTCATTACTGTGAACAGCCTCTCTCCAGCCTCTTTGGAACCTCCCTTCAGGAAGTTGAAGGCTGCTATCAAATCCCCCCCTTACTCTTCTGCACACTAAATAGATCCAACTCCTTCAGCCTCTCCTCGTAGGTCATATGCTACAGCCCCCTAATCATTTTGGCTGTCCTCCGCTTGACCCTCTCCAAAGCATCCACATCCTTCCTGTAATTGGGGGCCCAGAAGAACTATACACAATACTCCAGATGTGGCCTCACCAGAGCCCAGTAAAGAGGAATAATTACATCTCTGGATCGACTGGCAATGTTCCTCTTAATGCAACCTAGTATGCCATTAGCCTTCTTGGCTACAGGGGCACACTGTTGACTCATGTCCAGCTTCTCATCGACTGTAATCCCCAGGTCCTTCTCTACAGAACTGCTACTTAGCCAGTTGATCTTCAGCTTGTAACCATGCATGGGATTCTTCTGTCCGAAGTGCAGGACTCTACACTTGTCCTTGTTGAACCTCATCATATTTCTTGTGGCCCAATCCTCCAATTTGTCTAAGTCACTCTGGAATCTTGTAGGTGTTTGCTTCTGTCTGTGGGATTGGAGCAGATCTGGTTGTATATCAGGGCCCGGCTGTAAACAATTGGTCAATTTGATGTATCCTGGGTGGACACTAACGGTACTTCCTCCTTTGCAGGTCACTTGCATTTGTGCCAGCTCACAGCTCTGTGCAGGTTGCATCCCCAGCCCCACAGTTACCTCAGGAGTTAACACTAGTGTCCCCCCATGTACTAGACAATCTCTAATCCGGTCCTCCTCACTGGTACCAAACTGTCACTGCTCTGCCTGCTCCAGGTCCTCTCTGACACTGGCAGGCCCTTGTGCGTATGATGCTGTTAGGAAATCAATGACTGACAAGCTTTTTAAGTACAAATATCATAGGGCTTCAAGACTTGGTGGTCTCCAGTCAAAGCTGCGTTGTGCTAGGCATTTACAAATAGAGCCTTGCAAATCACATCCACAGATGTGGAGGCAGCTATCCCGAGCTTGTTTTTGCTGATGTGGATACAAAAATTGTATTTAGAACCTTGCAGATTTGAAGCTATCAGCTTTTTATCTGCATCTCAGTTTTGTAGATACAGATAATGCTGCAGATACAAAATGTTGTTTCCACATAGGACTCTACTTACAAAATAACAATGCCTGGAGGGAGGGCTCTTTATGGCTGTAGATCTGTGATCATAGAATAATAGAGCTGGAAAAGACCTCAGAAGGTCATCAAGTCCAGCCCCCTGCTCTAGGCAGGACCAATCCCAACTAAATCAACCCACCCAGGGCTTTGTCAAGCCGAGACTGAAACACCTCTAGGGATAGAGATTCCACTACTTCCCTAGGTAATCCATTCCAGTGCTTCACCACAGTCCTAGTGAAATAATTTCTCCTAATATCCAACCTGGACCTCTCCCACTGCAACTTGAGACCATTGCTCCTTGTTTTGCCATCTGTCACCACTGAGAACAGCCTTTCTCCATCCTCTTTGGAAGCTCCCTTCAGTAAGTTGAATGCTGCTATCAAATCCCCCCTCACTCTTCCCTTCTGCAGACTAAACAGACCCAACTCCCTCAACCGCTCCTCATAGGTCATATGCTCCAGCCCCCTAATCATTTTGGTTGCCCTCCTTGACCCTCTCCAATGCATCCACTTCCTTTTAGTAGTGGGGGGCCCAGAACTGGACACAATACTCCAGATGAGGCCTCATCAGAGCCAAATAAAGGGGAATAATCACATCTCTGGATCTGCTGGCAATGCTCCTCTTAATGCAACCTAATATGCCATTAGCCTTCTTGGCTACACGGGCACACTGTTGACTCATATCCAGCTTCTCATCCAGCATTTTAGCGTTACTGAATGGATCGCAGGGTTGCTTGTGGCAGCAATCTTTTCAAAAGCTAGAGGAAGAAGCTGGTTGCACAAAGAGGCACCAAAAAGCATTGATTATAGTTGTCCCTCTGCAGAAAAACATCAGTCATCTCAATCAATATGGCAAGCAGATAAAATCCAAGGGAGAAGAAAGAGAAAATATTTCCATTGTTACACTTATTAGGAACTCCATAAATCTCACCAGTAATGCATGTTCCTTTATTGGTTTCACAACTAGGTTGGAGATTGGAGGCACTTAGCCACAAAAACTGAGCTATCATTTTTCTCATCAGTGCCCCCAGGAGGTGGGGTGGAGAAGAACCCTATAATGGAGGGGTTGTACAGAACTCGCTTTGCAAGTTCACAGTGCAGAGTCTTTGCACACACTCACCAAGAGTGTGTGGCTGATAGACCATGATCCCTAAGACTGGGAAATACCCATATTTCCTCGCTGAGGCAGGTGGAGGATGTGAAGAATGGTGCTTTGAGAGCTGCCGCATGAAGACTGCAGGGACATAATTTTATGAAGTTATTTCATCATTAATATTAGAAAAATAAAGTTCATTAAAGTCACTCAAAACCAGCATAATTAAAGGCCTTTCTCAGGTCAGATTCTGTCTCAACTTGCATGTACCCATCTCATGAGCAGTCCGAGTGCTACAGAAAAAGTCTTATTTGTATAGCTATATAATCTTTGCACTGCCAGCTCTTTGCCTATTTGTTATAACAATAAAATGGGTAGCTGATTAAAGGTAGGCTCAGGTCATTTAGAACTATTATAACATACTTGCCGTCACTAGGAACTTGAGGGTTATCAGTCGCTTTTGCTGCACGTCACAGTGGCTGTCAAACCTCAAAAAGCACCGCTCTCTTCTTCTTGATCAAAAGAAGACTTGATCAACTATTTTGGGAGCAGAGGGTCCTGACACAGAGTTGAGCAGTTCTGAGCCCACCCAGTTATATATACTTGCCCATCTGTAATATATATGTCAGCCCGCCCACTGCAATATTTATTACAGGACTACGTTATTGGCTGCTCATAAAATATGAGAAGAGGTAGACAACAAAGCTGTAGTAATAAATATATTGCAGGAAAAAGTCCTGCATTGGGACCACGGATGGTTTTGTTAGGTAAGGCAAATGATAATATAAATTAGCTAATGTCTAATGAATACCGCAGATGTTGTGAAGACTGTTACATTCCTGTCCTTCCAAGAAAGCCCTTCATATCCTTGATGGATTTTAATGCTTGTCTCTGCTTACCAATTTTTAATGCTCATGCTTTTAAGAACCCTTATCATGGCTAGCACCCCTTCAGAAAACTCACTTCAGAACTATTTCCTACGCTCTTTGATCAATTTTGTTTCCTTCTCCTTTTTAGAGTCTCTGTCTATCTTGGGTAACTACTGGCATCTGGGATGTTATCTGCCTGCCATTACCTTTAAAAACAGCGTTTGCTATATAGTTGCTCTAGATCCAATAAAGAGATCACAATGCAAAACGCTGTAGGACCTACCAAAACCATAACTATAAAAATGGTGAAAGGCACAGAGGTAAAATAAAAATATATTTATTGCCTGTGAAACACTCATTGCTAGATCATAGACATTTTAGTACTTGGTAGGTCAAGAATGGTGGCAGCAACAAATTGTGCAGTGTTTCTGAAGCTAACTCAGCTCAGAAGAGAATTTTTGATGCACGAGGGGATGTTCCCATTTACTAGAAGTTCATTAACTGTAGTAGTAGCAGGGGCACCCACAGCCTCCACAGGCCTCTGGGCAAGGTGTGTGGGGGAAGGGGGCCGGGGCTGGCTCTATGCTCCGGAAAGAGGCGTAGCCTCAGGTGGAAGGGGTGGGGTTGGGGCAGCCAGTCTTCAGCATCACCCAGAATGGAGCACTCCTCCCCTGACCCCTTGGTAGCACCGACATAGAGCCAGTTCGCACCCTCCACACCCAAACAATTGTGTGTTTGTCAGTGTTTCTTAATCAATTGAATAATGTAGGGTATAATTAGGGCTAGGAATGCACTATACAAGGAATCCCATGACTTCCTGTTTGTCTTTTAGCTTGTTTTTTTAATAAAAGGGTCATGAAGGCTCCTATACTCTTTCCCTGACTGATCGTGGCCATGAGTGCATCTATCTAGTCACACCTCAAAGCAGGATTACCAATAGGGTGGGACAAAAGAGCCAGTTGCCCTAAGGCCCAGTGATATAAAAGGGCTCGGGGTTCCAAGCCACCACCACTGCTACAGCAGCAGCTGGAGCCGTGGGTCCTTTAATCACTACCAGAGCGCCGCATGGCATAGTCTGGGCAGTGCTCAGGGCTGGATGGGGGGAAGCTAGTCCCTAAGCCCTGCCCATTGCCCTGAGGCCCCTCCTCTTCCAGGGGCATGGAGCCAGCCCTTCCCTACCCTCCTGCCTTGTCCAGGACCCACAAAGTATGTTGCGAGCCCTGCCTCAAAGGCAAATGAATAAAATAAAAAGGGCCACTGCTTCAAACAAATGCTGAAAGTGGTTTGACTCGCTCAAGGTTATGCATACTACAAAGCCATCTGCAGCGGGTCTGCACTGATCTTGCTTGCAGGTTGTACAATGGACAATAAGATTCTGTAACAAGAATCTCTCTGCATGAGGAACACGTTTGGGATTAAGGAGGAAATGTGACCACTGGTCTGTGATTGTAAAAGAGGAAATTATTGCAGATTGGAAACGTTTATTTTATTTTAAATTAAATAATCAAGCAACCCAGCATCTATTTAAATAAAACAAAAGTTATTAGCAAGATACCATTACAAGTCTCTACAACAGTGTTTCTTAAACTTTTTAAGAAGGAGGAATACCAAACAATCATTTTTTTATGAGGAACACCAAGGAAAAAAAATTTTTTGTTGAGGAAAAAAAAAGAGGCCAGGGAAAAGTTATCGAGCAAAAAAAGAAAAAGTCCCTTTAAGGGTGGCCATTTTGAACTCTGTTGTTCTCAGCAGTACATCTCCAACTGCCTCGCAGCACACCGGCACACACTACTCTACAACATCTGAGGGCGTAAAGGAAACAGAACTGTAGACCAATAGACGAGAGCTAGGTCTTGGAAAACAATCATTCACAAGAATAGAAAGACTATTTATTGAGTGGCCGCTCTAAATCATTGTCTTTCTTTTCCGCATTGTCTTTACTGACTGAGAGATTTCCACCCTAATCTTTCATTAACAAAATGGTTTTAGATTTAAAAAGACTGCCCTCCCATTAACTAATCCCAGCTTCCACATGAGCTCTAGACAAAATATGCATTCAGAGAGGTCTGTGTGGCACTTCTTAGGGACGGGAACTGTCACAGACTGTGTGTATGTGGAGTAGCTAGCACCAGGGTGCCTGATCTCAGCAAGGGCTTCTAGCTTTTACTGTAATACAAATCATATTAATGTACAAATCTGAGCAGCACTGACTGATTGTTTGCATTTTCCAAGCTTTATTGCAACGAAACTATACACATAGACATAGAAATGAACATACGTGGGAAATGCCAGAACAGATCAGCTAGTGTTCTGTCATCCAAGGCTGGATGCTCTAGAGAAAGATGTGAATGATGCAGGGTGCACTCAGCTATGCTAAAGGATATCATGAGGGCAAGATGTTTTCATGGGTCTCCCATTAGACCTCCTGCTTATAGCTTTCAGAAGCACATTGCAGTCACAGATTTTCAAAGGTGATTAGTGATGTGGGTGGCCTTGGTTGTTGAGTTCTCCCCCTGACAGCATGAAGGAGCTAGTTTTTCAGCACCTTCTGGAAAAACAAGCCTCTTTAAGATGTCTCAAGCATGTTGTCCAGAATTTGAGGAATCCAAAAATACTTAAGGGAACATTTTAACCTGCCTTGTCACTCAATCATGGATTTAAAGGAAGCCATTCTTCAGCAAGGGAGTTTTACCTGCCAAATACTGAGAGAGGACAGAATTGGTATTCATCTACACATCTGGCACTATTTTCCTGGGCTTGAACAAAGACATTAACTGGATGTCATTTTAGAAAGCCAGTCTCCCCTGCCTTTAACACTGCATTTTTAAACATCAAAAGCTAAGTATGGGACATGGCCAACACACTTAATTGGCCTCATTAATACTGATCCTACACTTGACAGGTACCTTTTTTTCCCCCTTTTCTGTTATAAATAACTTGTTTTCTGTTATTTCCACTCCAGCTCATCATCTGATGAAGTGAGTTTTACCCATGAAAGCTCATGATACTATGTATTTTTATTAGTCTCTGAGGTGCCACAGGATTACTCATTATTTCCAAAAATACTGGTCACGTATGAAAGTCTTGGCCTCTCTTACTGTAATATATCATTTGTATTAGAATCTTACTGTAATATATGATTTGTATTAGAACCATGTTTTGAGGCTCCAAGTGAGGGCTCTGCACTTAGTCTTGTGCATGAGGAGCCAATGTTTTATAACACCAATTCCCCTCATAAGCCTTCTGGGGGTAGCTGATGTATGAAAAATATGCAGGTAAATTGCCCACATTGTCATAGGTTTATAAAACATTCAGTCTAAATACATTAAAAGCTATTACAGCTATGACAGCTGTTTATTTTAATTTGTCACAGAGCATCAGCATTATTGTCTGGATACCAACAAGGACTCGTCACATAGAGCAAACCTCAAGACTCAAAAACCAGGCAGCAACGTCAATCTTGCTCATTAGTTTAGAGAGCTCTAAATTTAGGATTAGCCCTCGCTGCATATTTCCAATGTCTTCTTATTAAGGTTCATTGACAACTGTTTCACATACTGCAGTGTTTCCTCCTACCAAAAACCCCTCAGGGGGATTTCTTTTTAGTGTCGCTGAAGATCAGATCTCATTTTCTTCCTTTTTCTATATTTGTCATGATTTAATTCCTTTTCTCCCTGTGCAGAGCATCCCAAACAGCACCCTGAGTGGGCCATGAAAGCCTCCAACAGCATTGATTCCAGCTCTCCAAAAGACTCCTGGCACCATCATGCTTTGCCATGATTGGAGCTGGGATTGAGAAGGAACTCTGTCAAGTCCCTTGTGCCTCTTGCTAAGGGCAGTTATATACTACAGGGCAAAGCTGATCTATGCTACACAATTCCAGGTGCATTAGTAGCATGACTCAAGTCGACGCAGCTTAGATCGACTTACCACAGCATCCATACCATGCTGGGTCAATGGGATAAACTCTCCCGTCGACTCCCCTTACTCTTTTTATTCCAGTGGAAGAACGGGGTCAATGGGAGAGCAATCGGCCGTCAAATTAGTGGGTCCAGCAGTTGATTTATCAGGTCTTACTAGATCAGCTTGATTGCCCCCGATGGAATGGTTGCCATAGAATCAATCTACCTGGTCATGGAGACAAGCCTGTTAGATTGTGCCTGTAGTAACCCATCAGCAAGTGGTGGTACATAAGCCACATCACCCAAACCATCCTATACTGTAGAATCGCAATTCCTTTCCTCCCTCGGACAGCTAAAAGAAACAGTATATTACCACACCTCCTTTACAGTGTTTAGCTCAGGCCTGGGCAAAATATGGTCCATGGGCTGGATCCAGCCTGACAAGCTACCAGATCTGGCCCATGGATGCTGCAGGGAGCCCCCGGCAAGCTCCTCTGCTAGTCTCACTCCACCCACAGACCGCTCAGAAAAGCATCTGCTGGGCCCTGTTTCTCTTTCAAAACTATGAGCCTGAGGGGTAGGGGGAAGGCTTCAGGCATTGCCCCCTGTCCCCAGCACAATCCCATTGGCCTGTTTCTGGCTGTTTGACTAACAGGCAGCACATGAAGCACCACCTCACCTCTCCTCCCCTCCGGCTCCTAGTTATTCACACATGCACATGGCCAGATGCTTGCGTGGGGGCGGGGCAGGCTGCCTGCCTGCCTGAGAAACTGCTGGGCTGCTGGCTGGGAGTCACATAGGTAAGTTTCGTGGCCAGAGCCTGCCTCTGGCACCGCAGCCACTCCCTTCCCCAATCCTCTCCTGCCTCCTTTCTTCTCCACCCCTAGTCTGAGCAGTGAGGAGCAAAGTCTCTGCTATTCCAAAGGTGGGCAATAATTTTCGCAGGGGAGCCACTTAATGAATTTTGCTACATGGTCACAGGCCGACTCTACCCCCTGGGGAGGAAGGGGAAGGGCAGAGTACTAGCCTCCTCCCCCCGCCCTGAGTTATCTGGGGCCAGAGGCTTTCAATTAAAAACACAGTAAAGGGTTCGCCACTCCCAGCCCTGCCACTACCATGTTGCCTGGCAGCTACCCAGGGTTGCTGCAGCTATTTAAAAGCCTCACAGCTCTGGTCCCTGCTATGATAGTACCACAACCATGAGCCATTTAAATAGGATCCTTCTGCCTGAGCCACTGTCTGGAAATTTAGTGGCATAGGCAGCAGGATATGAATAGAAAACGGCCAGATATAGTCCGTGGGCCAGATCAAAGTGTTAGGTGGGCTGGATCCAGCCTCTGGGTTGCATCTTGCCCAGCCCTGCCTATTCCTCACCTCTCCCTGCACACCCTTCCTCCTCATCAGAAGTGGGTGCTTACTCCTGCTCAGCCAGACACATGATGCACAGTACCCTTCACTTGGCACTAGACTGGGGCTTTTACCTCCTGTCCAGGCACACAGTCCAAGTCATACTCTCACCCGGAAGGAGCAAAAAAGGCATAGTGCACAAATGCTCTGCATTTCCTATGGCACTGCTGTCAGCATGGAGCACAGCTCTGCAAACTCAGTGGCTTCAAAGGCACATGGAAATACTCTCCTCTCTGTAGGCCAGTGACCCGTCTCTTTCTCAAGTTCTAATGCACCCAGAAACTCATCCAGTGTGACTCACTCAAAGACACACAGTTTCCCCTGGCTGCATGTTATAAATAACCAGGAGACACCATGAATTTAGCTGATTTTGATGCAAAACCAGAAGAAATAAAACTCGCTTCTAAACTGGAGCAAAGCTCTCAGCGAACCGGGTCTGGGTTTCATGATTGTGATAAAACCCAGGGCCAGGCCAGTGTGTTTTGCCATGAATATTCTAGTGAGGCACCCCCTTCTTTAGCCCAAAGATTGTGCAAAACTTGCTTTGCTCTTCTCATAGAGTAAAGAAGTGGTGATGAGAAAGGGAGAAAAAGCAGGACTTTCTCAGAGGATAAAATAGGAGCCAAAATAAAGGGGATGAGTCAAGTTCTTCACAAACTTCACTAATAATGGCACTACCACTAATCAGTGCAACAGAACTCAGAGTGGATAACTTAATAATCATAATTTTAAAAATAGATACAGCACCTATTGGATCCGGCATTTTGAAAAATACAACATTGCCACACTGGAAGTGCAGTATCTTGCCAGATACTTCAGAGGCAGATGCAAGAAACCTCTAGAGGATGGCTATGGAATAAACTGCCCTCAAGGAAATTTCTTCCTAACCCCACCAATTGCTGGCTGGCTTATGCCCTGAAGCATTCAGGTTTATACACTTTTCCCAGCTAATATATTTATATTACGTTGGATGTTGCTGTAAATAATGTTTTTATAGACAGTGTCATCTGAATATTTACAGCCCTACTGACAGACACAAATTGTAGACAGAGATGGGAATCTTGCCATTTCCCCTTCATGCCTCCACCTCTTGTGTATCCTTCCCCAAAGGCTCCAAAATCAAGTTAACCAATACATCTGGCTAAAGAAGTCTGGATGGCTGCCTCTCTCTGAAACCGATCCATACTATAATAGGAATTGTGCTAGCAGGTTTGCTAGCTGGCAATGGGAAATGTGCCTTTCCTCCCACACCCTTTTATCTCTGAAGTGTTCACAACATCAACCAGCCTAGGGAGCTAGCAACAAGGTTTGAGACCTGAACTCACATTCCCAATGTGGCAAGGCACCATGTTGCCATTCAACCATAAGACTGAGCTTGTCCTAATCAAAACAGATGATGGAAGACTGATCAATTGATCCTCCCTTGCTTGGGAATCAGAAATGTCAGCTCCAGTGCTGGACTTCTCGATCACTTTTTCCTTGTCTAATCCTGGGCTAGTATCACACACACCAACCAGTCTTCCAATTTTAATGAAGTTTTTTCATGTCCCAAGAGTCACCATACCAACACACATATCCTCTAGCTGCACATTAGGGTTTGCACTCAAGGGACACATTCACAGCAGATTTTTGGGGATATGCCAACATAGAATTTAGAAATAACAAACATTTCCCACAGTTGAATGTACGTTTTTTCACATGCTGTTTTACGTCTGATCGCTACTTTCCCTAAAGCAGTTAGAGAAAATTCCTGAAATCTGTATTATATTTTTTCAACATTACATAAACATTGCATCCATTAGCTCCTACAGGAGTAGTGGTTCTCGTATCCTCCAGTGAGAGCTTTGTCTATTTGAAAGCATGGTTCTTTGTTAGATCTCAGCTGAATAACATAAATTTGAACAGCCCTGTGACTGAAATACTGTGCTCACTGAAGTGAGTGGCTGTATTGATCGCCTCAATGGAAAGAAAGAAAGAAAGAAAGAAAGAAAGAAAGAAAGAAAGAAAGAAAGAAAGAAAGAAAGAAAGAAAGAAAGAAAGAAAGAAAGAAAGAAAGAAAGAAAGAAAGAAAGAAAGAAAGAAAAAGCTAATTGCTATTGGCCTGTGCACTCCTCACAGAACAGGACTTGGCTAGACTACTAGGTCATGCTTTTATATAATTCACACCTCCAAGAGCAAGACTGGACTTTTTTTCCCTTTAAGTATTACCAGCTTCTTAATAAGCACTGCGTGCAAAGAAACTCCAAGCTATTTTTATTCTGCTATTTCTTAATACAGCTCTCCCCACAGCACAGATTGCTTTTCAACAAGATCCTTGCTTTCACTCAATTTTTACAATCACAGCCCCTATTCAACCAGGTAATTAAGCACATATCTAGCTGTAAGTATGTGAATGGTCACGTTGACTTCAGCGTAGCTTGAGATTTAAGTGGGACTATTTTCCCACTTAAAAGCTTCAGAGGGGAAAACTCATATTTTACATTTTCCCACTTAAAATTAGGCACAAGTTTCAGTGCCTTTCTGAAGTGAGATCCAAATCATAAGCAGAGCCATGGAAACCATTTTTACACACCTCAAAGCAACTAAGGTGGTTTTTTCCCTGTTTTTCTTACAACCCCAAATTTGGCCCTAGTGGGCCAAAATGTTTGCCAGTATGTCAAAGCTGAGGTGCTGTGACTAGCTCATGGTCGTACAGCAAGTCCGTGGCAGAGCTAGAAATAGAGTCCTGGTCTCCTGAGTCGCAGTCCAGTGCGCTTGTTCACTGTCCTGCACTGTGTTTCTGACCTAATATGACCTATCCTGCTGAGTGAATTCTACTGAATAATAAAGTTGATGTTTTAAAATAATAAAAGTAAAGATTTCTTGCCTGCCAGACTGGAACTACTGCAGATTATTAATGTTGCCAGAAGCCATTTCCAGCACTAGAAAGTCACACCCCACCATATGGTATTGCCAAGTCAAACACTCTGATTTTCTTTTCTTAATGAGCCTGTATGAAGAGGCTTACTAGTATTCATTTCATTTGGATTTTCATTCTCTCGCCATGCTGAGTAGAGAGATGCAGTGCCCATTGGTCACGAGAACTAACTATGGTTTTCTGTTGCCTCCCACCTTTTGTGGTCCTTGCCAGCTATGCAAAACAAAGCATACTATTCTGATTTGGGTAGCATTTTACACACTCTTTGCACTGGCATAAATGACGGGGCAAGATGCATGGCAATGGAGAATCAGGCTCTTTGGGAGAGAGTGCTTTTTTTTTTTTTAATCAAGAGGCCATATAAATAATACTATGATGAACTCTTTAAAGGGCCAGCAGAAAGCTCTTTCTGAACTTCTCCTAAAATAGCCCCCTCAGACTATTTGCATCACAATTCTGGGCCCGCTATAATCTGTAATTTTGTACAACTGTCATTTCCCCCCCCTTCCAAAATGTCAACATTTTGCATTATTTACATATTAATGCAAATTTCTCTTTGAAGGTCTCCTCTGAATTCGCCCACCCCTTCTGCCCAGCTACAGATTAGGATAATCAGATTTTACTCTCTTGGGTATCAGAGCAGCAGCAGCATTGTCAGTGTCAGCAGGAATCCTTCATATGTGGCAGGTGTCAAAGCGGATAGAAGAGCTTTGATCACTTTCTGACACTGTAGGTACTTGCTTTAATTACTGAAAAAATTAGCTGTCATGGCATAACTCAAGGGCATATGACATAATTAGACAGACGTCCCATTTTTCTGCCCCACCTTGTTTAGAGACAGTGAGGAAGAGTTATTCTACCATAAAATGGAAAGATAAACAATTAGGGCCAGTAAATATCAAAAGATAAACTCACAGGATGGGCCATAGGTGAGGATTTACCTGTGTATAACAGATTATAGCATGATTTTCAGAGGTGTTGAGTATATGTAGCTTCCACTGGCTTCAGTGTGACTTACTCGGGCTCAGCATTTCTGAAAATAAGGTCACTGTAGTATCAGAGACCAGATGAGAGCTGCTGTTAGCCTTTGTGGTGGGAGGGAAATGTGGAGTTTCCTTGTGGTTCCTCTGACAGCTTTGAATACTGCTCCATGTAAGACAATGCTGCATTGCATTTGGGGAGATTGGGTTGTGTTTATACTGTGCTAACTATAGTTTATAGATAGCACTTAATGAACGTAAACAAATTAAAAGAAGACAATAGGTTTATTTTCCTTCTGATTTCTGCCATTTTTGCATCTGTCACAGACTTGCCAGTTACTGCACCGGGGCTTCTAAAAATCTCTCTGTCCACATATACAGGTGATAAACGCCATCGGTCATGGATGCTGGTAATAGGAGTTTTCAGGCCTGATTGTCATTTACACCAGTCCCATTAGACCCCCTTGCCCTTGTCCCTGGAAGCGTCAAGGGGCCTATATTGTATAAAGGAGTCTGATTGTAACTGAGAACCAAGCCCATCCTGTTCAGGATCTGTCTGTCCAAATGGCTGTTCTGCATACAACCCCTATCGCCTATACATGTGTGCTATTGTAGTCCAAAATGTGAACCACAGAAGAGAAGGCTGCTCTTTAAAAACCAATCTGATTTCAAAGCCACTAACTACCCACAAGAATGAGATCATTCAAGAATATTTTCCAAGACACTGGTCCTAGGACAGTCTTGTTGGCGATGCTATGAGACAATAACTATTACAATATACAGTGATAACCAATCGGAGGGAATGGGGGAGGGGCTGATCATCATGTTTTCCCTGCAGGATTTTATGGGCCTTTTGTGAAGACCCAAAACATTGAGACCCCAATTCCAATTCAGCAAAGCACTCAGGCATGTGCATAATTTAAGCGGGAGCATAAATCCACTCATACTGAAGTGTGTTGAGTTTTGCCAAACAAGGCTGATTGAAAACAGATGCTTAATTTACAGCACATGCTCTAGGGCCGCACTGAATAATGGGCTGAGGAGTGTTGGTTCTATCAGGAAGCAATGACATGCATTTGCAGGAACTAATAGCGGGAGACATTACCGGTGTCACATTATCTCCCAACAACATTGCTAGTGGGTGTCACTGCAGCAGCTTCACATGCCCTGTCAGATTTGGTTGTTTTTTTCTCTTTACTACAACAAAGCCTCACTTCTAATGACTCTTGCTGTGCAAGGAGGTCATGCTGAAGGTTGCCCTGTGAAGCAAACACTTGCTCATGGGAGCTACTCGAGCACATCCAGAGGTGCGCTGAATTTTAAGTCCGTTTGAAGGGTCTCCTTCGTGAGCCTTTTACAAAGCACAATGGCTTTATTTTAATAAAAATGGATAATGCGCGGTACCTGTCTCTGCTTTAGAAACATGTGTGTCTGCTTCCAATATTATAGCTGTGTGCTCCTGGCATTCCTCTCAGGAGCGCTTATTCTTCTGGGTCTGTAACTCAGGGTTAAAAATTTGCTCAAGACTGAAATGTAGCAGCTGGGATCTGAGTCCAGGGTAAATATTTTCCTGATTTCTTTCTGAAGAGTGGAAGGGGTTGTTTGTTTCAATCCTACCTAGGCCTAGAAGATGCTCTGCTATATTTATATATGTGAGTGTTAAAAATACTGTACTGCAAATCTCAGCTTGTGTGCACTTACAAGAGTCTGTGACTTATTTTTCCCGGGAGTATTCTGATGGCAAAGCCAGAAAAGTGAACACCAAAGTATTTGCAGTGCTTTTGCCTTTTTATCTAGAACAGTGTTTCTTAAACTTTTTAATACTGAGGAACACTAAACAATAATTTTTTTATGAAGAACACCAAGGATTTTTTGTTGAGAAAGAAAAAAGGTTGG
>CM057848.1:100167606-100186863 GCA_030068395.1 Apalone spinifera
AGGATCTCAAAGCACTTTGTAAAACTCAAAACTTTCCTTGGAGGCAATTAACTTATTATCTTAACCCTTTTGCAGATGGACAAAGGGAGGCAAAGAGAACTTATCTTAGCCAAAGTTATACCTATTTATAGCAAAGGCAGAAATAGACCCCAACAAGTCCTGAATCCCAGTTCTTTCCTCTAACCTTTAGATCACTAGCTTCAGGGGATAACCGAGTTAGTCTGTTACAGAGAAAAACAACAAATGGTCTGGTAGCACTTTATAGACAAAACATGTAGACGGTATCATGAGCTTTCGTGGGCACAGCCCACTTCTCCATGTTTTGTTAGTCTATAAAGTGCTACCAGACCATTTGTTGTTCTTTAGATCACTCTTCCTCCCGATAGCAAACGACAGTCCTGGAACCTAATTTCAGCTGTTAAGATGGTTTCTTAAGTCACATCTTACATAATACCTTTTCAGTGAAGGGAGTGGAAGCAATCAGTAAGAAACACGGAACCACAGACGGCTACTTTCATTTTTTATAGACTTAATGGGACTATGACAAGAAAACGGGGGTGAGATATTCGGGTGCAAGGAGAGGAATTACAGGACACCGATCGAGGCTACATCTACACTGCAGCGCTGTTTTGGGATACCAGAGGTATCCCGAAATAGCTATTCTTCATCTTTTGAGCGCACCCATTATTTTGAAATATAATGGGCTCGCTATTCCCTGTAAACCACATTCCACGAGGAGTAAGGAACGTTGCAGAATAGCGATTTATTTTGAAATAAGTGCTGTGTAGACAGGGCCAAATTTTGAAATAAGCTATTTTGAATCAGTCTCAAAATAAGCTATGCAATTTGCGTTGCACAAATTGTGTGGCTTATATTGAGCTACGGGTGCAGTGTAGATGCAACTCTAAGTTCCAGTCCTAGTTCTGCCACAGCGTTCCTGTGTGATCCATGGCAAATTATTAAGCCTCTCTGTGCCCTGGTTCTCTGACTGAAAATTTTGGGGCTAATCTGTTTGGATTGTAAAGTCCTGGCCATGTGTCAGTCTGGGCACCAAGAACAAAGGGAGCCTCTCAGTACCACCATAATACACTAATGGTAATTTGATAAAGAAGGGGCTGGACCAAATTGTTTTGGCACCAGGACTAATGTCAATGACTATGGGCCGGACTCTGATCTCGTCTACAGCAGAATTAGGTCTCCTGTTTTTGGAGTGCAGAAAAGCCGCACATAAGCCAACTTGGCCCACACCCCAAATAATTCAATTTGCTCTCCGTACCAAGAACTACACTGAGAGACAAGTCAAACATTTGCTTTTCACTTTGTTTACAAACCGTGAAGGTCAAAATATAATGTTGTACTAGCTACACATGAAAAAAAACAACACAATAGAAACTTCCTGACTGTAAGAGAACCTTGTAGCATGAGACAGATACTATTTTTAACAGGTATATATATGCCGTTAGTAGCTATTTCATCGAATCATAGAAGATTAGGATTGGAAGAGACCAGTGTTCCCAATAAGCTGTGAGCTTGAGTGGCCACCCTGGAGAGATTCAAATGTCATACAACTGATTAGTAGAGTGCCCACAGGTAGCTGCAGTCAGCAGTATGTGTTTCCACTGGTGGTGCACATCCACACATGCTTCTGTGTACATAAAATTTATTCCACAAACAATGGAAAAATTAGAGAGAACATTGAAAGAGACCTCAGTCCAAATCCCTTCTCAAAGCAGGACCAACCCAACTAAATTTCTTTTAGTTGACCCCATGGTATTGACTAGTTATTAGATAAGCAAAACAAGCCAACCCTTTTGAACTCCTAGTTTGATTACACTGTTTGATAAAAGTAATACAAGGACATTAAAGTTTATCTGGGTAGATCTTTAATTGATACTGTTGCATATATCCTTTAGGCTCAGCTGAAAGTATCCTGTGTGACTTCCTCAGTCAAGGGATTACTACATATTGATATCTTAAACTGAGGAAGACAGATCTCAAGGGTGAAGATCAAAGAGATGCTTCCATTACTGACATTCAAAGAACATTATTAGATGCATGCAGATTGTTGGTGGGAGAGGGAAAGGTTGTTTTCTTTTTTATTCATTTAATTGGTACATTAAAATGTCTTATGGGGATTAGGCAAAGGAAGTGGAGTTATTGAGAGCTGTACATTTTGGTTCTCATCCTCTACTTACTTACACTGGCATAAATCAGGAGTAAATCCAGTGATAAAGTTGGGGGGAAGTGAAAACAAATGTGGATCAAATAAGTATTCAGAATTTCCTGTGGCCTTGGGAGGATGTTCCCACCTTCACTGTGACATGATTAAACAAGAAAGAATGTGACAGCGTGTGGAAAAAACATCTGATTTTTGAATGCATGCTCACATTCTGATGGGAAACAACACAATGGACCAGATCCTTAGCCAGTGTAAATGGATGCCACTCCACTGGAGCCAATGGAACTGCGCCAATTCATACCAGCTGAGGATCTGGCCCTATATTTCTCTCTCTTTCTGAAGCAGGTTTGAAAAAGAGGGCTGAGGGGCTTGACTGTGAAGAATCTAACAATAATAGGTGTTAGTGTGACCTGTGGCCTGTTCTCTGCATGTTTTGCTGGTTCTGGTGAGGCGGTGACTCTTCAACACAAATGGACCTTTGCTGCCCATCATTCTGTGATACCAGATGGTGCCCTCTAGCTGCAGAGGCCACCATTAATGCCAACATTTACTAGCAGCTATGACACAGTGAGATCTGGAACACCAAAATGTTCCTTAAACTTAGAACAGGAAATAATCATTACACCTCAGAGCAAAGATGTTAATTACATTGATTGTTAATAAGCGTTGACCTCTTTAGGGCAGCCACTGTACATCTTGCATTTTACAGGGCGTGGATTCTGAGAGCTAGTGGGTCTTTTCCATCAGTCGCTTCAGCAAGCACTGAGACCCAGTTCACAAAGGATCCCTATTTAGGGCTTAACTTTACTTTACTTTACTTAACTGCCATTGAAGTCCATGAGACTTTAGAGCATGCTTAAATGTAAGCACATCTTAAATAATTTAAGGAATCAGAACCTGGGGGACTGATTGTCTTTGCAGCTGAAGCGTAATGACTTAAATCTATAGGCAGAAATCACTACCGCTGGTCACACCTTCAGCAGTAATAATCCAACAGCTTTCTGTGTGTTTTTCAGAAACAAATCTCGTGTACTTTATCTACCATTTAATATTTCTCTTGTAACTTTCCTTCCACAGTATGTGGCATTCGCCTCCCTCTTCTTCATTCTGGTCTCCATCACCACCTTCTGCCTCGAGACCCATGAGAGATTTAACCCCATCGTGAACAAGACAGAGACCGAATTCATTGGCAACGATACCCAGGTGCGACACTACCGGGAAGCAGAGACCGAGGCCTTTCTCACCTACATCGAAGGTGTCTGTGTGGTCTGGTTTACATTTGAGTTCCTGATGAGAATTACTTTCTGCCCAAACAAGGTGGAATTTATCAAAAACTCTTTGAACATCATTGACTTTGTGGCCATTCTGCCTTTCTATTTGGAGGTTGGACTCAGTGGCCTGTCTTCCAAAGCTGCTAAGGATGTCTTGGGCTTCCTACGAGTAGTCCGCTTTGTGCGAATTCTGCGAATTTTCAAGCTGACCCGCCACTTTGTGGGGCTGCGGGTCCTGGGACATACTCTCCGTGCCAGCACAAATGAATTCTTGCTGCTCATCATCTTCTTGGCATTGGGCGTCTTAATCTTTGCCACAATGATCTACTATGCTGAGAGAATAGGTGCTAAACCCAATGATCCTAGTGCCAGTGAACATACACACTTTAAAAATATCCCCATCGGCTTTTGGTGGGCTGTTGTCACCATGACGACCCTGGGCTATGGAGACATGTATCCTCAGACTTGGTCAGGCATGCTGGTGGGGGCACTCTGTGCTCTGGCCGGTGTGCTGACCATTGCCATGCCTGTCCCCGTCATTGTGAACAATTTCGGAATGTATTACTCCTTAGCTATGGCTAAGCAGAAGCTACCAAAGAAAAAAAAGAAGCATATCCCGAGGCCACCCCAGCTGGGATCCCCCAATTATTGTAAATCTGTCGTAAACTCTCCACACCACAGTACTCAGAGCGACACATGCCCACTGGCCCAAGAAGAAATTTTAGAAATTAACAGAGCAGGTAGGAAACCTCTTAGAGGAATGTCCATCTGACCTTTAACTTCCATACCTTGTAGAGATTTAAGATTCAGTCAGACTGCTTTCGTAGAGCAATGGGTAGCACATTTATCCATTATAGTCCCACCACCACACACTGAATATCATGTGTGAAGTCTAGGTTGCAGGGACAAATGACGCAGGGGAGGATCAGATCATGCTCCAGGAGCCTTAACTTTGGTCCTGGTTAAGGGAATACGTGGTTCAAGATATTTTTTGAAGAGCAATTACATCTAGTGAAAGAAAATGTGAGCGTTCAACAGCGATGTTGCTGGACTCTATAGTGCACCATGGAGGCACCTGAGAGCTGAATGCTTCCTAACAGAACAGGAGCTGAGTACGCTGCTCTCACAGAGATTTCTGACACAGCAGGGCCAGAATTTCAAAAAGCCAGAGGGTTGTTGGGGTTTTTTTTAACTTTTTAATCTCAGCTGTGACCTTTCAGCTGATTTTTAAATGGCAGGTATTGTGCATCTGATTAAAGAAACTAGGTGCCTACTAAATTGAAGGAATGACTACACCAACATGCTTATTCACAAGGCAATCCCATCTCTTTCAGATGATTAACTGCTAAGTAGAACGATAGCTTAAATTCTTGACACTAACACAAAATGACTCACTAGGAGACAATAACAGATAAGGATGTTAACTCCATAGCATGCAAACCAACCCATTTTATATTACACTAGAGTTTAGCATTTAACGTTATGAAGCATTTTAAACTACAGTAACTGAAACATATTTGCTCCTCATGAAAGTGTGGGTTGGTGACAGATCTTTCAACCTTTTAGTAGTAAAGGTTGACTGGAAAAGGGAAAATACTGGTCTCTATTGGCAGATTTGTACTAAACAGCAATGAGTGATAATCTCACCACAGGGTAATCTTGTTTTTTAATTATATGAATTCATGTCAGCAATAGGAGAAAACCCCAATGAGAGTAACATTATAATTTCATAATTATTCCATTTGGGTAGGATCAGGGGAGAAATACTAGTCACCATGGAATATATTATAATATCCCATGGCTAGTGGTTAATTATGGGACTCTCTCAGTTTTATGAGAATCCTTAAATAGCACATGAAGTTACAGGGCTCCAATCTGATGATTTTAATCCCATAATCTACTCTACCCATGGAATATCATCTATTTACTGTGTGGAAACAGTAAATTCAAAGTCAATCACACTTAAAACAACACCAGAACCATTCTGGTTGAGGTTCCAGCCAAGTTGTACAGTGTGCATTCGTCAGCCCGTTACAAAATACTTCCCACAGCATGTACTGTGTTAGATAAAACAGGTCACCAACAGAGTGAATCTCACAGAGTTTTAGTCACAAAGAGGCATTTTGAAAGAACTAGCTTTCACCTATGATGGTCTTGTGTTCTTATCATTTTTTACTTTGAAGAATATTCTGATTTGTCACTCCTCATGGGTGAGGTATTGTCTCTTCATCTCATAGTCATGCATGTTGATGTCATTGAAAGAAGCACAAAGGAAGTGAGATCTTCCTTTGTGTGTGAATTCTATAATGCCAGTGTTAATTTCTGAAAGGCGGGCGGTAGTGCAAGTTGAATTTGTTGTTTTTTTAAAAACTTTTGTGCAACTATGTACAATCCATTGAGCTGGTAAAGAGCTTTCATTTTTTCTTCTCTGTTTTAAAACTCTCCCATTGCATCAGGTCGACCACAATCCATGCAATTCTGTCTCTTTACAATTTTACCCTTCATGCGCACATATTTTATCTGTCTATTCCCCTTGGGTTGCAAATGCTTCTCACAAAGTCATCTCCAGGCATGGAAGCAGCTTCCTCATAAGTAGATGCTTTGTGGCTTTATAAATCAGGAGGAAAAGGGGGCACTCACAAAATGGTGGGTCACATCTGAAAGTCACTCCGACTACTCAGTTGTTGTGTGAGCAGGGGACACCAGACTTTGCTTTGGCAGAGAGTTAGAGAATGACTTGCCTTGCTTTAAAACAGAAGTCCCTTGTTTTAAGTTCCATATATTCTGGTCCTTGAACTTTTGAGGACCTGAGGCCCAAGAACTCTGCGAGTTCAATTCAATTCCACACAAGTATCCTGAGAATACGTATAACTTTGGTTCAATATGGAACTGTTTTGTCACCATGAGGGTGGAACTCAGCTGTTGCAATAGTACATCTGAAGTACTGGTAATGACAGCAAATTATCCCTTTTTGCAATAATAGATTTAAAGAGTCTATTGTTTATTTTTTATTTATCTAAGTATGTTTTAACATCCCTAACACACTAGTACTTCACCTGATGGAGATGGACTCAGTAACCACTCTTACTGGAGTTCAGATTCTAACCATCATTATGCACTATTGATAACAAAAATATTAGCCTTCTATTTTAGCTTCCTACAGAGGAAAAGGTGTATGTGTGAGAGAAACAAAGAAAGTCACGAATAAGACCAGAGTCGCACTGTTAAATGCAAGCTCTGTACAGCTTTGTCTCCAAATCGGAAGGGCCAGTGCATCCATCCATCCGGATATTCACTTCCTTGAGTAATCATGTACTCGTAGGACTATACTGTCGGGAAAACTTAGCAAGAGGCTCCGCATTCCATGGAAATCCATGCTGTGCAAGTCATGAATGTTCCACAGACTGTAGGACTTTTGGGTTAGTTCCACTGCCTAGTTACAGACAACTGGGTACCAGGAGCCCAAAATGGATTATTTCATCCCAATGTCTCTAGCAAGCGATCCAAATATTTTCCTTTCAGTTTGTAACTGCTAAACTCCAGTACAGTTTCATAGCACTTTGTAGGAGATACAAGACAAATAGTATGTACCTCCAGAACATTCTTTAAAATATAGCTTCTTTAGCGGGTTACAGTTGAGCCATCAAGCACTGGTATGTGTGCTATTCTTATAGCAATGTGATCAAAACTCACAAGATAGTGAGAAGGGGAAATGGTTCCCTCTATTACAGTAGCACTACTGCTCAGCACAGTGTCCTCTTATTGGCAGATTCACAAGCATGCAGTGGACCAAATGCCATCTTCAGACTTGTGCATGCAGTACAGTGAAGCCAATAGACTTCTGAGGGCCAGATTCTGATACATTTCTTCTGACTGATCCTGAGAGCAGACGTTAGCCCCCGGTCTATGGCACTGAAGAGCTCCTTTGTGTGATGACATAGCTTTCTGGGATTCATAGCCTGGCACTCCATTGTTCACACAAACGGTCTTAAATGGAAACTAGAAGAGGTCAGAACATTTCAAAAATGTTAAGAAAAATGGTGTGGCAGGGAGGGGGAGTTGTGGGCATGCCATTATTTCTTCTCCTGCTTTCTTGTTTTCTTCCCTGTTCTACTGGAAGTGCCACTGATGTAGATAGGCGAGACTCTATTGCATAGCTCATCTCTTAGGAAAGGCCTATGTGAGAGCATTCAGGTGTTGGGTTAACCATTTACATAGAAAGACATTGATTCTCCTCTGTGCCGGAGCACAAGAACGTAAAGGGAGGGTGCTGCCAGAAAACGGGTCTTGGCTCCTGGATTCTGAGCTGTCTAGCTCTGGCATAAATTAAAGCATTGGTGGGAGGAGCTTTAACTGATGCCACTAACGCAAGGTGGATCTACACCAGTGATGGACTGCGCATAGCAGAGCCTTATTCTGCCACACTTCCCCTCCCAGCAATAACTCGCCATCTCAATGTCTTTCCTTTCCCTTATGTCAGGCAGGCAGGAGGCAGCTTCTGGGGCAGGAGATGTGAAGTCATGGCAGCAGCTTGAAGCCAGCAGTGATTTCCCCCTGTGCAGGGGGAGTTCTCTACGGACAATCTCTGGCCATTATAAATTTATTTTCTGCTACTTACGTAGCAAAGTGATCTGAGCAGACTGGAGAATTGGAGCCAAAATGATATACAGGAATACATTTCACCCATGACTAACTTGACTGTAAAACTACTTGAAACCCAGACCTGAGATACACAATCCACTATATGGGCTTAGCTGCCCTTGTCTTCAAAACAAACATATACCTTTCCAGGCCCTGGACCCACCAAATAAGATTATGTTGCCGTTTACTGTTTCTATTGCAGTATGATCTAGTGTCCACTGCTAAGATCAGGGACCCATTGAGAAAGAAAGAGATAACCCCCATATCTCAGGCTCGTCTAGACTGCAAACTTTTTTCGAAAGAGGCTTTTTCGAAAAATACTTTTGAAAAAGCCTCTTTCAAAAAAGAGCGTCTAGACTACAAGCAGTACTTTCGAAAAAGCATGTCGCTTTTTCGAAAGAGAGCACCCAGCCAGTGTGGATGCTCTTTTTTTAAAAAGCAGTTTGCATTACATAGCGCCTTTTTTCGAAAGAGCACTTTTGAAAAAAGGCATTCTTCCTCGTAAAACGAGGTTTTCTGCAGTCAAAAAAAATGCTGCATTCTTTCGATTTAATTTCAAAAGAACGCGGCGGCAGTCTAGACATAGGTGAAGTTTTTTCGAAAAAACCCTTTAGTCTAGACACACCCTCAAAGACTTACAGTCTAAGGGTATGTCTACATGGAGGAGCTATTTCGGGATATTTCCGGTATGCCGAAATAGCTATTCCGTGTCTTTTAAACAAGTCAGTTACTTTGAAATATAACAGGCTCGCTATACTGACATCCCTGTAAACCTCGTTCCATGGGGATTAAGGGACGTTTCGGAATAGCTGTTTATTTTGAAATTTGGCACTGTGTAGACAGTGCCAAATTACAAAATAAGCTCTTTCAGAATTAATTTGAAATAAGCTACACAATTTGCATAGCTCAAATTGCATAGTTTATTTTGATCTAAGGGTGCAGTGTAGATGCACCCATGCATATGAACAAGAAAGGCAAAGGGCGGATAGAAAGAAGTATTATCTTCATTTTACACAGTGGGGCTTGTGAGACCAAGAGTGTCTTATTCAAGGTAACACAGGAAGTCTGTATTGGAGCTGGAAACTGAGCTGAGATGGCCTGAGTCCCAAAAGCACGCCCTAACAAACAACAACATCAAAAGACAACACAGCGTAAGACTAGTCTCTTTAGTTTCCTGGACTTGTATATCACCCAAGGATCTCCAAGTGCTTTGCAAACATTAGGTCTTCTAACTAGATCTGCATGAAAATCAAGTGAACCCCAGGAGCGGCCCGAGGCGGGCTGCGACAGCTGGTGCCCCAGGCAGAACGCACGATCGGCACTCCCGAGCCCCCCATGACGTCATCATCAGGTGCCGTTGAAGGCGGCGTCCTAGGCGATGGCCGAGTCGGCCTATAGCCATGGGCTACCCCTGGTGAACCCAAATCTGAAAACAGAATTCAGCTTTATTGGGACTGTGTCCAAGCCACACACTGCTCCACAATGACATGACATTCGGCACAAGAGCACAAATATCTGTAAAACAGGCTCAAGTTTCACGTTGGTTGACAAAGCCCCAAAACAGTCAAAGCAAATCTCCAAACTACTTGGTTTGGGGTTTTGTTATGAAAATTTCATGACTCTCCTTGTCCTCACTCCTATGTGCTCCCCTGAAGAATGTGCTGGCTTTATGGTTATGTCCTACAGTTTCCACAGGCAGAGGTAGATGAAGCTGTTTGCCAAGCTGTAAGAATGAGTCTGGAGTATTCATGGAATCCACAACTCCGTTTGATGTCTGTCTTCACTCGATAGCTTTAATCACCCACCTTGATGCCATAAAGCAGCTACACTCAGACAGAACCAAATGCCCAGAGCTTAGCACCTAAAGAAAAGTAGATGGGAATTTTTTGTCCCATGACAGATGAAAGGCTCTACCCAATCCTTTTCTCTACTTTAGGGGTTTCTCTACATACACGTCATTTGAAGGGAGGCATTGCAGGTGCTGCTGCCGTGACCGTGGCTTTGACACTGCTCCAGAACCCTGAGAGAGAAAGATTTTCTCTGTCCCTGCATGCTCAGCACACTGCTTTTATTTGAGCTGTGTTCTAGATAGAGTTTCCCTGGTGGTATGCATTGTGCAATCTGGGTAACGCCCTTGGAGCATTGTAAACAACGAAGGCCAAATACTCCACTCAATGCAGAATCCCAACAGGGTTCTCAATCAGCTGTGTCCTTGTATGGCCATTCAGGAGAGACTCAAATGCAGCCCAGTTAGTTAACAGAGCACCCACAGCTATGTTTTTTGTTTGTTTGTTTCTACTGGTGGTGCACACTCACACATGCCTCAGTGCACATATAAATTTATTCCACACATGGATGGAAAAGATTAGAAGAAGCATTGGAATCAAGGCTGGGAGCGGTGTGGGGGAAAGGATCACTGGGGATTTAAGGGCTGGAGAGAAGCAAAATAAACCAAGGCTCCATGGTAAATGCATCTCTTACCTCTGCAGTAGCCTTTGCAGTTGTTTACTCTATTGCTAAGAGGGAGAATGCCCAGAATCCATCCCCAAACTTTCCCACTTTCTGCAAGGGATGGGGCAAGAGTTGACCCTAACAATATTTTATTTAATTGTAACTATCATGAGAAAGCTGATCTTTTTAAAATATGATTTGGGGCTCCCTTTGGACTCAGTTTCATCTGTATCAGAGGAAACATTGTGTAGAAAAGTTGATCCAGTCTTATTTTCTTCTCACCCCACTTCTTCAAATAACCTGCACTTAAAAAAAAATACTGCTTCTGATTTTCAGGAGTGCAGAAGTCCCACAATTCCAGCTGGATTTAATGGGAGTTGCAGATACTCAGTGGTTCTGAAAATCAGGTGTCTAATTGCAACTTGTGATCTTAAGCAGGCTTTATTCAACCTACACTGCAAATTTTAAACAAACCAGTGCAGTGAATTTGTAGCCACGTACATGCCCATAATGATCATGATGATCCTCTGAACCACAGGTTTGCAACAAGGCAAAGGGAACATTCCACTCAAAATACCACTTGCGATACAGAAGAATCTCATTACCCGTAGTAGTGTTTGTTTCTATCCTTGCTGTAGGCTAGGCACTAGATAATGCATAAACACAAAGAACTGAGCAGTTCTGATTCACACTCCAGCAGATGGCAGAGGTGCTTATACACCCTAGATTAGTACTTTTCAGCTGGTGGTCCTCAGGCCTTTAGGGAGTCATAGACTATGTCTAAGATTTCCAAAGAGGTCCACACCTCCACTCAAAAAATTGTAGGGATCCACCAGTGCAAAAAAAAGGTTGAAAATTACTCAAGTTTTACATCAGGCCTGAGTCACAAAGGTATAAGCAGGAGAAGGCACTTGTGAATTGTAACTGGCCTATCTTGTTTTTACAATTCAAAATCCATTTAATAATTCCTAAATCCAAGTATCAAAATTTGAGTCTTTATAGAAAACCAGTGCAATAAGTATCGCTTTAGTGTCACTCAAGTTTAAACCCAGGACCTCCAGCTACAGCATAACCACCTACAGCTTAAAATAAAAAGACTAGGTCCTCATGTCTGGCACCTCTCATGGTCTCTTGTCCCCTTAGGTGATGCATAGAGAAGGGTCTGTAATATTCCTTGAACAATGGACTGCACTAGCATCTCCTAAATACTTCACTGGGCAATGATCCACCTCTGGTTGGCTTCCGGTAGCAGCAACAGAACTACGGTATTTTCCCATTTCAGAATTTTAAGTGATATAAATGTCATCAATCCATTCCTATTGGAAAGAAATTTAGGGAATTGTGACTGGAATATTAGTTTCCTAAGTGATGGTTCAGGTCAGGGTGACGGGCTGAAAGTTTTTGCCATCCAATGGCTCTTTGGAGGCTTATGTGAAACAAGATGGCTGTCTCAGTGCAGGCTGTAATGGAGAAGGTAGGGCCAAAGCCTAAAACCACTGGGACCTTTCCTGGCACTCCTAGTGGAATGGTCAAGTATTGAATAGGAATGGAAATGGAACTACTAAATGGGGAAGTGGGGAGGTCTCCTCTACCTTACTAGTGCTGTACCTTTCCAATGGTCAAAGAGAGCGCTTCTCTTTTCGAGGAAGTCAGCTGGACACTTTTCACATGTGAAACCAAAAAATAGGTCCCCGTTATCCCTTAGGTGCTTCAGTCCTTGCTCTCTGGACATAAACTGGGTCAGGTCTTTAGCTGGTGTGACTTGATATAGCTCCTTTTGGAGCTCCACCTGTCTACACCCACTGAGGACCGGGGGGAAGGACATCACACTGAGGTTGGCAAATGAATAATATATCACTTTAAAAGATGGGAAGACTGAGACACAGACACACCAGGTCCACCAAGCCCACATTGTGCCAGTCCTCCAGCACAAAGCAGCCTTAAATTCGGCAGATCCAACTCCGTTAAGATACAATTCCCTCACATTAGGGGAATCCACCCGTGATACAGGCCTGCCCTAGCATTCACCTTCCACCCTCCAGTGCTAGTGGAAGAAAAAGGGTTGAACATCCCTACATCTGACTGATCCCCAGGTACTGGAATGGCAATTCGGGGTCATTGGAAGCCAGATGTACAACAGAGCTGCTTTTAGGCTGCTGTGTACTGAGCACTGCTTGGCTGGATCAGAGGAGTTAAATGGTCTGGCCATTATTACAGAAAGAATTGATAACAGAGGTGAGACTAGAACTCAGGCACCTAGTGCTTTGCTCAGCCCACTACACCATGATCCTCTGACTTTATACCTGATTTAGACTCCACCTATCTGTTACTTCTAGGACGATGTGCTTTTACCAAACAAGCACAGACCAGAAGTAACTAGTAGTTTACCCATTTCTGCTCTCATTGTTCTTTCCATTCATCCATGCTCCATACCCTGCAGATCATCATACTATATTCTTTAATTTTCAAATATGAACTAAAGCCACAATTTGGTGTTCTTAAGGGAGATTAACTTTATTAAGGACGCTGCTTAAACTGGTTCACTGGACTGACCTAATATGCTGCATCATTCCCAAATACATGACCTGCCCAAGGATCCACTACATTTTATGGAATCACTAGGATTTTAACTTGATTCACAAAAGCATCGGATCAGTGTGAGTAAGGTCATAAAATTGGCAGACAATCTCTAGCAGGGACGCAAAACACCTCTTTGGAAGGCAGCACTTCCAGGAGTAACACTTGTCACCACTGCATTACACGCCTTTCCAAAAGGTATCTTCAGACCAAGAAGCCCTTGATCTATTCATGCTCCTGTACCTACTCCTGGTCTCTAAATGTATCAACAGACAGGAAACCTAACATGCTGTCACCTCACTTCAGGAAGTAACGCCTCTTGAAGGTGATATTCTCTGACAGTGATGTCACAATGTTGGCCAATCAGGGTTGTCGGAAGTGGTCACTTTATTCACTGCAGTACCTTTATTTGGGGACAACACTGCCTGGAGGGACCCCGTTCAACATGGTGGTGAGTAAATATTCAGAGGTAGGTTGGGTTTGAGATGCCTCTGGGAATTTGTCTAGTATTCTAAATTTCTGCTGTAGAGAAGACAAATTCTGCCCTCAGCTGTACTGACGTAAAGTCCACTGATGTAACATCTACTCAAGAATGCTTCAAGATAAGTTTTAAAATATACAGTAAAATAATATTCAGTTATTTGTTGAAGATAACTACAGCTGACTCTTAACAAAGCATTAACATCTGGGGGTACTTAAAATTAAATTGAGTTGCTGGGTAGGAACAATTGAATTCTTTTACATGTTCTTCACATTTTCTCTTTCTCTTTTCTCTCTCTCGTTCTGTTTGTTAACATTTACTTGTTATTATTGTATGTTGCTTGCAACTTGTGTATGTTACAGACTGTCACATTTTATTCTGTGAAGTTTTTCTCCAATCCCCATCAACCTGAGCTCCATATTGGGCAGCAGAGGAGATTACAATACTGTTCTTTAAATGCAAAACAACAAGGAATGTCACAGACAATAGGTAACTCCATTGAGGGTGTGACACAGGTATTAATGCAAAGAGTAAGTACGTTATGCAAGAAAGCACTATTAGCTAATTTGCTATTTTTTACAGATAATCTGCATGGAAAACAATTAATTTTCATTGCTCTCCTGCAGAAAATTTCCCAAACTTAATGGCTTTTAAAAATCAGTGATTCCCATATTAGCATGTCATAGTTCATTTTCAAAGACTTCAATCCACACTCTCTGTGTTGTACTTACATCCATACCCTCCAAGCCATAAATTCATCATTTCATCATCAGTCGTGCGTGGCTTATTATATCTTCCCTATCATACTTTTTTATAATCTAGTATAGTTATATCTTTGCATATCAAAGACCTGATTTAGCAATGATAAAACCAAACATCTGTGCCTGCAATCCATGTTTCTGAATCTCACCCCAGGGGTGGAGCACAGAAAGAATTATTTTGGCAACTTAGCATGGTCTGGAGTGGAAGCCATATGGATATTTTGTAGAATCAGGTCCTGGCTGAGGCTTTGGGTTGTGGCTTCTCTGGATGATCTGCATGCTGTTTGTGAGGGATTGGGAGGGAATATTAAAAAGGGGTCGAGAGGTATGTGTGTGTTTATTTTCTAGAGGGACAATATTCGGTTTATTGCTTCTAATCTCATTCTTAGCTGCAAGTGAGAGCTATTTTATTTCAAAGTCACAAGTGCTCAGACACCAAAGCAGCAAGGTTGTATTTTTATCAATTCATAATTTAGTCTCCTTACCCCCAAGACTATGGCATGCTCTGACTCTCTGAAACTGTGGAGAAACACAGAAGAATTCACCAATAGGCAGGAAGGGAAGGACATGGCGAACAGAGAATTTCATCTATCAAAGATTAGCAACAGTGGGAGTTTTCAGCTGCTCACCCCCTCCCAAGATTTGGCCCTCCACTTTTGCAGGCCCATTACAATCTCTTTTGGAACTTGAATGGATCCATTTTATACACACACAATGGGCATTTCCTTATTGGTTGTGCACAGGACATGGGAGGAGGACGGGAGGTAAGGGTGGCTTCAAGCCACCATTACACAGTCTCTTGTGTGGGGCCTAAGAGTTTGCTGCCCTAGCCCCACCCCCTAAGTTACAGCAGCCTCAGAGCGGCTTGAATTTGCAAGCAATTGCCTAACTGACTGCATGGCTGAGCATGGCAATTCTTCAACCACACCCCCAGAACTGGTAGCTGCTGGGGGTGTGACGGAGACATAACAGCCAGGGAATCCGACACAGGCCTGTTCCATACTGGTCAGGTCCATCCCCTCTGTAAATACATCAGAGAGATATATACTAGGGAGGGGGATGAGTGATTTAATTTAAGTACCAATGTGACCACAAGAACAAATGGAGATAAACTGGCCATCTACGAGATTAGGCTTGAGATTAGCCAGTGATTTCTACCCATCCGAGGGGTGTAATTCTAGAACAGCCTTCTACAGGAAGCAGAGGGAGAAAAATACTAAACTGTCTGTAAGACTGAACTTGACATGTTCACGGAGGGGGTGATATGGTGAGACTGTCTCTAATGCCAGGTTGTCGACCTGCAGCTGCTAGCAAGTATCTCCAATAGGTGGTGATGGACTTTAGATGGGAAGGACTCTAAGGTACTACAGAGAATCCTTTCCCAGATGTCTGGCTGGTGGGCTTTGTCCACATGCACAGGGTGGTTCTAATCCTATTTACCATCATGGGGATGCATCCAATAATACCTGTATGGACCTAAGGAGGTCACATGGGCTACAGCCCTGTGCTAGTTAGGCTGCCAGGGGCCTGCGGGCCACAGGTAAGAATCACTGAAACTGATCACCTCATTTGGGATCAGGAAGGAATTTTCCCCAATACCCAATTGGCACAGACCCTCGTGATTTTTCGTCTTCCTCTGAAGCCTGGGTTACAAGCTACATGTAGGTCTAAACTAGTGTCATTAGTGGATTCTCTAACGTGAAATCTTTAAATCATGATTTGGGGACGTCGGTAACACAGCCAGAGGTTAGAGATCTGTTACAAGGGTGGGCGGGTGATATTCTGTGGCCTGCGTCATGCAGGAGATCGGATTAGATGAGCATGATGGTTCCTTCTGACCGTAGCGTCTATGGGTTCATTATGCCCTTTTTACTTTGTCAGAATGGTGTAGAAGAGGCCACAAAGGGACAATCAGACCCACAGATGATCAGTGTAATAGTCCTTCTTTCAGTCATAGCATTTCAGTTAGATTTACCATCTCCGATGCAACAGTGTGAAAAGGCTAAATGTTGAGCAGCTGCTTCCGTAATGGGGCCCTGTTCACGAGAGCAACAGGATATGTTTGAGTGGTGAAAAGTGCCAGAGGCTGAAGGCAAGCACATTAGCTATAAGTGAGATCCAAAGAGCTTTGGGAAGTATTTGAGTCCATCCCTTGTGGGACTATTCACAGCCTGTTCCCATGGTTGTGTAGTGACTGCCTGGAAGTGAAGGCTAAGAGAAACCTGAGGTTTTCTGGTCAAATTGGGATTCCCCAGTGGAACCCTGCAGGTTTGATTTTCAAGGGCTAGAAGGTTTGCTTGGAGGTTTCAATTAAGGGCATGTCTAGACTACGCACAGCTTCCGAAAGAAGATACGAAAATTCAGATCTTCTTCAGTTTTTTTTCCTGGAAGAGGCTTTTCTGATATTTGGCCCGTCTACATGGGGCCAAATATTGGGAAAAAACCCTCTTTTGAAAGCAAGCAGATCTTCATCTTCCAAGTAATTAGTATCTTCCCAGCACAAGCCCTTCTGACAATCAACCATTTCTCCCCTGCCCGCATCCAGAGCCAAGACAACTTTTCTTATCTGGCACGTGTACAGAACAATGTCTTGCTGCTTCACTTTCTGGGGCCAAGAAACCCCCCTCTGATACATTGGTGGGTCTTTGTGGGGTGCCAAGCAGCTGTGCCTTTGGTGGGGATTGTTCTTTGGCAAGTGGACGTGAATACCGTGGATTACTGTCTCCTTCAGTCCCTGAACAAGGGCAGGATACCCGGATCCCTCCTCCAGTAGTTTTGTGGCAGCTGAAGGAACAGCCTTTCATCACTTAGTACCTCTTTCTCTAATCTAGGGCTAATGTGGCCCCAGAATCTTTAGCATAATTACCAGGAAGCCCTGGTGATGATCATGTTAAGAATTATGGGAGCATATCTCAGCCCCATTTCAGTTGAAGTGGCCCATTCTCCCTGCACTCCCAGGTCATGAAGTTGGTACCCCTTGCCTGGCGGGAAATCCCATGAGGGTTGGAGATTCAATCTCCACGGTGATTCAATCCACCCAACCGCACAGACTCTGCTTTTAGGGAAAGTGGCCACTTCACAGCTTTGAAGACAGGGTGAGGTGAAGGAGAGAGCCACCCAGTCACCACAAACCCCGCCTAAAGACATTAAGATAAGAAGGGTTCTTTTGTTGTTATTGGGTAGTTGTTGGGGGCATGGAAAAATCTGCCTAGGGGATGAAGGTTTGTTTAGGCTTCCCAGACACAGGAACCGCCTTGGGCTATGATTCAAAGCAGTGAGTGAGGCTCATGGAAGCACTGAAACAGTACACTGAGGTCGGTGAACAATCGGATGCAAGGTTCAGATCAAGTAGAGCTGAGGCTCAATACAAATGTTTCTCACAGCTCTTACCGAAGCACAAGCCAACAATGGCATTCAAGTCCAAGAAGCATCCTGTGAATCTTGGTCTAAAAACAAGCTTGGGAAGGCAGATGAGTCCTAGGAATGAGGGGCTCTGGATGAGGAGCCAGGTGATTATTCCTGAGATTCCCCTGTGGAGTGACACTGAGCACGTCACTACACCTCTCTGTGCCATTTCCTAATGGGGATCATCACACCCGCTTTCCTTTGTAAAGTAAATGGAGATCTAGAGAAGAAACCTCTAGGCCTAATCCAAAGCCCAATAGAAAGTCAATAGAAAGATTCCTAGTGAATCTAGTAAGCTTCAGCTCTAGCCCAAGAAGAGCTAAGTTAATAGTCAATTACCTGATGGAAAGGGCTTCCTTGGCACTCTTGCCCACAGTAATACAGCATTTGGTTAGATATTTCAATCTGGGGATCTCTCATGCGACAACAAAATCTAAGTAGCATTCTATGTAAAAAATAATGATTGTAGCCGAGCTCTGGGAGCCCTAGACATAGACCAAGGGCCCACATTGCTTGGTTCTGTACAAATGCAGAACACCTTTTTGGTCATTGCTCTAAAAAGCTTACAATCCAACAGAAGACAACAGGCAGAATATGGTTTCCTGGTATTGCATTCCTCCCTGAGACCAAGCATCTTTCCGTAAAGGTCACAATACTTTCCCAGACTTCAAGTTTGATTATAAGCATTAAGCCTGATTCTGCTTGCATGGAAATCCACAGAGGAGTTTTGCAATTAGTTTTAATGGGAACAAGAGCAGGACCATAAAAATTGGTCCAGCTTTGCCCAAAGGTTTATTAATATTTAGGAGCCCTGACGAACACTGGTCCCATTTTGAGAGAAATATGGCAATTTGAGAATACTGCCCCTATGTTACCCATGTCATCAATATATCTTACAGAGGGTGTAAAACAAGCACATCTCCAGTTCCACCAGTGGAACTGACTTTCTTCTATCAGGACTTAATTTGGCCCACAAAGTCTAGAGTGCAAATTTCAGTTAACTATAAAGCCATTTTACATCCTTCTCATACAAAAAGATTTTAAAAAAATCTTTAACTGATGGAAAAAATATTTTTTTACCCAGGTTGATTTTATTTTATGCCAAGTTTAGCTTCATGTACATTTTTTGAACATGAAATGAGACTATTATGAAAATATCAACACTATTTATTACTTTAATTTTTAATTAATACTTAATATTGTTACACTAAGCCTCATTACTTTCGTTCAGACAAAATCATTAAAGTTTGTTAGTGCAGGTGGAAAAATATGTATCCAAAAATACAAAGCACAAATGATACTATAGACATCAGGCTCCCATTGACTTTAATGGTGCAGGATCAAGCCCTGATTTGTTTAGTTGCCTTACAGCAGTGGTCTCCAACCTTTTTACACCCAAGATCACTTTTAAAGTCTCAGAACAGGCAAAGATCTACCGCCCCGCCCTCTCTATTCTCCTGTCCATCACTTGCTATCCCCAACCCTTATACA
>CM057848.1:100186963-100199052 GCA_030068395.1 Apalone spinifera
CCCCTGAGAGCTACCGGTAGATCGCGATCTACTGGTTGGTGACCACGGCCTTACAGTAAAATCACAATTCACATTATACTTTAAAGTATATAATTAAAGTAAATGCTGGAAGTGACTTTTTGGCCAAGTTAAGCTGCACACTTATGCTCTGATCCAATTCTCACCAAAATTAATGCCAAGACTCCAGCTGTCTTCATTGGACATTTTTAAGTCCCTTACTCCTCACTGCTGAAATTATTTAATATGTCTCCAGTGAAGACAAGAAGATTTGAGTATTAACTTATGTGTGGATTGGGCTGGAATTTAAATTGCTGCACATCAGTTCATTACTGACACTGTAGATTGTCTAAAACAAAATACCATATTTACAGAAATAGAAATCTACTTCCCTCCAGTCATTTATAGCCATCACATCCCTTTTTCCCCAAATAGAAGCCAAATTGTCATCTCTGATCAGCACTGCAATTTTAATTACCCCAGTGCCAATCTCAATGGCATAGCCTACATGTCTCGTGAGTAGCCCTGCCATTGACATGAACACAAATACTGTGTGGGGAAGAGGTTTCAGAATACACAGATCTGTAGCTCAGATTGCAGAACGATTTAGCCACAGCTCTTTACCTTTAGGAACTCCTGAAATAGAAAGGGGAAGATAAAAATGGCTCTTATTCAACAACTTGCATTGAAAGATCATTAAATGTGCTGAATAGCAATGGGAGATACAAGCTCAAAGGCAACTTGAGACCAGGTTGGCAATATGGGAATCACTGAAGACAGTCTCCAATGTGAAGATCTAGTACCTCTGAAAACTCTTGAGACCTTTGAGTAAATTTTATACTAAGGAAAGCAAGAAACTAACCACACTTAACTGCATCACATACATGGTGGGCAGTTTTTGTACACCTTTCCTGGCATAGCTTTGCCATTCATCTCAATCTCAGTTTTCAATAATTTGTCCACTAAATTCTTGAGCTGGGAAATCTGGATGGTTTTATGACATGAACAACCAGGAAGGAGGGTGATGCTCACAAATTCTTTTTCACTTGAGACCTCAGCTTGAACCACTGCCATTGCCTAATATCAAGTTTCTGGAGGCGATGGAAGTGCAGCCTGTCAGGTGAGATGTAATGCTGAGGTTGTGACCATTTGTGCTCACTGACATTCTTGTACTGTTTTTGTAAACAGTAGGATGTTGATTTCAATGTTTCGGCCATCTGCCAACTTGGGTCATTCTGCCTAAATTCTCTCTGCAATTACAATTGGATGAGGTATGCTTCACCTCCTGGCCTGAAGTACAATTGCTGCATGCTGTTAAACTGTGATATGTTACACCCAAGACATAGCTGCATTTTAGCAATGGCTGTAGTGCTCCTGCGGTTTAGTTTGTATTTCAGTCCGTACCTGCAGAGTGCTTTAGAGTAGTAAGGGTGCTATCTAAATGATTGCTTATTAATAGCTATGAGCGTGAGTCACACAGGCCTGATGTGGAGAAGGATCCAAACTTTCCTAATGTTCAGATCCACAGTTTTGGTTCAGGACCATCTCTAATAATGAATATAATCTATGACCCAAATGCAGCCATGAGAACAGTGGGGCTCTGTGTAGGTATTCCCCTGGCACCTGACTCATTGCAGCATCAGGGCTTTATCCTGTATAGATGTGACCCCACTGTGTAGTACAACAACCCACTGCATTACTGGCCTCCTTCGGGAATAGCAAAGTTCACAATATACATCAGTGTGAGTTATAAAGAATCAGCTCAGGATCATATGATGCCATGGTTATTAAAGCAATTGTGTAGTTTTTGCTATGCAGAGGTGAAATAGAGATATATCATTCATACACAAGAATTGCAATCAACCTATGCCCTGAAATGTCTGCAACCTGTCAAATTAGTCATAATGATCGTCAGAAAGTATCTGTTGCTTCTGTAAGTGGGCCTGATGGATTAATAAACCTCGCTTGTCAAAAATCAAACAAACAAAAAAACCTTACCACCACTATCCTCCTCAAATACATAAAAGGTTATTATTAGGAGGAGGGAGAAAAAAAAGTCGTTCTTAATCATTGAGGATGGGACAGGCTTAAGTTGCAGCAAGGGAGGTTTAGGCTGGACAATAGGAAAAACTTCCTGTCAGAGTGGTTAAACATTGGAATAAATCTCCTAGGGAGGTTGTGGAATTTTTTCACTGGAGGTGAACAAGTTAAGAACAGGTTAGACAAACACCTGTCAGGGACAGCCTAGATTAAACAATAGTCCTGCCATGAATGCAGGGAACTGGACTAGATGCCGTCTCCAGGTCCCTTCCAGGCCCACCACTGGTGATCACTTCTGCAGGAGGGAACAAGGCAGTGTCAGTAAGAGGATTTCAAAATGGAGTTGATTATGGGGGGCACTTTATCTGCTTGGGAAAAAAATCAAGACATGAAATGCATATTATTATCTATCATGCCCTTCTGAAACTATTGCTCTGGAAGGTTTGCTCATCCCATTATTGTATTCTCTCTTTTTAAGGTCTCTATGTAGACTTAGATTTATTCTTTTAGTTGGCCTCAGCTCCACTGAAAAATAGATGTCAAAATTGCACAGGGTTTGGAGCAAGTCAACATGTGTTCTTGGAAAGGGGGTTGAAATAAAGCTTTTTGGTGCATTGTCCTTTTCATTAAGAACTGTAGAATCACCTGCAGTGTGCGCCCTATAGTATCTAAATAATAAGCATTGTGCAACCAAGGTTTCAAATGCTGCAAATTTCCTTATTGTACCCACTCAATTAAGCACATAGCTTAGCTCATGTGGATGGGTTATACTTTGACTGTTTTCCCTTTCTTTTAGCTGAAAAGACCCTATTGAACTATGCCATATTTTGTATATATTCTCAATATACAAATTTGCACTTTGAAAACATTTTACAAATCTTATAAGAGCACTTTAAATTGTTTTATGGCTGTGGAGCAAATCACATACAGAAAACATTCCATTCTCAGGCTATCCTTATGAAGACAAGTGGAGTAAAGTGGACAAATGTAATTTTCATTATTTGCATTGGGGGAGGAGGGGTAAATGTTACTTAATTTATTTTCAAAATCCATGGGCTGCCGTATTGTTTTCCATCTGTGGCATCCTGGGCTGGCATTGCAAAAACAGCATATGCCACAGAATAAAACACCAGAAACTGGATTGTTTTTTTAAAATCCATGTTCTGCTGTCACATTTCCATACATAATTTATGCTGTGCGTCCATCTAAAAGGTATACTACTAATTCTGTGTGTTTGAAATTCTAAACAAAACTAAGAAAAACTGTTCAAACTTTGGGGATCTTTTGCCCACGTAATACTGTACTAAGATATAAATCAGCATGAATAGAATTTACATGGCTTCTATGGTGCAACTCACCATTAATTGCTTCTCCAAAGTTCTACACATTTCAGTAGTTTTCACAAGACACAGATCATTCATATGCCATCTTATGTCATGCTAAACATGATCCAGGCTCTAACTGCAGTCTTCTGCTCACAGGACCAGGAACCAGTGCAAACCAGTCTCTGAAACTGCCCTATATATGTGGAAGTACCATAGGTTACTGTTCTATATAAGATAACATTTCGTTTCTTCTTCCACTTAACTAATTTTATTTTATTTTGGTGCAGTGCACAATGTCACTGTGTCTAGGACAAACGTGCTACCTTTCAAGCATCACCATGCTACTCCTTAGCTGTGATCCCGAACCTACAGATTTATCTCTGATAAACAGTACCTAGTGTTTCAATAGCCTTCTGCTTATGTTTGAAGATTCGAAACTGAATGGTGAGGTGGCCAAGGCGGCGCTGGCAAATGAAGACTGTCCCCACATAGACCAGGCTATAACGCCTGATGAGGGCCTGCCCTTTACCCGCTCTGGCACTCGGGAGAGATATGGACCCTGCTTCCTCTTATCAACCGGGGAATATCCCTGCCCGCCTGATGGAGGAATAAGAAAGGGTATGTAGCTGAGGTCCTGTAACCACATAGTTAGTGACCTAGTTTAAAAAAAGAGAAAGAAAGTCATCTACTAGTTCTCATGGAATAGTGGGCTTAGTTGAGATATGCACTTCTGGGATGAAACATAACAACCTGATGTCTGCATTTTGAGTTTTTTAATTGATTTCTTTGGGAAAGGCAAATTGCTAAAGAGACCGTGTGCAACTCCAGGTTAGTCTTCCATGTTAGCTAGCTCAGTGAGCTTGAACACAGAATATTCTGCAATGTCCTGAAACAATTTAGTCCTCCAAAGATACAGCTATTGGTATTTATGATAGCAGTGAAGGCTGCCCATTTGGAAGATTGCAGTATGCTGTGACTGGCAAATACTTTGGTGGACAAAAAATAAATAAATAAATGCCCACAACAAACACCAAGAACCACAAAGTGATTATTCAGCTGTGTTTACACAGCCCTTAAGTTAACTTCTTTGCCATGCTTTGCTAGATAATTGAACGCAAAGGGAGCATTTGTTAGCATAGACCTCTTTTATGATTGGAAAGTAACCTAACAAACATAATTTTCCTGGATATTAATGCATATTTACCACAATTAATTTTTAAAATCCTAAATGCTACAGAGCTCCCAAAAGCAGTTTAGTTTTACCTAAATAATTCTCAGAATCAGCCATATATTCATTAACATTAGGTCCTAGAAAAATAAAGAATTCCTGATTTTTTTTATGCTAGACTAAAACTTGCCCAAATGATTTAATCCAAGAAAAGCAAGCAAACCAAAAATGCAGATATCTTTAAGTATACAAAATTAGAACAAAGTGCGTATGTGCATACAAGTTAATTGGGAGTGGTTAATTTCACTATGAGTTATCTGCCATTGAATCAGTGTCCAGCACTGGTGTACTGTATAGAGTATATAATATATTCAGTATTTAAAAATTGCAAAGATTCTATGATGTAAACCATACCCTGGGTATGGGCTTTAGAATTCCCACGTGCCATTGTATGATGGACCACAGTCTATAGTAAATGCCAGTTATAGATAGTATATGTAATTATAATTTATAGGTTTATCATTAACAAAGATATAGGTTGACCACTGCACTTTCATATGAAAGTATCTCTGCTAAAATTTACCTTTGTAGCAAAGTGTTTTACCTGATTCTGTATTGGATAAGCACTGGCCATTTTCATTCAGCCTGAGCCTGTTTTGGTTGCTTCAGTGGATCAGGAGAATGCTCCAAATGGCACATCTTTTGGTATCAGGAATGTACCACTCTCATGATGCACTGCGTCATGAAGCAGGTTCTCTCCACTGAATGAAACAGAGACCAGTTGGCTAAAGAGTAACAAATGTCAGCATATTGTTGGCCTGTTCAAAACACGTTGAGAGCATCTTAATTGTTGTTCCAACTGAATTTCATCCATAGTTTGTGCAACTATGTGTGTATACTTGCTGAGGTGTTTTTGTGCATGTTTGGGAAAGGACGGGAGTGGGGAGTAGGAAGGGAAATGAATGCATGCAAACTATTTTTTAAAAAATGCTTTGAGCAAATGAGTAGTATCTCTATAGCAACGGAACAAATGCTGGTTTGTTGGATTTTTTAAAGCTACAGTTCACCTTAATTTTTGCCTGAAGTCCAAATGCATGAGTCAGTAGGGGGAAGTGCAATGAATTTATACTGAAAAGAAACAGAAAAATCCCTCCACTTAACTTTTATTCCCAGTTGTTTTAAGATAGAACTATGACACGGCTTACATTATTATGCAGTCTCCCCATCACAGAAAAACCATGTTGCTTCCCCACCCTTTTACACCTGCTCTCACTTACATGGCCTTCCCCTTCTCAACCACGTTGCAAGCGATACTACTCTCAGCATGTCAATGCATGAGGATGCTACTGAACTGGCCACAATGTTGACCTCGTTCTTAGCCCATTCTGTTGTTGATCCAATGCTGTACTTTGCATTTTTTTTTAAATGAAGGTAACGAAATATCACGGAGCCTTAACAGCATAGCTGGCATAAGTGGAAAAGCGATAGGATTATCCTCAGTGTCTGCGCCCTACAGCTCTCCTAGCCCAGTGAGACGTTCTTGGTCTCCCATCCCATCTATTTTGTAGCATGGATCAGTAGCAGAGAATGGTCTAAAAAGCTTTATTTACAATTAGCCTATGCTATGTTGCATATAATCCAGGGGACTAAGTCTGAAGATGTCATGTCTCACAGTGGCACCTCATGGGCATGGTGTTACTAATGACATTTGGTGACAACACCCTTAAATAGTATAAAGATAACACTAGGCGGATATTAAACAGCACTGGTGGGCAATATGCTGCATGATATTGGTACACAGAATGAAGGGCGGATGCACCAGATAATTTCTTTAATGGTGCACCATGCTAGTATTTGCTTATCTTAACTAAGTGGATTCACTGGCTTTTATGGAATGGGTTAGGCATTTAGTCAATGCTGAAACGTGCCAACGATTGAAGATTTTGATTTTCTCAGGATATTTTTGAGCCATAGGAACCCTGCAGGAGTTTGAACAAAACAAGCACAGTAGAATGAAACTTTGCATGGGTGCCTATTATAAGTTGAAAGCAATACTCAGATATACTGTAGAGAGGTCTCAGACTGGCTGACTGCATGGGAAAAAAAATCCTGTTGAAGAAGAATATGGCTGCCTCTGCATGTAGCTACTCTACCTTTTCCTCCTTCCTTTAAAACTAAAATGCCAAACTTGATTTGAAAAGCGCAGGAAAGAAGCTCAAGTATTGATTGTATTCTTTACATGCAGATCTTTGCAAAGAAAGTCCTGTCATTGCTAAATATATGCCAACAGAGGCAGTCAGAGTGACTTGACAAGGCGAGATGGAGATGAACATTGATGGCTAATAAACATCTGTGTGGAACTGTGCAGGCATAGAAGACCTCCTCATTTGGACAAAGTAAACTCGCTCCATGCAGGTTTTAAGGATGATTCCATGTGGTTTCAGAGTTGTACTAGAGATGCAGGCTTTTTCTACGGCCAAAATGTAACAAAGTGTAGAAGATCTCTTCTTCCTTTTTTGATTTTTTTTTTTGTTTTGTTCATAGCATGAATTGCATGAAGTAAACAAAAATTGCAAATGTATGATTAACTTTAAGGGGGAAAAAAGCAAAGTTATATATTTTCTTTGAAAGCTCTTTACTTTTACATACATTGTTGTAGCCAAAATGTAAAACATAAAACTGTACATTTCTTTGCTATGGATTGCTTCTTTTTGTATACAAGATAGAGAGTAATGGTTTTAAAAAATGCAATCAGGCAGTCATCGGTCATATTGACCATGCCTTCATAACTCATTACACTGACATGGAAATCAAGAACTTCTAATTCAACTAGAACTGTGTAAATTTAGGAAAGTCCTTTTTTTTCCTGTTTTCGTTGGCATGCTTGTGACACACGGGACCTTTCTTTGGACCTGATGGTAACAGCTGGTCTAGATTTAATTTCCAGCTCTGGTTATGTTGTATTTTATTGATGTATAGATCCAGCGTGAAGACCCTTCATAACAAATTGTTCATATTAAGTAATCAGTATGGATTTGAAACAAAAAAAGTGTTATTTTAAAACTGAGACTTATAGTACAAAAATCAGAATACTCAAGTTTAAACTTGTCTCCAAGTTTAAGAAACAAGACAACAGCATTGTATGCAATTTAGAACTTCTGAATAAAATGCATGCACAATGTTATGCAAAACAACTCTAGCATGAAATAAATTTTGTATCATGGTTTCAGTGCCTGCTGTACAGTGTAAAGCAGAATTATTTTCTGAAGTGATCAGGGGTTTCCAGAGACTTGTTTCTGAAATCTTGAATAAATATACAGTGCTCCCAACAGTAATGCTGGAGAGAAGCTTGGTATTGGTTTGATTCTAAAATGGTAATTTTGGTTAGTGGATAACAAATGAAGCCTGCAAACACTTGATACAACCAATGTCTGAAGTTTTCACAGCAACAGTAAATATTGCCAGGAAAGATAAAATCTAGAATTACTTAGGTATCTCTTCATCTTCCCCAAAATAATAAAAGTTTGTCTTTTTAGTAGATGAAGTGAATTCAGTTTTTCTTACTTCTGTGAGTCTGTCTTAACTTATTCTTCATTGAACCATAATAATCTACCAGCTCTGAAACTTTTCATGACGTCCAGAGCTAAGCTACTGCAGGTGCCTGAATTATATCTTAGCTACCAGATACGAAGGGTGCCAGCAGTAATTCAGAAAAGTAATGACACTGTACTTCTTTTCAGATTCCACAAATAAAATGTATGGATTATTTGCCAGGACCATTCTAATAGCCTCAACATTTCTGGTAAGGTATTTCTTTAAGAGTTCCCTTTTTGCCAACATACCAGATAATTTAATACACTTGGCAGCATTCGAGCCAGAAGGCAAAGCATCTGGGACTGCTGATGGAAATGGGGAAAAAAAATAGAACCTGAGAGTCCTAAGGAATTATGAATAAAAAAAAAAAGAAAGATGCACCAATGGCTATGGTAAGTGTTTTTTACACACACAAAATTTAGGAAGAAATTAACACTGAGGGTCTGAACTTGACTCTAGTAATGAGGATCCTTTATCTTTTCTGTCTTAGCATTATGCATCAGTTCCTACTTCTGCCTGCCTTTTAAATTTTCTAGGAGTAATTTTCCATCTCTGTTTCTATCCTGGCATGGTCTTCCTTGGTAATAGGGAATTTCTTATCTCCAGAATGCAAGCTAAGCTAGGATCCAACTCGGCAGAAGCTAATGTGGGCTTTTTTTATACAGTGCATTAAGGATCTAAAAATAGATTTATTTGTTATACTTCTGTATTAATTTAATAACATTATTCAGAGACTGGGTATGAAATCTGCTCACATTCCCTTATTACCATAAAATAATTAATACTGATTAAAACTTCAATCCAATAAATCCCACACAGGTGGTTCCCTTTATCCAGTGCTTGGTTCAGATATGAGTCTTTCTTTTAACCAACAGCTTGAATATTCAAACCTGAGACAGTTGTCATTCTGTCCTATTTTCTCCCTGCACCCTGTTACCAGCCAGATGTTGTGGTCTTTCCATTACAATGTACCTCCTTGCTTATTCTTTTCTCTGCTCTGCAGTAATTGAGTTTCCTTGATGCCTTCCACTAAACCTTCAGAAATAGGACTGCGATTTCCCATTCACTGTCCTTCAGAAGGCACTTACAAAAAAAAAAAAAAAAAAAAAAAAAAAAAAGGTCCTTAGCAACTTCACAGTTCCCCTTTTGCCCCACAGTAATGACAGCTTCCCCCGTACCCCGATCTCTCCCTCAGCAGTTCTGACACTACAGCAGACAACAGCTGAGAGGCACGAAAGTTCCAGAAGCACTCATACTAGGAGGCACTAGTCAGCAGTGAGGCCAGCAAAGTGCCCAGGGAACCAGGCTATCCCATTTGTGCATGCAGGCTGTTTGTTATTTGAGTAGGTTGTGTGGAATTAACACGAGTACAAAATTCATGAACTAAAATCTGTCTCTTTCACAGCAGGCACTTAGTACTAAAAATACTACACCCACTGGGCCTTATTCTGGTCTCACAGTAGTTTTATACCGCTGTAACTCCATTGAAAGTTACTCTGAATTTTACACCCATGTAAATAAGATCAGAATCAGGCACACTGGTTCTTTCAGCTTCCCTTTGTACTGCAGGAGATGAGAAACTGCATTTTTAAAAGGATCTCTGCTTTATTCAATGGAGTTATATCTATAGAGCCCCCTATATTTGTAGTATTGGAAATCTCCAGAAATCCCCTGCATGATTAGTGGAGTTTATAAGGCAGGATTGTGGCTTTAAAAGAGGATTAATAAGTACCATTGAAAATATCCTTGTAGTCACATAACTTGCATTTATACTGCTCATGCCTTCTAAAAGCACGTAGGCATTATTTTTCATGGATTGGCTTGACACATGATATATGACACGCTGGCTCTACCATGGCAATTTCTAACAGTAAGGAAATGGCAGGTCGTTTCTCTTCTCTCACACCAGAAAGAAATCTCGCTAATCATACTGTGATAACAATCGAGGGTAATGGTCATTAATCTGGATAAAATGATTTTTCACATAAATTGCTCACTTTCTCTCTCTAAAATTTCAGTGCCTAAAAGAAAATACATCACAGAAATGAATGGAGGCTGGAATAAATGAGCAGTCTAGAATGCAAGGGAGTCAGAGCAGAGATGAAGCAAAGAAATTCAGAAGTGAGCTGAAGCACTTCTTAGAAAGATACCTGGTGGGAAAAAAATGCAATTATTTGTCCTGTTCCCCCACATAACAAAGACATGCCTCAATGTCACAAAAGCAGGCTACCACCTCCTTTCCCCAGAAATACCCTGGAGATAACCTTGTCTTCAACCTGACATGCTAACTGAACTTTTAATTTATTCTAAATTAATGCAGCTTGTCTTTTAGCCCCTCTTCTTTAGACTTCCTCCCATTAAGCACGTCTCCATGTAACAGTTCTCCATCCATTTATGCAAATCCTTCTTTATCCAAAACAGTAGATGAAATATTTATCAGTTGCCTGAACAGGAATCTTACTAATGACCCTATGTTAAAAATTAGTTCAATTAACTACTTTAATGTTAAAAAATCAAATTACAAAATATATATTAAAAGATGCATCTTTTGTAACTCCTTAGCTCCTGCTCCCTAATGACTATACACAAAGACGCTGAAATCATAAGGACTCTAATGAGTCAAATACTTTCAAATATTTTTGAATACTCTTATTTATTAAAAAATAAATAGCTGGGCTCTATTGTTGAACCTAGCGTGCATCGGTTAAAATTTTCAGCCCTCAGCCTTCACTTGTGCATTGAGAAAACTGCAGGTACATAAATATGCAGCTAAACTTTGGAAATTCAAGCACCAACAAACACACCTTGAACAACCCAATTCTATTGCATGCACATGTACCTTCACCTATGCAACCCATCACGACCCTGATTCAACAAAGCGTATAGGTACCTGTGTAAGTCTTGGATAACTTCAAGTGGAATTAAGGACTTGCTTAAATGTTTTCTCAAAGCTGGGTGTGAAGCCAGTGTGTTTGGCAGAGGGAGTGTATGCGGGAGTCAGCAGTATGAAGTCTTCAGTGACCTTGGGCCAGTGGAAAATAGGGTTGCCAGATGGTTTCAACAAAAATACCAGACACACTTTACGTAACATTGCAATCTATATTACATCGTATTTAGAAAATACCGGACATTTATAATTTCTCATTTATATTTTCTCAATTTGTTTTCCGAACAGAAAGCTCAAATACTGGACTGTCCCGTTCAAAACCGGACACCTGGCAACCCTAGTGGCAAACCATCTGAAGGACAGCTGCACTCTACCAGCCTCCCTACCACAGAAGGGGGGGAGGAAAGGGGGAACACTACACTGGCAAAGAGTTTCCTTAAGCACTGCAAAGTGCCCGTAGTAGACCAGAGAATGCAGCCCACAGTCCCTTCTTCAAAAAGCTTCCAGTCAAAATGGCATGAATGAATGTGTATTCATGTATGTAGGAGGAGAGAGGAGAAAGAGGGAGGGGAGCAGACTTTGATCTTAATTACACAGGCATAAACCCTGAATAATCCCATCCATGGAAACTGATAAATCCAGATACAAACAGCCAGAGTTCATCCATTTCCTTTATTCTCGCCACTATTAAGAATATGAGTCTATCTGTGTGACTAGGGAATGCAGCATGACCTAGCAGACAGACTAGGACTCAGGAGACCTGGGGTCTATTCCCAGTGCTGCTGTAGGCCTACTGGGTGGCCCTGGACACCACACCATGCCTCAGTTTCCTCATCTGTAAAATGGGCATGATAATAACACTGACTTCTTTTGTAAAGTGCTTTGAGCTCTACTGTTAAAAACTACTATATAAAAATGGGTATGATTATTAATTACAGTTATTATCTTACCACTGGTGGCTAAGATCTGAGGAAAAGGAACCTGCCTTTATTGAACAAAATAGCTGTTCCCATGTCTTTTGTATGCTGTAGAACTGTGGTTATCAACACAGGAAATGGTGATCTATAGTGACTTTTTT
>CM057848.1:100199152-100222990 GCA_030068395.1 Apalone spinifera
AGAAGTTTTGCAATATTAAAGCCACCTCTGATTTGCCTTCTCTCCGTCAAACATTAATTCAGGAATAATTTACCTTGAAGTACCTTATTCTCTTTTCAGCCAGGCTCACGTGTGTTCTGTGAGTGCGCTGTACGTTGACATTTCTTCCCTTTCCTAAAATACCCAGTACATTTCAGATAAAAATGTAAGACCAGAAAACAACTGTGCAGACACCTCCCCCATCATTGGGCATCTTCAATCTAATTTTTCTTTTGCACATTCTGCAAAGGCAATAATAAATACAAACGATCTTTGCATTAATAAATGTTGGAAAATGGAGACAGCTGATTCAAAGGTCAGGGCCCCATGTAGAGTGTCACCATGGAGACTGACTGTATGAAGGAGGAAAAGGGTGGGGAAAGGGCAAAAGGTCATCTATTTCCTTGCTACTTGCTCCTGCCTGTCAGTCCATCCATTCAAAGAGGTACAGATTATTCTCTTCATTGCAAAATGGGGGAGTTGCAAATATTAGACTGTTGCATGATAATAGCAGTCAACCCACTGATATAGTTTCTCAAAATCAACCTCCATGGAGCACACAGGAGTCTCACTACAGCCTTCTTCTTTGAGACATTTACTTAACAAATGCCTATTTTCACCCCATTCACATTTCTAGGGCTTTTAAGCAATCCTTCTTAACATGGAGTCATGGCTTTGAGACCAGAGTTTATCTGAGAGAAACCTTTTGATATGGACAAGATCCTAATTTTTATGAAGTCAGGACATGAGCCAAACAAGGCCCCCATACATCATTCCCTCTAAAAGTCCCTTCATTTTGGTTGCAAACAAAATATTAATGAGATTGGGGCTGGGATTGTGAATATTCAAAGCTCTTGTGTTAGCTACAGGTTTCTACCCCTTCTCTATATACCCCATCTTCCTGACATGCAAGCTTTTCACAATTTGAGAATATCTGAAACTGCAGGAGATGAAAATGATCTTCCATACATTGCATTCTTATAACACTACAAGAAAGTTTGCGGGGAGGGGTGTTTGAATTTTTAAAAGTAATTTCCTCTTTTCAGAGTCTTTGGTTATCCAAAGTATTTTGGTGACTGCAAAGAAACAGACATTAACTAAATCTTTTAGTGTAAAGCTCTTGGATCTTCTCGAGTTAAAGGTGATCTTCCCATGCAGCTAAAGTAAATATTACTTTAATTAATAAAGCAATATTTAATTAATATTGCAACACAATAAAATAATACAATATTATTAATTTTAGTATTATTAATAATAAAGAACAGGTTTAAAATCTCCTCTAAAGGCACTAGATTAGTTTCAAGAAAAGAGATTTAAAAGGAACTAATCAGACACACAAACTAAAGTTTACATTTTTGGAATAACTGAAAGATCTGTCAGCATCTTGTTTCTGATTCTGGATGGGCAATCAGAAAAAAACGAAATTTGTAGATGAATGAACATTACCTATTTTCACATCTACTGCATCTGTCCATGATGAATTTTCCCTAATTACGTATGCCAGATTTTTCAATCAGTAAGTTGCTAAGGATCCATGGAACTGTATGGAATGACTCCCATTGGCTTCAGTGCATTCTAAATTTGGTCATACACATGAAATAATGATTTCTAAAATGTGGGAGGTCAGAATGGATGTACTTCAGATCAGTGTGAAGGGAACTTTGCATTTCAAGATGTCATTTTCCTGCAAATGAGGTTGCTAATTTCAATAATTCATCATGTTATAAAGAAACAAACAGAAACCTGTGTGGAATGATAAAATTATGGACAACTTTGGTAAACACAGAAGCTTGTCTCTTTGCTTTTTCCAGAAATAGGAACACTACTCTACTTAAATGACTATAGCATGGGTCATCCACATCATCTATCTATCATCACTTTCTTCTGGACTCTAGCCCATTTCTTTAAATAATGGAGATATACCAATCTCCTAGAACTGGAAGGGACCTTGACAGGTCATTGAGTCCAGTCCCCTGCCTTCACAGCAGGACCAAATACCATTCCTGACAGATTTGCCCCAGATCCCTAAATGACCCCTCCCCCCCAAGGATTGAATTCACAACCCTAGGTTTAGCAGGCCAATCTCAAACCACTGAGCTATCCCTCCATTATTAAAACATCAAATCTTATTTCTTCTTCAGCTTCTCAGTTTCCCTGGACTCAGTCACTGACCTACCAGTGGTGCTCCTTTCCCATCATGCACACAGACACTTCCTGTAAAGCAGCTCCAGAGATCAGGCATCATGGAGACACCAACAGTACTCAGGTCATATAAATGGTTATGGAGGCCAGTGAGAGATAAGCAAAGGTTTCTGAGCACCTACCAAAACCAGAATAGCAATCAGGAAGGTAAGCTACAAACAAGGCCAAATAATACAAACAATACCTAACCTAGCTATCCCAATCCCACTACTAACACATCCATCTCAGATTCAATAATACTAATAATAAACAAACGCTTTCCTCCCTCTGCCCCACAAACTTTAAGAGCATTAGAAAAGGCATTAGCCTGTTCTGGTGCACAGAGCACTTGTGTCACTAATAACTAGATACAGACTGCACATAACTTTCAAACAACCAAAGCACATAAAATCAATTCTATTTTTTCTCTCCCCTAGTTTCAAGCTGTCTGGGCTGAGGGTCACCTCTGGACTTCTTGTCTACTGAAAAGTGATTTCAATTCCACCTTATTTCAGTCTTAATGCTGGGAATGTTATCAGGTTTGTTTTCCTGCAGATAATTGGGGGGAGGGAGGGAGAAGGAGCCTATTATTATAACTAATTTCACTGATGTTTGCATACACTGTCCTAATGATCTATATCACAGCCTTATCAGTTTGTGCTATTTGTATCTGATTGTACACATCTGAAAATAGATGTGGGATTTGATAGGTAAAAGGCCATCTTTGTTTAGTTATGAAGACCTGCATCACAATGCTTCAGAGGGCTAGCCAAGTTAATCTGTACAGGATAATCTTAAAAAACAACAAATAGTCTGGTAGCACTTTATAGACTAACAAAACATGTAGATGGTATCATGAGCTTTCATGGGCACAGCCCACTTCTTCAGATGACTTATTCTTTTCACCTAGTATTGCTCCAGAGGCATTTATGTAGCACGTTGGCTTTGGGTTCTACCACTCCAGAGGATGGATGTGAGAAACTGGCCTTCTCAGTCAGGACCGTGGAACCTTCATTGTGTTCTCCGTCTTACAGAGCACACCTTCAGCTGAAAGCCTCCATGCCCAGAAGGCAGGGCCACTGACAGATTCTGGGCCCAGAGCAGAAGAGTCAGTGAGCCCCCAGGCATGTACAAGCCACGCCTGCATGTATGTAGTCTGCCTGACATTTGGGCAGTGCTGCACCTGTGCTGGCTGGTGCCCAGCAAGCTGCTGGTTGCAATTCTGGTGCCCATTGAGCTACCAGCTGAGCTGCTGGGCATGCTTTTTTGGCATGGCCTGGGCTTTCCACCTGCCCACTAAGTAGGGTTGCCAATTTTCTAAGTGGACAAACCAAAAGACTCCTGGCCCGTCCATTCCCTGAGGCCATGCCCTTGTCATGTCTTTCTCTGAGACCTGACCCCCCCCCCACTTTATCCCCGGCCCTCACCAATATTTACTCATTTTCATCAGGCTGGGAGACGGGTTTGGGGTGTAAGAGGGAATGTGGGTTCTGGGAGTTTGGGGGTGATGTGGGGTGGGAGTTTGGGGAGGGATTTTGGGCACGGTCTTCTCTGGACCTTTTCCAATTTGTCTACCTCTGTCCTGAAATGTGGAGGCCGGAACTGGACACAATAGTCCAGATGAGTCTTAAACAAAGCAAGGTAGAGCAGAAGAATGAGGGTTGGAGTTTTTTTTGCACTATGACCCCTAGATTTCTTTCTGCAGTTCTCCTTTTTTGGTGGTCATTTTTCATTTTGTATGTGTACAACTGATTGTTCCTACCTAAGTGAACTACTTTGCATTTGTCCTTATTGAATTTTATCCTATTTACTTCAGACCATTTCTCCAGTTTGTCCAAATCATTTTGAATTTTATACTTGCAACCTCTCCTATCTTGACATCATCTGCAAACTTTATAAGTGTACTTTTTATACCATTATTTTAATCATTGATGAATATATTGAACAGAACCAGACACAGAGCTGATCCCTGTGAGACCTCTCAATATGGCTTTACAGCTTGACTGAATTATAAATAACTACTGTCTGGGAATGGTTTTCCAACCAGTTTTGCACCCATCTCATAGCAGCTCCATCTATGTTGTGTATCACTAGTTTTTTAATAAGAGAGTCTGGTGAGGCAGTAACAAAAGCCTCACTAAACTCAAGATAAACCGCATCTATCACTTCCCCCTTATCCATAAGGGTTGTTACCCTGTTAAAAAAACCTATTTGGGTGGTTTAACATGATTAGTTCTTGACACATCCATGCTGTTATTTATCATCTTATTATCTTCTATTTTTTTGCAAACTGATTGCTTTATTATTTGCTCCATTATCTTTCCAGGCACTGAAGTTAAACTGACTAGACTTTAATTCCCTGGGTTGTCCTTATACTCCTTTTTTATAAATTGGCATTATATTTGCCCTTTTCTATTCATCTGTAATTTCTGCCATCTTCCATAACCTTTTAAAGATAATCATGACCTAGTGCCCTTATCAGCCTACATTCCTCAGGGATCCTGGTCTCCTTGAAACACCAAGGCCTGGCTACCTCCTCATAGAAGGTTCACCTGATAGCTATTTTGGCTCTTCACCCAGGAGAGATCGGTCACTCCATCTTCTCAAGCCTGCTGGTCGGACACTTCCTCAAGGGTATGGATTGGCTCCATCCACCGGTCCGGCACCTGGTCACTGCTTGGGATCTAAACCTAGTCCACTTGGCACTCACAGGCTCTCCCTATGAGCCTGTAGCAACTTGTTCATTACTCTATCTATCATGGAAGATGGCTTTTCCTATCGCCATTACCTCCGCCAGATGGGTGTTGGAACTCCACACCCCCATGTTGGACTCTGTGTATACTGTGTTCCATAAGGACAAGGTTCAGCTTCATCCTCAGCTAGCTTTTCTTCTGAAAGCCAGGACATTTTCCTGTGCTTTTCCATCCAAAACCTCACCAAAACCTGTGGGAGCGGCGGCTGCAGTCCCTGGATGTCAGACGAGCTCTTACATTTTACATTGATACGACTAAGCCCTTTCAAAATTCCTCACAGCTATTGGCGGCACTGGCTGACTGAACAAAGGTCTGTAAGTTACGTCCAAAAAGGTGCAGGTCTCCTTGGCTGCTTTTTTGGCCCATGTTCCCCTCAAGGAAACCTGCAGAGCTGTGATGTGGTCCTCGGTCCATACCTTCACATCGCACTACGCTATTATGCAGCAATCCAGATGTGATGCAGCTTTTGGGGCCACAATACACGAGTTAGTACCACATTGACTTTGACACCCCCATCCCCCCCGGTAAAGCTTGTGAATCACCTCGATTGGAATACATATGAGCAAGCACTCGAAAAAGAAAAAACGGTTACTCACCTTTGCAACTGTGTTACTCACATCTATTTCACAAGCACCCTCCTTTTCCATTGTTGGAGTAGCCAGCAAGAAGAAACTGAGGGGCTGTTGCGTTGGCAGGGTCACACCACCAGAGGGCTTCACAACCGACCCAATTGGTAGCAGCTGGGGTAAAAACTTTCTGGCAGCCATGCATGCCGCACACACACCCCTCAGTTGGAATAGATATGAGCAACACATCTCGAAGAACAATAGTTACAAAGATAACCATTTTTTTCTATGATATATTTCATGAGGTCAGGTGACTTGAAGATATCTAACTTGCCTAAGTGATTTATTAACTTATTTCCCATTTGTAGACTCTGATTATATCTCGTTTTCACTGGCATTCACTATATTAGATGTGCAATCACCTTTGTGGAGAAAACAAAAACAAAAAATTCATTTAGCACTTCTTCCATTTATGCATTTTTGTGTTATCTCCCCTCCCAACACTGAGTAATGGGCACCCCCTGTTCTTGATCTTCCTCTTGCTTCTAATGCATTTGTAGAATGTCTTTTTGTTAATTTTGTTCCTACATATTTGTGGCATTTGTTTTTATATTCATCTTTTGTAATTTGATCTAGTTTCCATTTTTTGTAGAACTCTTGAGTTTCAGATCATTAGAACCCTGCGCGGATAAAAAAAAGTGGTATCCATATTCACATCTGTATCTACAAAAGAGAGCCGCAAATATCTGAAACAACATCTGCAGATGCAGATACCCTTGGATACAAAGAAGATATCCACAAAATAGCAGGGCTCTACATAGAAAATTTATTTCTGCATCTGTATCCATATCTTCAAAAATGAACTGTGGATACCTGTGGATTTGCAGGGCTCTACAGATTATTGAATATCTCCTACTGAAGCTAGAGTGGTCTCTTGTCATACTTCTTATTTTTCCTGTTCAGTGGGATGGCTTGTTCTTTTGCCCTTAATAATGTCCCTTTGGAAAATTGCTAACTCTCTTGAACTTTTTTTCCTTTAGACTGCCTTCCTGTGAGATCTTACCTGCCAACTCCCTGAGTTTGCTCAAGTCTACCTTCTTGAAATCCCTTACCTTTATTATGCTGTTTTCCAGTCTCTCCCCTGTAAGTTTTCTCTATAAAAAAAGTTTCCTATGTATTTCAAGAATTTGAATACATAGGAAAATCTGTGTCCTGCTATAGTATTTTCCCAACAGATGTCTGTGTAGTTTAAGTCCCCCATTGCCATCAAGTCCTGTGCTTTGGATAGTTGTTTTAAAAGTCCACAACCACCTCATCCACTATTCTTCCTATTTAGGTGGTCTTCAGTAGACCCCCTACCATGACATGACCCTTGGTTTTTTTACCTCTTTTATCTGAACTCAGAGACTTTCAACTAGTGTCTCTTTTCTCAACCTCAAGCCCAATGTACACATTTTTAATACACCTCATCCCATTTCTCCCCTGCCTGCCTTCATGAGCAAGTTGTACCCTTCTACACCAATATTCCAGTCATGCATATTTCTCCCTTCCCTCTCCCAGCCTGGTGGGGCTTTTCTCCCTCCTCCCCATCTCCCAGTTCATAGGGCTCTGCCCCCCTCAGATTCTGGTGCTATAGCCAAGAGAGGGGGGAAGGGAGCATGAGGCAGGGGGGTCACTTATCCGATCCAGTGGTGAAAAATATGGCAAGCCTTAGCCCCAGCTGGCCACTCTCTTGGTGGTGCAGCTGCCCTCAGTGGTCACTGCAGTATTGCTCTCCCCTGTGCTCACTGCCCCCAGTGATCACACTGCAGTATCAATATCCCTCTGATCGGCCCCCTCCCTTTCTATGTTATGGAAAACAATCCCAAAACAGATCCCATTTTCTTGGCACCACCAAACCATGACCTTGCTTTAAGTTAGGAAAAGAAGCTGCTGCCCACCAAATGTGCTTGTCCTAGCTCTTATTATTTAGGAGGAGTTCTTGGAAAAACTGACTCACAGACAAACAGACAGATGCACATTTCTAAAATAAATAGCTAGATTATGAAAATGCAAAAAGACAAAAACAAAACAACAAAAAAACCCATCCCCCAAAAATACATAAAAACTAATACCTGAACTCTGGCTACTATTTTTTAAAGAAACTTTTCATTAAGACAAAGCTACAATAAAATATTAGCATACTACAACATAATTTAAAGATTCCAGATTATGTTAATATTCAAAGAATCTGGCTCAAGACTGGAACTTGCTGGCTGTGGAGCCCTCCTCCAGTAGTACATTAAACATGGTTGTAAATATGTATCCTCTTTTTGGATACATTTCAAAATTTGTAAATATGTATCCTCTTTTTGGAGCTTCTCTTGTTTCTACTGAAGAAGGCAATTCAATCATAACCACTTGGTTGAAAAGTTTCCAGTTACAAGGACAGACCATACATATTGCCAATTCTTTCATGACTGGACTGTACTGACCTATTAGCAGAATGTTTTCCTGTGCAATTTCCTAATAACCTATTTAAAATATGTTTTCTAGTTCAATAAAGCAATTAGACCAATAAGCTCATTCCCTGGTAAACTTGCTTTTAAAAATGAAACAGTGGGCATCATTAACAATGAATACTTACCACACAGTGGTATTCCCTATACTTAGAATGTGAAATACCTCAAATACCACAGTAAATTTAACTACTGTGGGAGGTAAACATCCAATTTAATATTCCTCACTGTATTTAAGTGCAAAAGAGTTCAATAAATTAGCTTTTTCAATTCTGCTCAACACAAACAGCTGGAGGTTTTTAAAATGAAATTCCTTCTCCTCCACCTCACCCCATGAAAATCACTGCTAGGCATAAACTTTGCATATCAAGCACTAGCCTAGAACAAGTTGCTTTGGTCAAGTTCTAAACTTTCAAGGGATCAGAGATTAGTTGGACTGGGAAGCATATTCACAGCTAAGCTATATTTAACCAGGATCTATCTTGTTGTGCGTATTAGATTGAAAATTTCATCAGCTCTCTCAAAATTTCACAAGAGAACTCCCTGTTTTCAGGAGCACTGCAAACATAGAAGTTGCTAAGCTGGATTGGACCAGTGGTCCAACAAATCCAGGATCCTGTCTGACAGTGGCCAGCACTCATCTGCTTAAAAGGAAGATGCTGCAAAACCTGCAGCAAGCAGTTACACGTGGATAACTTTTCCCCTTGAGTGTTTCTTCTTAGCGCTATTAAGAAGAGGTTGGTTTGTACCCTGAAACAGGATCCCTTCCAAAACCTAATGGAAACTACTGAGAGTATAGCTTCCAAAAGGGATGTCAACATGTAGTCGACTACACGATTAACCGATAAGCCTAGGCTTATCTGTTAATCCTGTCAACTACATCCCCCCACCTCCTGCCTCTGTATCAGAGGCAGCGGGGGGGGGCGGGGAGAGGGAGGGGACAGGACGGATTGGGAGCTGGTGCTTATGAGAAGCTGGCTTTAAGCAGGCTCCCCAGGAGCACCAGATCCACCTGCCTCCTCCACCCGCACGCTGCTGTCTCTAATAGAGAGGCAAATATAAGGGGGGCAGGCTAGAACCCATACACATGGGGAGCTAGCTCTCAAGCAGGCTCCCCACACATGCTGGTTGTGTGGACCTGCCTGCCCCGCGCCCGCTGACTCCTACAGAGGCAGCAAGGTGGGGCAGGCAGGAGCTGATGCCGGGGGAACCATCTTAAAAGCCAGTTCCCCCCAGCACCAGCTCCACGGTGCTGCCTGTGCCCCTCCCCATCGCTGCTGCCTCTATCAGTGGGGAGAGATAAGGGAAGCTGCCATGAAACTACCTCTGTCCACAGCAGCTCATGCTCACCATCGACAGTGGTAGCAGCCCCTGTTCATGGGGGGACCAAGCGCCCTGCAGACAGAGGCTGCTCCACCTACCACAGAGCAGCCTCTATCCATGGCAAGCCTCGGCCTGCTGAGGACAGATGCTGGTCCACTGCAGCAGTCCCTGTTCACAGGGAGTCCGAGCTCTCCACAGACAGGGGCTGCTGTGTGGATCAGCCTCTGGCCATGGGGAGCTCGGACCACCCAATGGACAGGGACTGCTGCCACCCCACACTGCTGCCATTGTATCAGAGGTAGCAAGGCGGCGAGGCAGGCAATCAGTCTGCATGGGGAACTGGTTTTAAAACTGGCTCCCCTGACAGAGTCCTGCCTGCCTGCCACTCATGCTGCTGCTTCTCATTGAGCGGCAGGAGGACGGGATAGCAGGGGACACCCTGAGAGTGAAGATAGGAGCTGGGACAGGAGTGCACTGGCTGCCGACACTGCCCATGTGAACTATTGAATAGTTGTGTAACCACTAAGAGTTCATGTGATTACATGACTATCAATTACACAGTATCTAAGATCCCTATTTTCCAAGGCTGTGGCCTGGATCTCATGCTTACTGACCCACAGGAAAGATGGAGGGGCTTTGACATTAAAAAAACAAAGAACATTGCCAGATTTTGCCAACCTCAAAAAGTTCAGCCTTAGTTTGAGATTCAGGGGACGGTTCATCTGTAGGAACTGGGTGGCTCATCACTATTATAAATTCAAAATAACTGGGGTTTCTACTGAAGAAGGCAATTCAATTATAACCACGCTATTATAATAAAGATATAGATGTAGTCAAGTGTTCGGATCAGAGCACTCTCCCTTCTTTTTTCCAACAGCTTTCTAACTTAGACCTACCTCACGCTTGGAACCAAGGCTTTTTTTAATAACATATTCAAAAATTCAGCATAAAAAATTCTATGCAGTACAGCTTGATTTCCAAAGACACAGGCAGGTATCCACAACTCCAATAACAGTCAATGGAAGTTGAAAGTGCTCCTTGCCACCTAAAAAACAAGCAAAACAATCACCGTGTGCTCATAGTCTCACATTACTTCTTCGGATACCACCGAAACTCACCCTGATATCAGAGCGCAATACTTTTTCTGCAAAAGCCATAAATCTGTTGTCAACGGGCTAAAACTGTCCAAAATAACTTTGTATTTGTAACCATAAATGTTGGAGAAGAAAGTCTTGTTTCATTTATGTCACAGAAAAACGTTCATTCATTTTACTCACGGACAATGTCATCGCCTGTGAAAGTAACCCATGAAATAATTTCCAATAATATATTTATATAATTATCTTTATTAAACAGATTTCTCAGCACATTAGCTCTTTTTTTTTAAGTTTGGGTTAGAACAAAGGAGGTTTTTACCCTTATTTTCTTCTGTACCATTAGGCTGGTATGCCAGTTTTAATTCTCTCACAACACTTCTGAAAAGCTCTATACACAGATGTCCAAATCCACATGGCTATGCTTTCCAGTGTTTAAGGTCTAACCTGGAGTCTGACATAGAACCATAGAGTGACCTGCCCCACACCCAATTAAGAATGGTTTTGCAGAACCAAGAGCTGTGATTAGCTTCGGGGCATAAACATTTTCTTCTGTGCCATCACCACACATCCCATGTTCATTCCATCCCCAGGAGAAACAGGAACCACCTAGAGGAGAAGGAACAAAAGTTTCAGTGAGAATATTCATCACAAACTAAGGTAAAAAACCAAAATCGTTTTCATTATTTTCAATTATGTACTTTTTAACTCATTCTTTCTATCCCAAATCAAGATTAAAGTGTTAATACAGTGCCTCGAATCACTTCACAGAAATCTTGTTCAGTAAATGGTTAGTGCAAAAGGAAAAACTCTTTTACTCTGAGCAGTGGTGCATGTTCCATCCATGATGTGCTTTTGTGTGCCAGAGTGCTTTTGGGAGTTCGTGTGATCCAACAGAAACCCACAGTTGTAATGTAATTAGGTGCCTGTTGCAATTGGCTCTTTTGGATGTCATAGTCTACTAATGGTATCATGTATAATTCTAGTCAAAAGGAAAATACAAAACCAAAAAATGCAGTAAAGGTCACAGTCCTGAGATAATGTAATATCTTCCAAATTTGGGAAGAGACTATTCTTGATGTTAGCCAGATAACCCTTTTCCTTTGAGCACCTAACCTACTCAAACTATGTAAAGCTGTTACTCTGAGTGTTACAATTTTCCTCCTCTTCCATAATTTTTTTAAAAATTAAAATGTGAGCAAAGCCAAATCTTATTAATCACAAAATTACATTGTATTCTACAGATTGGTTTCCTGGTAACCTGTACATGAGATAACTAAGAAGAATCACTCATCTTCTGATACAGTGCAATAGCTCCCCAATGCTGCATGTATATTTTGAGCTCCACCACACATGCATGGTTAGAGCCCATACATTTACATGCAGTACCTGCTGTGCTGCATGGGAATACTAAAAACATTAACAGATGTACAACACTGGGCCAGGATTAAATCTGTGATTTTTTTTTTCCTAATTCAGCCTCTCTTCAACACAGTTACATACTTCTAGAAAACAGCGAGTAATTCAAACATCAATTCGGACATGCCGAGAGCTGCTTCTAGGCAAGGGTTACCCTTAGCAACACTGAAAACCAGACACCACTGGCTCATAGGGCAGATTAATCCTGTTTAGCATATTAAAAAAGATGAATAATAAAATAGCAGGGATACTAAATATCAATATCAACTCGTAGTTAATTACTATGTAATAACTGACACCTACTTAACTAGCCATGCAGTATTAAATCATAATTCTAAACCCAGAGCAGTGATGTGCAAGATGGGTTACACACAAAAACCGTTCCCCAGTAAAATGCCACCTATGTTTAGAACAGCACTTTTTTAAGGTGAGGAAAATTCAGAGACATTTTTTCATTTGTTGATCCCATTCAGTACCAAAACAGAAAGTAATCAACTACAGAGACAACGGCTGTTCCAATCAGGACTGGAAATCCTAAGAAAAAGGCTGGTCTCATTTTCCAGTCTAGTTTTTCAAACTCAAGCAAAATGGATAGTTTGAATGAACCTCTGAATTGGTAGATGATTCTCTATATCTAACAACCTCTGAACCACCAAAGGTTACTTAAATATGTCTGTACCTCAGCTGTCCCAGCTGTGAAATGGAGATAATACCACCTGTCTGCCTTTGAAAAACACTCAAATCCTGGCTGGAACCTGCTACCTACCTTAAGTCATGAGTTTGGAATCCTGGGAAGTGTCATAAACAAGTTTTAGGGTTTTCTTCCTAGCTATGTTATGGGGGATGAAGGAGTCTTTTTGTTGTAACATAAGGTTTATGGTATGGAAAAGGTTGCAATCATCTTTCATGATTACTACCAATTCAAAGGAAATATGTAACAACTTTAATTAAAACAAGTATTTGCTACCTGAAAAATAATAATCTTCATTCCAGACATGTCGATCAGAGGATAACACATTTATGAATCGTGGTTTTTTAAAATTTAACCAATGAAAATCTATTAATTTTAAGACTCTACAGAGATAGTAACAAGTAGATTCATTTCACTTTGAGTTTAAATCAACACATTCATTCCTTTCTTGGCAGGTTCTTTGAAGGTATTATGGAAAAATGTAAGAAAAATGCTTTTTGAATTACCAGTTTTATCCTACCCCTCACCCACACCTCATTTCTAACTTCCCCCAATAAGAGATCTTTTTAATCTCACTGAATATTGGAGTGTTTTCTGGGCATGTTAAATACCAGCATGGGTAACTAATTCTCAGCAAACAAGTATGGCAGTACTTCTCACCCCTTCCCATATTTTAACCCCCTTTACCATTCTCAGATCACTCTTCTATCTAGCAAGACTCTATAGCCATGGAAGTAAAATACAAGGTGCTGGGAGGTCACGATCCCACAATACATAGTGGTGATGCCCAGGTTGAAAACCCCTTAGTTATGGTATCTTGTCATTTTATAGTAAGATTTAAAAGCAGTTGGTTTATTTTTCATGAGGGGTATATACCCTATGTAAGATTGTACAGAAGAAATGTAAAATATATTTATAGCATTGCTTATCAGGACCATTTCTGTGAATGTCTTGAATGCAGAATGGTCACTATTAAAAAGTCAGCATTTACTAATAATGAACAAATCACAGTATCTGAGATATAGGACCTTCCTTTTAGAGCCACAGTAGAAAAACCATCTAGTCATGTTAATAGGGAATAGAATTTTGGTAATTTTATATTTTTCTGTAACATCTACTCTTACCACATCCTTTTCATTGTTGCTACGAGCTTTGTGGCATCAAAAGATAAGGGATTAGTCCAACACACAAATGCAATCGGCTGATATGTTTCCATGGTGATTACTATTTTATTTGGTTGGAGAATTTTGATTCAGCTCTGTCAAAACCAAATGAGCTGAGACCAGCACATTCTGAGTCATCTGGAATAATTAAAATGCTGGATGGAATTGCTACTACAGCAAATATTGAAAAAAATTGAAACAAAAAACAGAGCAGTACATGATTTACTTGGACTGGTAACAATGTCTAACTACATATCTTTAAAAAATGCCACAGAGCCTGGAAAACTGCAGATAAAAGCATCTCCCTAAAACTAAAGAATGCCTGATGGCTTATCAGTTACAATCTTTGTTTGTATGAGCAAAGAAAGAGTGACTAAAAGGATTTTTCACACAACAGATTTCTGTACATTACTACAGTATGCCCCAAGTTTACAGAAGTGGATTAAAAAAGACAATATAATCTGGTAAACATAAAATACTTGAGCAGATAAGCAGGGATAAGTTAATCTGTGAATGACTGTAAAGGCAAAAACCAGAAACCTGTGTTTGATTTGGTGGAGAAGGGAGAGCTACTGGAGAAATTCAAAGAACAGTGTCACACTGTCTAGTTCAAAACCTCAAGTGCCAAATTCAAGGCAGACTGCCCGAAAAGCAGGACAGACCCCCCAAACTGGTGGAATGTTCTATAATTAGATTTCACCAATCCAGTAACAAATATGAACTCCTGGCACCACAGACATTCCCATTGGGCATCCAGGCAGGCTGAACTTAGTGATAAATGGTCACTTACACCAAAGATCACAAAATATTCGAGGTTGTTCCCAGTCCCAAAAGTCCAGTCTCTTAGCCTAGGTCAATTTGTACTTTACATTTCACACCAAAGATGTCCTTGTAGCCAAACCTGTAATACATTAACTAAGGGTGTGTCTAGACTACATAGCTCTGTTGACGAAGCCATGTAGATGAGACAGGACGACAAAGGGAAATGAAGCGGCAATTTAAATAATCGCCGCTTCATTTAAATAAAAATGGTTGCCGCGCTGTGCCGATCAGCTGTTTGTCGGCACAGAGCGGCAGTCTAGACGGGGATCTCCCGACAAAGGGTTCTGGGGTCGGCAGATCCCCGTCTAGACTGCCATGCTGTGCCGACAAACAGCTGATCGGCACAGCATGGTGGCCATTTTGATTTAAATGAAGCGGCGATTATTTAAATTGCCGCTTCATTTCCCTTTGTCAAGTAAACTAATCTACATGGCTCCTTCAACGGAGCGATGTGGTCTAGACGTACTCTAAGTTATTAAACTAGGAAATTATAGGGCTATTTACAGGATAAAGCAAGCACATACAAACAAGTTCAGTCTATGATTCAAAAAGTGACAGATATGTAGTAATCTGTCAATCCAAAATGTTTTTCGGGGCTAACATGCCAAGATGAGTGGGGATCTCTTTGCTCATGTTTAGGAATATTTTCCCCCAGGAGTGCAGACAGCATAAGAGAGATTCAGTTTCTCCTTATGAGAGATTTTTCATTCTTTCCACTCCAAAGTCCAAACTAATGGGATGAATTAATACAAAGATCTCCCCTTCCTGGAGGGAGTTAAGAATGCAATCAACAGGGCCTCTCTCCTTTGATGCTACACAATACCTCACTGGTCTTCTGAGAGCCATCTTGTGTGCGAGAGAAGCCTTTTGCATTCATTAATACTTCCTTTTCCTGTTTGTAAACCTCTGTAATTTTGTAACTCACCAATGAAAACAGTATATAACTTTACATCATAAGCTATAAAGTTTATAAATGAGATCATTGCATGCAGCATCCTTACAAGCATTTTATAAAGTTTAAACATATTCTTATCAACTGAACTTCTAATATTTATTTTGATAATGCTAGCATATAGGTAAGCAAGACTGGTGTCCAGCTATGCATATGTTAGCATTTTTGAGGCCCAGGGGCTTGCCATCTGCTTGCACCTTGTCTGCCAGTGTTACGAACAGGGGGAATGGTGACCTGGCCAAAGTGACGGACCAGGAAGCTGATCTCAGCAGAAGTTTTCAGAATGGATTTGAGAGAAGGAAACAATGTCAAGAAAGCCAAGGAGGAGGGGATTGCAGGAATCAAGAGAGGGGGTGATGAGAGCCTGTTCAAAAGCTTGGTTGGTGTGGATGTAATGAAAGGACTGTATCTCAGAAACGTTCAGAACAAAAATGTGGCAGGATTTGGTCACAATCTGGAGAGAAATTGTGGAGACAAATACAATGCCCAGGCTTTGTGTTGGTAGGACAAGGAATATGGTGGTGTTTTCTAAAGTGATGAAGAGGGCAGTCTGGAGGCAAGAAAAAGAGCTTGGTTTTGGAAATATTAAGTTGCTAATGGAAAGACTTGTAGGAGAACTCAACAGAGTAGCAGGCCAAACTCCAAGTGTGGATGCAACGGAGGCAATAGATTTGGGGACTCGTAGAAATACAAGTTGAAACAATGGGGTCTTCACTTAAAATTTAGGGCAACATAGTTACAGTGCTCACAGTTATGCCACTATAATGCCTGTAATGCAGACAAGGGATATGAGCTGATGAAGTCACCTAGAGAAAGGGCATTTGAAAGAGAAGAGTGGATGAAGGATCGAGTCTTGCTTTGATTCCCTTTTGTGTAAAATCCTGAAGCAACCACCACAGCTCAATGTGCTTTCAGGCAGAAATCCAATTTTTATGAACATGACAACCAACAACAAGGCTGTGTGCCAGATCTCTCTGGGATGAAACACCATTACAAGTGATGTGTATTAATACAGCTACAAATTGTTTCTAACTGAATTTAAAACAAGCATTGCAACATATTCTCATATCAAATGGAAAGGAGAAATTTGTTTGTTAGGTCCATGGGTTAAATGATGTAACCTTGTCACAAAGGCATTGTATTATGGCTGCTGCCCTTTCCCCCTTTAAAGTGTAAATACTGAAATCCAAAATAAAACCAGGAGATTTAACAAAACAAATTCAGTGTAAACCCAGAGAAACTCCAGTTCATACTTCAGAGATCCACCAGTGTGACAAACCAGAATTTGTCTGTAAAATCCAAAATACTGTGAAATGCCAAATGGCAACCAAGTCTCCCCAATGCAGGTATACATCACTTAGGTCTAAAGCCCAATGAAAGTGCCATTGAATCTGTCTGCTTTAATCACATGCATACCACAGGTAATTCAACAGATTATTCTAGGTAATCAGAAAATAATGCCTACAACCAATGTATGTATTAAACTTGGAGGGTTAACACAGTTACTTGCAGCACTATGTAAGCATGCAAGCTGGTCAATTTATAGATTTGCCAAGGTGCCAGTTAGATTTTTAAAGCTGAAGTCTAATAAACCAGATTTTCCAATATAGAGTCCAACAAGATAACCCCATTTTACTGCATTCAAGGTGTGTTCACTAACTAGTTTTAATGCTGAGAGTGACTGTTCAGTTATTAGAGGAAATGAGGGTCATGTTTTGAACCTGAGGAACAAAATGAAAATGAATGATCTGTTATTGGAGGGAAACACAAGGAAATGGATGCAAATGTTAACAAGCTAACATTCAATAAATGGATACTGCACAGTGTATAGCTCTCACTCAAGACAATGCCATAAATAACATTAACAGAGGAAAAGGGAATAAGAAAAAGCAGAATTTAAAGTTACTGCAGGCTACCAATGGAAGTTGATGATGATTAAACTAATTACATAATGCCACTTTTGTTAAGAATTATGAAACTGAATTTACACCCACACTTTCTAGTAAAGAGTTACCTTGCTTTCCTGCAAACCTCCTTGTTAATTGCCACTCAAAGAGTTCAAGACCATTATTCTCTTGTGGACTTTTATCAGACTGCACAAAGAGTATAATGATCTCTGAAGAGGGCTAAAGTTTGTGCATTTCCTAATCTAAACCACAATATTTGAGGGAGGAAAAAAATATTTCCTTTTATTGCCTGGAATACACAGCTAAGATGCTGAAGACAAACTGATTTGAAACCCAATTTCCATTCATAATCCATCATCATGTTAGTTGATGTGGATCAGTAGTTCCTCCCAGATACATATTGTGCATTCTTCTAGTGCAATGATTTTTCATCAGTGGAACTCAGCTGACTTCAGTGGACTCACTCATGATTTATATTAGTGTGAGAGAAAAATAACAGTTGTTGACCATGACTTTTTATATGGCACTATGTCTAAAGCTTTCCCCAACTACAGTTATCAGAAATTATGACAACTATGTCTTCCTGGCAATCTTTCAGTCATTTGTAATAGTGTTGTAGTGCCATATTGGTCCTAGGATATTAGACACACAACTTGGGTGAAGTACCTTTCCAGCCTTGAAGAAGAACTCTGTGTAGCTTGAAAGCTTATCTCTTTCACCAACAGAAGCTGATCCACTGAAAGCTGTTACACCTCACCCACCTTCTACTTCTAAACTTTCATCTACTCACTGAAAAGTTTTATCAGACTTGTTATTACTTTTGAATGCTCTATATCGTGGCATCTTTAAAACACAGGGAGATTTAACTAAAACTTTAGGATTCTGCACTTGATAACAATGAAGTAGTGATGGTGCTTGCTTATTGAGAAACTGCTGATATTTTATCCAACATGAGAATCTTTTCCCTCAGATTGTTCTGTAGTTCACCTGATGCCTCTGCTACCCCATACTATACTGGTTGGTGGGATCTTTCAAGGTGGTAGAGCGCCCTTTACTTTAACTTTGATTCATTGTCTAATCTTACAAGGCTAAACTGAACAATGGTCTACCTCATTTGAGGATTCCATAGAGAGATGGACTATAAAGTTGTGAGCTCCCATCAGTCACACCTGAGGTTATTTCCACCACCAGTGGTTTTCACCAGTGTGTCAAGCAGAGTCATACATTCTCTCATGAAGTCTAAACCACCATTTTTGTTTGTGGGATATTCATTTTGCCTTTCTTTCGAAATGCTCACAAGTGCTAAAGAAAACTGCTTTGTATTTCAAGGCTCTTCATATAGGGAAGCAGGATGGGGCAAGCTAATGATAATAAAAATACTTAAGTGTTGAGGAACTATGTTCTTTTGTTGATCAAATACTCTACACATGTCATTTTAAAATGGAGAGTTTGAGCAACAGTTTCACAATCTTAGCTCTCTCTGTTGTGGAGTAGGACAGTCCCTCCATATGTGTATAGTGCAATGCACAATAAGGCCTTAAATCTTGGTCAGGGACTCTGGACACTTCCATTAAATAAATAATCTGTAACTTTCACTATATGTGTCACAAATGGAGAGAGAAAACACAGTATTATGCCTACAATTATGTGTGTGTGTGCACAACAGTGTTTGAGGGTTGTGCAAAAAGGATAAGTGTAGAAAAATACTTAGAAATAAATTTAATTCAGAAAACTTGTTCATAATAGAAAATGTTCATCCAGTGCAGCCAGGGTGAGAAATAGAAGCAAGGAGGACATGGTGTGTCTCTAAGCTCTGAGATCACCCTCATCATCGTTGTAGTACCTTAGCACTGCACATGAAATCTGTGTCTCCACTTTGAAAGGTGAAAAAAGGCAGCAAATGGGAAGAAAGGGTCATCCAGTGTAGAATCACAGACCTACATATATAGTATTGTATGGGAAGTAACAAAAATCTGAGAATAGGGTGGAATAAAAGGCATGGCCCTGTATACCGTTCATAAAAAGGAGTCCTAAATGCAGCTATGGATAGAGAGAGGAATAGTATCTGGGAGAACAGGGACATAGTGGTGGATACCAGAGAGCCAACAGATGAAGGCAACAGTGTCTGAAAATAAGTTATCTGTTGCGTATAACCACATATTGTATTCACCACAAGCATTATCACTTGCTAATAACTGGCAACAGAGACTTTCTACCATTCTCACAGGACACTCCCAAACCAACATGGGCATGGCCACTGCATACTTAGAGAATGCTTAATGCATGAAACATCCTTAATTTAGGTTATGGTTTGGTATGGTTTATACAGGGTTATTTTTATTTCTTATTAATGTATTTACATTGTAGAAACAATCACGAAGATTGAAAGAAAACCCACTGAACTGAACTGTTTTTCAATCCATAGCTCTGTATATTCCCAGGCACTTTCAAAACCAGATATACATTAAGATCCCCTAAAAATAACATTTTCCTAACGGAAGCTGCATATTACCTTAATGTCATAGATAGAATGGGAGCTTTATATGATCTTATAGGTGATGCTGATGGTTCATGGTTTAGATTTCCATTTTTTTTAAAGCAAAAGTAAACAGACCTTGCTAAGGCTAGACGGAACTGAAAAGGTACTGTGTAAGCTTTCCTCCTGGTATCTCTGAAAGTACATTTTAATTCACCCTGGCTAGAAAAGATGAGTCAATGCAGGGACTGACATAAGCCCAAGATTTTGATTGTGCAGAGAAAGCACCGATTTGCTGAACTGACATAATATGGGGGTTATATTACAAATGAAACAACAGCTGCAGTGTAGAGAGGATTACTCATTAAAAAGTGCTTCTTTCCCACATCTGCAAGAGGAGGCGGAATCTTTAAATTATGCTCTGTGAAACAGAAGGCAAAATGTAACAGAGAAATTATCTACTGGACAGAGTTATCTCAAGATTCTCAACATGACTCAGCAATGAAGATCCATTGAGATATCTGACATGGCAAAAAGTGACACTCTTAACATGAATTAAAAGTTACATTCCAGCCCCAAACCCAACAAGTCCTCTTAAAAATTTTAAACGTGCCAGCTCTCCATTTTGTTTGATTGGTGCAATATATGGAAATAATAGGATCTTTTCACTAAGAAACATTGTCTTGGCTCAGTCATCCTTACTTACACTTAGTAGGACGGTACTTATATAATTCCACTGCAATCAACAGGACTGCTTGTGAAGTAAAGATGCTGTTCCATGTGAGTAATGTTATTGGAAGCTAGCTCTTTCACAAAAGACGAAAAACACCTTTCAGTAAGATCCAACGAGGGAATCCTCTCACTGTGCTCCCACAAGAGTGAGAGGGCAAGCAAGCTGTAGAAGGGCATCAACATAGAACACAGGTCAGAGGATATTAATTCTTCATTGCCCCACACTTTGTGCAATCATTTGCACCACAGCAATAAAGTGCTGTCAAATCAAAATGAACTGGGTGCAGGCAATGGAGAATTTTTACATGATTAGAATTTAGGACACTGTATTCAGATTCTGAAGGGGCACCTTGAATTTGATGCCATCTACTATGGACAATCAGGTAAGGCAGGGCTACTCAACTTTGGAAGCCCCGGGGGCTGCAGTGATACTCACAGCACATGCGGAGGGCTGCAACTTAAGTGTGGTTGCATATACATGCAAATATATGCAAATAGCTTCTTTCACACTGACAGGCATGAATACAAAGCAATTCCCACAATGCTCCGGCACTCCCGGTACCTCCTCCCTGGGGGCTAGAAAAAGCTGACACCCTGTACCAGCCCGTCCGCTTGCATCTTTTAAATGCTCACGCCACCTGGGAGTCGCCTAGCCATTGTGGAGTATGTTCCCAGTGGAGGCCATGTTCAAGGGATCCCACCCGCAAGCTGTGTATTGAGCCCTGCGTAAACCCAAATTGCATCACGGACCACAAACAAATGGGCCGCGGGGCACATGCGGCTCGCAGGCCACGTGTTGAGTAGCCCTGAGGTAAGGCATCAGATACCAAGGTGATAAGTGCAGCATAAATAGCCAGACAATCTTTCAAACCGCATTATCATTACTGTTGAGTACAGACAGTATATACTTGGTATTACACACAGCATATATTACAAGTGTACTCATTGCTACTGCAACTGTGTTTCTTTTCTGCTTCATTGGTCAAGATCATATGAACTTTCATGATTTCTCCTCTCCTGAATGAAAGTCCAGAGAAGGGATGATTTGGCAAGGAACAACTGTTTTAACAGGTTTTTTTTTGTATTGTACATTGGCCTATTTATGAATGTGCAGTTGTTATTTTTAGGTACTGACAATGTGCCCAGTTCTGTACAGGACCGTATCAACCTCTGACAGTTAACAATAAAACTACTTTCAGTAAAACAGTAAATAAAGTTATTTATACAGTCACAACCACCTAAAAATTCTCCTGGCCAGCACTGTGTTGCTTGCCCTGAAGGATGATTTGAACAACAATGAGTCATTGTGTTTTTTAAAAAACGAAAAACATTCTTTTCTAATGAAGAGCATATAAAATCCCAGATAACTCTTGTTTCTTCTTCCGAGATGATGACATTTGCATCTTAAATCTACATGAAAAATATTTATAGGATAGCTTTGGATTTTACATGGATTCCATTTGTTCTTTTCTTCTTTTACATTATCAGATGCAAGGTTGCATTATGGTGAATGTGTAGCTGAGTTTTGGGATGCCTGTAAGAACGGGAGATATGATTGTATGTGACGATTGAGTGATGTCTGAAACAACTGCTCGCTGATATTAAACAAATGAGGGATTGTTGCAATGCCTCACAAGTAACCTGAGGAGAAATCCAGCGGTCACTTGATGAAGCGATGGAAATCCAAAGTCAAGAACTGAGTAGGAAAATGCTGGGTGAGCTTCCACATTTACCATTGATACCAATATGATTTTCACACAGCCAGCAGTTCAGATGAAGGTTGCCTCAACAGTTAAAAAATAGCTGCAGTTCAACAGCAAGCTAGTTAGGGACTCTAAATCCCAGGGTATGTCTACTCTGCATAATAAGCCAGGCCTCAGACTTGTAATGTCTCATTCAAAAATGTTTATTGTCAGCTATTTGTAAATGGAATCTTCTTCTTTCCAGACACCAGGCCTGACACTCTAGGTTGAAGAGAACTGATTTTTAAGCAACCTTTTTTTCTAGAAGTGATAGGAGCTGCAGTATTGACTCCATCCAAAGTTTCACCAAATATTGTATCCATCTAAGATTTAGTATAAGACCTGTCTATGCTAGATATAGACTCAGCTTTGCAACTGCAGGAAAAGGCTGCCTTGGCCAAGTGACCTTATGTGACACTGGGCAAGCCACTTTAAATTCTCAGTCTTAAAAATAGGGATAATAGCACTTTCCTATCTCCCAGGAGGGAGCGAGCCAGCCAACAGAGGGTGCAAAGGAGGAAACTGCCCTGGGAACTGGAATTCAAAAAGGCCTAGGGCTCCCCGCCACCACTACAGGAGAATCAGTGGTGGCAGGAGTTTCAGACCCTTTAAATCACTGCTAGAGCCCTGGTAGCACTGAAGGGCTGGCAAGAAGAAGGCTAGTCCAAGCTCTGCCCCCTTCCACTCATCGCCCTGCCCCTTCCTGGCAAGGCTGTGAATGCCCCTGGGAGTGAGAGTAGGATAAATGTATTAATACTCAGATATTATAGTGATAGGGCAATATAAGCACCCATACAGTTAGTAAAAAGCGAACAACATATGAAATATCACTACTGGTCCACAGTAACAATGCTGCTGCCTAAGACCAGCACTCCAGTGTCTATCGTAGATCATGTTTTCATCAATCGATAAGCATCAAGTACAAAAAGGAAAACAAGAGAAAGAGGAAGAATGCTTTGGATAGAACTGCATGGAAATTAGCAACAACAAAAAATGGAAGCACGTAAAACTTCCCAGATTTAGGAGCCAAAAGTTAGGCCAACTCCATTAAGAAGATTGTTTAACAGGACCACCTCTAGTGAACCTAAGCTGGTGTAGGGGATAGCAGCCAAGTCATGTCAAGTTTTCGGCTTCACTATGAAGCTAGGTGAAGCGTGGTGCTCTTAACAGAGAATGACTCTGAGAATCCAAAGTGAAACTGTGGGAGTGCAAAACCATAAGGATGGGTTTATACACAGAAAAATACATCTGAGACCACAACAAATCCTTGTAAAGCAAAAACCCACCACTGTCTGCACAAGCCTCAATCTTTACTATGTAGCTTCAGTGACAACCTGGCTTCTCTGACTGGAAGAGAGTTTTCAATCAGGAACTATTGTGAGGGAGAATCCAAAATGTCCTTTTTTTTCCTGTTTTCTGTGGGCTTTGAAATGATTAGTGACTTTAGCCTGAGGCTACGTCTACACAGGCATGATTTTCCGGAAAAGCTTAAAACGGAACA
>CM057848.1:100223090-100243136 GCA_030068395.1 Apalone spinifera
CCACGCAAGCTTGCAAAGGAGAAGCCCAGTGTTTTTCTTCTTTCCTAGAAAATTTACAGACAGGCAGATCTGAATTACTCATGGGCATAAGAAAGAAAGTCCCTACCAATATTTTTAGATGTAGTTCTAAAGTGATAACAAATATTTTAATAGTGTTAGGGAAATTAAAGTAATTAATAAGTAGTCAGAAACATTTACATAATAGACAATAAAAGGGCATTTTAAATTAGATGCTAGGAAAATCTCTCTCACTAGAAGGAGTAGTTAAACTTGGCAATAGACTTGCAAGGGAGGTGCTGAACCAGTTTACTCTCTCAAGAAGAGACCTGGCCAGAATTTTTCCAGATACTCCACCTCTTGCACAGTTCCTATTCAGCTTCCACCAACATAGTTTAAAGGCAGAATCTGGTCCCAAAGTCTCTATTAAATGGTTTGGAGCCCTTCCATAGGAGATTTACATGAGATTACTACAACATTCTGTTTTCTACGTTCATCAAAGGAATGTACCATCACTTATCCCACTCTACCTGCCTCAACTCCCCTAGTAACGAGTGCCACTTGTAGAAATGCTGACAGATTTACTGAATAATTGAGGTGAAATGCAGAGTGAGCCATCACTAAGGATTTGGGAAACCATGCACAGTTGGTGATCCATGTATTTCTGGATCTCAGGTGCTATTCCAGTTGATGCAATCACCAATGGGAAAACAAATCTCTTTATAAGAGATGGTGATGTTCTATTCTGATGATGTCCCTCAGCGTATGCCAATTTAGAGAGCACCACACACTTAAATCCTAGGACAGAAGCAGCTCCCTAATCAGTGGGAACTCATGACATTAGCCTCTGTAAGAGCGTCATCACTGCAGACTGAAAGCAAAAACAGAGACACCACCTCCATTGAATGTAGCTGTGACTTTTGGTGAAAGATTTTCTTCAGCTGCTGATTCTCCTGGAATTTCACCGAGTAATCACAATCCAAAATGTTCATTTGGCCAGCATCCATGCATCAGACACAGGGACCTCAGACTGGGGAGTCTATCTGGCCTTGGCTCTGAGACAGGAGAGAATGTAGATTGGGAAGAAGGACTATGGGACTCAGAGTCAGGTCCACAATGTCAGCATGCCAGAAGTAAGAACCCAGATTGAGTCCACAAATAGAAACTTCTCACTGTTCTACCTAACCTTCCATAGAATCCCAGGGAGGAAAGCAATCGGCTAGAATGCACATAGAAATATCTGGCAAATCCTCTCACCACCACCCAAAGATAAACATATCAGCCTGAGATCCTAGACTCTTCCCATCAAATATTTTTCATAATTAAAAACAATTTGCAGCTTTGCTTATCAAATCAATAAGTGTCAGAATAAATGAGGTAAATAGGATGAAATTCAATAAGGACAAGTGCAAAGTTTTCCACTTAGGAAGGAACAATCAGTTGCACACGTACAGGATGGGAAATCATTGCCTAGGAAGCAGTATTACAGAAAGGGATCTAGGGGTGATGATGGACCATAAGCTAACTATGAGTCAACAGCGTCACTCTGCTGCATAAAAAGCAAACATAATTCAGGGATTCATTAACAGGAGTGTTGTAAGCACGACACAAGAAGAAATTCTTCTGTTATACTCTGCATTGATTACGTCTCAGCTGGAGTACTGTGTCCAGTTCTGGGTGCCACATTTCAGGAAAGATGTGGAGAAATTGGAAAAGGTCCATAGAAGAGCAACAAATAATATTCAAGGACTAGAAAACATGACCTAGATGAAAAATTGAAAGAACTGATACTGTTTAATCTGCAAAACAGAAGAGGGGAAATAACAGCTTTCAAGAATCTAAAAGGCTGTTACAAGGAAGATGGAGAAAAAGTATTCTTAACCTCTGATGATAGGATAAGAAGCAATGGGCTTAAATTGCAGCAAGAGAAGTTTAGGTTGGACCTTAGGAAAAACTTCCTGTCAGGGTGGTTAAACACTGGAATAAATCGCCTCAGGAGACTGTGGAATCTCTGTCTTTGGGGATTTTTAAGAGGTTAGACAGACACCTGCCTAGATAGTGCTTGGTCCTGCCATGAGTGCAGGGGACTGAATGTGATGACTGAGGAACCTTCCAGTTCTATGATTCCATAAAGGTGGTTTGCTCTCTCTCCTTGGACACAAGGAGTAGGTAGGGAGTATGAAGTCTCCTCGCAGGGATTTCTTGATACATTATTCCTGATCCTCCATGGGATAAATATTTTCCTCTTTCTTTTATTCCAATTTTGTGTTGACAATATCTCCATAAAATTGCAACAGAAATTAAAATAAATGAGGGTATTGCTGAATACAAACATGCAGTTAATGGGGAAAAGAGAAGCAAATGAATAAAACATTTCTCATCATTTTTTTGAATCTTGATTTAGTGCAGCTGTAACTCCTAAGCCCAGCTATTTCAGCATAGGTCACTCTTGGCATTATTTAACAGATATTGTCACAACCGAGTGTTGACATTTGATTTATGATGCTACTTTTTTGTCACTCAGCAACGGGAAGGTTCCTGTGACGATTATGGAGAGTGTAATCTGAGAAAGCAAACACCCCACCAGCCAGCACTGGTGGGGAAATGGAAGCCTTTGGGTACAATGCTGCCACCTCTTTGATCATCATATGCTGAAATATTACATACTTTTACTGCCTCTATGGGTATATTTCCAGAGTAATCTGCAGCATGAGTTTGAGACACGCTTTTTCGATCCTGCCTATATTTGGAGATCAAAATGACAGAATTTGAAGTTCTTAACCAGAGGAATGTCGGGTTGTTTCATTAAACAAAAACTCCCAAATATTTTTCTCTTGACTTCTCATTACCATCTGTTACAACTAAAAATTCTTTTTGAGTATCAATGATAAAAACAACTCTAGTTATAGTAGGAAACCAGAAGTGTTTCTCCCCACGTCCTGACTACCTGCTGAAAGAATTGTCTGTACCTGAGAGTGAGCCAAAAATGAGACACTTCTTTTGGCTTTGCAGACTCCTTAATTCTATTCAGGGATGTATAGAAGTAAGTGGGATTTTTCAAGTGACTATATGACTTAGTATCCCAATTCTGAAAGTGAATGGGGTTTTGCAATGTTCCGCAGAGGGCTATCCTGAGAACCCTACCACCTTGGCTTGTGAGTGTGTCAGATCTCATCAGTCAAAAAGGGTGAAGAACTCTTTTAGAAAACATCCAGGAAAGCCCAACTAGGGAAAGGGAAGATTGGGGGCACTTTCTATAACTGCAGCCTTCCTGCCACAGGACCTTGCACCAGTATCTACAGCAGCCAGCACAGTTGTCATGGATTTTCCCTCACCCCAATATATCTTTAAATGTTTAAGACAACAATTTTTTTAATGGTGTCTGATGATCAGAAAATGCCGAGCACTCATTCTCTGTAAATCTGGCCCTTTTGAAAGTGCCTAAATGTAGGTACTCAAAAATTTCAGGCATTGATAATCACCAGACACTTTTGAAAATGTAGGCCTGATTACCCTTTTGGAAATGTAATTTATCTAATCAAACAAATACCATACCACTAAATCTAATATAAAGTAACTAGGAAAGTGGACTTTAAGCATAGAGCAACAAATCATTCCTCAGGACCAGAACAGTGCCCAGTAGCCAAATGAGCAGTACTGCACCAGGTACCACATGGCTCATCTCCAGGATCTAAGTTTATATTCTCTCCACACCTGTACTATCTAGTTTGGTTCAAATGGTCAATATCGGAAAGGCAAGAAAGCGCAGCAATGGCTCAGTTCAGAGCATGGTAAGCTGTGTACATTTTAATTTAAAATGCCCTCTTCATCATATTGTTTAATTGACTGATGAACTAATTGACATGTGTTTGTTCTTTGACAATTTTGAGCATGAGTGTGGTTATTAATATTAAAGAGAAGCATCACCTTTGAGGTAGATCTTTACGTGCAAGAATTGTCTTTGGGAAATAAACGTTTTGTTGTTCACAGCTGTCTCTAAATAAGTATATTGGACAACAGTTCAGGTAATTTCATCTGCTCTGATTTTCAATGCTTTCTCTCCTTGCCAATCTGTTTTGCTGAAAGGTTACTGATTGAACTAAGTGTTTATTATTTTCCAACATGAAAGATGACCTTGTTCAGAATTTTGTTACGAGGAAATACCAAAACTAATTAATTAATCCACAGCTCTTCTACACGTCAATCCATGCTGTTCTTAGCCTTTAAAGATTTTAGTGCCTCTTTTAAGATAAAATTGTTAATTAACTTATTTTCTCTTTGTAATTGGTCACCTTTGCTATAGAGACTTTTCTTGGCCCTGCTGGCATTGTATGCACTAAAATATGCAATTCTCTTAAAATTACTATGCAGCCAGCGTAACAAGAATCAGTGCTTGTCTCCACTCACCCTGAGATCAGTGCTCCAGAGATTGATTTCCTGGGGTTCGATTTAGTAGGTCTAGTAAAGACCTGCTAAATTGACCAGTGATTGGGTCACAGGGAGTAAAGGAAGTCAACAGGAGAGTTTCTTCCGTTGACCTCCCACAGTAGAGACACCACAGAAATTCAACCTAAAGTACACTGAATCCAGCTATGGTATTCTCATAGCTGGAGTTGTGTATTTTAGATCAACTTCCTCCCCTAGTATAGACCTGGCATATGATATGTTCAAAACAATCTCAGCTAAATTGTGATCTCCATACGGTTTGAACATGACTAGCTGACATGATGCTTTGATGCAGACCATTCTTGTCCACACTGACTGCAAATATTTTTCTTAACACCATGTTACTTGTGATGTGAGTACATTTTGTAGTAAAGACAACCCTGATGGATAGACTGAAGGAAAAATAGTTTTTTCCCTGAAACAGGCAGGGAGCATTGAGGAATGAGTTTTTTCTTGTGGATTATGAGTGAAAAGGCCTATCAGGAAATGGGCAGACAGCTTCCTTCTTTAAAACTCCTCTCAGTGCTGTGTTCCTAATCCCATCTGCCACAGAGGGAGGAGACTAAGCTCTCAGAATGCAGGAAACTAATCCTGCTTTGAGAATTTCTGAAGTGAGCACTGTCACCCCTTTCAGCCTTGGTAAAGAGGAAGAATTGCTATGAGAGGCAACAGGCTTCAGTAGCTAGGGCCTTGGACTGGGACTCAGGGAACCCGAATTCTATTCCTGGGCTTGTCACTGAATTACTCTGTTTCCTTGGGCAAGTTACTTCCTGTCTCTGTGCCTGTCTTTCCTCCCCACAACGTTCTTTTCTGTTTTGCTTACTTAGTCTGTAAGCTCTTTGAGGCAGTCACTGTGTCTGTTAGAGCACTGAACTCAATGAAGCCCTGATCTCAGCTTAGGGTTGTCAACTTTCTGATTGAACAAAACTAAGCATCTTTACTCCACCCTTTCACTTCCCCTTTCCCAAGGGCCCACCCCCTCTCACTCAGGCCCCTCTCCCCTCTGTCTGTTGCTCTTCCCCACCCTCCTTTACTTCCACAGGACTGGGGCAAGGGACTGGCATGCAGGAGATGGGGGCGCAGGTTCTGGGGTGGGGTCAGGGATGAGGAGTTTGGGGTACAGGAAGTGGCTCTAGAATGGAGGCCAAGGAGTTTGGGTGCGGGAAGGGGTTTAGGGCTGAGGCAGGAGTCTGGAGTGTAGGAGGGGATGCAGGCTTCAGGAAGTGGTTCAGGGCAGAGGCAGGAGTTTGGAGCATGAGGGTTCCCACTTGGGTCATGGGGTTTGGATTGTGGACTCCAACCAGGTGGCACTTACCTCAGGTGGCTTCCAATCGGCAGCGCAGTGAGATTAAGGCAGACTGCCTGGCCTGGCTCTGCATGGCTCTCAGAAGTGGTGCCATGTTTGGTTCCGAAGCACAGGGTCAAGGTGCTCTGTGTGCTGCTCAATGCCACAGCCATTGCCTCCAGAGCTCCCACTGTCTGTACTTCCTACTCAATGGGAGCTGGGGAGCTGTCACTTGGGGCAGGGCCAGTATGCGGCGCTTCCCTGGCTCTCCCTGCACCTACGCCCAGCACAAGCAGGCCACTTCTGGGAGCCAAACAGTGTGACGGGAGGCAGGGAGCTTTCTCTAGCCCTGTTGCACTCCTGATTAGAGTTTAACGGCCTGGTCAGCAGTGCTTCCTGGAGCCGCTGAGGTCCCTTTTCAAAATCTGGATGCCTAGCAACTAGGGATGTCAAATTTAGATTAATTAACTAATCGAATAGTCGATGGGATTTCCATCGACTATTCGATTAGTCTATAAGGACGCCTCCCCTTCGAACTGTCGCAAGAGCCCTGCTGGCCATTAGGTTTCTTGTATATTTCAAAAGTAGAAATGAACCCTGGGGCTCTTGTACATTTCAAAAGCAGAAGCCCTGCAGGGAGTGCAGGGCCTGCGGGGACCCCTGTGTATTTCAAAAGCAGAATCACAGCAGAAGCAGCGTGAGAGGAGACTGCTTCAGTCCCCGTTCATGCCATTTCCCACTGTGCCTCTACCTTCCCTGCCCCCAGCGGAGACAATGCTAGGGGGAACTGGCTTTTAAGCTGGCTCCCCACAGCACCAACTCCTGCTCCGTCCACCTTGCTCCCGTGTCCTGATAGAGGCAGCAAGGTGGGGGTTGCATCACTAGTCAACTATCTGATAAGCTGCTTATTAGATAGTCGACTAGTCTCTTACATCCATACTGACAACCCACGAGGCATAAAGGGCGGTCGACAAAAGCTTTTGATGTGGACTGTGGAGCGTCCAGACTACCGTGCTGTGCCGACAAACAGCTGATCGGCACAGCGCGGCAGCTATTTTGATATAAATGAAGCGGCGATTATTTAAATCTTCGCTTCATTTTTCTATGTCTACAAAGCTCATCTATATGGCTCCGTCGACGGAGCCATGTAGTGTAGACATACCCTTAGTGACTAACCAAAACCAAGAATTCTGGTGTTAATGCTGCATCCGTGTGCTAGCAGAATCTCTCTCTTTTCCTGCAAATAGGGTTTTTAAGGAATTGCAAGTGGTTTACTTACTTGCATGATGCTAAGCGCTGTACTGTGTAACTATAGCAACAGCTACTGGGAAAGCTCTCGCTTTTGATTGATAGACCTTGATACATTTCAAATACCCTTTGTAGAATAATTTACACAAATATAGGAATAAAAAATGAAATATTCTGAATGCCAGAACAGAAAACATTGTAGAGATCTACATCTTTACACATCATTTAAAGGGGACTGGACTCGATGACCTCTCGAGGTCCCTTCCAGTCCTAGTATTTATTTAAATTCTTCTCTCATTGTTTTCTGGCTTGTTTACTGTAAAGTGTTTACATTAAAATAGCATTTTTAATTCATAATGTAAATCACCACTGCACTGAAACAGAAATCTGCAATCTGCTTGCATGACATCTGTGTATATAGATTCATGTAGAGATCTAAGTGATGGAAGCTGAAGCTAGACACATTCAGAAATAAGGTACATGTTTTTCAGAGAGAGAGAGAGAGAAAGAAAGGAAGTACAAGCATTGAAACAATTCATCTAGGCATGAGGAGGATTCTCCAACACTTGAGGTCTTTTAGTCAAGACTGGATATCTTTCCAAAAGAGGAATGATAGCTCAAAACAGAAATTAAGGGCTTAATGCATAAATTACTTTGTCATATTTTATGACCTGTGTTATAGAGAAGGTGAAACTAGATGAGCAGCGTGGTCCATTCTCATCTTAAAATGACAATATCTATTCATTTATATCCCTCATGATCACAAACATTTGATCAGCACTAACATCAAACATTTCATCAGCACTAACATCAAACATTTGATCAGCACTAACAATAGTGGGATAATGTTAAATTGGCAGCAATACATATGCATCAACCTGTGTTTGACCTGAAATTTCTCTCAGTTGTATATATTCTGGATGCCAGAAAACTATCAGGTTCCTCCTGTTATGCCTGAAAGTGCCACCACTAACAAGCAGCACTTCCAATGCTAAGGTCCATAGTATCAGAAAACTAGCATTAATCAAGGTCAGCATTAAAAATTTTGCCTTTTACCTCATTACTACGGTATTTCCCATCTTCCCTGCACTTAATGTTAGACTAATGGAAATTATAAAGATATCAATAATGACTGCTGTACAGGGAACTATTATGATTAAGAAGGTGACTTCACTAATGAAGTCATTTCCAACAGGAGTTTTGTAACTGAACAGTCAATTCAAAAATAAAGTTCCTCACCTTTCAAACATTCCCCTTTTTCAGCAGTGTTGCCATGTATCTATGCCTGTAAAACAGCACAGCAAGGACACACAATTTTTCTTCTTTCAGTGAAATTGACAACTAAAAGGAAAATGTAATATAAAGATTGATCTTTCACAGGAAAAGTTTTTCTTGCTGTTTAAATTTAGGTTGTTTTCATTTCATGTCACATAATTTAGGACACAGAGTGAGATACTGAACTGTTAACATAGTTCTCTTCTGAAACGAATACCCTTGCCGTACATGATACAAGCTAGGTTGCCTTGAAAGGATGAAAATGCTCTGTTGCTATGGAAACAGGAAGGCAAGTCTTTAGGTGGCTCATCCCTAAAGAGCTGCCCTGCCACTATCTTTAAAGGCTGCTCATAAATTTTTAATCAATAAAATGAATTTCCACCTACTGCTTGACACCAGAATCCTAGTTCATATCTTGTCAAGCTCTTTTAATGTTTGCAATATCCAACCATGCTCTGCAACATTAAAAATAAATGTATACACAAATGAAAACTGCCAACATGCTCTAATCTATTTCAGCAACTTAAAATGATTATTCCACTCAGCAACAGACACTAGCCTTCTGATTTAAAATCATATGCATGCAGTAATGTGCCTTTTAATTGAATTAGCTGATGAATAGACACCCCTCAAAAAAAACCCTCCAAAATTGCTACTGGTTTAAGGCCATCAACTTGGGATTCACCAGTTTAGACTGCAGAAGTTAACCCAGTGCCAGAGCTTGGTCAGAAATTAAATTAGACAATGATTATGCTAATTGTACATTATTTCCTAGAAGCGATGGTTTCAGTCTGAACTTGATTTTAATCCTACATGGTTTTCCCAATCTTGTAAGACTCACCAAGAAATCAGGCATTTTTGAATACCAAACAAAAAACAACATGCAAAATTCTCTGTTGGTACAACACCATTGAGTTCAACACAGTAGCAGCAGAGGAGAATTTGGCCCAAAATGTAGCGTTTAGCAATTTGCAAAGTTAACTGTCTAACTGCATCCTATTTGTTATTCTACTGGGAAATCAACTGGTAAGATTTTGTTAAGCCAATTTACTAAATACTAAAGAAGAACACTCTTCTTTCTATTCCTAAAGACACACCATCTGGAGAGGAACAGACTACATTGTGTGTTAATAAGTGCAATCATTGGTCTTGTGTTGTGGATCAGAGAACCACAAAACAAAGTTGAAGAGATCTGGCATCCATAATGTAAATGATTACCTATGGTGTGTACTCACATCATATAAACCATTCTTTCTTGATTTCACTCACTTCCATAAATGTATACACCCCTTCACTTCAATGTCCCCAGTCGGAGAGTTGATGCCAAGAGCTGGAAAGAGCTGAATACAGGGGAGCTGCAGAAGGGCTTTCATGCCAACTTCTCCACGCTAGAGAGCTGTACCCAGAAGAACAGTGAGAGGGTCAAGGGGAGTGAGGGAATACTTCCTTGGTGATGATGATCTCCTAGGAGAGAGGCTATGGAGTTCCACACTGGAGAATGGGGTCATCCAAAGACGAGGAGAGAACAGATACAAGAGGGATAGAAGAGGGTGTGCAAAGAATCAGGGTGTGGCAGGTGTTGGCAAGTGTTATGTAGGACATCAAGGAACAAACTGTCTTGGGGTTTTAATGATTGCTTGCACAGAGACAATAAATGGACTGTGTGTTGGAACTTACACGTATTGGCCATTTGCACAATCTTTTTGCAAATAAGCCAGCCCCAAAGAGGACTTGCACAGAGGCAAAGGAGCCCGATATAGAGTTCTTGGGGTACCTCAGAAAGGAAACTGAAGCAGGCAAATCAGTTATGCTGCAGCTTGCCACAGGAAAATACCCCCAGTGTGGTTGTCCTATGATAGGTCTGCTCTCCACAGAAGATGTAGCTATTTTCTTTTTTAAACCCCCGAAAAGTAAAGGTTTTTGGTTTTTCAGACAAAATCATCCAGTTTTGTATATTTCACCAAAACATTGATATTTTGCACAAAAAATTCTGAAAAAAGGCAAAATATAGTTTGCTGATATTTGGGAGGAGGGCAAGAAACATGTTTTTTAACCAGCTTTATTTTTAACCTTCCCCTCCTCGTTATGCACCTGTCATCATGGTATCTAAAGAGACTATGCACCTAAAACTGAACTTGAACTTAGTGCTTCCTTTGGCATTTGTAATGGATATATACCCACATCCCCCCAAAGAACTCCCATCACATGACATTTGAGTTATTAGCCATCTGCTTAAAGGACAGATCATGTACTGGGATAAGAGATCAGGATTGAGAGGCATCAGCTACTGACCTACATTATTCCTACCAGACATGTTAAAAGGCCATCATTTTTAAAAAACAAAAAATTTACAAATCCATGGTATGTTCACAACTTGAATATTATGTGCAGATATGATCACCTCATCTCAAAAATATATCTTGGCATAGGAAAAAGTTCAGAAGAGGGTAACTAAAATGGTTAGGGGTTTGAAACAGCTGCCATATGAGGAGAGATTAAAAAGACTAGGACTTTTCAGCTTAGAAAAAGAGAAGACTAAGGGAGTATATGATAGATATCTATAAAATCATGACCAGTGTGGAGAAAATAAATAAAGAAAAGTTATTTACTTCTACCCATAAAAGAAGAACTAGAGGTCACCAAATAAAATTAATAGGTAGCAGGTTTAAAAGGAAGTATTTCTTCCTGCAACATACAGTCAATCTGCAGAACTCCTTGCCAGAGGATGTTGTGAAGGCCAGGACTTTAACAGGGTTCAAAAAAGAACTAGGTAAATTCATGGAGGATATGTCCATCAATGGCTATTAGCCGGGATGGGTAGGAATGGTTTCCCTACTCTCTGTCTGTCAGAAGCTAGGAATGGGTGTCAGGAGAGGGATCGCTTATGATTACCTGTTTTGTTCACTCCCTCTGGGGCATCTGGCATTGGCCATTGTCAGAAGTCAAGAAACTAGACAAGATGGACCTTTGGTCTGACTCAGTATGGTGGTTCTTATGTTCTTAACTACAATTGACCATACTGACCCTCAGATTAAGGCATAACACAAAATCCTGTGTTTTGCTAACCAAACAAATTGGTTTATCCCTTTGGGCATGAAAACAAAATTACAGAATTACAGCCCCACTTGGTTCAGTGGATTCATGGTACATGACCACTGTACCCCTGGGATACATTATGAAAACCTTCAGTTCTGGCTGTCAAATTCATTTTCAGATGGTCCCCCATCCTGTCCTATCACTCCTGCCAGCTGTAAATCAGTCATATGCCTCTCATCAAATCAATGCTTCAAGGAGCAGCAACAACAGCTGCTTTCATCAGAACATTTTCTAGGCTTTCCTATACAAAGTTCGGTTTGGAAGCTCCACGGTAATATTTGGAGGATTTACACCTCTCACTTCATGTCTCAGCCACAACCTCACTTCCTCCTTGGGAACTAATATTCCTACTCCCTTTACTCCTGTTGATTTCAGTACCTCAAAGTCTCTCACTGACCCCTCTTACTGACATAATTGCTTCTTTCCCACTGGATTATATTTCATATCAAGTGTGTATTTGCCTTCTGCATACAACCAATCTGGAACATTTGTAATGCCTGACATGATAAATTCTGCTGATCTAGGGAAAGAGATTAGGAAGTGGGGGGAGAAATCTATTTCACATTACTACTGTATTTCCCCTGACTTTCCTTCTTTAAATGGATAAACCTTTGTAAAATGTTTCCCTGAATATTGCCAGGGGATAGAATGTAACTTTCATATTCTTCCGCTGCTGCTAATCATGCTGTTTCTTTGTGGCTAACATACTTCTCACTCATTTCGAGTTGGGCTCCTCTTTGGGATGTAGGAGTAAAACAAAAAAATTCTGACACTCCACCTAGCTCCACAGAGGAGTTAGGGATTAGTGACTTAAAGAAAGAAGCAATCTTTATCACCACCACTACCACCACCACAACTGCCCTCTTGCCCTTCATTTTGGCTAGCCTGTTTGTAGAATGTACATTAATAGGGTCTTCTGATATTCCTAGTGCACATCTACAAGGCCACACAAGCAAATCTGTCTTGCATACACACAGTGCTTGTAGACGTGAGGTGTTCAGTCGCTGTATGTTACGTTAACCATTAAGTCCATGAAAGGAACCATTGTAAAGTGCAACATTTTTACCCCTGAAATTAAATGACTTCATGTTTGGAGAATAACTGTGTGTGTCCAGCTGGAAATGCACATTATTTCTTTCTTTTAGAGCAGATATTTGATTCAGGACCTGCCTACCACATCCTGTTAGGAAGAAAATTGCCTTATGGATAGGTAATTACATTATTGTCCACGATGGGACTCCTTGCACTCTCTCTGAAGTATCTGGCACTGGCCACTGTGGGTACATCTACACTGCACACTTATTTCAAAGTAAGATATTCTGGAATAGTTATTCCAAAATAGCTTATTTTGAAATAGCATGTCTACACTGCAGGGAAGCCTCAAAATTAGTCCCAAACAGGTTTCCTTACTGTAGATGTGCTATCTCGATTTAGAGCCCCAAGAGGCCCTGGGGAGGAATAACTGAGAATGGCTCTGGTGAGGGGCTATTTCGAAAGAACAGCAGTGGAGTGTCTACACACATCTTATTTTGAAATAGCTATTTCGGAATAGGCGTTATTCCTTGTAGAATGAGGTTTACAGATATTGGAATAAGCCGCTCGTTATTTTGAATTTGTTTCAAAATAATGGAATGGCTGTGTAGACGCTTGCATTGTTATTTTGAAATAACGCTAGTTATCTCAAAATAACAGTGCAGTGTAGATGCACCCTGTCAAAGAAAGAGTATTGAGTAAACGAACCATTTATCTGAACCAGTCTAGCGTTTCCTACTGTATTCTGCTGCAGGTCTCTACCACACTTTCTTTTAGTAGACTCCCTTGAGTCTTTCTGTCCAACTCTCTTCCAATGCCTCCCTGTAGCCTCCCTTCCTCCCTCCATAGCAGAGTACCTCAGGCTGGCTACCCAAAATGAAGACAGCTATTCCTTGGGTGATGTCTACATAAGAACTAGATTGTTTCCAAAGAGTTACTTTTATAAAATACGCAAAAAAGCCTATGTGAAAGTTATGGCAATTTTCTGCAATATCCTGGACAAACTTTATTGAATTAAGTTAAGTACCTTTGCAGTCCATTGTATTCAAAACACAACATTTGTGTATTATTGTGTGGTTGTATGCAACTTCTCTGGGAGGAGACACGGTCACTGTAAACTTTGGGAAGTGCTATGAGCTTCAAGTCACTTTTTAAACTATGTGCCAGGCAAACTAAGTGAGATTCTTAGGAAATGCCTGCAACATAGGAGAGAGGAATGCATATTACCACCTCCAATTATGCAAAGACTCAACTTTTAGAAGCTTTGCCCTGAAGAAGGATCCTCAGTCTGGCCGATTACCTACTCACAATCTCTGCAGATCAAAAACCCAAACTATATCAAGAAACAACTCACAAATGCATGGGGGTGTTTGTTCTGAGCGACAGCTTTTATGAACCTTGTGACCACAGAAAATAAACCTTGGTTGGGTTTGAAGGATTGCTCACTGGCCAGAGCTCTTATTGGAGTGATCTCCAGTGTGTTTGTTAGCGTACATAGGTTCTTTTATTATTTTTGTGTTTTCTCTGATGTGCTTTCACCTTCAGAATAAATGTGCCATATTATACCCAAGGGCCATTATATTGTTTAGAGCCTCTAAGAATAAAGCAAAGCTGGGTTGCTTAGGAAGTCTGACTTGCTGAAGAATTCACAGTGCAGGTAGAGAACTGTCCATCCTGGGAAAATCCCCAACCAGGAAGCAGAGAGAGGTGGGGATCTCTACCTAAGAAAATAACATCTGAGGAACACAGAGCAAGTATCCTCATTGGATCATGGAGGGAGATTATGGGTCCAGTTGCCCTGAACTGTGACAGCCTCTACATCTGCAGATGAAGTGAATAACACACTATGGGTATATCTATAATGCCGCCGTTTTGCACAAAAAATATGCAAATGAGGCAAAGCGTGGCCACATTTGCATAATTAATTGAGGCAAAACCCCCCTCTGGCGCAAGAGCTACTCTTCCACATTTTTTTCGGGAAGAACAGCTCTTGCGCAAGAGGGGAGTTTTGCGCAAAAACAGAACCTCGTGCATTATGCAAATGAGGTGCAGTGATATTTCACACTTCGTCTCATTTGCATATTTCTTGCGCAAAATGGGGGCAGTGTAGATATAGCCCCCATGAACTAAGCAGATGAACTTTGTCACTGAATCTAGATGGGTTACAATGGCTAAGACCTTCTGTGTTAATGTTTAAATTCTTATAAGCTAGATAGATTTTGATGTCAGAATGAACTCGGTAAGAAAGCTAATCTTTTCTGAGTGCCATCCTGGAAGGATATGGATTGTGCTTTGCAAAGTCAAGATCTGTTTCCATCTATTGGAAGCTGACAGACTTTAACCACTTGAGGCAGATTAGATTGCCAGAGAGAAACCCTAAGAGAGTGGCACTCTCAAATGAACATGCACAGATAGCGTACACTCATTTCCCTTGGTTTTAAAATAAGCACCAGCGCATTCTTTATTTATATGCAATAGGCATCCTTTACCCGAATACTGAGATTGACTTTCACAGCACTATTCTTGTCTGGGTTATAACTTGATGTGGTGGTTTTTGTTGTTGGGTTTTTTTCCCCTGAAATTACACAACTGTGGCGAGCTACTTAGCTCTATCAAGGAAATTTACATTGAAGTGTTATTTTGCCAACATCAGTACAGATCTTTGACATCTTGGGCCTCACAGAGGGGAGGGGAGGAAATGGAAAACCAGGAGGGGGAAACTATATGTATTTTAATCATTCTGAAAGACATGAAATCATAAGCACACACAAAATCAGGTGCCTGAATTCAAAGTGAGCTTAGGTCGATTGCAGGGGATTGTGCTGCTCAAGAAATTAGGATGGACAGCCTTGGGATTGTTAGTTCAAATCCAGCCCATGTCAGTAGCAAATGGATGACCTAGATAGTGCTACATCTGGTGGAGGGAGATCTATAGTGTTAACACTAAGTGTGGCCTGGTACCTATCTGATGGCTCTTTGGTGAAAATTATCATTGCTGTGTCGTCCAGGCCAGCCTTTTGTGACGAGGCAGGATCAAGTTAGGGATGTAAGGGACTACTCGAGTACTCAACTATCCAAAAAGCTTACATGAAAGGAGGGGAAGAGAGCTGGAACTTGGGCTGCTCCTTGCTGGGAATGGCAAGGAAGTGCCTCTTTCTCCTGGCTGCTGGAGCTCCATGCTGGAGTCAGTGGGCAGAGGCTCCTCCCCACCTGCCCCAGCAACTTCAGGACTTGGGGAGGAATCTTTTCTCACTGCACCCCTGAGCCCCTGCACAGGGCTTAATGGGAAGCTGTGCAGCCATGAAGATTAGGGGAACTTAACATAAATACACAACATAACAATGGCCATACTGGGTCAGACCAAAGGTCCATCTGGCTCAGTATCCTGTCTGCCGACAGTGGCCAATGCCAGGTGACCCCAAAGGAAATGAACAGAACAGATAATCAAATGATCCATCCCCTGCCACCCATTCCCAGCTTCTGACAAATAGGGGCCAGGGACACCATTCCCACCCATCCTGACTAATAGTCTCTGATGGACCTATCCTTCAAATGCATCTGACGAAGTGGGCCTTTGCCCAAGAAAGCTTATGCTCCAATAAATCTGTTAGTCTATAAGGTGCCACAGGGCTTCTCATTGTTCATCTAGGGTACAGGAGACTTAGGCTCGAGATCTCTGCCTCAGTCAGAGCAGAGATCTCAAAATGGGTCACCTATGTTGCATCTGAGTGCCCTAACCACTTGGTCAGAGGACATTCTTCTGTGGTTGGGGAAGCGGTCTCTCAATCTCTCTTGCTGAAGTAGTTTTGCTTTGTATAAATTATTAAGTATGCACAGAAGCAGGGACTGAAACCTGAGTCTGTCTCTCCCACAGGACAGACCACCTTGCTCTCTCTCTCTAGACCAAGGAATATTTTGGTCTACAATAGGGATGTCAATGAGTAGTCAAGTAGACAATTAACCGATAACCCTAGGCTTATTGGTTAATCTTGTCCACTATTCACATTGTTGCTTTTGTATCAGAGGCAACAAGAGATGGGGAAGCAGGAGTTGGCACTGGGGGGAAGCTGGCTTAAAAGCCAATTCCCCTCAGCACCAGCTCTGTCATGTCGCCTGTCTCCCCCTGCCATTCTGCTGTCTCTGTCAGAGGCAGCAGTGGGGGTGGGGAGGTGGGGAGAGAGGAGGGCAGGGGATGCTGCTGCAAAACAGCCTCTGTCTGCAGCAGGCCCAGGCTCACCATGGACTGAGGCTGTTCTGGGAGATGTGGAGCAGCCTCTGTTCACGGGGAGCTCAGATCCCCTGTGGATGGGGGCTACTTTGCAGTAGCAGCCCCTGTCTGCAGGGAGATCCAAGCTCCCCACAGACAGAGGCTGCTCCACATCTCCAGGAGCATCGTTTGTCCGCGGTGAGCTTGGGCCTGCCACAGGTGGAGGCTGCTTAGTGGTAAGCAGCCCCTGTCCTGGGGGGTGTGAGCTCCCTGCAGATAGAGGGTGCTCCATATCCCACGGAGCAGCCTCTGTCTGCAGGGAGCTTGGACCTCCCATGGACAGGGATTGCTGCCACCCCATGCTGCTGCCTCTGTATCAGAGGCAGCAGCACGGGGCGGCAGGCAGCCAGTACGTGAGGGGAGCTGGCTGGTTTCCCCTGCCAACCCATACTGCTGCCTCTGATACAGAGGGAGCAGCAGAGGGTGGCAGGGTGCTCCCCGGGAGTGGGGCTGGGAGCATCCCAGGGACTACTGAATAGCTGTGCAACCGCAAAGATTTCATGCAGCTACACGACTACCTAACATCTCTAGTCCACCATTCAACCAAAGAATTAAAAAAAATGATTACTTGCAGAGCTGTATGAAGGACAGCAGTAAATGGGCCACTATGGATTGAAAGCAGCATAAAGTCCTAAACTTACAACCTAGCCCAGATATGCAGTGTTGTTGTAGTCCTGTTGGTCCCAGGGTATTAGAAAGACAAAGTGCTGGGCCTCACTGAGAAAGGAGCTCTGCCCTCAGACCAGAACAAGTTTGACACTCCTGCATTAAATTTACAAGCGAGTGGTACAGGTGAAGTGAAATACTGGATTATTCATAAGAGATTAAAGAAATATGGATGCATTTAAGAGGCTCCACAAAGATATATAACCCAGTCCTGTGCCTGCATGGCTAAGCCTATGCTCCCTCAAGAGACTAAGAGTACCTGAGTATAGGTAAACAGATGCATGTGTTTACAGGGTGGCCACAACAGTGGTGGGTTAGATTCTCCAGGCTGGGAAAAGACACTGGACAATTAGCAGATGGACGTTTAATAACAATCCCAGCTAAAAGCAGCCGATGAGCTGGCTTTCTCCATAGCAGGGTACCAGCTACAATAACCAGCCCAATACAGTTAGTGCAAGGCTGTCAAAAGTGCTCAGCAGTTCAGCAGGTCCTCCTGGGTACCGGGAACTTGGAAAACCTAGCCAGTTCATTTAGGGACCTAAATCAAAACTGAGCCCTTTTGAAAAACTTGGTCTAACGATCACCTACATAAAAACTATGTGGAGGTCAAGGAAAGGAGGTTTTGCGCTCACAACAGGTACTCTGTCCTTTCCAAGCTCCCTCTGTTCATTCAAGATACAGCGGAAGGAAATAAGACTCCACTTTTCCCCTTCATCTAATTTTTGCCAAACTCCACAGTAGAGTGGCAAGAACACATATGTAACAGCACTCAGTATCCTAGCCTTGACTTTGGAAAAATATGTATAGAGGCTTCCTACAAGGCTAAAAGCTATTAATAAAGGAAACTCAGCAGCTATGGAACTCTGTTCAGAAAAGCATTCAAAAGGTCTGAAGTTTTTCTTAACTTTCAGAACATATGTATATGCTGGCTCCATTCCACCTTCATGCATCCACCCCCTTTTCCTGCTGTGCCCCTGTATCCTCCCATCCACGCTCGTAGTATTTTCTTCCAAAAGAGAAATCATATGCACACAGTTGGCAAACTCTGGATGGGTGACCATGTGGGCATGGATCATCATAAACCACTGCTCTCAGATGGCATAGCTGTGACCATTTAATACTCCTGCATTGGCAACAAACTCAGCTTTAAATGAGAAATATCAAATGCACTTGATACTGCTGCTTGAACAGTGGACTTGTATGTTTTTAGAAATGCAAGAAATTGTACAGTCCCTGGAGCAGTAAGAACTACAAGAGGTTGCTTTAATGGTGTCAGATTATTGTTCAGTAAAAGTACTATTTATTACTACTGTATATTAGGTACCAGAATACTAGAATGCTTTGGTTTTAAAAAATGGAGTGGCAGAGTTATATACTACCATGTCTACTGCAGGCTGGTATGCCTGACAGAGCAGAGATGTAGAGAAAACAGAATGGCAGAGATAGAAGGTAAGGGCAAGTCAATAGTTTCATTTAATTTTCAGTTCAGGGAGGCCTTGCAGAGAAGTAAAGGTACAAGAGGAAATACAGATCAGATTAAAGAGGGGTTAAGGGATAGAAAAGATATTCACAAGCAGAAGTGTGAAAAAAGATGGGGAGAGGGAGAGATCAAACAGACAGGGACAGGGACAGAGAGACAGAATCAAGAGACAATGTACAAGTTTCAGCTGGATTTCCTTGGGGAAAAGCTTCAGAATGAAGAGGCAACACATAGCATAGTAAGGGAGTACTGCTATACGCAACCACTGCATAGGATACAGGTGACTCTGCATAGCAACAAGCAGAACTGGAGACTGAAGTGCCATTAAAAAAACCTATTCCGAACAATAACAAAACATTTATTGTCTAAAACTCTCTTATTCACTCATTTATACCTCTTATACCTTTGAACTATTCACGTGAATCAAACTGTAGCATTAAACCATATTCTGTGTGTCAAATACACTAGCCACAAACACACCTTGCTCCAGCATGAGGCATTCATAGGTTTCGTCTTTTTCCACGAGCTATTTCTTATTTCTTATAGTTGTCACCTTTTGTAAAGAAATTCCCAAATGACATTAATGTATAAATAGCTCTTAAATCCTCTTACAGTATCTCAAGGCACTGAGGGAATTATATGCACATTCTGTTTGCATGTCTCTTAACCCTCACTCCCCCACCCCATCAAGACTCAAGTACCAGAAAGTTTTTAATTCAAGGTACAGTGATTCTGAACTCTTCAGTGATAAGCTCAGAAGGGGTCACAAGCTTGATCTCATTCCTTGTCCCTGCTGTTCTGCTCATGCTCACTTTTAACCAGTTTCTCAGATACCTGAAAAGCCTCAGTAAAACCATTGAGCCAATTCCCCCAGCACAGCTTTTGGAACTCTGAGACCACTCATCTCTGAATCACCCTAGTAACTTGGACAAGGAATTCCGTGGTGCAACTGAAAAATCATCAAACTTTATTTGGATACATTGTGCTGAAAAAAAGTCACAAATTCAACATATTTTAACACTGATCCTGGCCTGGATTTGGCTTAGTTTTCTGGATTAGCAGCCCCACATCAAAGTGCCATTCAGAGTCACTGCTTCTTAACAGTAAATTTAAAAAAAAAAAAGTAAATTTGCAGGCTTCAAAGATAGCTCCCTGTAGGAATCAGGCTATTAAAACAACAAACCTCCCCTGTTTTATTTCTACACTAATGAAAAGTGCTGAAGCATAGAGCATCCACCTAATAACAATGGACTA